>BLBF01000003.1:55858369-55898135 GCA_015471245.1 Laticauda colubrina | reverse complement strand
GAACAAAGCTTAATAACACACACACACACACAAAAAAAAATATTATCAGTATTATACATACATACATGCATGCATGCATACATACATACATACATACATACATACATACATACACATATATAATACCTGTATAATAAGCCAATGGTCAATAAAGTTTAAAGTGAAGATAAAGGGATTTTTGTGTTTTTCCCCAAAACAGTTGTAACATTTGCATCAGTGCTTTCTCATTCTAGTTTATCAGTCTTGTTTTAGAAAGACTGCACTTCTACTATCTTCATATCTTGGAACCAGGGGTGGGATGCTACCGGTTCTGCCTGGGTCTATAGAACTGGTAACTCTGAAGAGCAGCAGACACAGAACTGGTTCTGTGTCTGCTGCTGTTTGGCCCACCTGCCTGCCTGGGTTCTTACCTGACCTTTATTTCCTGCTTTTTTAACCTCAGCTGCTTTATGCGGCACAGCTGAGTTTGAAAAAGCAGGGAAGGAGTGGCTTTTTAAATGCTGTTCACCCATGCATTGCACTTTTCAGCTGTCCAGGCGGCACAGCTTAAGGTTTTGTTACATGCACATGCAAAACGTAGTCACTGAACTGGTTGAATCCCACCCCTGCTTGGAACCAGCCTCATTGAATTCGTTTAACTCCCATCTAAATGCAATCTATGGGATTGCATTATGCCAACAGCAATTTATCCAAACATTTTGGAGGAGAAAAACAGATGGCTTTGTACTGGTCAGGGGAAAAAAAGGTGCAGGGGTAAAACAACCTGCTGCTGTGTTAGTGATGAGTTTGTAATTAGATCCCCTCTAAGGAGGCTGCATAATTACTTTGGAATTACTTAGGAGATTCGTAGCTGAATAAGCATGGCAAAGAGTAGGGCTGTTTCTTCTTATGATAACTTGGTTTTCTTCTGTGTGGGCATGCAGGGCAAAGAATTTATGTAAATGATGACCTGGCTTAATTTGTAAGTGTGTTTTTGTGTGTATGTTTCCATACAGTTTAACCTTGGACCATAAATAGTAGAATGGGAATTCAAAGCTGTCTCAGAAAGGTAGAAGGGTAAAAAAACAAGATGAGGGAGCATCACAACGGTGTCATAAATGGATTTCATGGTTCACTAGACCCATATGAAGTCTACCTCTTTTACACCAGTGGTGAGTCACCTGTACCTCATGGTGGACCTCAAGCTATCCAAGAATCTCAAATGTCTTTGGTGATACATTTAATAATTCAAATTCTTAAAAATGGAGAGTAGAAATGGGAGCATCCAAAGTCATTGGATGACTCCCATGGCTTTTTATAAGGTAAGGATGCTGAACTGTGGCTCCCACTATCTCTAATCTTGTGATTGTAGATTCTGAAATAAGTGCCTTTAGGAGCGGAATAGTCAAAGTACCTAACTTTTGAAAAACTGGTCAAGATAGGCCAAAATATTACATTCACTGCTGTGTTCACTGAACAGGCTTAATCAGATCAGTTAAAAGACCTAGCAGTTGTGTGAAGCTTTAATTGTAGCTTTGATTGTTATGTGGAACTCAGGCTATTCGACAGCTTATGACTCATTGTATTGAGTTAACCCAGAAATTGGGTTAATTTAGTACCCAAGTTGGCATGTTGTGCCACCATAAACACATACACTGCTAATCATTTATACAATCACACTTTAGAGTAAACCCTTCTGAATATTTCATATACATTACCTGCCTAAGTCTAAATAGCTTATGTAAATAGATGACAGAGCTGTAAGCACTAGTGGAATGACCCAGAGTATATCAGAAATATAACAAAACCCAAAACATAACTAAAAGTCCTTTAATGCCTTCAACTTGGCTTCACTGTTTAATTGTTCACAGTGGAGGAGTAAACTATTTTCAAAATAACATTTCAAAGGCAAAAAACACATTCACATTCAAAGAGCCAATAACAAAGCAAAAACCAAAAACAAACCTCACTGAATAAAGTTCCAGGACAGACCAGGATAGATAATTGGCAACTTCAGGAAGATAACCAGGGACAGTCCATTGGAAGAACTCCAACCAAGAGAAACCTTCTTTAGGAATAAAACACCAATTTGTCTCCAGCATCTGTTAGCACGCAGGTCCAACCTTTTATGCAGATCTCACACTTACAACCCATGAAGAGGATCATGGCCCTCTCCTTCCGAGTAGACCACATTTTACCCTGATCTTCTCCTCCATGCATGCCCTAGGATGGATAGGGGATGGGCCTGGGTCCTTCTCTGACTGCTCAGAGTCAGTCTCCACCAGGGACATGACAAATGGGCACTAATGTACGCTTTGAAAATAATTCAAAAACATGTGTTGAATCTGGCATGAAAGCAAATATAGAATCTTTATTTATGAAAGCAGCCATTTTTCTATGCCGGATGTGGGAGAACATATTTCCATGGAAAATTATGGCAATAACTGTTCACCTAAGTTATTTACCTGTAAGTTTGATGAAGTCTTTCAAAAGATCATTTTTTTATTTAGCTGTAGTTCATGCCAATCCTGATAGGAAACCCCATTGAGGCAAATTTATAATGTCTGGCTTGTCTTACTGCCTTAACAAGATAGAATGGGATTGCCACTTCAAGGGCAAATGGAGAGCAATGAACCTTCCATTTGCACTCAACTAGAATTATTTTGACACAGATCTTTTCCTTAGCTCTATTAGACATGAATGGGGAATTACTAATAACAGAATTGTCCAATTGTATTACCTTCATTGGCAGGACATCTGGAGGTCAAGAATTTGCCAGTGACTTATCGCTGATGGTTTAAGCAAAGAGAGTCTTCCCTCAGAAAGATCTATTATGGATAAGAGCTTTCAAGATTATAGAAATCAAGGAACTAGTTAACAGAACACAAAAACAGTAAATGAATTAAATGTTTCCCTAGGACTGTAAATGAGCAGAGATCAAGAATCCAGAAAAATATATATGGTACAAATCTATTATCAAAACTTTATGCCATCAAAACAAAAGAGAGACCTATTAAACAGCTACCAAACTATAAAGATACTTAAATTCTAGTTTCCCCCTGACATTATCTAGCATTTTACTGGCTCTCCAGGTATATTTCAATTACTTTGTCTTTCACTAATGATTTGAAAACAATGTCAGATCTATATGATAGACATGTGATTGTGAAATGAGTTACAATTAGTGCCAGAGCCTAAGAAATTAAGTCCTGGCCTCCAGCTGTTGCTGCTAAAGGCCAGTTTGGCCTGCAATAAATCTGCTCTCATTCAGAATTTATCTTGGATGAGGTAGCTATCCTGGCATGTTTTAGGCAAGAGTGTCAGGCCACGCCCATTCCAGCTCCGTGAAGGAAAAAACATTGTGATACATCACATGATGGCAACGTGACACAGTGTGTTTGACACCCATGTCTTAGAGGGTTCTAAGGGACTGATCATCTCTCAGAAATGGGCCCAACTGGATTTTGAGTTTGGTACCAACCACAGAGTCAGTCTTTATGGCTTTCAGAGGTCTTGTAATGATTCCAGTATTTGAGAGGCTGCCACAAAGAAGAGGGGGTCAATTTATTTTCCAAAGCACCAGAGGGAAGGACAAGAAACAATGGATGGAAACTAATCAAGGAGAGAAGCAACCTGGAATTGAGGAGAAACTTCCTAATAGTGAGGACTATTAACCAGCTTGCCTTCAGACATTGTGGGTGCTTCATCACTGGAGGTTTTTAAGAAGAGACTGGACAGTCACTTGTCTGAAATAGTATAGGAACTCATGCTTGAGCAGGGGGCTGGACTAGAAGATCTCCAAAATCCCTTCCAGATCTATTCTGATTCTGATTGTACCAAAGAAAATAGGATGTGAGACAATGTGGTTGAAGGAGAGCTCAAAGCATCAGGTGAGTTTGTTCCTGCTGAACCAGCATATCTGCTACTCAGAAATATCCCTGCATAAAGGCTAGGTCCCACTGGCCGATGGACGCAAAACGTATGCATAAAGGACACAGCGGACGAGCAAAATTTTGGGGGTGGCTCCATCCATTGTCATCCGCTTCAAAAAGTGGTGAAAATTTGCATAAACAGAACGGAAAAGAATTGAAAAGAACAGACGTGGGTAGTATGTAGCAGGGATGTTAAATGGATGTTCATAGGAAGCCTAGCGGATGACAGCGGATGGAAGTGGATGACACCTCCGAAGGGGTTCTGGGGGAGAATTTTGAAGTGGACACGTAGCGGATGAAGCAGATGCATCACGTACACCTAAAGGAAAGAAAGGGGATATCACGCGGATGTATATCGGATGCAAACGCATCCTTTCTATTTCCGTGCTACCAACGCTGTGTAGACATTCCATGTACCTTTTTTTCCCTCCCTCTTTCCATTTTCAGCTGCAGCGGATGTGAGTTGTGAGAATGCCCAGAGGATGCAGAGAGGATACAGAGGAGGTTTAACGGATGATAAACGGACATAGAACGTTTGTTGCTCATATGTCATGGATTTACATCGTATACGGCGGAAAGTTCATCCGTTCACAAAGTTTTGTGCAGCTCAAAACTTCTTGCGTGGATGAAATCCCAGTGGACGGATCCTCGACGGATAGAGTGTATGAAACACGTATGCAACGGATGCATCGCGTTTTCCAATGGATGACAAGCTTTGTTTAATGTTTTACATCCTCTTTGCATCCATAAGTTCAGTGGGACAGGGCCTTTATAAGCTACTTGTTTCCATTGCTCGGTTGGCAGTGAGGTCTCCAAGGTTATCAGATCTTTGTTGTGGTTTTAAGTTGCCTTCATAAAGTATTGAGTTTGCAGGGGCTCAGGAATTTGTGGCAATCATGGATCAGTGGCCAAATTATTGAGGGCCTGACTCAATAAGGAGTCACACATGAATCTGAGTTTTGCCTCAGTACTGTTACATTTTGATCTGAAAGTGGATTCCAAAGGGAGTTTGGCTTTTTCCTGGGGATCTGACTGAGGTCTTAGTTGACACCTGGAATGGACAAGTAGTATCAAGGATCTTGGGTTGGATTAGCAGCCCATTCCTGTTTGTTAGAATCCAGAACTTCCTGGTTTTCTGAGAAGTCCAGGAGGTTAAATGATATAAGAGACACTTAGAGTGCCTTAGAGGAAGATGAAGAGTGATTGTAACAACATGCATTGCAGATAACCTCATGCTCATATGGGCAGGAAAACACTATTATTTTTCAGCTGTTGTTGTGTCTGTAACTAGCCAACCAGCAATCTTTTTTTAAGGTGACACGCTCTCTGTTTGGGAAGGTAAAGTCATAGGAACATCTTCAAAGCTACTGTGAGCAATATTCTAGGCACTTGTCAGGCGAAGTCACTCAAATCTGCTCATAGGGTATCTGGCTGGCTGCTTCTGTGCATGTTAATTGAGGCATTGTTTTGTCCTGTATCTGGGAGATGTTTGATTCTGTAAATTCCAAGAGACTGTCAGGATCTTTTGTACCATTAATTTGGACACCTGCCTTTTAAATCCACGTCCTTAATCATTATTTAAGGTTGTTAAGGAGTGGTTGGGACCATACAATGGTAAATGCATCCTATAGGTGGCAAGGGGGTGCCTCCCTTCAAACATTGACAGTCCTGGACTTAATGATGCTAGATAATTGTCATTCAGTTTCTAATCTAGAACTTCCTGTCTTGTGGGGCACCATGGGGCTTGATACTCTTAGCCTTTCTGTTTAACATCTACATGAAACCACTGAGTGAGGCCCTCCATCAACAGAGGTTAAGTAGGATGCTGACTTGTACATCGTGCTCCGGCCTGGCCAAGTGATGCTGTTGGGGTATTCTTCCAGTTCCTAGAGGTTGTAGAAGTCTAGTTGGAAAGGAAAAGGCTCAGGCTCAACTTTGACAAGACTGAGGGGCCATATGATTCTGGTCTTCCCAGTTCCATGAATTTTCTGCATTTTGTTCTGAACAAGGTCACACTTCCCCAGGGCAATAGGGATGTGCAATTTGGAGGTGCTGTCAGAGACACTCTGACTCAAAAAGAAGATGGTATCTACGGCTCAAGATACCAATTTGTCTGGTGTATCCATTACATTCTTAGCAGAAATTTTCAATAGTTCTGAGAACGGGCAAATACCACTTCTGAGTGGAGATTTTACAGTATCCTTCCCCTGCCATACCCACCAATCCATGCCCACAGAACCGGTAGTTAAAAAATATCCTACCACTGGGCAAAAAGCAACATACAATAAACATTTAAATACATTAAAAAATAAATTCTTCTTCCTCTGGCAAAGACCACACTGAGGATTGATTCTAAGTACACTTTCCTTATGTTACAGTTGTCCCATAAAATCTCCATGGACATTATTTTGTGGCACAGCAGCTTAATGCATACCTTCAGTAGCATTTCATCATCTCTGTACAATAATTTTAGTCAATTTTAGTCAAAAGAGTGTCCATTGGAGGGGAGAATGACATAACAAATGTATATTTGATACATTTTAAAAGGATATATTACCATAAGAGGCAAGGGAAAAATATATTTTATAGGCTACTCCAGCTTATATTAAGAAAAGTGTATACAAAACTGCTTCTTGGTGAAAATGATGTACAAGATCACAGGGATTTGTAATCCTGCTGCAGTTTAAATTTGCACCTTGATAAGTTTCCCATCATGCAGAACATTCTTACGCCCACTTCTGCATTTTTATGGGTATTGACTTTCTCTTTGCAATTTGCAAATGTTAGGGAAGAGCTGAACTAGGGAAAAGTTTCAGATAAATTTATTATCTGAAACAAAATCTGAATTTGAGATTTGCTACTCATAAGTCATAATCAGCTCCCAGCCATCAGCTCCAGTGATGGCCATGCCTGAATTTCTTTGGGTTTAAGTTGCATGCTCGCATAATTTTAAATGCCCATTTTGATTCTCTGAGTAGAGAAAACAAGAACCTGGATGGCATTCTCAATTTAGGTAGGACCACTGAGATATCTTGTGCTTCTGAAGCAAACTCCTTTATTTGGTAATGCTTGACCCAGAAACCTCAAGAAAGACCAGGCAAGAGACAAAGGAAGAGAAAGACCAGGCAAGAGACAAAGGAAGAAGAACTGTGTTGATAGGATGGACCCAAAGCAGGATAAGCTGAAAGTTAACAATAGCTTTTCACCCCAAAGTTGTGACAGTCTGAAAGGCCCCTCTGGCAAGCTATAATTAGGGAACTTTCCCAAAGAGAAGAATGATCTGGTTTCCTTTGCACAGGAGATTTTATCCTTTCATCTTCACTCCTAACCACCTCTTTGTGCATCTGTTTTTTTCATAGGTACAATAGAAGACACACCAGCATTCAGTAAAATTCCAAGGCTGATGTCAGCCGGTTCCATAAATTGAAATTTGCCTATTTTTGAACCATTAAATGATCGTCTCCTTTGCAAGGTTGCAAATCTGCTCCCAAAGCTGCCTTCCCTTGCTTCACTGCAGATATCTAGACAAGAATTTTGCTGGGACCACCAGCAAATTGAAGAGGCTGTCTGTGAAAACACCTGGGAGGTCAAGGGGACCCTTTTTTACAGCAGTTGTTTGAACTGTGCCAAGCAGTAGTTGCTTGAAGGCTTCAGAGAGAGGGGATTTAGTTCTGCCAAGCACATGGAAAGCGGCTGTTTCCAAAGGATTGTAGAAGATTCCTCTCTTAGGGAAGCAGATTGAATGGGAAAGCTGAAAGGGTGTAATCAGGGGAAAGCCAAAGGAAGGGAGGAAGATGGAGTTTCTTGCTAAGTGTCTCTACTCTTCAACATTCTGGGGGTAAAAGGTGCAAAGGCCAAAGACCTCTGGATGCTGCCTTGAGATCAGAACAGATCTACAGTTCCTTGGGTCATGCTTTATCAAAGTAGGGACCGCATATGCCCTCCTTCCATCATTTACTCTGATACCCAATCAGGGGTGGAACTCAAAAATCCCAGCAACCGATTCTCTGCCTGGTTGCTGAGTGGGCATGGCCATGGTGGGCGTGGCCTACCAGAACTTCTGGGGGGAGCATTTTTCACCTTCCCCAGAGTCCGGAGGCTTCCCTCAGGCCTCTGGAAGCGTGAAAACGACCACCCCCCAGGCTCCAGAGGCCCTCTGGAAGGCAGAAACAGGCCCATTTCCAGACTTACTGAACTTCTGAGAGGGCCATTTTTTACCCTCCCAGAGCCTCTGCGCGGGACCTGCAATTACCTGCATCCAAAATGGGCCACGTGGAGACTCCTGGGAGGGCCAGGGAGGAGTGGTTGGGGCCAGCTGATCAGTTCAATTACTAGTGCAGTGAACCAGATGTAAATTTAATATCCCAGTTTGCCCGAACTGGCTGAATCCCACTCCTGCACCCGATCTCCTGGATTTTTCAGATCACAATTTACCTTTCAGATAAACCACGAGAAAGACCTACCTTTCAGTAGGGAATTGCTAGGAAGGATTCTGTCTGACCACTGGCAATTTGAAATCCAAATTGAGAGATGATTACTAATCATATTTCTTGAAGCCTGACTGTAAGTTGTTCCTTCAAGCTTCTCTTCACAACTACCCAGTAGAATGCTTGGCATGTTCTCTGGGAAAATCAAGCCAAAATAGAAACTGTGTGCAATCCTATCTTTTCTGTCACCCCTTTACCATCTTCACTCAACAGCTAGCAACCTGTTTCTTTTCTCTTCTTTTATGTTGGATACTTTATTTCTGAACATAACTGGAGAAAAGATACCATGGTTTCTGTTCTTGCAATCTTTCATTAACTTCAGATTGTCCTAGGCTGCAGTTTTCCTACAAAGTGAAGCTCGTTGGACATGTTCTTTCTTAGTGATCTCTTTCCTTCTCCTACACCATCCCTTTTGATTTTCAACCTTTCACTAACTTTTTTGTGTAACTACTTTTGTAACTTCTGCTCTCCCCCCCTCCCCATGCACACTCATTGGAAATGTGCATTTAGTATCTATTCTACAGTATGTTATGAATTCTCACCCACTTTTCCCACAAGGTTTTCTTGCAGTGGAATCCTTTTTATCTTTCTTCTGAGTTCATTAAAATCTGCTTCTTTACAGCCCAAGGCTGATGCAACCTTAGTTTGTCTTATTATAAAAAATTCTAGTTTACATAACACTCCCCCCCTCCCATTTTTTCCAGGGATCAGTCTGAATCAAGAAAACAAAGCGAGCCTTCCACCATCAAAAACTAATGTTTTTGGTTCTACCATTATCCAAAGGACGACAATGTGGATACTTTCTGTTTAACTCTCCTTCCCTCCATCTGTTTGCCTTTCCTGTTTATGCTAATGAGGAGCAGAAACCCTGTATATGATAATGTCCTTTTGAGAATATCTATTGAATTTATTTTACAAGGAGAGAGAGAGAAAGAAGGAGGGGAGAAAGCACAGCTTTTTGAAAGGCAGTCTTTACTTTGTTTCAAAGGCATTTTAAATGAACAACAAACCATTTCTTTTGTTTGGAACAAACAATGTCTATGTATTGCAAGAAGGAAACTTGAGTATGCTGCAAAAGATTTTGTTTCATTAGCCTACATGCTGATTTGTATGTTTAATTTGCTTAATCAGCATGCTTAATTTAATATCACTTCATTTGGGAAAAATGTTTAATTTTTAAAAAAGAATTTGTACATAATCTGGGAATGCTATAAGACTGGGGAAATAGAAAGAACTGGCAAGGAACAAAATAATGACTTTTTGGCTAAGAAAATAGGAACAGTTGAAAAAAAAACCCTCAGACATATGTAATAATAACATTATTCTCATTACTCTGAAATAATTGTATTTGAGAGAAGAAATTAATTACTTGTGTGGAATGCATAATTTACTACATGCAAAGTGTTCACAGGAATTTTGGGGGCATTGTCATTTTGAGTTTGCACAGACATGATATGTTTGGGGGATTTTTTTTTTCAATATTTCTATTTTTAAAGGGTAGCTAAAAATGTGATGTGAGAATGCAGCAACTGATGTTACAGTAACAGTCTTCAAAAAGCCAAAACTGGTTGTGATTTCCTTTTTAAATAGGGTTCTTTCAAACTCCCATTTGTGGAGGGCTACTTTTACTGTGGTGCTTTAATACTTTGCCCTGTAGGAATACCCCCTCTATGCTTGCATATAGTAGGACAGCAAAACAGCTCTCCATTCCTTCAAAAACATCTGGCTTTGTTAGTTTTATGAAGGGAGTGGACTTTGAAAGACAAAGTAGTGGGATGGGAGGGAGAGGGCCCTGGACCCAGGTCACATATCTGTTCAGCCATGAACTTCCTTGAAAGACCTCTAAGTGGAATCAGCTATCCAGCAGGATGCTACAAGGTATGGGCTGTATCTGGAACACTGCAGATACTGGAAGGGGTATCATTCGGAAAGAGGTTGTGATGAATTTTCTATTATCACAGGATGGAGAAGACTTTCAGCAACAGAATCACAACTGGGGATCCAGGAAGAAAGCCTTCTTAGCCATTTCCCACCCTGGAATATTTTTCCCTTGAGAGGCGAGGTGGCAAAGCGGCCCTGTGGCTTTGCTTGGACTGACAGAAAAGCACACTGCATGAAAATCCTCCTCCCGCCTTTCAATTAACTTTTAATATTAAATTTTAACTCATTTAAATTGTACATGTTATGTCTTAATATTTTCACTTGTACACTGCCCAGAGTCCCTCTGTGAGGAACATGGGCAGACTGAGAGAGTGGGGGGAGGGAGAGAGGGAGGGAGGGGGAGAAGGGAGAGAGGGAGAGAGGGAGAGAGAGAGAGAGAGAGAGAGAGAGAGAGAGAGAGAGAGAGAGAGGGAATAGTATATCAAAGGGAGATACATTCCTGTTGAATGGTTGTGAGGAAAATCCCCACAGTTACCTGTAAAGGTGATAGTATCCCTTCACTGAAATGCTGTCTTCTCCATCACTGACCAAAGCATATTTTCCTTGTACAGAATTTGAACTCTGTCTCCCCCTGCATTTTACTTATCTGTCATAATTTAAAAAAATAAATGCTAATAAATCTAATATATACCATGAACCCCAAATTCATCTTAATTGAGCAATCCATTCATTAAGTTTGGGATCCTTGTGTGAGAACTATATGCCTGCAGATGTGATGCTTGGCACGCACCAAGGCTTTTGCCCCACAAACGTTTTAACTTTTAAAACATTGTTTCCACTTTAAAGAAAAATTATAAAGAAAGCTGGCAGGGTATGATACAAAATACTATCCTCCAGAATAATATTTTATTTTCTAGGAGGCCCTGAGGTTTTGTCTAATTTCCATGGGTCTTTTTGAAAATAAAAACTATAAGTGTCTTCAGGTCAGTGCTTCATTTATAAATGTGGCTACTTGCTGTGTGTGTGTGTGTGGGGGGGGGGAGATAGATATAGACTAGTGTTGACCCTGACAATTAGAGAGGGAAAAGGATCACCTCATTAGTTTTCTTTCTGGGAAATTGGTAGCCACATTTTGTGAATGACAAATCTTCGCACATGGCATCCCTTTTGTCCAGACACCCATGCCAGACCTCCCAATGTCAAATATGACCACTACTCTGAAATAAAGGGATGTGTGGTTTCTCCTCTACTTCTCTCAAAGAGATTTCAGTAGCCACCTGATGCAAAGATTTTAACAGGGAGCAAGAATAAGTATTAGGAAAACTAGGGTCAATCAAGGATGAACATGCATAGTTTCTCTTCATGACAGGAAAGTTAGATTAGAAAGCAAATATATGATTCAAAATGTGAATTATTTTATAAATGATGATGATTTCCCTAATCTGTACTTTTTGCTGGTGGGTGCAGTTATGCCACTCTCCCATCTGAAAATGCTAGTTTAAATACAATATACCACAGTGTAATGACTGTGATAGTTATAAATAGTTGTTAGGTGGCGTTACTCTGTGTTTTTGGAATTTAAAGGGTGGTTCTAAAAAAGATTTTTTTTCCTTTTTCCTTTTTTCATCCTCTACTGCAAAGTGAAGAAATTACTATTGATCTCTGACACTAGCTTGCATTCATATAGAAACAAACAGAAGAAAAATAATGTTAAAAAGCTAAAAAAAAAACTTTGCAGAAAAAGGTTTTCAGTAAATAAAGAACAAAAGGCATTTTTAGTCCTATAAATTCTCACAATAACAGCCTGATAAGGAATCCAAAAGAAATGAAATAAATCCTGCATGATTATTTGTTAACATGTATTTTTAAATTATTATTATGTGTTTCACCAATGTTGACATTGCCAGATTCCAAATGATGGTTGAATCAGAGGTGGTATTCAGCAAGTTCTGGCCAGTGCTGGAGAACTGGTAGCAGAAATTTTGAGTAGTTCGGAGGACCCGCAAATGCCACCTCTGACAGGCCCTGCCCCCATCTATTCACTGCCTCCCGAGTCCCAGCTGATCAGCTGGGTCTTCTTTTGTTGCCCTGCACAGGAGAATGGAGCTGGAAAGGAGATTAGTGGGGTGGAGTGGGAATGGAGATTTTACAGTATCCTTCCCCTGCCATGCCCACCAAGCCACGCCCACAGAACCTGTCGTAAAATTTTTTGAATCCCATCATTGGGTTGAATGCCTTTGGCTGCTGTGGTTTGTTTTGGCCACGATGTGTTTGGAAGCGTGAGGGACAAAAAGGAAAACAAAGAATTTATTTACCTCTTAGTTTGAGGGCTAAACAATAAATGGAAGTCACAAGTGTTACCTTGAATAAACTAATTTTAGAGATCTGTAGCAGCAGCTAGTACCCAGAATGGGTTTTGCTAGAAATTTGTCATATAGAAGAAATGTGGTTGCCTTTCAATTGCAATTGCAGCCTTTCAATTGCAATTTAATATAGAATCAGTTACTAACTTACTCCAAACACAGAACTGTACCTGTGGAATTAGATCTGTGGGTGACAAAAGTCACTGAAAGGCACCATATATATAATCATTCCAAATCTGTGGTGATCCATTTGGTTGAAGGAAAATAGAGGAGTTATTTTTCCACCTCTTGCCTGTTCTCCTGGTATTTTCTTCCCTGCATTATGAGCTCAGGATGCAAAACAACTCACTAACGCAAGCAGGCAAAAGAATAACACAATAAGGTATGCCTCTTAAATATTCTGTCATCCTGATAAGCCCCTTAGATATTCTGTGTAAAACTCCTATCTATATTCTCCTACTTTGCCCTCAAGCTTTGACTCTTTCTGCCATTAGGAAAATGAAATGATTTATTGGTTTATTTAAAGCCTACATTTGTGGGTCTATCAAACTTTCATCCTATATTGAGGGCCAAATGGTAACTTAAATGCACTATCAGTTTCAGCAAGGCTACTTCCAACCATATTCTTTCAACTGCGATAGTGGCGAATATCTTCCTGCATTTGTCAAGTAGTTATTCAAGTAATTGCTAACTCAATGGAATGTGAGAGTAGGTATAGGAGATGGCTTTAAGAATATCCATGCATTTTGCAGGTTGAATAGCTGCTAGCATAAATCAGTGCTGATAAGAAAACAGCACATAATGTATCCAGGCAGCATTTAGACTGGCATTCAAATGGGTGAATGTATTCCTCAAGTGCTTTGCAAATTTGTCACAAGTTTTGAGGGCTCTTCAGATGATTTTTTTTTCTGGATAGATGGATACTAAGCCCTTGATACCTTAAAGTGCTTTGCTGGAAGGTTTCTGGAGGATGAAAACTATTTGTTTGCAACTCTTGCTGTCCCAAGTAGCATTGCTGTGCATTAACATATGACCAGTTGGCCCTATCTTACACTTTTGAAGTGTAAGTCTCATTTACAGCCTTTGAGCAGTGTTAAATCTTCACTGTTCATAGATCCTATGGGAGAAAATGAAACAAACATAATTGTTTAATTCAGTCACATAATCCCCATTAAAGGGGGATATACTTCTATTTTGGAGTGCAATAATCACTCTAAGTAGTACTGGTGTCATTTTGCTGGACTCTTTAGCAGGAGGGACTATAGCTGGGACTATAGAGAGGAATATAACACAGGCCCAGGAGTGTGCACAGGGATCAAAAAAGTTAAGATGGCAGCCATAACCATGGATTGTGAATTAAGATGGCAGCCACAACCACCTCTTTTACATGGATTACACATGTAAGGATGCACACAAAAAGGATGGAGCTTCAGTGGTATTGAGTTCCCCTGTCAAGAGAGAATCAGTACAAGAAAATCTTTGCTTCTTGCTACTCTTCCTCCTCCTTTTCATTTCCCCTTTTAGTGACAAACTGAACTGAAATTCCTAGTTGGATGTTGGTACCAAAGCTTTCAATATGTCAGTTTGAGCTTAATGGTAGGAATGGTCTGAAACAAGATCAGCTTTCTGGATAATTTGGTATGATTCAATGTAAAGTGTTTGAATTATTTGATAATAGCTGAAATAAAGAAAAATATTTCTTTCCCGGTCTTTGTATTTATTCAATTACATAGGGAAAAAAAAAGAAACCAGTACAAATAAATAAAACTTAGAATTACCAAAAAAAAAATTAAGCTTGTGTGCCAAAATCAAATTTCTAGGTGCCAAATGTGCTCAAAGGCACCAAGTTATTTATTGTAAATACATTCCTGTTGATCTGGCTGTGGTCGATGGATCTTAATGTTCTACTAAGAAACAAAAGGAAGCAGACATTGTTCTGACAAGTTTCAAATCTGTCCACCCCTGGCTGAAAAATGTGTCTTCCAAGCCATAAACTGTCTCCCCCTTGGCATACACCCAGATCAGACAAGCAGGCGCACAAGTAGATGGTTACTTAGATAGTAGGTTGGACTATGTTATTTTTACACAGTGCAATTTTACTTTCCAGTAGCTGGAAACTGCAATTGGGGAAACATTAACATTGGTGGGTTCAAGCTGAGAATTGTTCTTTAATGCTTGTAACATATAAATTGACATTTTAATTGCGGGCTATCAGCTGGTGCCTTGAGAAAATGGTGACAACAGTGATTATTTAAACTTTCAGCACACACCTGGTGTGCTGTACTTAAACAGGTGGTTTGGTGCTTTTTTTTTCCAATCCTGCCTGAGGGTAAATGTTTTGTTTGCTTTTTTTTCTTTAAAAAGGATGTGCATTGAATTTATAGTTTGGTACAGGAATAATAAGCTTTGGGTTTCGATTTTGCAGAAATTATTATATGTCTGCAGCACTTATGAATCATTCTGTTTCCCAAAGTAGAACATTTTCCTTGTCTAATAATTGGAAAGGACAGCGTTCCCATGATACCATTTTGCTCATAAAACTGCCTCTGAATTTAAACTGGTTTAAGCCACAGATCTTTATAATATACAGCTTGGAAACAGAAACAATATTTAAGATACACATATTTAAACAGATTCAGAGTACATTTTCCCACATCAGGAGGACTGAGTTTGTGTCTTGTACTTATCAATCATTTGTTTTAACCACTGATAGCTCAATAAGACAAATTTGTGGTTCATTCATCTATCATAGTGTTCAAATCAGTGGTGGGATTCATTTTTTTTTTACTCGTGGTTCTGTGGGCGTGGCTTGATGGGCGTGGCAGGGGAAAGATTCTGTAAAATCTCCAGTCAGAGGAGGGATTTGCCGGTTCTCCGAACTACTAAAAATTTCTGCTATCGGTTCTCCAGAATTGATCAAAACCTGCTGAATACCACCTCCAGTTCAAAACAAACAAGAGTTTATCAATTGAATAAATCAGTTGCAGTTTTGCTTGATGCCTCTGAAGGTAGATGAGGAATAATTTTATGCTCTAGTGTGGAATCATTACTGGTTGCATTAGGGTTCTGGTGTTCCTAAAGATGAACTTTATGCTTTGGATTTGATTTTAAAAGGTTCTTTGGACACATGGGAGCATCAGTGTAACCTCTCTGGGCAATATTTTAAAACTGCTTCTTTTCTCAGGATCATGTGAGCATAATTTAGAAAAGACTGGTCCCTAAAAGTAAGGTACAATATATATCACACACAAGCTGTTACTTTCCTTCCCTCTTTGCTACTCTCCACAAGTACTGAAACCATTAATCAGACCTTCTTCCTCATTTTGGCTATCAAGAGTTTCAACCCACTGGATATAACAGGAGATGGGGAAGAATTGATGAACCTGGGTTTGGTCCAACAAACAAGCATTACTTGATGAAATAGGAAATTCTCTACTAAGCTGTAATTAGAACTATTGATTTAAGATGCTTTTGGCCCTACACATTTTTTTGTGCAGGCTACCCAAGTTGAAAGGGCTAACTGAAGGTCATCTCAGGTTCATTCCTCCTGTTTCCTCTACAGAAGCTTGATGCCTTTCCTATGGTCCAATTCCACTGGCTGAATTTCTTTCTGCGAGGCAAGTACTAAAGGCAAAGCCCTTTGTTAGACTTGAAAAATGGCTGCCTTAACAATCTTGCCAGGTACCGGTGGGATGTGCTTTAAGAGCCATGGTGGCACAGTGGTTAGAATACAGTGTTGCAGGCTAACTCTGTCACTGCCAGCAGTTTGATTCTTACCAGACTCCAGGTTGACTCAGCCTTCCATCCTTCTGAGGTCAGTAAAATGAGTACCCAGATTGTTGGGGGCAATAGGCTGACTCTGTAAACCACTTAGAGAGGCCTGTAAAGCACTGTGAAGCAATATATAAGACTAAATGCTATTGTCATTTGTGGCTTCCCACTTGCAGTTGGCCAGAGAACAGGATAGAGATAATTCAACTAAGCCCAGTTCTGCTTGTGTTTTTAATAAGGCTCCTACAAAAGCTTGGGATAAGAAGAAAAGAATTGGAGGTCATTTAATAATGAGGGTCTTCCCAGTCTCGATTGTGTCTGGGAAGTTTTTTCCCAATTTATGATGAAGAATTGAGAATTTACTGAGACAGGCAACTCCATGGACTGATGCTACTTCCAGATTCAATGGCTATGAAGTGGATTGGACAGTCTCTGCACAGTCCTAAAATACATCTCAGCTGTGTTAATGTAATTGAGTTAGGAAGACCGAGATCCCATGCCAATCATTTCATTAAACAATGCTTACTTTTACGGAAAGCTTCCTGCCTCTCTCTAACATTTTTTTAACATGCTATTATCTGTTTAAAATAATTGTTGGCATGACAGCATTATAAAACTAATAGCAGCCTTGGAGTAGCTGTGAGTTTGATGGACTAATAATTTAAACAAGAATGAAAACATATAAAGTACATTCTATGCTATTTGTGAGGCATGCAGAGTGCTTGAAGGGGGAAATCAATCTTAGCAACAGGAAGGAAATATTTGAAATCCTCCTTTGGCCATGCAATTTCTTAGGATTGAATTGCATTATTCCATTCCGCCAAAGAGATGACAGGGCCAAGTTCTTATCTCCTCTGAACGTACAGTGTAAATGTTGAATCAACTACAGTTATGATAAACACATTTGTGCTGCAAGCGAAAAAGTAATAACCATTTTCAAGGCTAATTGTGCAATAAGTGGGCTAGCAGCAGAAATTGTCACAATGTGCAATCTTACACTTAACTAATCCCTACTGAGACTAATGGACTTCCAGGCATATAGCATTAGGCCGGTGGTAGCTAACAACACGAGTTTATTACCTCTGCTGCATATACGGTAAGGATTCAGAGTGAAGGATCTGTAACATCTGCAAATATGACTTGTCAGCTGAGACAACTCTTCAAGTTTGAGCAACAGAAAAAAAGACACAAGTGCAGTCCTGGGAAATTCATAGGAAGCTTTCAAGGACTGTAGGTCATGGATACATTGAAGAGAGGGCATAAGCCAAGGGTGCTGAAAATCCACTGACCAAGGGGTTGGAAAATGCAGCCACAACCTACCCCCTCCTCATGGTAATAAGGGTTTTAGAATTGTAAGCCACCCAGAGTTGCTTTGTTGAGTTGGGTGGCTATAGAAATTGAATACATACATAAACAAGCTAGAACCTGGTCTCGCAGATCTCCATTCAGAAGAGTTGGTATGCAGTAATCCCAAATTTGGTTCCACTTGGCCCCCCATTTCAAAGTATGAGGTGTCTTGTTTCCTCAATGGGCTGGACAAATAACATGAGTGTTAGTTGCAGAATTATGTGCTAATAATGATAAATTACACTGACCTGTTTGGTTAGGAATAAAACAAATACTTTTATAAAAGATTGAAAACTTTTTAGGGACTTTTTGCTGAAAATGAAACAATAACTGAAGATCGATGGATTTGATGATTGAAAAAGGGTTAAATAAAGGGTTGAAAGGATCTTTTGTAGAGTTAACAAAGGGGGAGTAATAATGAGTGCATTTACATGTTGAAAAGAAGGTCAAAAGTCATTTTCTTCTTCTGATTCTTGCTTCTTTAATTAGTTCCTCTTCTTTCTTTTCCTGTTTTCCTTCCCGCGTTATTTTTCTTTCATCTTTTTTCCTTTTATTTATTTTTTTTCTTTACATTTATCTTTTATGTATGTAAAAACTTTCAGTAAAAATTATATATAAATAATTAGGTAATGGCACATTAATGCAACTTACCAAAATTGTTGGAAACAAAATAAAAAGAACAATTGTGTAATGCCATTCCATGGCTGTAATAAACTTAACTAATTACGCACATCTAATGTCAATTATATAAATTTAGGTTTAACAGAAAATTCAAATTTCCTCCCTCCCATTAAGCTGAGACCTATCATGGCGTGTAAGGTATGCCCCTGCCGTAAAAAGAAATAAGGCTAGTGGAACAAGTCAGTTGTCCCTGCAGATCAGCTAAAATTGAGTGGAATTATGGGCAGTATTAATGATACAACTGAGGACTACAATTTTTTTATAAGGAGGCATATTTGGAATTTTGACAGTAAGTTATAGAGAATTTGTGAAATGGTTGCCATGGTGAGCATAATTCTTCAGCACCAACAATGACACCCATGGGCAATCACCAGGCTAACCACCCATTATATTTTTACAAATAACTTTCATTTAAAAAGAAATGAATGGGAAGGTAGTAATCCTGCAAAGCAAAACACAGCTTCCGTGCATAATAGATTACCCAATGTGTTTTGGAGCTCCCCAAAAGAGTTGGTGCAAGTATAGAAAATAAATTAGTGGGTGGCTATCTCCAGGGCCTACTAGTCCAGAAAAAATTGGTAACACACACCATAGGAGAAAATATTGTGAAACTGCCCAAAGCTAGCTGCCCAAAACTCCCAATATCTCCAACAGTCTGAAAAACTTGGGGGCTCCTGATAAAGCAATCAGAAAATTCCTATTTATCAAAAAACAACAAACTGGTGGCATTGCTCACCTCCAATCCTTCTAACCATCCAAGATTTTTTCTGTCACTCAACAGATTACTTTTTCTTTTTCAGTGTAGGTGGACATTCTTCCAAACAAAGCATTGGTTGCAGTTATCCATCATTTTTATTTCCTTATAATAGCTTTGGAGCCTACCTGGATCCCAGAGGCATTCTTGGAAAACAGATTTTATGAGGAGCTGGTCTTTTGCTTTGCAATATGCTGACCGTTTTTTTTTTTTTTTAAATAAAAAACAAATTTTCCTTTACAGACACTCCTGTAGTTTTGAAAACTCCATGTTACAGTTTCCTTGCATGAAACTATTGCCATTTTGTAGGATAGGTTTTGGACAGAGACCTTGATCCCCTCAGGGACAAGAGAACAGTTCCTATTCATTTCTTTGCTACCATATCATGAGCAATTTCTATATAAAGGCTGTGATGGGGATTTACATTAGAAGCTTTTTTCCATTCGCCTGTTTTGAAGCAGATATGCCAAAGATGCCTGAGGCCATATGAGATCTTTACCAATGGCTGGTCCCCAGCATTATACTGTCTGAGTCACAGCATAATTGTCGATTTGAAATGCAAGCATCATCTGAAATGGCAGTTAAAGCTTCCTCAGCAGGGACACCTTAGCTGACAGAAACCATTAGCAGCTCAGGTGATGGCTTCATTCTTCTTTAATGATAGGACCATTGTGTTCCTACAACCACACTCTACTTTCCAAGCCTGGGCCAATGGACTGGCAAACGACACAGTGGCCATCATGGGCTCCTTCTTCACGGAGTGAATTTTAAAGCTTGGCTCCCTGCAGGCATCTTGCCAAGGAAGCTCTGTGGATATTGTATTTATTTAAAGAACAAAGAAATAGGATACAGTGGATTGACCAAAATGGCCAGAGAATTCTTCACAGTGGAGAATTATCATATATATTAGTGCATGCTTTTAGAAATGGTTAAGAGGAATGGTTGTTCAAGTTTTAAAACACTTCTTCCTGAACACACACACACACACACACACACAAAGAGAGAGAGAGAGAGAGAGAGAGAGGTGGTCTTAGATATTTTAACTCCCTATGTTGAAGGTGAAAATAACTTCCACACATTCGTCCTTCTTACAATCTTTTGCTATTCATAAAGGGCATGGAGCAATTCAACAGTAACTAGAATCTTCTTTGTGCTGTGCTTTCAGCCCCTGTCTCTCAGACGGGGGGGGGGGGGGGGGGGGGGTGCCGGGGCCTGATACTAATTTTCCAGATAAAATGCTACCGTTGCATAGTGTTGTCCTAGGAAGCCCCTTGAAAGGCACATCCTTAACTAGGTACACCCTTAGTAAAGCTGCCTTCTTAGTCATCACCATGGTGACAAGAAACTTTCAAGTGATCCAAACTGGGACTTCCTTCATTTTCAGCCTTAAAACACAGAAACAATAGGAAGGCACAGCTTTTATTCCCTGGAATTTAGGATATTCTGGAATGAAGGCTTTATTATTATGTCCTGCAAGCCTTCAGATGCTTTCAAACAAGTGATTTTATTTTCAGCAAAGCAGTTAAAGACGGTCACTAGTCAATTTATTGTCAACTCCCAATCAATTTGTTCAATATCATAATCAGCGGTTTCAAATAGGCAATTTCAGTGTTACCTGCAAATGCTTGTCAGCTATTTTGACTCCTTTAGAAGAGAGGCCCAACTCTGAAAGGACACTTAGACAGAACTAGACTGTGACCTCGCAAAATAAAACAGTTTGCAATAACAACAGCCTACCCCGAGCACTACATGGTACTTCAGCTCCGTGTCATTCGTCCTTCCAAATTAATTCTAGGAGAACAACTTCTGAAACAAAAAATGTCAACAGAAAAATTATGCCAAACAGCTATTAGTGTGCAGACTTGCTTCTAAAACACAGGGGTGACCTTAAAGGGGGGGGGGGGAATCTAAAAATAAGAATGATGCAAACCCTATCCTTTGTAGTGCCTCATGTGTATGAGCACACGGCAAAAGGGATTTGATTCTGATCAAATGGTTGCTGATGCCATCTTGACTTTTTTGACCTACTGTCTTTGGAGGCCCTTGCTAGAATGCAATGGATTGGGTTGATAAAAGACAAAAGAAGTTTAAACTCTATTAAGAGGATAAAAGAAGCAGAAATGAAAAGGCTTTGGAGATTGGTTCCTGCATCCTGGCTATATGAAGTCGAGGTAGAAATAAATAAATCAGTTTACAACTCTGTTCAAGAATCTTTAAAAACAGTCCTCTTTCCATGATAGCAGTGATTTTGCTATTATTAAGAAGTATTATCCATGACTGAAAAATGAAGGGTGTTTTCGACTGCAGTATTTCTAATTCTGTGAAACTGCACTTTTCATATCTAACCTCCTAGTATATGTCCACTTTATTTCATCTTGGAATTTCTTTTCAGAGTGCAAAAGATAATAGTGTTGCCAAGGGTTGTCAAAAAAAAAAAAGTCAACATTGCCATAATTATGTCATCAACCCTTCCCCAATGTTGTATGTGTGAATATAAATAAGGGGTTTTTGATTCCATGGGTCGCAGGTGCCACCTTGTAATTTAAATATGAACAAAAATACCCAACAACCTTTGGAGATATTATGATTGGTGTAACTGTACAGCATTTCCTTTTTTTACTTGAAAATAAATAATGCACCTTGAAAATTATAAGAATGATTATTTTTAAAAGGAAATAGAATTTTTAGAATTTATTTTCTTCAAGTAGAGAATCTGTAGGGCCTGCCAAGCAGAGTGGGAATTTAGGACTTCAGCAATACCCTGCAGTTGGGCACTTTCTAGGTGGGTTGGTCTCCACCAGTTCCAGATAGCATGATTTGTAGGATATGGAAGTGACAGCACAATGCATCTGAAGGGCATCTGAAATTACCTTTGATTTTCATTATGGCCTGAGGAACATATTCCCCATGACTTTGCTTTGAATGCTGAAAAAGGAGATTCTGATTCAATCAAAGTAAATGCAAGTTTCTTTACTAAAGGGCCTTTAAGTCATTGCTGTGAAGTAAGCAGCAGGCCATGCCAATGTCCATTTGATGATACATACATCATGACACCATTGTACAACTGATGCCATTGAGATGTAATGACATATCATTTGATACAACTATGGAAATCAGATCATTTGTATCACCCTTGCTTCTTCTGTTTATTCCCATGTATGGAGTGACTGATTTAGACACACAGGCACACACTCCAAACCTGTAGAAGTGGTAATATTGGTAGCCAGAGGGCTCCTCATAAAAACTCAGACCTGGAACAGAAAAGAACTTGTCCTAATGCAACTGATGATCCACTACCACCTTCTTCTTCTTTTTCTTTCTCTCTCTCTCTCTCCTCCTGCAGGCGTTGGGCTTTCATTCTCAAAAGCCTCCAGCCAAGAAGCAGCAGCTAGAGCAACAAGCAAGGAGGTTTCCATTAAAGCTCCTCCTGAGGAGAGGGGTACAATTGATCCTTACAGTTGAACCTAAGGTGCTCTGTTTCCTCCATGGCCGCTTGCACTCTTGCACTCTTGGGCTCAGCTTCCCAAAACAAATGAGAAACCATCTAAGGCCTTTGTGTTGACTGGATTATTCTAGTGGTTCAGAGAGGCCTTGGCTGCCTTTTTGGAGCAACACAATGATATTCTTGGCTACCCTATGGATTTTGCTGGTTTGTCCTGTTACATGCTTTGCCAATACTCAGAATCCAAGCTATAATGTGGCGACCAAAAAGGAGATCAGCTTGGAAGGAGACTTAGTTATTGGAGGCCTGTTCCCAGTTCATGAGAAAGGTGGCCCCACAGAGGATTGTGGCAAAATCAATGAACATCGTGGCATCCAGCGTCTTGAGGCTATGCTGTTTGCCCTAGATGAGATCAACAAGAACCACCATATTCTACCAGGCATTACCCTAGGGGCACATATCCTGGATACCTGCTCTAAAGACACCTATGCCCTGGAGCAATCACTGGATTTTGTCCGTGCCTCCCTCACCAGAGTGGATGGCTCTGAGCATATCTGTCCTGATGGGTCCTACGCCATCCATGATGATGTACCTACAGCCATCACAGGTGTCATTGGGGGTTCCTACAGTGATGTCTCAATCCAGGTACAAGGGACAAAAGAGAGAAAAAGAGAGAATTTGTGGGGATGTTGATGCCTAGAACCAAAAGACTTTATGTTTGGAACCTTGTGATAAGATGCTAAGCAATGTAAAAGAAGGAAATTGGGCTTGCAGAATTGAGCATTAGGTAAAGGCCTTGGAAGATTTATGCTGATTTTATGGACATGAGAAAATAGGGAATAACATTAGCATGCAATGTGGAAGATATCTTTAGTCTGAAATTAGACTTGGCCCGTACATCATAAGATAGTAGAAAATCTGTGGTTGCCTAATGTTACTCTACTACAAAATTTTAGCACTTCCATTCCAGCCAGTTTGGTCAACACTGAGGAATGTTGAACATTCATTACAACAACATCTAAGAGCCACCTCTGGTTTATGGGTTGTTGTAAGGATTGCTGAGACATAATAAGTGAACAGATGCGAAAGTTCCATTTCTTTTATTTCCTGACTGTAATTCATAATCAGTACTCAGGAAATAAAACTTTCAATATATCACATGTAACGTGACTCAAAAAGATGCCATTCACCCATCCCTTTTCATTTATTTATTAGGGACTGGACAAGTTTTAACCTCTTTTTCCTTAAAGACTAAGAATGCATTACTATGTATTTACTTCAGATCAACTAATATGGGACTAGAATGTGAGTAAGTATGCCTTTATTATTAAATTTGTTTGCCACGCATGTCACTGCATAAAATGTATGGGTTTATGCTGTAAATATATCCATTTTCAACGAGAAGCACTTTCTATCTTATTCTTTGACTAAACATAAGACTGAGTGGAATTCTTCCATAAGTCAAAATGAAGGTAAAATAAGTACAGTAATAACCATAATTTTAAGGTTGATATTTCTTTTTGAAAAATTATTGCTTTGCCTTATGCACCCATCAAATAAATGCAATTCTTTCATTCTGGGTCAAAAATAATTCTATAGATGAAATGTTGATCTAAATCAGAGGTAGTCAACCTTTTTATACCTACCGCCCACTTTTGTATCTCTGTTAGTAGTAAAGTTTTCTCTAACCACCCACCGGTTCCACAGTAATGGTGATTTATAAAGTAGGGGACAAAACCCCTACTGCCCACCATGAAAGCTGGAATGCCCACTAGTGGGCGGTAGGGACCAGGTTGACTGCCACTGATCTAAATCATGAGTCTCAGGACTTCTCCTCCCTCACACTTACTATGGGAATTGGCCACCTAAGGATTCTAAACCTTTTCTGTCCTGTCAAAGAAGAGAATATTGAAGAAAAAAGGAATATTGAGGTGGTGGTGGGGGAGGAGAAATGGAATAGAACTGTTACCTGGAGTGGAATTTTAATGTCATGTGTTTGTAACATAAATGATAGACAAAGAACACAAACAGACAATCAAGGCAAGAACCCACAGGTTACACTGTGGAGGAAGAGAAATTGGTCATTTAGGAAAAATGATATAAAACTTCAGTTGAGGATTTTTAGCAGTTTTTGAATATTTTGGCAGGAGTCCCTGCAATGTAGGGAATGTATAATCATGTTAATTCCAACACCTGTTCAGAAATGAAGACCATCTTGAAATCCAACCATATCTTCACCCCTTCTTTTGGGCTCATCCCTTTCCACAAAAGCGCTCTCTGATTTAAAGCTTGTTAATGTAAAGACCATATCCCATAGCTTTCATGTGACAGAGTAATTAGTTGCTGCTGTTGAAAAATCCCCATTAATGCTACAATTAATGCAAATTAATATATCATTATCATGTGGAGAGCCACTGCCAAAAGACATTAACAGAATATTGAATGTCGCTATCTTATTTACTGAGGGAAGAAGTGCTGGTTGCCAGGGCTTTGCTCTTAGATTTCTGACCTACTTCCCAAAAACAGGACATAAGGAAGGAAGACCTATTCCTTCAAATCAAGTCTATAGCATCCCAAGGTGGACTTTTATTCAGTCCAACCTCTGGCTGAGAAGAGTTTGTTGAAGCTGCATTAGCACTAAAGAGCTCTCACTAGCCTATAAGATTCCTTTAGAGATACCTGGATCTACTGCTACTTGTCACTTAATTTCAACAAATCTTCTGGAGACATGCCAGGACAAACCTCCTTCATTGCTTAGTCTAATGACCCTGCAACTCTAAAGAATATGATATTGTTGCCATTATGGAAATTTGGTGGGATTAAACTCATGAATGGAAGATACAGCTAAAGGGGTTGAAATTGTTTAAAAGAAACAGACCTAATAAAAGAGAAGGTGTAGTTGCGTTATATATAAGAAATAACTATATCTCTACAGAAATAGAACAACAATGAAAAACATCTTGAATGTGCTTGGGTCAATATAAAATGAAAAAAGAACGACATTGACATAGGGGAATACTACAGTCTACACAACCAAACAGAATAAATAGATGGACATTTTGCTAGTCGGTTAACTAATGTATGCAGGAAGCATACCACTATAGTAATGGGAGACTTTAACTACTAGCAACTGGGAGACAAACTGCACCAAGTGGAAGATCAAACAGATTTGTGACAAACCTGGCAGACAACTTTGTCTCCCAAAAGGTAGAGGAGTGAACTAGAGGGTTAGCCATACTGGAGTTCATTCTCACTAACAGAGATGAAATGATAGAAAGTGTTGAAGCCCACAAGAACCTTAGGGAGGAGTGATTACACAATATTGGAATTCAACATTATGTAAGCACAAGCAATAGAACAAAATCAGACGAAAGTCTTGGACTTCATGAGAGCTGATTTCTGTTCTGTTATAATCAGCTTTTGGTGCCTGGAACTTAAAAAAAAACAAGAGGAAATTGTGGCAGGAAGGTTATATTTGGGGGAACAAACAAATGATCCCAAAACAAATCCTTATGCCATTTTTTAATATGCTGTTTACATGTTGGCTTTCCTCATAGGTATATCTTATGTGCGCAGCAGGATATCTTGCTGGCAGAACAACACAGACAAATTTTGGATTGGTCACTGAAATGCAGAATTGGATTGAAAAAAAATTGGACAGTGCCATCCCAGCTCCTACCTGGCCCAACTCTGTTTTTATTTAGAAAGAACCACATGAGTGCTCAATCTTTTCCTGTTCCTTCAAACTGGGAAAAGCAGAAGATGCTATCCCAACTCTAGGAATGCCTCCTCTCTTGGGACTTCATTCTCTATCCTGCCATTTGGCACTCTACAGCCTTTATGTTTTACTCTGATATGTGAGTGAATTTCCAAGGCAGAAAAAAATAATCCTCTTTTCAAAGGGATCTGGTTCTGGGATAGAGTGATTTATATTTAGATAATTTAAAAAAAAAAAGCCATGTGATTGGAAAACAAGGAAATATAGAGATTCCTAGCTTTCTTCTCTTGTCTGCCTCTTCATTCTCTAGAATCAGACACTCATGCAAGCTAGTAATGTAAGAGCCTACTCTATTCCATATCTAGAAAATGAATAAGAGCCAGCCACATTCATGCTTGAGCTGCAAGATGGGTGGCATATAAATTTAACAAATAAAAATAAAATGCAGAGTGAAATATTAACAGAAGGCCATGTTACTTTGTGAGAGTTTGTAGCAATCTAGCCAGCACACAAGCAAATAATTCTCATTATATAGAAGAAACCTCTTTATATACAAAATATATAAAACATGATGCCTGTATACAATACTCATGCAGTTCTTGCAACATGGTAGAGAGAAGAAGAAGAAGCAAGTACTCTCAAGCAAAGACAAAATGAATTCTCTCAGCACAGAACAGTTAAGCTAAGCAATGCCCTGGCTCCAAGCTGGCTCACATGGCTCAGATAACAAATCCTGTGTCTCAGTCACCAAACAGTTCCCATTGGCTGACTTGTTGCTATGGCTATTCCAGTTCATAAATTCTTATACACTAACATACTTTTTGAGAGGCCCCCTACTTCACACTACTCCTATGGATATTCAATGTCCCTTAAGCCTTTCCAGGAATGGATAGAAACTCCCTATCTATTACAAGATGGGCACTCTCCCAGAGAATAAATGGCAGTCAATACTCTTCCAACATCCAAAGCAGGGTGAGGCATCTTCTTCCCTTGATGACCCCAAAGAATGAGTGGCTCACAGAAGTTGAAGTGGTACATTTCAAAGAATGTTGCTTGCCGACCTCAACTCTGCTGTTCCCACCATCTGTTTAACCTCCCACTTCTAGAGAGTTTTGAAACTGCAGTTATTTATTTAAAAAGGGCAAATATTGTTTCTGATAGCTTCTTCATAAATGCCTTTGCTGTGTCCATGGAGATTCTCATCCAGTCATAGTTCTCCCAAAAGTTATTGGATGAGAAGCGAAACATCTTCTAAGGAAAACCATAAAGTCCAGTTGCCTCTTGGAAAAGCAACTTTGGGACAACCTAGCTGTGACTGTTTCTTCTCTGCCCAAAAGAGCAAATATTGCTGACAAACTCCAGCTTGTTTTGGATAAGGAGGCCATAAAAGAAATACATAAAGCTGATGGTCTCTCCCATATCCTCCCACCTCTCAGAGCTTTAACACTGTGCATCAGTAGACAAAGAATGTAAGACAGAATCCAGAATACAAAGCAGAGCACAATAAATGGCCATTTTTGCAAAGGAATCTGCTAAACCCAACAAACCAAGAGTTGGATAAACAAAGAAGGGCAAGCAAGGATACAAAATGGAAGAGCTATAGATGGCAAGATAATTAATGAGCTTATTAAAAGAGTAAGCAGATCAATTAGCTAAGGTGGCTGCTCCTCTTCACAGAGCTGTGTGGTAGCATCACAAAAGATATTTATTAATAAATATCTGGGTTCTTCTTACTGGTTGATCTCCCCTGCGTTTTGCTGGGAAGAACCTGAGGGCTTTCTGTCTCCAGTTCTCTCCACTCCGTCCCCTGGGATTGGCAGAGAAAGCAACACATTTGAATCAGCTAAGACACTTTTTGTCCAAAGCAAGCAGTGAATTAACACTTTTCCCCATAACTCTATTATGTTTTCTTCTAAGATGTTTCTGCAAAAGCTCTTTAAAAGGGGAAAAAAGTTCAACAACTGGCACATTTTTTGCAAAAGTGCATGTATGCACGTATGTACAGGTGCACACCTATAGTATCTTTTGCCAGGATGCAGCTAATTTAAGAAAGTAACTGGACCCTTCAAACAAGAGGGTCCCTTTGTTTCATTCATATAAGGATAAATAAATGAAGGGATCAGTTTTAGAGGAAAAAAAGGATCAGCTTCATGTATAAATCCTGCCATTCCCCCACCATTCAGTCGGAATTGAAGCTTCTTGGATGAGAAGCAAAATGTCTTCAAGGAGAAACAAAGGAAGTCCAGTTGCCTGTTGAAAAAGTACCATTGGGACAACCATGACCTGAATGACTGAGAATCTCCATAGACAATTGGCTCCATAGAAATGGTACAAAAGACCCTGGTAGATGGAGGAACGGGGGCTGACTAGTGAGTAACAGAAAACAAACACCAAACTCCCCCAGAAGATGACAGCCTGCTGAAGTTTATTCTCTCCAGCTCCTTGAACATTCAGGGACAAAAGTTGAAAACCAAAGCAGACCTTTGGAGTCCCTGTAGCATGAACCTCAAAATAACATTCCAAATAAAAGAGCTAACCAAGGAGGTCCAAAGGTCGATCAGCCACCGCTATCTGAGGCATGTTCTCCTGCTTTCACACCAACAGCCTCAGTGAGCCTTTCAGTTTAGCTCTGGGCATATGAATAGTCTCTGGCCAGGGGTGGAATTCAAAAATCCCAGCAACCGGTTCACTGCCCAGTTGCTGGGTGGGTGTGGCCATGGTGGGCGTGGCTTCCTGGAATTTCTGGGAAGGCCGTTTTTTGCCTTCCCTAGGGTTTGGAGGCTTCTCTCGGGCCTATGGAAGGGTGAAAATGGCTTCCCCGGGCTCTGGAGCCCCTCTGAAAGCCGGAAAAAACAGGCCTGTTTCCATACTTCAGATACTTCCGGAAGGGCCGTTTCTTTCCCCCTCCCCCAACCTCCATGTGGACCCTGCACTTACCTACATCAAAAACGGGCTGCAAGGAGAGGGGTGGGCAGGGCCAGCAGTTAGGTTTAAATACTGGTTTGGCGAACCAGATGCAAATTTAACATCCGGTTCACCCGAACCAGTCCAACTTGGTAGAAGCCCAGTCCTGTCTCTGGCCTGTTCTTCCCTTTGAGGAAGGCTTTCTTGCATGAGGAACCACATCTCTTCCCTACCTGGGCAATGAGCTAAATCCCAACCAGGCAGTCCAGAAGGGCTGGGGAGCTTGCTTATTCTTGCCTGATAAGGGTCACCCAGCAAGTGCATTCCCAACAAACTTCTCTTTGTCATCTCCCTCCGGCCACCCCTTCTTCAGGGCAGCCTTTATTCGCAAGGAGACTGGTGTTTTCTGTTCACCACAGTAATATTTGCTGTCAATGGCTCCAACTCAATTACAATCTCTAGAAAAACCCCATAGGCCTTCCTAACTCAGTAGAACTGCACACGGGCAGAATCTTCTGAGTTTCATCTAGATATCTCAGGTTGTCACTTGATCTTTTCTTTTGATGTGTAAGACCATTTGACTTGGATTCAAGCCAAATAACCGAATTTGATATACCATAAAACAATTTCTACTTTCTTAGAAATGTAGAGTTTCTTTTTTTTAGCCAGTGTGGGGATGCCTATTTCAACATTTTTACATCACCTCCCAAGAGAAACATTCTGAGAAATATTCAGTGAGAAAGCACTGCATTACATCTGAATCCTTCTATGTTAAAAATTATATGATAGTTGTAAGCTACTGTCTCTTAATTATTGGAAAAAATGTTCTCCAAATCTAGTTAAAAAGATTCTAGATGACTTATAAAATTTTAAATCAATATTTAAAACATGGTATGACAGAAAAATTAGAAAAGAAGTTAATAGTTCAAAACATAATAATCAATAAGACAGCACTGAGCAAACATTAACATCCTAGGCAAATAAACTTCTCGTTAGTGTCCAAAATTAATCAGGTTTGTGCCAGATGAGTCATTTGGGGTAAAGATTCAGAAACATGAGGTAAAAATAAGACTTCTATATCTGGGTTGCAAGATATAACTGTTAGATAATGGCAAAGAGAAAGGGAAAATTTGAACATCCAAGGATCATCCAGATTTGTGTAGCCTAAGTAAAATAATGAGAATATTTTTAGGAAACTTAAAAAGAAAACTAGCCATTTATTTTCTTTAGGACTGCAAATGGCTTCCCAGAGGAAGCCAGATTGGTGTTGATTACTGTGGCTTAATAACTTTTTTGATACTGATTACAAGATATGGGATGAAAATATCTAGACATGGAGATATTTCTCCTAGATATGGAGATATAACAATAGCACTCAGACTTATATACCACTTTACATTGCTTTACAGCCCTCTCTAAGCAGTTTACAGAGTCAGCATATTGCCCCCAACAATATGGGTCCTCATTTAGCGACCTCGGAAAGATGGAAGGCCAAGTCAATCTTGAGCCAATGAGAATGGAACTGCTGGCAGGCAGCAGAATTAGCCTGCAATACCACATTCCAACCACTGTGCCATATGTCATGTCTAGAAGATTGGGACATGGGTGTGTATGTATTACATTAGTTCCGAGCAAGCTAGCAAAAAGTAGTGTGTTGTGTATGCTAAGTCATGTTACATGCAAATCAGGCTACTATATTTATTCAACAATTTATATGAATAGAAACATGCCTTAATACAAATTAATTGGGCCATTTAGAATGTATTAAGTATAATAAATAATTACTATAAAAATACATAATAAATTAAATAATCAGATGATTATTCTAAAGCCATGATTAAAAAGCTTTGCAACTATATGTATCAAAACAGGCCAAAATCGACATTTCCTCAGTTTGTAGAACAATTAGTAGCTTGATAACAAGCATATAAATTTAACAAAGAAATAAATAAGCAAACTTGTTTTGTAACTATTGCAATTGAGGTAGAGTCCTATTTCCCCCCTCCCCTATTTTTTTAAAGCTGTGTCTGGAAATGGGCTCACTGAAAAAGATGAGACCCTGATTCATCCGGAACACCCACTGCAGAAAAATATCAAATTTCTTCTGATCTGCTTTTCAAGTATTTTCAGAATATAAATTAGCCTTTTCTGATATTCAGGGTTCAATGAAGTCAGCATAACTTAGTTGCTCAAATATAGAAATTGTAGTAGCATAGGTACTAATTTACTATTTTTACCTGCTGATTTTATTAATTACACTGAGCCGTGGCCTTAACTTTGCTTGTTAATTAAAGATACCATTAGAGAAAATAAAGCGTGATGTAACTTATTCCCCAGTTCTTCAAGCAGTAAAAAGGCCAGGGGTGACTTTTGGATATCTGGGATCGGACAGATAATTAGGGAAGGACAGCAATCTTAAAACACACAAATGTCCAATAAGTGGAACAACTGCATGTACATTCACTATTTGATTTCTGATTTCAAGGGAGAAGCACCCTGAAAGAAAGAGACTTCTATCTTTGAACTTCCAGTTTTTTTTTTGTGATTGTGTGCCTCCCCATCACCCTATCACTTTTAACATAATTTTAATTGAAGATTTAAAGTATTGTATTAAAAGCAAATACAAATGAAACTCAGAAAGAAAAAGAGATAGAAAGAATAAAAAGTGTAAGGGAAAAAAAAGACAAGAAAAATAAAAAATGTTCTGTATGCAAATTGGGTTACTCCAAAACATGCAAATCTGATTGGTCAACTAAAGTAAGCATTGGATTGGTTCACTAAGAACCAATCCAAATAAAGTAAAAAAGGCGGCAAATTCGATCAGCTGCCATTGGTTACAAGCCGGCAGGCTAGCCTGTATAAAAGGCTGCCGCTAAGTCGGCCAACCGTTCCGTTTTACTGACTCCTGTAAATAAAGACTTTTCGTTGTTGGAACCCGGTCTACCTCGTGTTTTTCTGAACAAAACACTGGCGACGAAGGTGGGATCGTCCTGAACACGAAAAACTGCACGCGGTGATAAGAAGCCCAGATGACAACAAAGATGCCTGGAAACAATGCACCGCCCGCACCCTTCAACCCCAACGAAGAGGATTGGGATTCCTATGCAGATCGCTTCCAAATGTATCTGGAAAGCAATGAAATGGAAGGAATTTCAGAGCAACGTAAGAGAGCTGTGTTCCTAACACACTGTGGGCCAACGGTTTTCAAGATGGCAAAGGCTATAGCGAAGCCCCAAGATGTCAAACAACTAACGTGGCCAGAATTGCAACGAATTCTCAAAGCACACTACGCTCCGATGGTGTCAAACTTAATAAAGCGACACGAATTCTACAGGAGAGACCAGAGAGAGGGAGAGACCATCACCGATTTCGTTGCTGCACTTCGACAAATAGGTGGTGAGTGTGAATTCTCAAACCTCGACGAAGCAATGAGGGATCGAGTGGTGTTGGGGTTGAGAGACTCGACCACACAGAGTAAATTACTCAACAAACCCAACATCAGTGTAGCCGAAGCTATCAAGGAAGCCACAGCCACCGAAGCCGCGAAAAAATCGGCTGTCACTATGAAGAAAATGAACACGCCTAGTGATGAAACGAACCCAACCCAAGACAAAAAACAATCTACCACCACCACGCATTATGAAGAGTATGGCGAAACACCTGACAATAGCGAAGAAGACGACGAGGTCCACCGCCTATACACTAACAGAAAAGAGCGCGAAAGAAGAAATTGGCGGGAATGCGCTGGCTGCGGAGGAAACCATCCCCGAGCCGAATGCAGATTTCTCGATGCCATCTGCAGGGTCTGCAAGAAACGAGGGCATATCAAAAAAGTCTGCAGAAACAAAAAATACTACAGCCCAACGAGACGCAGAAATTCCCCAACACAAGCTGAGCCTAAACGAGCTGAGAGAAAGTGGCAACAAGAGAATCGAGCCAATACACACCAAACGGTCATTATAAAGAGCACTCAGACGGAAAGTGGGAAGAAAGTTAAAGTCATTGTAGAAATCGAAGGGAAGCCCTGCAAGATGGAAGTAGACTCGGGGTCCTTTCTCTCTATGGTATCGTGGGACACAATAAAACAGCTAGTCCCAGATATCAAAACCAAAGAACTAAAGAAGCAGCACCTAACTCTCAAGGACTACCAGGGAAACCAAATCCCTGTAGTTGGCATGGGACATTTCCGAGTTACCTACAAAGAACACGTCAAAGTGCTACCGCTGACCATAGTCGACAGAGACAGACCAAGTCTCCTGGGCATTGAATGGTTCACACCATTGGGCATCGGGATGACCGGGATCGATCGAGTGACTGCAACCGGCTGGGAAGAAGACCTCATCCGGGAATTCCAGGACGTTTTTGACGGCTCACTTGGCAAGTATCGGGGAAGTCCCATTTCTTTCAGTTTAAACCCCCAAATAGCCCCACGAAGAATAAAAGCCAGACGAGTTCCTTTTGCACTAAAGGCAAAAATAGAGGAACAGCTAGACAAATTAATAGCCCAAGGGGTATTAGAACCTGTGGACCATGCCAAATGGGAAACGCCTATAGTCACACCTATCAAACCCGATGGGTCCGTTAGAATCTGTGGTGACTATAAGGCTACCCTGAACCACGCATTACAACCAAGTGCATACCCGGTGCCAGTAGTCCAGCATTTGCTTCACTCCCTGGGAAAAGGAAAGGTTTTTGCTAAACTCGACCTAGCACAAGCCTACCAACAACTCCCAGTGGACCCAGAAACTGTGGAAGCACAGACTATAGTTACCCATAAGGGCGCATTCAAATGTCACCGACTGCAATTTGGAGTAAGTGTAGCCCCAGGCGTTTTCCAGAGTCTAATGGAACGCCTCCTAAATGGCATTCAAGGAGTCGTACCATACTTTGACGACGTCCTGATCTCAGCCAAAAATGAAACCCAATTAAAAAAAAGACTCAAAGAAGTACTAATTAAGTTTAGAGAATCTGGCCTCAAAGTGAAAAGAGAAAAGTGTTGCCTAGTTAAGAATAGCGTCGAATTACTGGGCTATTTAATAGATGGAGAGGATATACACCCTACAGACAAGAAAATTAAAGCCATCAATGAAGCACCAGAACCAAGAAACAAAGCCGAACTACAAGCATTTCTTGGACTGATAAATTTTTATAATGTATTCCTACCGAATAAAGCCACAATAGCAGAACCATTGCACCGTCTATTGGACAAGAAAGCAATTTGGACTTGGGGTTATAGAGAGAAGAATTCCTTCCAGAAAATAAAAAAATTGCTAACATCAACAAACGTTCTCATTCAATTCAGCGACACACTGCCATTGAGGGTGACCTGCGACGCTTCTCCATTTGGAGTCGGTGCCATCCTGAGCCACCAACTGCCTGATGGCAGAGAGGCACCCGTCACCTACTACTCAAGGACCTTGTCTAAAACCGAGAGGAACTACAGCCAACTCGACAGAGAAGCTCTAGCAATTGTCGCTGGAGTGAAACACTTCCATGAGTGCCTCTACGGGTGGACTTTTCAAATTATAACAGACCACAAACCACTAATGGGAATTTTGGCAGGAAACAAGCCAACACCAAATATCCTTTCTCCAAGAATGACTAGATGGTCAGAGTTCCTAGCAGCCTATTCCTACACTCTGACACATCGACCAGGGAAACAAATTTCCCATGCAGACGCTTTGAGCAGAGCACCCTTACCAGAAACCGAGGAAGACCCGGCACCAGCGATGACAGCATTACAAATAGAGACTTGCCCCGATCTACCCATATCTGCTTATGATGTCGCCAGAGCCACCGCGAAAGACTCAGTGACTTCCCGCATCCTCAGCTGGGTAGGTAAAGGCTGGCCGGAAAATCAAAAAACTGAAAACTTTAAACCTTTCCGGACCAGACAGACTGAACTTTCAATTCAAAAAGGGTGTTTATTGTGGGGTGATCGGGTAGTCATTCCTAACAAACTACAACCCAGGGTACTTGGGATGTTACATGAAGGGCACCCGGGAATTGTGAAAATGAAAAGCCTTGCAAGAAGTTATGTTTGGTGGCCGGGTATTGATAAGGACATAGAATATTGGGTAAGCTCATGCAACAAGTGCCAGGGAATTAGACCGTCCCCGCCTAAAGCGCCCATTAGAGACTGGGAAACCCCACGAGGCCCTTGGTCAAGAATCCACATCGATTTCACAGGTCCTACCAAGGGGCATACATTTCTGATTGTCGTTGATGCCTATTCTAATTGGCTAGAAGTAAAAATCATGCCCTCAACGACAACAGAAACTGTAATCAAACAACTAGACAACCTTTTTGCCACCCATGGACTACCGGACGTCCTCGTATCAGATAATGGGCCACAGCTAACCAGCCTACACTTCGAACAATACCTGGCCTCCCTAGGTATCAGACATGCCCTAACCGAGCCGGCTCACCTGGCCGCAAACGGCAGGGTGGAGAGAATGGTCTGGTTTACCAAAGAGGGATTAGAAAGAATGGACACCGGTGATGTCCAACAGAAAATAAACCAATTGCTCACTCTCCAACACATAATCCCCAGTACCACGACCAACAAGTCCCCAGCAGAATTGCTCATGGGGAGGAAATTAAGATCACACCTTGATAGGTTTCACCCAAATTTTATGCCAGAAAACCCTCCCGACTCCTACACACGATTTAGGAAATTTGAAGTAGGCGAGTTGGTTTACGCCAAAAACTTCACCAGGGACCCTGTTTGGCTACCAGGACAAATAACGCAAATAACAGGCCCCAAATCCTACCGGTTAACAATTGACGACGGCAGGGAATGGAAGCGGCACATAGACCAGCTCTGTTCCTGAAACATAGAACAAAATACAGACATACACCCATACATGGAAAAAGCCGGTGATGGACAAACCAAAGGGGGGGGGGGAATGCGAGAAACAAATAAAGAACTGATACAAACAAAACCCAAAGAGACTAACAAACAAAAAGAGCAAATAAAAGACTCACTGTTTGAAGAGACTTGCGTGAAGACCCCATCGGAAGGGGACAGCCAGGCCAGCTCGACCTGCCCGGAGGAAACGGGAGGGAGCGGCAAAACTGCCGGCCTAAGAAACTCAGGCGGCAGAATGGCTGACTCACCCTTCCAGATGGTTCCAGAGAGAAGGACGGACGACACAGCAGCCCCATCCGAACAGGTCGAAGTCTCCGCCGAAAGTGAACTGCGCAGGTCCAGTCGAGTCAGGAAAAGCCCCGCCTACCTGCGCGACTACATCACCACGTAGGACTGAACCAAGGGGGGAGGGGTGTTCTGTATGCAAATTGGGTTACTCCAAAACATGCAAATCTGATTGGTCAACTAAAGTAAGCATTGGATTGGTTCACTAAGAACCAATCCAAATAAAGTAAAAAAGGCGGCAAATTCGATCAGCTGCCATTGGTTACAAGCCGGCAGGCTAGCCTGTATAAAAGGCTGCTGCTAAGTCGGCCAACTGTTCCGTTTTACTGACTCCTGTAAATAAAGACTTTTCGTTGTTGGAACCTGGTCTACCTCGTGTTTTTCCGAACAAAACAAAAAATATTGAAGAAAGTAACTTCCAATCTTCACAAAATAAGTACAGATGAATTTAGTAAAGCTTCATCCTTATAAGGTTACAAACAAATTATCTCTTCTTTCTATAACACAGTCCTTTTCTATATTCAAATCCATAAATCATCAACTTTTCATTTCTGATGTCAGCAAAAAGTTTGAAAAGGATTGCCACAGATTTATAAAAATGTGTTACTTCATCCTTGATTAAACAAACCATCTTTATATTCTCATCTTTTATTTCTAACAATCTTAGTGTTTAATTCATTCAGTTATTGTTATAGGAATCTATCTTTCTTCAATCTTTCTTTTACCCATCCCAAAGACTTCTTTATAGCTTGATCAAATCTCATTTGTAAATACCATAAGAAGTCATATTCATATCATTCTCTTAGTTTGTCATTTGTATTTCCACTTTAGTTTTCAAAGCCTTAACCTCCTTTCTTTTGCATATCTAGCAAAAAGTTATTCAAGTCATTATCTTGGCTTGTCATTTGTATTTGTACCTTCTTCTCTAGCTTCTCTACTTTGCAATCCGTACTTCTTTTATTATCCAGTATTTCTGATTCTAATATTTCTAGATCAAGAATAATTTGTTTTTCATTATCATTTTGTTAACATCTATCCACAGAAACAGGCATTAATGTTGATACTATAGCTAGTATTTTCTGGCCCCATTCTTCAAAAATTTCCTGAAGTCTTTCAGATGTCAAAACACCAACTGAGAACAAATGGTAAATGTGCACTTTTTTTTTCTTTTTCTGGAACCTTTAGTCCCTTCTAGCATCCAGTTTCTGCAATCATAAGATCTCATATCTTTCTTATGACTTAAGATACAGAAAACAGTTCAGTTCCCGTGAAAGGTTGTTTTGTTTATAATTAGTTCCAAAACCTTATAATAAAATGAGGCTATTGAACTCATATTCCTTTAAAAGGTTCCACCATAGTGTGGGAATGATGGCTGATTCTCTCAGCACTCAAACCCATGGAAGATCACTGTCTTGCACTCTTCTTGCAACAGTAGCTGCAAAAAGCACATATTGATGACCTCTTGTCTTCCCGAGGGGTTCCATAGAACCTGTCTGAAGCCGTGGTCGTTGTCTTTACTTCTTTAGAGAAGTCTTAGTTCACCATGCCTCTCCCAGAATTTCTCATATGTGTGTCTCCCCATTTCAGGATGCTTTTATAAATGTATGTACACTTTCTACAAACTCTGGCTTTCCATTCCAAGTATTCCAAAGAAATTTTGGTGTTAAAAATGTGTTTTAACAATCTGTTTCAGTTGATTTATTTCATCCCAGAGACTGTGATTGGGCTTTGCTTCTGCCACCTTGTTCAAAACATAATGAAATTTGTTTGATTATTTATTTATTGGAGTTGTATTCTATAAATACTTTTCTCCTTTGTTCCTGGGTTCTTGTTAATCAACAATAATATCAATATTCAAATCTATGCCATCATAACCCAGGCTGTTGAGTGAATAGTTGCTGAACTCTTGCTGGAGAATGTAATTCCGCCAGTTATTTTGAATAATTTGGGCTGCCTTTTGATATTTCTTGAACTGAGTTTTTATAAGCCACATCCTTAACTTTGACTGCAAGAGGACGGTCGACTTCTCAGGCCAAACATACATCATCAAGGCCCTTACCCTCCTCTCCTCTTTGAGCTGAAAGACACGTTGGCGCCACCACCTCTGGATTGACATCGCACACAGAGTGGCAAAGAAAAGAGAACGCCGGACCAGTGTACCCCTCCACCAACTTTGGAGGAAGAGAGCAGTCTGAGAAGAGGAAACAATTAACAGAGTGTCAGTAGAATGTAGCCAAAAGCAGAAGAAAAAATCCTGCCTACTAGAAAGAGAGAGAAAGTAGCACTAAATAATCAAGTGTTCCATTTTATTATTTCCATCAGCTGCACAAGAGTAAAGAGACAAAAGTCTGAAACTACAAATTTAAAATATAGTTGTTCTGGACTACAGAGGACAGACATTTCAAAAACATGAAATTGTTGATTTCATGGGATGTTTGGGACCATTTTAACATTTTAATTTAATTGGGGAATTCAGAGGGACTACCAATCCATGTTCTGGCCACTCTTTACCTAAGAGAGAAAAACAAGGCTTCTGATGGTTTGTTATTCTTCCTGGATTCAATCTGGAACAAACCTTTTTACAAAATCTCCCTGATGCCATTCTAAAGATGGTCTCTCTGTCTCTGTCTGTCTGTCTGTCTGTCTCTCTCTCTCTCTTTCTCTCCCTTTTGCTACCATGATAGAGGGAGAAAAGATAATATACCGAATTTATGTGTAATGCATGCACGAAAAATGATTTTTTGTGTAATGTGCAACATTGTGTTACATTGTGTAATGTAATGTGCATACATCTTCATTATTAACATACTGACTTTTTAAACATATTCTGGGCATAAGTAGGAAACTCTATAATATTTCAGATCAATTGTTGTCCAATCTTTTCTTAAAAAACTTCCAGTGTTGGAACATTCATAACTTCTGGAGGCAAGTCGTTCCATTGATTAATTGATCTCACTGTCTGGAAATTTCTCTTTAGTTCTAAGTTGTTTCTCTCATTGATTAGTTTCCACCCATTGCTTCTTTCCTGCCCTCAGGTGCTTTTGAAAACAGCTTGACTCCCTCTATTTGTGGCAGCCCCTGAGATGTTGGGACATATATACATATACATATATATGTTTTCTGAGGTTTTCATGGGTATTTGTATGTGGATCTTTGGTTATTCGGGTTTTCTCCCGTGTAGAATTGGAAGTATCTAGGCAACGTTTCGATGAAGTCTCATTCATCATCTTCAGGCTTGTTTCTTCAGCTCTGTGCTTCTCAGAGTAATGTGAGCTTGCAGCTGCTTCTTCCTTTTAACTGCTAGTGGGGGTGTGACTTGATTGGGTGGGGGTTTGGCTGTGTTCTGATTGG
>BLBF01000003.1:55787475-55833369 GCA_015471245.1 Laticauda colubrina | reverse complement strand
AATGATTAAAAGTATAGTCAGAAAAAGACTTTATTTTAATTTTTTTTTGGTAATATTAGGATATGGATTGACAATATGAGTGGTTGAGACAATAAAATGAATGCACAAAACTGATGAACCAACCGACACACCGGAAGTATATATGAGAGTAGATGTTTTTAATGTTTTGTATGTTATATCTGTTTGTAGAAAATTAATAAAATTCTTTAAAAAAAAAAAAAAAGAAATGGAGGAACAAGAAGAGAAAGACAAAGATGAGGAAGGAAACAGCAGTAAACACAACTGTAAAATATATATAGCAATTCAGTCTAAGGATTAAGGTGCTGGACTGGAAAACTTCAAGGTCGAATTTCCATTTGACCATGTTGTTCACTCTCGCTGTACTGTTCTGACAGTTTAGAGTTAATGGGATTTGGGATAGCTAGTTAGGAATTGAGAGCTGTCCCCTTAAGGGAATGCATCATGGTAAATGTAGTTAAGGTATCCTGGGAAATGTAGTTCATGTCATGTGGCCACATCTGTAACCCTGACTGGTCACTGAATTGACCCTTGGTGGGTTGGGGGAGGTTTCTTCACTCTTGCCTGAACATAGCCTCATGGTAGCATCTCTGCTCCCTCTTTCTATGATATGGGATGAAAGGGATAAGAGATGGCCATCTTTTTACCTTTTCTGTCCTGTACAAAATGTCCTCTGTAATGTACAACGGCAGATAGATAATAGATAATTCCACAAAGCATCCATACAATGTCTTTTTATTGGTTCATCAGGAATTCTCAAGATAACTCACAGTTATGACAAGATTCTTCTTAATGTCCAATTCTTTGTATATCTGTCTTTCTGGGTAAAAAAGATGGCCATCTCTTATCCCTTTCATCCCATATCGTAGAAACAGGGGGTAGAGATGCTACCATGAGGCTGTGTTCAGGCAAGAGTGAAGAAACCTCCCCCAACCCACCAAGGATCAATTCAGTGACCAATCAGGGTTACAGATGTGGCCACATGACATGAACTACATTTCCCAGGATACCTTGACTACATTTACCATGATGTCCCTTAAGGGGACAGCTCTCAATTCCTAACTAACTATCCCAAATCCCATTAACTCTAAACCAGTGATTCCCAAACTTTTGAAGTCCACCGCTCCCTTGGTGTTATAAACTCATCCTCGGTGCCCCCCACCCAGGGGTGGGATTCAAATTTCTGTGGGCATGGCCTTAATTTAAGGGTGTGGCTTGCTGGTCACATGACTGGGTGGGTGTGGCTTGCAAACCAAATACAAGTGGTCCTCATTTAATGGCCGGTTGTTTAGCAAGTGTTCTAATTTATGTCTGGTCTCCCCAGAGCTACTTGACCTGTTTTTGGAGTTTTGACAGGGGTCTAAATCCCACCCCTGCCTGTATGTGTGAGAGAGGGAAAGAGAGGGATTGGATCAGATCTCTCTCTCTCCCTCCCTCCCTCCCTCCCTCCCTCCCTCCCTCTCTCTCTCTCTCTCTCTCTCTCCCACCAACACCAGAAAGCCACCGTTAGTCAAAATTCATATTAGTGGTCTCCGGGATTTAAAATTATGAGTTTGGTGGTCCCTGAGGTCCAAACGTTTGGCAACTCCTGATCTAAAGGGGTGAGCCTGAGAGAGGGACAAAGAGAGAGAAAAGAAAGAAAGAGAGGAAGAAAAGAAAGAGAAAAGGGAAAGAAAGAAAAAGGGACAGACAAAGAAGGGGGGATGGAAGGGACAGAAAGAAAAAAGAAATAAAGAAGGAGGGAGGGAGGGAGGGAGGGAGGAGAAAGATAATGAGATATCTATTCTAGTCCAATCACCTGTTCCAGCAGGGTTAGAAGGGAGTGTGTGTGTTCTCCTTGTAATTTACTATTTTGGTTTTGCCTTCTTCAGAATTGGCACTGTAATACATTGGGGAAAACTAATTTTTAGGGTGGAGATCTGATCCAATGTATCCTGTTTAAAGCCTCAACAAAATGTGATAGTTTCCTGATAGCCTTGGCCATGTTTCGTCCACAAAACCTTTAATAGAAGCCAAAGAGATTTCAGTGTGCTGGCAAAGATGTTTCAATATGGAAAAGGGCCTCAATCTGAAGTAGGCCTCATTCAATCTGATGCATCAGGTCTCTCTCTCTTTCTTTCTCTCTCTCTCCCTCCCTCCTTCCCTCCCTCTCTCCCAGACTGGCTTTGCTCTGCTTTCCCGAAGTGCCTGCAGGGCCAGCGCCTCGAACACCCTCCTGCCGCCTCTTAGCATCCCCAAGGGGGCCAGCAGAGGGACACTAAGAGGCAGCAGGGGGGTATTCGAGACGCCGGCCCTGCAGGTTCACCCAATGACTGTGGCATCGCTCCGGAGCCGGTGCCTCAATGGGTGAATCTGCAGGGCCAGCCAGCACCTTGAACACCCCCATGCCGCCTCTTAGCACCCCTCTGCCAGCCCCCTTGGGGATGCTAAGAGGTGGCAGGGGCAGCGTGTTGAATGCGGCCGCAGCGACACATAACGTGCCTCTGCTTCCGCATTGGAGGCGCCGCCTCTGGAGCGGTGCTAGTCAATGGGTGAACCTGCAAGGCCGGCTCTCTACCGCTTCTTAGAGCCCCCCTGCCAGCCCCCTTGCCTCTTAGTGCCCCCCTAAGGCATCCCACCACTCCCCAGGGGGTGGTACCACCCACTTTGAGAACATTACTCTAAACTGTCTGGACAGCACATTCACTACATTATAGCTCTTAGCCTAGCCCAAGGGTCTTCAAACTTGGCAAGTTTGACTTGTGGACTTCAACTCCCAGAATTCCTGAGCTAACATGACTGGAGAAGGAATTCTGGGAGTTGAAGTCCACAAGTCTTAAAACTGTCAAGTTTGAAGACCCCTGGCCTAGCCCAATGCATGATTTGTTATTGGGGAGATAAAATGAGAGGAGATTCTTAGATACTTGATAGCAATTAAAAATAATTTTATTGAGCATCTGGGAAGCAATCTTCCTGGCATTCATCAATAAAGTAACCAGTATACTAAAATAAAACCTCATCATTTTGGTCCTGGCCACAGAGATAAAACTGGAATTTTTTTGGGTAACCTGAAATCGAGCAATTTGAAGTTCCTTTACTGTAGAACAATCAAATTGATCAATCAATTAATTTTTCCAGTTTCTGTTCACTATTTTTCCATGAAACCTTGTATCCACAGACTTCTAATTTAAGATAATATTCTTCGTACTTGATAGGCTTCAGAAAAGCTATATTTGTGCTTAAAAACTAAAATCCCTTTGCTTCGTTTGAAATGAATCACTACAATTCTCTTCTCTGTTAGCCAGAAGAATTATTACAATAGAGCAAGTAATGCAATCAACTATCTCTCCAGGTATTTACCTGATCTGTGTTTCTAGGACTAGAAGCTACAAATGTCTAGCAAATAAAATAGGATTATTACGTGCAACTCACTGGAGCTAGTACAGTATTCAGTTTAGAATTTCATTTCTATTTCAATGAAACTGTCAATTTACTTTCCCTCAAATGTTAACGATACAATTTTGACCTCCAAATTTTTGCATAAAAGAAAAGCAAAAAGCTGTATTTTTTTTTTTTGCAGAAGCACTGAGTTAGTTGCACATGGAGACTGAACAAATTTTTCATTTTTCAGGCTTCACCAAGGACACAGTAATTCAAAATTATAGTAAAAAATCAAGTATTGTAAAAATCAAGGATGAGGGAATTACAGCAGCTTGTTTTACATCTTTAGTTAAACCTGGCATAAGCCAGATCTGATCTTCCAAGATCTAAATGGCCACCAGAGGTCAACATTTCTTGGCTGATATCGAAGGTCAACCAGGTTCTTGCAGACTGGATCTGGCAATCCCGAGTTTTGGGTGAAATTCCGTAATGTCATGTGTGCAATGTCATTGAAAGACTGTTTGTAGCTGTGGGTCTTTACTTGCAGTTAGAGAATGTAGTTTTCTGCTTCAAATTAATTGTTACATTAATAATGCAGTAAGGTTTTTGACACCTCCCAAACTGTGAAGTCTGTGCTGGCTCTCCTCTCCGCAGAAATGAAGATTTTTCTATAGCCTGCCTCTTTTGTAGTCCGTATTTTTAACAACCTCATTAGTGAGGATTTCTCCTCTTTAAAGAAAGCAAGCCTTACTGCAGAGCATCTGGAGCAAGTGGAGATTTAGAGCTGCAGATCACAGGGATGCCATCTGCAATAGCTCTGGAGCACATTGCAACTGCTACTAGCAAATATTTTACTGCTCTTGGTTTTCTCCGCTTCTAGGGAGGTCCTAAATTAAGTGGAACATCAACAGATTAAGCTTCCTTCAATACTGCATAATGGGTTGGAACCAAGTATAGTTGTACAGTGAGTAAATCTGTTGCAATCAACAGGGATAATTTTAGTTACATCAATTCCAGTTAAATTACTTCAAGTACAATCAATTCCATAGTTCTACACCCACTTTCAGGGAGTGATTCAACGGGACTTATGAGTAGACATTTAAAATTGTTTCTCAGTTTGATGGAACTGGCCGAGCATTTGAAGGGCCTGGCAGAAAATTGGTGACAAATACAGAAGTTCTTCGATAGAAGGAAATAGTTAGTTCTGGAAGTAGAATTTGATTCAACCCATGTGTCATGCCAAACAATGATTTGTTTAACTACTATTACAGAATACAGCAGCTTGCTGGGACTCATAACCAGGTGTCAACGCACATGACATAGCAGAAAAACCTTTTTGGTCAATTCTCTATTGAAACAAACAATATTATGCTGAAGTGAATGCAGGAATATTTCTTTTACATAAGCAGTTATACAGCACAGCATGCTAAATATTTTTTTAAAAATGCTATAATTCAAAGGGACCAGAATTTTGGACTCTACACACACATACACACACACACACTTAAATTTATATCCCATCTTTTGTACAGGACCTCATCTGCTCCTTCTCCAAGTCTTTCCCACAACTATCACCTTGTGAAAAAGGATGGGCTAGGTGAGAATGGCTGACCAGGGACCTTCTGTGTGTCTCTGAAGCCAGTCCAACACCTCCACCACTATGTTGCAGTGGCTGTCTTATAGCAATAGAACTTACTTATACATAACTTCCTAGTGCTTTATAGCCCTCTTTGTTTTACAGAGCCAACAATCTGGGTCCTCATTTTACCAACCTTAGAAGTATGGAAGGCTGAGCCAGTAAGAATTGAACTGCCAAACTCCTGGCAGAAGTAGCCTGCAATACTTCATTCTAATCACTGGGCCACTACAGCTCTGGAGTTATATCTATGGAAACTCACTCAAAATCCCTAGAATTTACCCCTGAATGATTATGCATACCATTAATGATTCCTCTGTCCTAAATATAGCCAATAATAGATGTATATTGACTTCAGATCTTACAATGACTTGCAATAGTTAGCCACTATCTTAAGGCTAGGTCCCACTGGCTGACGGATGCAAAACGTATGCAAAAAGGACACAGCGGACAAGCAAAATTTCGGGGATGGCTCCATCCATTGTTATCCACTCCAAAAAGTGGCACAAATTTGCATAAACAGAACGGAAAATAATGGAAAGGAATGGACGGGGGTAGTATGTAGTGGGGATGTTAAGCAGATGTTCATAGGAAGCCTAGCGGATGGAAGCAGATGGAAGCAGATGACACATCCGAAGGGCTTCCGGGGGAGAATTGCGAAGCGGACGTGTAGCGGATGACGTGGATGCATCACAGACGCCTATAGGAAGCAAAGCGGATGCATAGCAGATGTATATCGGATTCAAAGCGTTCACTGCGCATGCGGGGAGTATGAATTGCATCAGCTCCGCAGATATAAAAGGATGCAGCTCGCACGCAGTCAGCATTCAGGGGAAAGATGTGCTGCCACATACATCTTCAAGGAACACCATGGTTCGTCAGTCAGGGAAGAAGAGAAAGCCTGTGCCTACTCCTGCCAGCCCTCGCAAGGACAGAACCACCATCCCACCCCCTGGCACTGACTCTGAAGCTGCTGGTGCTGCTGGTGCTGGTGCTGGTGCTGCTTCTCCTACTGCTGCTGCTGCTGCTGGTGGTGCTTCTCCAGCTGCTGGTGCTGGTGGTGCTGCTGCTACTGTTGCTGCTGTGGTGGACCAGCCCCAAGGCCCTCAAAGCCCTGCTGGTGAAGGCCCTGCTGGTGAAGGCCCTGCCAGAGGGAGGAAGAGGCAAGGGAAGGAGAAGGGAGAGAGGAAACAGTACATCATTTTCGAGGAGCATGAGGAGGAGGTGCTGGAATGGCTGAGGGAGAACGAGTACCTCTGGAGAAAGGGCCACAGACTGTATCGCGACACCAAGAAGAAGCAGGCAGCTTGGAGAGACAAGGCAGAGAGCCTGGGCTACATTGCGGATATCCTCCTGGGATGGTGGAAGCACATGCACACCTGGTATGGCAGGCTACACCTGAAGAAATCTGGGCAGGCCGCTGTCAAGCTCACTGACCGGGAGATGTATGTCATGGCCAAGTGCAGCTTCCTGGAGGGTGACATCCACCACCGAGGAGCAGCCCCTCTGACACCCCTCTCCCTCAGACAGCCCACAGACAGCCAATCCTCTTCCAGCCAGGAGACAGCTGCACTGTCCAAGCAGGTGTCTTTGGAGGGACCCAGGGCAGAGACCCCCCCGACAGCTGCACTCCCCATGCCGGAGGACTTGGAGGATCCCCTGTCACAAATGGAGCAAGAAGAAGCATCAGCCAGAGACCAACCCACACCCACACCCAGCTCCACCTCCACAGAAAGCAGGCAGAGAGGCAGACTGGAGGACCAGGACCACAGTGTGCTGTTGGAGATCAGGGACACAATGAAGACCAGCACAGAACCTCTCTCTCAGCTGGTCCACAGCGACATACCATCCTCGGACCGGAGGTCCTTCATCACCTACATGAACCAGACCCTCATTGACCTGCCAGAGCCCCAATACCAGGTGATGAAGCAAAAGATAACAGCACTTCTGCAAAACCCTCAAGGCCCAGCTGAACCTGCTCCAACCCAGTCCAGATCTGCTCCTCCACCCCAGGTGATGTCACCGCCTTTCCACGGCTTTCAACAACCCCACACCTACCAAGGCTATGACTACCAGGACTTCCCACAGCAGAAACAGTCCTTCCCAGTCCAGGCCCAGGTTCATCGCATGCCACAGATACCACACCTCACCCAGCTGCAGACCAGACAGCCCCACTACACTCCTCCTTCCTCCACCCCACAGCCAAACCCGTCAACAGACAATCTGTCATCAGTCTTGTGCCTGACATCCCAGGTACTTGATGAAGGGCCTCTCAACCTCATGGGACTGAGTCAGCTCTCTGAGAGCTTCCTGCACACACCATCCCCTGTTGTACTCTCGGGGCCAAGCACCCCAATGGTGCCTCAGACCAGCACTCCAGCCACAACTACCTCCACAGTCCCTGGCCGCTTAACAGCTGAGACCATGGACATGCCTCAGAGTGACTGAGAATAGAGACTGAGAGACTGAGTTGTTATCTGTCCACTTTATCTTTGCTTAAGACACTTTACTTGGTTCATTTTGCTTTTGTAATAAAGTCATACAGTTTACTTCCCAGATCCAGACCCCCTACCCAACGACACACAAGATGTGCCCTACTTCATCGTGGGGGATGACGCCTTCTCCCTCACAACCTACCTCATGAAGCCCTACACCTCCAGATGCCTCACCCGTGAAGAGAGGATCTTCAACTACAGGCTGTCCAGGGCAAGGCGGGTGGTGGAGAACGCCTTTGGCATCCTGGCCAACAGGTTCCAGGTACTTCTCACCACCATGCAGCATCACCCAGAGACCGTGAGGAGGATCGTGGAAGCTTGCTGCATCCTGCACAATCTCATGTGCACCCGCTACCCAGTCTTGCAGAACAGGCTCGTGGACCTCCAACAAGGCAATGGGGACATGGAGCCTGGGGAATGGAGGCAAGGGCAAAACCTGATAGACACTGAGGATGTGCAAGGCCCCAGCAGAGCCTCACGTGAAGGGAAGAAGCAACGCAACCTCCTGAAACACTGGTGCAACTCCCCAGCTGGAGCAGTGGAGTGGCAAGACAGGATGGTAGATGCTTAATGGATGCTTCCTTCAGCCTGTCTCATCACACTGATGAGACTGGACCATGTATGTTGGGTGGGCCTACAATGAACAGGGCATTTAATAAAGAGTTGTGTTTATGTTGACATGTGTGGATCAATGATTACATTATTGTTGATAATAAGGGGCCATAGGTGTGGCACCTGGGAGGGTGGACCATACAGTCCCATGATGCTTGCACTGGAGGTTTATCTATCCCACAGCTATTGCCCATCCCAAAGGTATCCCTGCCCATCCCACAGCTATTATCCATCCCAAAGGTATCCCTGCCCATCCCACTGCTATCCTTACCCATCCCACAAGCATGCAAAGGCTTAAACCATTTCTAAAAGTTTCCACCAAGACTTTATTTAATAAAATAAATGAGGCAAGTGTGTGAAGCAAAGATAATCTTTATTAATAACAAGCTGTAAAAGAAAAATGACCCAAGTCAAGTGTCCAAATAAAGTCTACAGGTAGCCACCCAGTCTCTGGCACTCTTATCGGTCACTCGGAGGTGTGCCCAGTCTCAGGGGTGAAGGGTCAAGGTGCTGTGGAGGTGGCTGCTGCTGGAGTGCTGGTCTGAAGGCACATTGGGGTGCCTGGTCCCGAGAGGACAACAGGTGACGGTGTGTTGAGGAAGCTCTCAGAAAGCTGGCTCAGCCCCATGATGTTGAGAGCTCCTTCCTCCATGCCATGAGGTATCAGCCCCAGTACCGCCGACAGATGTACTGAGGCCGGGCTTGGCTGTGGCGTGGAGGAAGGAGCAGTGTAGTGGGGCTGTCTGGTCTGCAGCTAGGTGAGGACTGGTGTGGGTGGCATCGGTGACGTGGGTGGCATCAGTGACATCGGTGGCATCAGTGACATTGGTGGCATCAGTGGCGTGGGTGGCATCAGTGGAGTGGGTGGCATCGGTGGCAACGGTGGCATCCGATGAGTCTGTGCCTGGACTGGGAAGGGCTGCTGCCTGTGCTGCTGGACCTCCTGGTAGCCGTAGCCCTGGTAGGTGAGGGCCTGTGGAAAGCCTTGGAATGGGAGTGACATCACCTGGGGTGGAGGAGCAGACCTGGACTGGGTGGGAGCAGGTTCATCTTGGTCTGGAGGGTTGTGAAGCAGCTCGGTGATCCGGTCCTTCACCACCTGGTACTGGGGTTCCGCCATGTCCGTGAGGGTCTGGTTGACATAGGTGAGGAAGGGGTTGCGGTTGGAGGATGAGGAGTCGGTGTGGACCAGCTGAGAGAGGAGATCTATGCTGCTCCGGATGGTGTCCCTGATCTCCAACAGGACAGTGTGGCTCTGCCCCTCTTGTCTGGCTCTCTGCCTTTCTGTGGAGGTGGAGCTGGGGGTGGATGAGGGTAGGACTGTGGTGGAAGTGCCGTCTCCTTTCTCCCACTGCACCAGGGAGTCCTCCACGCGGTCCGCCACGGTTAAAACAACTGTCCGCGGGTTCTCCGCCATGGGACACTCCACAGAAACCTGCCTGGAGACAGGAGCTGACTCTCGGCCAGAAGAGGACTGGCTCTCAGCAGGCTGCCGGAGAGAGAGGGTTGTGAGAGGGCTGCTCCTCGGTGGTGGATCTCACCCTCCAGGAAGCTGCACTTGGCCATGACGTAAGTCTCTCTGTCTGTCAGCTTGACCGTGGCCTGGCCAGATTTCTTCAGGTGCAGCTTCCTGTACCAGGTGTGCATATGTTTCCACCAGTCGAGGAGCACCTCCGATGTGTAGCCCAGACTCTCTGCCTTCTCTCTCCAAGCAGCCTGCTTCCTTTTGGTGCCCCTGTAGAGCCTGTGTCCCTTCTGCCACAGATAGTCATTCTCTCTCAGCCACTCCAGCACCTCATCCTCGTGTTCCTCCTCAATGGAGTATTGCCTCCTCTCCCATTCTCGCATATGCCTCTTCCTCCCTTTGGCAGGACCAGATGGGCCCTCATCAGAGGGGCTTCCAGGTTGTAGGGTCTGCTCCTCCACACCACCAGCAGCAGCAGCAGGATCATCTTCATCATCATCAGCAGCAGCAGCAGCAGCACCAGCAGCACCAGCAAGACCAGGATCATCAGCAGCAGAGTAAGCACCAGCACCACCAGCAGCACCAGGAGCACCAGCAGGACCAGGAGCACGAACAGGACCAGCAGGACCAGCAGGACGAGCAAGACCAGGAGCACGAGCAGGACCAGCAGGACGAAGAAGACTAGGAGCATGAGCAGGATGAGCAGGACGAGCAGGACCAGCAGGACAAGGAGCAGCTACAGCAGAGTAAGTACCAGCAGAAGCACCACCACCAGAAGCAGCATCAGCAGAAGCACCACCACCAGAAGCAGCATCAGCAGAAGCACCACCGCCAGAAGCAGCATCAGCAGAGTAAGCACGAGCAGAAGCACCACCGCCAGAAGCAGCTTCAGCAGAGTAAGCACGAGCAGAAGCACCACCACCAGAAGCAGCATCAGCAGAGTAAGCATGAGCAGAAGCACCACCGCCAGAAGCAGCATCAGCAGAGTAAACACGAGCAGAAGCACCACCGCCAGAAGCAGCATCAGCAGAGTAAGCATGAGCAGAAGCACCACCGGCATAAGCAGCATCATCAGCTCCTCCAGAAGCAGAAGCATCAGAAGCCCCAGCCCCAGAAGAGCAAGCTCGTGCTACAGAAGCCCCAGCAGAAGCAGAGTGAGGGCCAGGGGGTGGGAGGGTGGCCCTGTCCCTCTTGCCAGGGCTGGCAGCAGATGGTTGAGGCTTTCTCTTCTTCCCCATGGTTGTGTGGTTGCTGGCTGGCAGCAAGGTTGGCAGGCAGGCAGGCTGGCAGGAAGGCTGGCAGGAAGGCAGGCACCAAGGCTTGCAGGCAGACTGGCAGGCAGGCTGGCAGGCAGGCAGGCTGGCAGCAAGGCTGACAGGCAGGCTGGCAGGCAGGCTAGCAGGGAGGCTGGTAGGGAGGCTGGCAGGGAGGCTGGCAGGATGGCAGGCAGCAAGGCTGGCAGCAAGGCTGGCAGGCAGGCATGCAGGGCAGGCTGGCAAGGCACTCGATGTGTCTGGAAGCAGGTCTTTCCTCTGAATGTTGACCTGCTTGGGAGCTGCTACCCTTTATATCCGCGGGGCTGACGCAAGGCATCCTCCGCGCATGCACATTGAACGCTAGGCTTCCGCTGTGCATCCGCTGTGCATCCGCTGTGCATCCACTGTGCATCCGCTTCATCCGCTCGGCATCCGCTCTGCATCCGCTCTTTCCGTTCCACGTCTGCTTTGTTGCAGCCCCCCGGAAGCCTTGCAGATGTGCCATCCGCTCCCATCTGCTTCCATCCGCTAGGCTTCTGTTCTGCATCTGCTTTCCATCTGGCCTGCGTCCTCCCCCCGTCCATTCCTTTCCGTGTTATCCGCTCTGGTTATGCAAATTTTTGCCCCTTTTGAGGGCGGATAACAACAGATGGAACATTTTTCTCGTCCGCTGTGTCCTTTTTACAAACGTTTTGCATCCGTCGGCCAGTGTGACAGGGCCTTTAGCAAGCCCATTCAACTCTAGTTTTAACGCTTCTTCTGGAGCTGGATATATTGTGGGATCTGGGCCTCTGCTAACAAGACTTTATGGCTGTTTTTCACCATACTATAGAGTGGTGTTTGTTCTGAGACAGAGTCTGCTTCTTCCCTCATCATCTGAGGCAACAGAAGGATAAGAGACTTTGTATTGTATTCCCCTGAATTAGGGCAGGGCTGTCTAACCTTGGCAACTTTAAGCCTGGAGGACTTCAACTCCCAGAATTCCATTTTGTTTTAATACCAATTCTGTGGGTGTGGCTTGGTGGGCATGGCAGGGAAGGATACTGTAAAATCCCCAGTCAGAGGTGGTATTTGCCACTTCTCCAAACTACTCAAAATTTCCGTTACTGGTTCTCCAGAACCGATCAGAACCTGCTGAACACCACCTCTGATTTTGACTGACAGATTGAGCAGGAAGAAACCAGATAATTTTGAAGAAGAAACATCCCGAGGATTTGAATGGGTTTTTTAAAATATAAATTTTATTTGGGTTTTCACAGAAAAAAAACCATAATACAAATAAAATATCTTTTTTTGAGAATAGCATGATCCCGGGTTATCACTTCTTCATATAGACATAAACTCAATTTCATGTTCATCTTTGTGTTCTATTCCATGTCTTATTACTGTTTAACATTTTCTACATAGTTTTTCCCCTCCTTTGATTTTCTCAACTGTTTAATTATCTCATATCTCAGTTCAAATCATTATATTTGTACTTTTGTCTGTCCTGTTTCAATTTCATATTATCTTTTCTCATTAAACAAATTTTCCCCTGTAATTACTAATTGGAGTATGACACCTTTATATCTTTTGATTTTGTCCACTCAACTCTTATTTAAACTTCAATTTATATCTTTAAGATTATAACATTCAATATAATACATAATTTCCAATTGAATTCTGCTTGGTACATTCTTAAAATACACACTATATCCTTAAAAAATCATATATATGTGTAAATAAAACACTCATTCCATTCCAGTTCAATTCTATCATTAAAATCTTAACACCTTTTTCTTTTCAATTGAATATCATACTTCCTTATGGACACTTATAAACTTTCCATAATTAATTCTTTTTTTCCCCATATTTCTCTTCACTTATATTTTTATAAATTTTTAATAATAATTAAAATGTTCCCATCCTTTCCTTATTTCATTCTCTCATTCACTTTCTTTCATTTCTTTATTAACAAACATTCCACTATATTATAATAAATATTTTATTCATCATTTTAGTCATCATATTTTCTAAAATGATTTCTATTTCTAACATAACAATACTATCTTATGCACCTTTGCAGAATCCCTTTTTCAATTAAATTTTCACCCATTATCACTAAACAGGCTTACACTTTCAATCCTTATACCTTTTCCCTGTTTCTCTATATCTTGTTTCTGTCTTTTATAACTTCTTTTTCTTTCCTTCTTCCCCCTCTTCTTCTCCCTCCCCTTTTTACCCCCTTGTCCCTCTACTTCTAATTCTCTCTTCTATCATCATCTCTTCTGTTGCTTCCTAATATTGTAATTATTTTTCAAACTATTCTTTTTTTGTTTTGTTTTTTCAAATCTTAAACTTTTCACTCTCTTTCCCTCCTTTCCTTTTTTCCCCACATAAAATTACTTGATCATTAAAGATGGCTTCTTCTTTGTCCAGATCTTCTTGTTCTACAAGTGTTTCTTGTTGTTTCTCATAGTTCCAGATCTCCATTTCTAGGAATTGAAATACGAAACCAAAAGAACCTCTCCCTTCTTGTGCATCTTCTTTATGTTTTTTAAGTTCCATTTTCAGTTCTTCTAAAAGTGATGCCATTTTAAGCACTTTTAAACAACCACCCGATTGATTTTAGTCATTTAAATGCAATAGCCAAAAATCCAAAAATCACCAAGTAATCCAAATAATCCAAAGCTGTTTCTTCTTGCTTCTTTTTTCACTTTCTCTTCCTGGGGTTCTATTATTTTGTTCCAAAGTTTCAGTTGAAATGTATCTTTTAGGAATCTTGTTAAATTTTCACTGTAAATTCCTTTTAGTTCCAGGCAGTCTCCTCCATTTTTCCAGATCCTGCCTTTTATTCTTTTTCTCTCCTTTCCTGCTTTTAAAAGTTTTTAAATATCCAAAAATCTTTATTATCCCTTTGACATTTTATTTTCGGCTTAAATGCCCATTAATGTCAAAGTGGATTTTTGTCAGTTTCTTACTTAAGTTTCTTAGCTATCAGTATAAGGAAGGGAGGAAAAAAAAAACCAAATCCTTTCCCTTTTCTCTTTCCTTCACCGCTTCGAAGTCTTCTTTGGGAACAATGTTATTTTTATAGTTGAGATTCCAGGGTATCTTACATTGTTGCTTTTTTCAGTTTAGCCCGGTGTTGTAGAGTGGCGGTAATTATTGAGGCGGACACGGACCTAACAGTGAAGTAACTTTATTACAAGAATAAAGGGTTGCCATGACTGCCGGGCTAACAGGCAGTCAGCTGGCAGCAACAGCTGATGCCGTTTGACAGCTCCTTTTATAGCCGGCTGTCAAATGGCATCAACCAATGGGAGCGGTTCACGCTCCCGCCAGAAGACCGGAGTGAAGACTGCGTATGAATGTAACACTCCTTTGCCCTGGCAAGGAACATGCGTAATCCTTCAAGTAGGCTGGGCACCTGCGCAGGCAGCCAGATCAGCTTAGTCCTGGTGGAGCTGCAGCAGGGAAAAACTTCTCCGCTTCCTGGGCCGCATTGGAACTTGGTGTGACTGGAGCCTCATTGACGAGTGATTCTGCTAGAGGGTCAGGCGACAGTCCAGGTAGGTTCCATCGCTCGCAGTGCCCTGGGATAGCCTCAGCAAATGTTGGTGGGTCCGTGTTGGTTGGCGGGCAACGGGGATCGTCAATAGCCACTCTCCAGTGCCTCCTCAGCTGGTCGATGTGCCGGCGCCAGGTCCGACTGTCCTCCAGCAAGACCCTATAGGACTTAGGCCCAGTTACTGCCATGACTTGCCCTGGCACCCATAAGGGGTGGCCTGCGTAATTGCGGGCGTACACTTAGTCATGCAGGGCAAACTTCCTGGTCTGGCTATCAGACTCTAAAGGGGTGACTGGGGCATAATGAGGATGTAGCCTATCCAGGGTGGTTCTCAGGCATCTGCCCATAAGGAGCTCGGCCCGGGACTTGTTGGATAGTGGCACAGGGGGTTGTATGTTGAGTTAGCAGGTACCTAGAAAGCTTAGAGTGCCAGTCAGCTTGGCCAAACCTCTCCAGGGCCTCCTTAACAGATCTGACTGCCCTTTCATCCATCCCATTACTAACAGGGTGAAAAGGAGCTGTAAGGGTGTGCCTGATTCCCAGGTTGGCTAAATAAACTTCAAATTTGCAGGAGGTGAATTGGGGCCCTTTGTCAGACACAATGGTGTCAGGGATGCCATGGGTAACGAATGCCCTAGTTAGGGCCTTTGTAATGGCTTGAGTGGTTGTTGAGGGCAGCAGGGCCAAGTCTATCCACTTTGAGAAAGAATCTACCATTACCAGGAATGTATGCCCATGCACAGGGCCGGCTAGATCAATATGCAGCCGGGACCAAGGGGCTCCAGCGTCTTCCCACCTGCCTGGAGTTGAAGTGGGTGGAGCTGGCCTTGTAGCCTGGCATGGCTGGCAAACGCTCACCCAGCTGGAGATCTGGGCATCCATGCCAGCCCCCCACACGTAACTGCGAGCCAGGGCCTTCATTCTGACAATGCCAGAATGGCCTTCATGCAGGACCTTCAGAACTGAGCCCTGCAGTTTGGAAGGGATGACCACCCTCGTTCCCCACAGTAAACAGCCCTGCAGAGACAATAGTTCCTGCTGGCGAGCCTTGAAGGACAGGAATTCAGGGGCATAAGGGATTGCTGGCCACCCCCTTCCCACCCAGTCCAGAACTTGGGCGATTACCTTGTCCCTTGAGGAGTGAGTAGCAATGTCAAAGGCAGTAATGGGAAGATTGAGATCATTGATCTCGAAAACAGCATTGATTGGTGCAGGATCTTCAACAGGAACAAGCAGAGGGCAATGGCTGAGAGCATCAGCGTGGCAAAGGTTTTTTCCAGCTCGATGGATCAGCAGTATGTATGAATACATACTGAGTATGAATTCATTATGTATGAATAAGCAGCCAGAAATAAAGTCCATCTGGTCATTCTTGGGGACAAAATCTGTGGGGTTTGTTTTTCACCAGACAAAAGGCCTAACAGAGGCTTGTGATCAGTGATTAATTAAAAATGGTGCCCATAGAGGAACTCATTAAATTTTTTGACAGAAGCAACTGCAGCCAAAGCCTCCTTGTCAATCTGGCTGTAGTTGCACTCGGCTGAAGAAAAGATTCTGGAGAAAAAGGCAATGGGTGCCTCAGAGCCATTTGGTAGTCTATGACTCAAAATAGCCCCTATGCCTAAAGGAGAAGCGTCTGCAGCTAGCACTAAAGGTAGCTGTTGATTGAACTGTATTAGTACCGCTTTGGTTGTGAGCAAAAATTTGACAGCATGGAAAGCATGGGCTTCTTTGGGTCCCCAATTCCAGGGGGATTGTTTGTCCAAAAGTCTGTGCAGAGGCTCTGCAATGGAAGCTTTGTGAGGGAGGAATGCAGCATAGAAGTTGAGAAGCCCTAAGAAAGCCTGGAGCTCAGTCTTGTTGTAAGGTGTGGGTGCCTCGTGGATGGCCCTGACTTTGGACTCAATTGGATGTATACCAGAGGCGTCAATTCTATAGCCCCAAAAATCTACTTGTTTAGTGGCAATGGTGCACTTGTCTTTTTAAAGTTTGAGACCATGCTGTCTGAAGCGATCAAGAACTGCTCTGATTCTTTGTAGCAATTGTGGTTTGTCTATGGCTGAAATTAAAATATCATTGAAATAGGGGACTATGCCTGGGAGTCCTTGGAGTATCCTCTCCATTAAAGATTGGAAAATCCCAAGGGCTATGCTCATGTCAAACGGGAGGTGTCTGCACCTAAAAGCGCCCCTGTGTGTTACTATAGTCTGTAGTTCTGCTGCTTGGTCATCTACAGGGAACTCTTGGTATGCCTGTGACATGTCTAGTTTTGCGAAAATAGTCCCAGGTTCAAAAGAATGCAAAAGGTGTTGTATGACAGGGACTGGATAGGCTCTGATTTGAAGGTATCTATTGTGGGAGGTCTTGTAATCAGTGCAGATTCTCACGTGACCATCTTTTTAAAGTGGGGTAACTATGGGGGTCTCCCATTTTGCAAAGTCCACAAGCTCCAATACCCCTTGTTTGATTAGTTTGTCTAGTTCCTTATCCAACTTGGGGCGGATTGCAAAGGGCACTCTATGAGGCTTCAGGTGGATTGGTATTGCCTGAGGATCTACATTGAATAATATTGGGGTGCCTGAGTAACACCCCAACCCTTCGCTGAATATATCAGCATAGTCCTTGAATAAGGTATCCACTTCAGTGTTTAAAATAGAGTTGATGCCTGTTACGTTGAGGCCAAGAGCAGGGAACCAGACTAATCCTAACAGGCTAGAGAGGGCACCATCCACTACAACTAGAGGCAAGTGACCTTTAAAGTTTTTGAATTGAATAAAAAACTTGCCTTTTCCGAGGACTGGGATGGTTCTGCCTTGGTAAGGTGGCAGTCGAGGTGGCAGTCGAGGAGCTTCTTCTTTGATAGTCTTAGTAGTAATCTCTTTAGGGTCTCCCAGGAAATGATGGATAGAGCAGACCCTGTGTCAACTTCCATCTTGCAGGGTTTACCTTCTAAGGAAACAAAAATACTGATTTTGTTAGAGCCTTTGTTTGTCTGATTGGAGTGGTAACAGGTATAGCAGTCTTCAACTTGCCTTTGAAAGATGGGGGTTGTCTGAGGACTCTGTGTAAAAATTTTCCCAGCTTGGCAGACCCTAGCTAAGTGACCCTTCCTTTGGCAATTCAAGCAGATGGTATTCCTGAACTTTCAGGATGCCCTGAGGTGGTTTCCTCCACAGCTCAGGCAGATGGGCTGCTGCCGGGGGGGGGGGGGGGGAGTTGGTTTTTTGCCTCGTTTCCTCCAGAAGGGATTTCTGTTGTCTGAGGAGATTTATATTGTTTGATTCCTCAGAGCCCTCCTCGGGAGAAACCTCGTCAAAATGGACTGCTGAGCTACTCTGTCTGATGGGGTTTCCCTAGATTTCTGCTGCAGACAGTGCAGATAGCTCAGCAGCCTGTGATTCTTCGATGGCTACTGCTAGGGTTAGGTCCCTTTTGGCTAACAGCCGCCTTTGCAGCCTTAAGTCCCTAACTCCACAGACTATTTGGTCTAAAAGCATATCCTCTAGATTGTCTCTAAATCCACAATGTAAGGCAGCTGACCTCAGGGCAGCCATATATTCACTGATAGTCTCTCCCTCAGCCTGAATTTGTCACCTGAAGGCATGCCTCCTTGCAATTTGAGATGGCTTAGGGGAATAATGATTGGAAAGGATCTCTTGTAACTCCCCCCAAGGAATTTCCCTGACAGGATGCAGAGCTACCAACGCCGTGGCAGTGTCAAATACTGCAGCTCCGCAAAAACTTAAGAAATAGGACTTTTTCCTATGGACTGAAGCTTCAGTGAGGTTTATAGCGTCCAGGAAGTAGTCAAAACAATTCCTTCGGACTCCCAAGTCTCAGCCGTCGGTCTGAAAGGCGGGAACGCAGGATTTGAAGTCATCTCCTATCGGCGATGTCTGTCTCCTCAGTGGGGAGGTTGAATTTCACGCTCGCAAAATAGTGCCTGCAGCTGTGACAGTCAGCTTTGTAGTGGCTTTGGGTCTTTTTGAAAGTGACTAAGCTCATCTGTTCTTGTCCGGCCACCTCTTATTCGAATCCCATCCTCATCGCCAGTGTTGTAGAGCAGCGGTAATTATTGAGGTGGACACAGAGCTAACAGTCAAGTAACTTTATTACAAGAATAAAGGGTTGCTGTGACTGCCGGGCTAACAGGCAGTCAGCTGGTGGCAACAGCTGATACCGTTTGACAGCTCCTTTTATAGCTGGCTGTCAAATGGCATCAGCCAATGGGACCAGAAGCGGGGACTGGAGTGAAAACTGTGTATGAACGTAACACCCAGTCAACAAACTTTGTCTTCTTATCTTCCTCCTGCACTTTCTTTTCCGGTCGAGTTCTTCTTTGAGGTGGCCATTTCTGACCACCGCTGCAACCGCCTTCGGGAAAGGGAGTAATGGCCAGCTGGGGAGGAGAGATGCAGCTCTCCTCAACCCTGCTGGCAGTCTCCCCCCTCTTCACCACCTCTACAGGGTGGCTTAGCCCTGAAACCAACCGGCACGGGGGTGCTCCAGTGGTGAACATTGATCAAAACTGTGCAGAATCGTGGATTTTGGTCCATCGCCGAAGGAGCTCAGACCGGAAGTCCTCCCAAGGATTTGAATGTTGATGTACTATTCTATATTGGCCATGGGGTGACTTTCTTCCCTTAAATTGTATCTGTACCCCTAGTTACAATTGACATTCTAGGAAGATTGTCCTTGAGTAGTTTTAAGAAAAAAATATTTTTTTTTTATTGTAAACACCTATTTTGTTGCAAACTGCTATCTTCAGGCAATTTCTTGCAAAAGTGAAGGATGTTCGTTTCAGTGATAGGTGCAAAGAGAGAGGACGACAGCCCACTGAATGATGTATATCTACATGCAAGTGCACATACAGTTTTGGTAAGAAATATGCCCGGTTCTGTGGTAGGATTCAAAATTTTTACTACTGGTTCTGTGGGTATGTGGCTTGGTGGGCGTGGCAAGGGAAGGATACTGTAGAATCTCTATTCCCCCACTTCAGGGGGAAGGTTACTGCAAATCCCATTCCCTCCCCACCCCACAAACCTGCTTTCCAGTTCTGTTCTCCTGTGTAGGACAACAACAAAAAAAGACCCAGCCAATCAGCTGGTTCTCGGGAGGCAGAGAATCGATGGGGGGCAGGGTCAGTCACAGGTGGAATTTACTGGTTCTCTGAACTACTCAAAATTTTCACTACTGGTTCTCCAGGACTGCTCAGAACCTGCTGAATACCAATTCTAGCCCAGCTGTATGAAAATCAGTGCTAAAGAAAAAGGATATCACAATGCAAACCACCAAAATAAGATAGACTTGTTATTTTGCCAATCCAGTTTTAAAGAGTTTGTAACATGCACCTAACAAATAATTTGTGGGTGATTCATTGAATATAACAGGTCCTAGTTTGTTTTTCTATTAATATAACTTTAATGAGAGAGGTAGACATTGATGTGCAATTAATTTAGCCTAATTGCATATTAATGTCTACCTATGCCATTAAAGAATCCGAACAGCCGATGGAAATCTGTATCAGAAATCTATGCAGCTGCTACTTAATGAAATATTTCATTTCATTTTTAAATACAATGTGCAAAAAGTCCACTCCATGTCTTCTTGAGGTCAGCAGCAAAATACTTCCACTGATGTGGTCACAATTAAAATCCAGATGGTCCATCATTATGGGACCAGAGTGGGGGTGGAAATCTAAATTTAATCAAATTATCTCAAATTTCATTTAACTGTATAAATTGATGGAGACTAATATTAATTAAATCATCCCACTAAGTGCTTTTCATTTCGATGGACAAGATCATTTAGGTCTGTCTTCCTCAAGCTGTCCTTCTTTCTATGGGCTGCTAAGTGCAATTTTCAGACAATCTCTACACATCTAGGTGGTACCTAGTTGGACAAGGTTGATTTAAGGCATTATTTTTTCAGCACCCGTTGCTGTACTTTGCATGAATCTGAATTAAAAAGTGCATATGGAATATGTTTCAATGTCATCTAATAGTACATAATTCTATCACTGTAACTGTGTTTGTGTGTGTGTATGTACACACACACACACACAAGCATGCACACACTGGTGCACACAAACACACACACACACAAGCAGGTGAATAAGGTAATTGCTAGAGCATCACCATTCAATGTGGGAGACCAGGATTCAAATCTTGTCTGATACTTACCTTACCTGTAGAAGACAATGGTGGTGACAGATGTAGCAGTGCCCAGGGACAGCAACCTCAGAAAGAAAGAGTATGAGAAGTTGGAGAAGTGTCAGGGCCTGAAGGAAGAACTAGAGAGGATGTGGAAAGCAAAGGACAAAGTGACCCCCAGCGATGGTAGGAACAACAAGGGCTGTGACTCCTAAGTTGGGAGAAAGGATCCCAGGAGACACCAGAGCCCTCTGTCCAGAACAATGAAGTGCGAGGAAAAGCTAAGATATTGTGCAGAACCCTCGAACTCCCAGCCTTCTGGTAGAGGACACACGATTGAGAAGGACACATGTCACCATATATAAAAATATGACACACTCATACATCATATGTTTACATCCTACATCCTATATCTGTATATCATACACACATATATTAAGGCCCTGTCACACTGGCCGACGGATGCAAAACGTTTGTAAAAAGGACACAGCAGACAAGCAAAATGTTCCATCCGTTGTTATCCGCTCTCAAAAGTGCCCCGAATTTGCAGAACCAGAGCGGACAACACGGAAAGGAACGGACGGGGGGAAGACGTAGGGCAGATGGAAAGCAGATGCTCCACGGAAGCCTAGCGGATGGAAGCGGATGGGAGCGGATGGCACATCCGCAAGGCTTCCTGGGGAGCACAGCAAAGTGGACGCGGAACGGAAAGAGCGGATGCCGAGCAGATGCAGAGCGGATGAAGTGGATGCAGAGCGGAAGCCTAGCGGATGCCTAGCGGATGCCTAGCGTTCACTGCGCATGAGGGGAGGATGCATTGCGTCAGCCCCACGGATATAAAGGGAAGCAGCTCGCAAGCAGGTCACCATTCAGAGGAAAGACCTGCTTCCAGACACAGCTTGCCAGCCAGTCAGCCAGCCAGCCAGCAACCCAACAACCATGGGGAAGAAACGGAAGCCTCTGCCATCTGCTGCCAGCCCTGGCAAGAGGGACAGGGCCACCCTCCCACCCCCTGGCCCTGACTCTGCTTCTGCTGGGGCTTCTGCTGCCCGGGCTCGCTCTTCTGGTGCTGGGGCTTCTGGTGCTGCTGCTTCTGGTGGTGGTGCTTCTGCTGGTGCTTACTCTGCTGGCACTGCTCCTGGTGCTGGTGCTTCTGCTGGTGCTGACTCTGCTGACGCTGCTCCTGATCCTGCTGGTCCTGCTGGTGCTTACTCTGCTGGCACTGCTCTTGGTCCTGCTGGTCCTGCTGGTGCTCCTGGTCCTGCTGGTGCTCCTGGTCCTACTGGTGCTCCTGGTCCTGCTCCTGGTGCTGCTGGTGCTGCTGGTGCTGCTGCTGGTCCTGCTGGTCCTGCTTTTGCTGCTACTGTTGTTGCTGGTGGTGGTGGTGGTGTGGAGGAGCAGCCCCTACAACCTCGAAGCCCTTCTGATGAGGGCCCATATGGCCCTGCCAAAGGGAGGAAGAGGCAGACGCGTGAACGGGAGAGGAGGCAATACAACATAGAAGAGGAACATGAGGAGGAGGTGCTGGAGTGGCTGAGGGAGAATGAATATCTTTGGCAGAAGGGACACAGGCTCTTTCGAGACACCAAGAGGAAGCAGGCTGCTTGGAGAGAGAAGGCAGAGAGCCTGGGCTACACTTCGGAGGTGCTCCTCGGCTGGTGGAAACATATGCACACCTGGTACGGGAAGCTGCACCTCAAGAAATCTGGCCAGGCCGCGGTCAAGCTGATGGACTGGGAGACCTACGTGATGGCCAAGTGCAGCTTCTTGGAGGGTGAGATCCGCCACCGAGGAGCAGCCCCTCTCACAACCCTCTCTCTCAGGCAGCCTGCTGAGAGCCAGTCCTCTTCTGGCAAAGAGTCAGCTCCTGTCTCCAGGCAGGTATCTGTGGAGCATGCCACGACGGAACCCCCCCCCGACAGCTGTACTACCCCTGGCAGAGCACGTGGATGCCCCCTGACGCAGTGGGAGAAAGGAGACGGCACTTCCACCACAGCCCAACCCGCATCCACCCCCAGCTCCACCTCCACAGAAAGGCAGAGAGGCAGACCAGAGGGGCAGAGCCACACTGTCCTGCTGGAGATAAGAGACACCATCAGGAGCAGCGTAGATCTCCTCTCTCAGCTGGTGCACACCGACGCCCCATCCTCCAACCGCAAGCCCTTCCTCACCTACATCAACCAGACCCTCATGAACATGTCGGAACCCCAGTACCAGGTGGTGAAGGACAGGATCACCAATCTTCTCCACAACCCTCCAGACCAAGATGAACCTTCTCCCACCCAGTTGAGGCCTGCTCCTCCACCCCAGGTGATGTCACTGCCCTTCCTAGGCTTTCCACAGGCCCTCCCCTACCAAGGCTATGGCTACCAGGAGGTCCAGCAGCACAGGCAGCCCTTCCTAATCCAGGCACAGGTACATCGGATGCCACCGGTGCCACTATGCCACCGATGCCACCCACACCACTGATGCCAGCCACACCACAGATGCCACCCACACCACTGATGCCATTGACGCCAGTCCTCACCCAGCTGCAGACCAGACAGCCCCACTACACTGCTCCTTCCTCCACCCCACAGCCAAGCCCGGCCTCAGTACATCTGTCATCGGTATTGGGGCTGACACCCCATGTCATGGTGGAAGGGGCTCTCAACATCACGGGGCTGAGTCAGCTGTCTCAACACACCATCCGCTGTTGTCCTCTCGGGGCCAGGCACCCCAGTGGTACCTCAGACCAGCACTCCAGCAGCAGCCACCTCCACAGCACCTGGACCCTTCACCCCTGAGACTGGGCACGCCTCAGAGTGACCAAGAAGAGTGCCAGAGACTGGGTGGCTACCTATTGACTTTATTTTTGCTTTGGACACTTCACTTGGGTCATTTTTCTTTTACAGCTTGTTATTAATAAAGAATATCTTTGCTTCACACACTTGCTTCATTTATTTTTGTCAATAAAGTCTTGGTGGAAACTTTTAGAAATGGTTTAAGCCTTTGCATGCTTGTGGGATGGGTAAGGATAGCAGTGGGATGGGTAATAGCTGTGGGATGGCAGGGATACCTGTGGGATGGGCAGGGATACCTTTGAGATGCGTAATAGCTGTGGGATAGATTAACCTCCAGTGCAAGCATAGTGGGACTGTATGGTCCACCCTCCCAGGTTCCACACCTATGGCCCTTTTTTATCAATAATAATGTAATCAATCATCCACACATGTCAACATAAACACAACTCTTTATTAAATGCCCTGTTCATTGTAGGCCCACCCAACATACATGGTCCAATCTCATCAGTGTGATGAGACAGGCTGAAGGAAGCATCCATTAAGCATCTATCATCCTGTCTTGCCACTCCACTGCTCCAGCTGGGGAGTTGCACCAGTGTCTCAGGAGGTTGCACTGCTTCTTACCTTCACGTGAAGCTCTGCTGGGGCCTTGCACATCCTTAGTGTCTATCAGGTTTTGCCCTTGCCTCCATTCCCCAGGCTCCATGTCCCCATTGCCTTGTTGGAGGTCCACGAGCCTGTTCTGCAAGACTGGGTAGCGGGTGTGCATGAGATTGTGCAGGATGCAGCAAGCTTCCACAATCCTCCTCACGGTCTCTGGGCGATGCTGCATGGTGGTGAGAAGTACCTGGAACCTGTTGGCCAGGATGCCAAAGGCGTTCTCCACCACCCGCCTTACCCTGGACAGCCTGCAGTTGAAGATCCTCTCTTCACGGGTGAGGAGTCTGGAAGTGTATGGCTTCATGAGGTAGGTTCTGAGGGAGAAGGCGTCATCCCCCACGATGAAGTAGGGCACATCTTGCATGTCATTGGGCAGGGGATCTTGATCTGGGAAGCCCATGATGAGGTTGCGTTCCAGCCCCTCCTTGAGGTCACTGGCGTTGTATACCTGGGCATCTGAAGATGAGCCGTTGCCTGAAGCATCGATGTACATGAACTTGTAGTCAGCATCGACCATGGCGAAGAGGATGATGCTGAAGAAGCCCTTGTAGTTGAAATAAGTGGACCCCGACTTGGCTGGAGCTTTGCAGGCCACGTGCTTCCCATCTTTGGCTCCAACGGTGTGGGAGAAGTTCCACTTCTGATACCACTGCTCTGCAACTTTCTTCCAGCCTTCTTCAGTGGAGGGGCACTGGAGGAGCTCCTCCACATATTCTTCGATAATGGCCTGCACCACTTCTCTGACCACAATGCTGATTGTGTTGTGTGGCACCCTCCCGTATTGCATGCTCCTGAGGCCAGGTGGTGGTCCCTGAGGCCAGGTGGTGCAGAGTCAGTGCCACCTTGAGCCCAGGGTCCAGGCTGGGCAGGAAGTTGGTGTTTGCCTTGGTCAACCTGGGTCTCAGCCGCTCAACAACTTCGTCAAACATGGCTGGAGGCATCCTCATGAAGTTCTGGAATGCATGAGGGTCTTCGTTCCTCAGCTCCACCATCAGCTTGTTGTACAGTCCGTACTCTGCTCTTCTCCCGATCCATCTTCAGACCCAGACACTTGGTGGCCGCCTCCTTTTCTTCCCGTAGAACAGGTGAAAGAGCCTGTAGATGGCTTTGCACTGTTGCAGAACGATGGTGGCTACCAAAAGGAGTGTGTTATGATCCATGGTGGAGATGACTGGATGCTGTGGAAGAGCAAGAGTCAGATGAAGGCTGCAGAGGTCTGCACAGCGGGGCTGCTGGTCTGAAAGTGAGATCCAGGTGAGTTGCTCCCCCTTTTTATAGGCAATATAGGTTGTCCACTAGGTGTCCTTTTGCATCCTCTAGGCATCCTCCAGACATCCTTAATATCCAAGATAGGCCCCCTCTGTGAACGTTTTTTCCGTTTTTAATGCTTTCTTTGCGAGCTGCATCCGCTTTCATCCTTTCTCCGTCCGTGCTACTAACACTGCGCGTCCGTTCCGCGTCCGTTTCTCTTCCTCCCTGTGTCCGTTTTCTGATGGAGCGGATTTGAGTTGCGTGGATGCACAGCAGATGCCTAGCGGATATAGCGGACGCATAACGGATGACGACGGATGTAGAATGGATGTTCCCCATATGCGTTGCGGATGCAGAACGGATGCGTTGGACACATTTTCCGCTCAAAAAGTTTTGAGCAGCTCAAAACTTTTTGAGCGGATGGAACCTCAGTCGACAGATGCTGGACGGATAGAGAGGATGAAAAACGGAGGCAGTGAGTACAGAACGGATGAATTGCATTAACCAACGGATGGCAAGTGTTTCTCTCCATTTTACATCCTCTTTCCATCCATTGGTGCAGTGTGACATGGGCTTAAGATGTAGAATGCACACAGGCACACACATATGAAATACACTGCATTAAAGTAAATAGTATACTATGTTAGCTCCCTGTCAACAAAATCTCTGAATTAAGTATTTGGCGTAGCACTCAGTTGCATCTGAGACAAGTCTTTATGACCATGAGTCAAATTTTGAAACTGTGATCACTTCCAGATGTTTGGGGAAAAAAATCAAATGCAACTCCAGAATAGCTTTCAAAACCGATAAATCTATTTCTGGTTTCTCTGCAGGATGTACAACATTGGAGCTAAACTGCTTGTCTTGAAGTGCTATGCTTTTTGGGAGAGCTTCTGGGAACACATTCACCGCTGGTGGTTACTCACAGCTTCCTCTACTCCTGGCTCCTTTCCCTTGCCATAATTTTTTTTTCAACATTTCAGGGCCAGCAGAAAAATAAACTGTATAATAACCAAACAATGCTTGAATGGAAAATTAGGTAGGGGAAATGAGAGGATCTGTTGTGGTGTTAAAATCCCCTATAAATGTCATGTCTCCTGGAAGTCAGATACTGACCAAAACATTGCTTTATATGCTCTTTTGACTGGAGAACTTGTCTATTTTCCTCCATCTCTTCAAATATATTGGATAATAAAAAGTCAACTGAATGTTAATTCACTTGTTATTCATAGAAAGTGTAGACATTAAGACTATGTGTGTATTCTGAGGTAAACCATGCTGTACAAGTGCCATGTTTGTTTTTATTTCCCATTGTGTAAGCATACAACTCCAGTCAAGAAGGTATAGCTTCTGAAGGCAGAAGGATGATCAGAACTATGACATGAAATTCTGATATCTACCAAAGTGCTTATGTTGTAGAATCTATGTTTAGGGCACATACATGATCTGTAAAACAATTATAAGAAAGCTTATATAATAAATTCTGAGTATGCCATTCCTAAGCAATTTTACGATATTTAGTTGCAATGTCAGAATGGAACCTTACAGTATGTAGCAGTTATTCAAACTAGACTAGAGTCTACAGAAGGTCTGTATGATCCCCAAACAGGACAGAGGAAAATGTTAATTCTTCCTCTACCACCTTTAAAAAATAACAGAAAATTATTCTAGTGGGTTACACTTAAATAGTAATGTTTTCCATGCTAGTGGGCAAAATAGTCCTGTTCCTTTTTGCGCATTCCTATTTCCCCCCAATTACTCACAAAGAATCTTCCCTCTCTTCCTTGATCTCTTTCTCCTCAGGTGGCTAATCTCCTACGGCTGTTCCAGATCCCTCAGATCAGTTATGCTTCCACCAGTGCCAAACTGAGTGACAAGTCTCGCTATGATTACTTTGCTCGCACTGTCCCACCGGACTTCTACCAAGCCAAAGCTATGTCTGAGATCCTGAGGTACTTCAACTGGACCTACGTCTCCACTGTGGCCTCTGAAGGAGACTATGGAGAAACAGGCATTGAAGCTTTTGAACAGCAAGCTCGGGCCCGCAACATCTGCATTGCCACTTCTGAGAAAGTGGGACGCTCTATGAACAAGAAGACTTTTGATGGAGTAATTAAGGCACTGATGCAAAAACCCAGTGCAAGAGTGGTAGTGCTATTCACCCGAAGTGAAGATGCTCGAGAGCTGCTAGCAGCTGCTCAAAGGATTAATGTGTCCTTCACTTGGGTGGCTAGTGATGGTTGGGGGGCTCTAGAGAGTGTAGTGGCCGGCAGTGAGCCAATTGCTGATGGTGCTATCACTATTGAACTGGCATCCTACCCAGTACAGGAATTTGCAGTGTACTTCCAAAATCTCAACCTCCACAACAACAGCCGAAATCCATGGTTCCAGGAGTTCTGGGAACACAAGTTCCAGTGTAGTTTACACAGCCAGAACTGCAGTCATTTCTCCTTGAAGTCAGGGCAGTTTGAGCAGGAATCCAAGATCATGTTTGTGGTCAATGCAGTCTATGCAATGGCCCATGCCCTTCATAATATGCATCAAGCACTCTGCCCCAATGCCACCAAGCTCTGTGATTCCATGAAGCCAGTCAATGGTAAGCGGTTCTACAAGGATTTCATGCTCAACGTAACTTTTGATGGTAAGCCAAAGTAATGGTTTGATATAGAGAGTTGTGGGAACAAATAAAGAACATGAAGATCAGGGCATGGAGAACAGAACTGGAGCCTCAGATTAAATTTAATGATACAGTCTCAGGGCAGATCATGGCAGAAATATCCTGAAAGATAGAGTTTTCTCTACCTGTTGCCATCAAGTGACCATCACTCTTGTTTTCTTGGGTATGAAAACTTAGTTTTCTCAGGCCGGGAGATTTGACTGCTTAGAACAGAAATCTCCAAACTTGGCAACTTTAAGACTTATGGACTTCATCTCCCATAGCTGGCTGGAAAATTCTGGGAGTTGAAGTCCACAAGTTTTAAAGTTTTGCCAAGTTCAGGAACCCCTGGCCTAGAATTTGACTTTCCATAAGTTCTGCTAATATCTTACAACGAAAGGAAGATAGTTGTACACATTAAACTTCATTTAAGACAGATTTGCAGTATTGTTGCAATCAAGCCAAAGGGCTCCCCATCTGTATCCAGCTAAGTTCACACTTGCATACATTTCATTTCACTTTCCTATGTACTCACCTTTGAGTGTCATGGCGCTGGAATAATAAAGCAATAATGAGCCCCTGAGTTTTCAGGTTACAACAGAATTCTGGCTGGGGAGTTCTGAAAGTTGAAGTCCACACATCTTAAAGTTGCCATGTTTGAAAAGCACTCATTTCAGCAGCCATGTCTTCTAGAAAGCATCGGTGGCTATTTTAAAGGCTTTCTTCTATGTGGGAGGGGAAACCTACAAAACTGCTTCACTGACAATCCAACAGAAGTGTTGTCTATGTATACAACTATCAAAAACTGCATATGGAGCAGCAAGCCTTCCAGAGGATGTGGCTGCTTGAATGTTTCAAGGAGGGAAGTGTTGTTTGTACTAACATGCTTTGAAAAAATGCCATTTCTGAACTCTTTGCATAGTTCTAATGCACAACTTTTGTGAAACATTAAAGGATTATTATGTTCTGGCTGCTCTGCAGTGATTCCAAAGATAGCCTTTTCAATCCTCATGCCTTTCAGATATTTTGGACTTCAGCTCCTATATTTCCCATGTCTAATTCAGTTTTTAAGATTTCTGCACAGATTATGTTGCTATCAACTTTGTTGAGAATATGCAAGTAAATTATGTATATTGGGGGTGATAAGCATCTCTCTGTAAAAGAAAAAAAGACCCATAGTTTCTATCCATATGAAAATGATGAGGAATAGAACTTCTGTTTTTAAATAGAAAGTGACAAAAATATAACAGAACCAATTTGGGGAAAAAGTTTCCATGTGGACAGCTCAGTTTTGTAATCATGTTATTTTTCTCTCATTTGAACCCAATTTTCCAATTCCACTTCACAGCTCCATTTCGACCACCACTAGACACCAAAAGTATGGTTCGATTTGACCAATGTGGAGATGGAATTGGTCGTTACAATATTTTCAACTACCAGAAAGCCAATGGGAGATATCGCTATCAGAAGGTAGGCTACTGGGCAGAAGGACTCATTTTGAACACCAGTCTCATTCCATGGGTGAAGACATCCATTCCTGTTTCTCAGTGCAGTGATCCCTGCAAGAAGAATGAAATGAAGAGCATGCAACCAGGAGACATGTGCTGTTGGATATGTATCCCATGCCAGCCATATGAATTTCTGCTGGATGAACTTACTTGCAGAGATTGTGGCCTTGGTTATTGGCCCAATACGACTTTAAATGGATGCTATGAACTACCCCAAGAGTATATTCACTGGAAGGATGTCTGGGCTATTGGGCCAGTCACAATTTCTTGCCTTGGTTTCATGTCCACTCTGTTTGTTTTGGGGGTTTTTGTTAGGAATAATGACACTCCTATTGTGAAAGCATCAGGCCGAGAATTATGCTACATCCTGCTGACTGGAGTGTTGATGTGCTACAGCATGACATTTATCTTCATTGCCAAGCCTTCCACTGTGGTCTGTACTCTGCGGCGCCTAGGGTTGGGCACCTCCTTTGCTGTCTGTTACTCTGCCCTCTTGACCAAGACAAACCGTATTGCACGGATTTTCAGTGGCATCAAAGAAGGCGTGCAGCGTCCACGGTTCATAAGCCCCACCTCCCAGGTGGTCATCTGCCTGGCTCTTATTTCATGCCAGCTCATTATTGTCATTATCTGGCTCATGGTGGAGATTCCTGGCACACGAAAGGAGACTGAGTCAGACAAAAGGTATATTGTCACCCTCAAATGCAACAACCGAGACTCCAGTATGCTAATTTCACTCACCTACAATGTCCTCTTGATCGTGTTGTGTACAGTCTATGCCTTCAAGACCAGGAAATGTCCAGAAAACTTCAATGAGGCTAAGTTCATTGGATTCACCATGTATACCACATGCATCATTTGGCTAGCCTTCCTGCCCATCTTCTATGTTACCTCCAGTGATTACCGCGTAAGTTAGCTCTTGCTGGGAATAAGATTAAAAAAAGATATCTTAGCATACAGCAGGCAGCTTCAGAGAATCTTTCCCAACCTGGTGCTCTCCAGTCCAGATGTCCTGGGATACAATTCCCACTGATGGAGTCTGGATTAGGAGGGAGGAAATTGAAGTTCTAGTCCACTCTTAGCTACAGGAGATCACTGGTGACTTTGGGCCAGTTATTCTCTTTCAGTTAAAGCTCCATCTTCATTAGATGATTCATGTGGAAAAACATAGGAAAAGGGAGTGCTATGTATGCTACTTGGAGCTCCTGAATGAAAGGTGGGATATAACATTAATAAACATAATCAATCAGAAATTATGAATTGTTCCACAAGTAATCTATTTTTATTTGGCATATGTCAACTTTTATCCCTCTCCCCTGATGCGAGCAAATTTTACTTAATCTGTTCAAGGAACAAGTAACAGCCCAATTCATTCATTCATTCATTCATTCATTCATTCATTCATTCATTCCACAGCATGCACCAACAAGAAAATAAAGGCAGCAAAAAGAGTAAATAGTCAAATTTAAGTTGAAGGTGCTAGCAACTTTATTTGTGAGGCTTCTGTGTTAGTAAACACTCCAAGAAGATCTTGGACGTGGGAAAGATGTTTGCTGCATAATTAGCGCTACGGTAGCACTAAAATGTGACAAGTATCTTCTGTGTTAATTCTGTTATTGTCTAATTGCAGAAAGACAATGCTTCAGCATTCCAGGTCTTGAGTGGGCAAACAGTCAAGGTCTTCAGTTGCATATCTGTATTATAAGTTTGCACACATATCCCAGCAGTCATGCTTTCCCTTATCAGTCTACTTCTAGGAATTTCTGGAACAAAACCTGACAAAGAGTGTCACGCTATACTAGAGGTCCCCAAACTTGGCAATTTTAAAACTTGTGGACTTCCACTCCCAGAATTCTATTCTGGCTGGAGAATTCTGGGAGTTGAAGTCCACAAGTCTTAAAGTTTCCAAGTTTAGGGACCTCTGCACTATACGCTCAATTTAGTTGCCATTGTGATAGGTGTAAGTCATTCTTTACCATATCAAATTAAAAGAGTCATATTTTTTCTTTCTTTCTTTCCATTTTTGAAACAATTTTTTCCCTATGGAAAGAATACATAAAACTCTCCAGGGTTTCTCCACATTCGATATACTTAAGTGTGATTCAGTTTCTGGAATATAGACAATAAAAGCTCCAGTGGGGATGGAGAAACCTGTAGCTCTTTATTGTTAAGACCATAAGGACTATCCAAAAAGTGCCAGTGGTGCTTATGTAATTGCATCCTGGATAGCGCAACAAGAATAACAACAGAGCACCACAACAATAGAGCTATTTATTCATCACTTTGGGGAGCACAAACCTAAGAACATGCTTCATCATATATAGTGAGACACAAGTTTTTTTTTTAAGACACAGAATTTTGCTGCACTCAGAGTTTAGGGGTCCCAAATGAATATACAGTTCTACAAAATGTACAGTGGGACAGAATGAATTTCCCACATCCCTGTGTGTATGTATTAGAGCCAGGGACTAGAGAAATGATTGCTATTGCTATGCAAGAAATAGCAGCATATCACAGCCTTCTAATTGACAGGACAATTGGAACACCTACTGGAGTGGGTGTCTGACTTAATTCTGCCCTCTCCCATTTTAGGCATCCAGCCATGACAATATCCTGACATCATTAGATGGAAAAGCAGAATTGCTAGCCCATCACTAGGAAGAATTTGGAAAGCAACTGAGGTTTTCCCCTGTTAGTAAGCACAAAAACATGGGTTAATGCTAGCTATTTAGTCCCTGCCTCTCTCTTGTGAAAAGGAATACATTTAGGGGTTGACAAGAAAGGTGGGACAAAGCACTCAACTGATTGGCTGACAAACAGGAACAGCTTTGATGACCATCTTCTTACTCAGTCATTGGCCTGAAGGGTGAATGCTTAATGGGGTGGTGGTCCCCTGGGAAGGTAAATCTGCCCACACTCACAGCATCTTGGTGTCTGAGCAGAACTGAAAGTAAACAAAGCAGTTAGAATCAGCTTTGGGTACATTGAGATTAGATTCAGGAGAATTGAGAGTTGGAAAAGCTGGTTAATTAGAAAAGCCCCTGGTGTTCTTGGGGGAGGAAATATAATAAAAGAGGTCATTTTAAAGGCATTATTCTTATGACAAAATTATTGTAGTTCAAGTAATTTGGGAGCTGTGGGCCCACACTGTTTTTATTATGATATAATTGCATAAGAAGAACCTCACAGTTTTGGTCAGAAACAGCAGACTCTCATCATGTTCAAATTATCCATAATTGAGTAATTAGAAACTGAGAAATAATTATTTTTTGAACCTTAAGGCAATTTTGAAAATAAGCATTTCTAAATCTCACCTTCAATTACCTGGTCTCTTTGAACCTTATCGCCATTGTGTTTGGTTCTTTAGAAAAACAGCAAGCCCTTTTGCCCATCGGGAAAAAATGTGCTAGAGCTTTGTGATCCTTTTTAATATATGAGAATTCAGAAACTGAAAATAGAGCTGCCATTAATGCAAGAATCTTATGGATCACCTTGTGAGAGATGCTTCTGCGGGACAAAAAGATCACAATCTGTTTGTTGGACATGGAGCTGGATTGATATTGAAAAGTTTGCTCAGTGTTTCCTGTTTCATACTGGAAATCTTTAAATGACAAGTGTGAGAGGCTTCAAAAGGAATTGCCATATAGTGAGTTTTCTGGTTGTGTTACTCTTGTTTTAACTGGGTAACTAGCATAGTTCTGGTTAGCTTGTTTGCCTTTGGGTATTAAGTATATTAAATGGACATGTGCTTATTCAAATTAAGCACCATCTTAAGCTTCCTTTAAGAGTGGGTAATTTAATTCCATATAATGCTTGAGAAGGGTGGTATGCTGTCTACTTGTAGATGGCCCCCTAATACATTTGAATTCCACTGCCTAACTGGAGTTGCAGATTCTTGGATCGTGTTCTTGTCACTTAAAGTTGTTGGTTAACAATCCTCTGTGTTTATGGGAGGGTTTGCTCTGGGAGGAATTTTGCAGAAAATGAGTTTATTCGCAAATTCTAATTTACTAAAGACTAAGCATGTGTTATTTCAGCAAGGGCTTATGAGAGCCTTATTAAAAGGGCAAAGAGATCTTTCTTTACTGTGTAGCTCAGATGAATGTGTGTAGCTCAGATGAATTTGTGTAGCTCAGATGAATAAATATAGATAGTTGAAAAACTTCAGCTGCTCCTTTAAGGAGCCAAGCTACTGAAGTAGTAGAATTTCTTTTTTCAGATTTATGAGGAAACCTGAAAACATTTTCAATGCTATAACCAAGATGGGAAGATGCTGTGCTTGTGCTGTCTAGATCAGGGGTCTCCAACCTTGGCAACTTTAAGCCTGGCAGACTTCAACTCCCAGCAAAGCTGGCTGAGGAATTCTGGGAGATGAAGCCCTCCAGACTTAAAGTTGCCAAGGTTGGAGACCCCTGGTCTAGATGATTTTCCCTTAACTTTTTTTTCTTTTAGAGAATCTACTTTTAGGAATCTCAAGCAGCTAAGTTTCCTCTAAAATAATCAGAGATAGATATTGTTCTCACATGAAATGGGAGATCTTCACACTGGGATCTCATCTGACTAAAGGAGAAATCACACTAACAGCTTCAGAGTTCTTAATTCTGCTCTACAAATCAGTATCAGCTGAAGGTCTGGGTTGCTCGTGTGGAGCCAGAGTTATGAAGTTCCATTAAAGTACTAACAGTATGGGATCTGCATTTGCCGTTATGACAAAGCTATACAATCCCACAAAATGCAATGTGAAATATTGTTGTTGCTGTAAGGATTTATTGAAGAAACATAGTGATTGTCAAATGAAGCAGCCCATTCACTTCATCCTGCCAAGAGAGCTGGCTGAGAAAATTCCCTCACAAGCCATGAGAAGAAGGATTTAGAAACAAGCCTTGGTAGCAAGTTCCTCAGTCTGATTTCGCTTGGCCCTTATCCCATATTAGAATGATCGCTTCCAGGTAAGGTTTCAGAAGGCTGCTCTGAAAGAACTAAGAAGGAACTGAATGATACTGTTGAGACCACTTTGATGTAATGATTAAAGGCACTGGATTAGGAGCAGGGTGACCTGAGTTCTAGACTTTCCTTAAGCATGGACACTAGCTGAGGGCAGGGGTGGGATTCAAAAATCCCAATGACTGGTTCTTTGCCGGTTGCTGGTGGGCATGGCCATGGTGGGCATGGTCTACTAGACCTTCCAGCAGGGCTGTTTTTCACCTTCCCCAGAGTCCGGAGGCTTCCCTTGAGCCTCTGGGAGGGCAAAAATGGCCTCCCCAGGCTCCGGAGGCCCTCTGGAAGCTGGAAACAGGCCCATTTCTGGACTTCCAGAACTTCCAGGAGGGTTGTTTTTCACCCTCCCAGAGCATCCACACGGACCCTGCACTTACCTGCATCCAAAGCGTGGAGATTCATGGGAAGGGAGGGTGGGCGGAGCCAGCCAGTCAGTTCAACTACCAGTTTGGCAAACCAGATGTAAATTTAATATCTGGTTCGCCCGAACCAGGCTAAAATGGCTGAATCTCACCCTTAGCTGGGGGTCTTTGAGCCAGCCACTCCCTTAGCCCTTATCTGGGAATTTTAAAACATTTTGGAAGAAGATCCTGGCAAAGCACTTGGGAAAATGTTGCCAAGGAAACTGCATGGATCTATATTAATACTTTTTGGTGGCTTTTAATTGCTTGGAATGTAAATTGCCTAAAATCTGAGGGGGGACATAGAATGTAGAGGTAAGTACCTCAACAAGTATGAAAAAAAAATCCTTAAAGAGGAATCAGGTCTAACATTTGTAATAGATTGGATTCACATATCATTCTAAAAACTTGGCTTAGTTTCATCATAAATTGCTAAATAAGTCACAATTTCTGGTTGTAATGCACTACAATGAATTATAAACCAGACTCTCAGAGTACTGAAGCAAAAATAGGACTTCCATAAGAGGGCTGCAAAAATCCTTTGTTGCCATCTAGTTGTCATTCAAATGGTTGCGCTTAGATACAAGAGCTTAGACATAAAACACATAAACCAAACATGGTTTAGCACAGAGTATGAAGCCAATCACAAAAGCAGAGTAAGAGCAAAATGGGAAGCAAAGTTTTGGATGTTTTCAGGGGGAATTAAAGAATAGCTGGTGCTGGGAGATAAATTCTTAGTTTTCTGGCTTCTTGAATGAGTTTAAACTTCTATGGAACAAACAGGAAAAAAAATCCTAAAATAAAGTTAAAGGATGCAAAATATCAAGATGATGAATTAATCTCTGAAAGGTTACTCCTGATTGAAACTTATTTTTCTTTCAAGACTTTAGATTGGCCTGGTGGTAAGTTACAAATTTGTTTCATGACCATTCTTTCCAGCTCAGGGGTGTCAAACTGGGTTTCTTTAAGGGTTGGATCAGATTGTAGTTCTCTGCGGGTCAGTGGGGGGGCAGTGATGGGATGGACAACTCCTGCACTCTGCCGCCCTATTTTTGGCCTGGATGGCCTCCTGCAGCACTTTGCCCACCAAAATGGGACATAGTGGGGTAGCTCACAGCCCCCCCATGCCCCATTTTGGTCAGCAGAGTGGTGCAGGAGACTGTCCAGGCTGAAAATGGGGCATGAGAGGCCACCTCCCCCCCCTTTTGGCTGCCAGAGGCGCCACAGGCCAATCCTTTGCTATTTCCAGGCCATCCCTGCAGGGCAGATCTAAGCACCCTGCAGGCCAGATTCAGCCCACAGGCCTTGAGTTTGACACCCCTGCTCTATCTAGAAAGAAAGCTGTCTCCATATTTTCAGGGTTCCCACAATACTTCCTCATGCGGAGCTAACTCACTGTTGGGTTAAAGTAAAAGATACTATAGTTTAAAAGTTTACATGAAGCATAGACAGTTAACTAATAAGATTTACAAGTATAAAAGTCATTGTGGCTGAGTTTTTCTCTCTCAATACATTCATATTGCTAAAACTAGATTTACTTTTTACCTCCTAATCAGTAAGGCTATTGTGAAAATATATTAATTGCTTATCAAAACAATTTATTTGTATATTCCTGAAGACAGCCACGGGTCTCCTGAGACTTTCTCATAATTTTCTTATTTCATATTTCACACTCTGTTGCATAAGATCCATTTATATGTTGTGGGAATTGGCTTCTGACAACATGGCAAATGCACTGATTGAGTGCAAAAAAGGATTGCTTAATTTCTGAGATGAGTCTCTTTCACCACATTGTATAAAACTCTGCTAGTCTTCCTTACACTTTAACCACCCACTTCTTTTTGTGTATTTTTATGCATTCGTTTTGACATTTAAGCAGCAACCTACCAATAGTTTAATTCTTCCAATCTTAAATTGGGTTAGAATTGGATTACTGAACTGAGACACCATATTGATCAAGCTCAGAGAAATATTTGGACAGCTGTGGGCCTATCTTAATGTCTGGTTAGACAAGATCTTTACAGGAAAATGATTCAGAATAGACACAACTGTATTAGACACATGCACAGCACTGGGTGTTCTATTTTTTACTGAAATTTGTGGATGGGGTTATTATATTTCCTAATTTTTAAACTGGTGTTAAGCTTCTTACTGGAATTTTCATGCATCCTTATCAATTGTGGTTTGAGAAGACACTGGATCCCAAAAGTCATATGTGGCTTTGAAGAAGGCTTGGTATGTTACACAGCAATCTAATAGTGGAAATAATAATAGAGAGATTGTATGATGGAATATCCATCACATCCATCAATGGCCAGCTTGTGAAGTTCAAGGTGAGAGGCACAGGATGTTATTTTTCTTCTCCCCCGTCCCCCTTCCACTAGGAAGTAATTAACTCTGCCTACATCAATATTCAGGGCTATTTGAGAGTTTGGGGGGAGGGGGGGGAGATAAGGAAGAGTCCTGTGTCACTTTCCCAGAATATTATATTTCAACTCTCGGGACTAATGGAAAGTCTTGCAAACTTTTATCCTGCAAATCTGGGCATTTCCAGCATCTTGCTCACAAGGACTCATTCCCTACCAGCAGAGGTACACCTCCAGTGCTTCCAGGAACTCCTTCAGCCATTTGCTCAGGAGGTTCAGGATCCCTTTCTTAGTTGATTTCTCTATAAGGCCTCTTAGCCATGTCTGCTACAAGTTTGGTATTCTCTAAGAAAAGAAAAAAGACATTAAAAATGTTGGAACCTCCTTTCCTTTTGTGCAAGCACAGGGCTATACCACTGTGGCTATTCATCCAGTCCCAAAACTTCCCATAAATGTCTGAAGGCCTCCATACCTATGACACAGTTTGCTCTCATTTCTAGTGGATCCAAAATACAAGGAGATACAAGGAAGCTCCGTACCTTGATCAGTGATCGTGATAGGGAGACAGCAAGTTGGTGGGTTGCCCAAATATTATCATTGTTGTTGGGACTGGGCTTTATATGAACATTTCTTCACCAAGTGGACCAGTGGGTTATTACATCTGGATAGTTAAAGTATCTGTAGGTCCATCCCTGTTTTTCATGTCTTTGCTTTATGCTTCGAGTTGCTGGACTGGTTTGCATCTTCCTTTTCCCCTTCACAGGTTCAGACCACGACGATGTGCATCTCAGTTAGCCTAAGTGGCACAGTAGTTCTTGGCTGCCTCTTTACTCCCAAGCTGCATATCATTATGTTCCAGCCCCAGAAGAATGTAGCCAGCCATCGCGTTTCCACCAACCGATTCAGTGTGACAGCTGCAGGCTCTAGCCACTCGCAGGGTGAGTCTGTGTGAGAGTATTTATAGCAACAATCCCCATCTTATATTTATTGGCAGTGTGACTGAGAGCAAAGATTTTTCCTTACTCATTGTACTCTGTGAATAAGTTTGTCAACATCAGTAACTTATTCTGACTGTCATATGGCTGAATTGTCTTTAATCTACTGATTTAAACATCTGAGAGTTCATGTTGGTGTTTGGATTGAGCAAAGAGCACCATTCTGAAAAGCAACAAATGTTCCTGGGAAATTACAAAAATAACTGCTGACAGTTGTTGGTTTTGTCACCCATGGCTACATTTACACATAATGCAAAACTATAGATCTGATAAGGTGAAGGCAAGATGCAGTATTTATCCTTCTCCTCTGAAGGAGGAGTTTCTTTTCTTTTTTTCAGTTTTGACCAATCCAGCTGGTCTTGATATCTGATGAACTGAGGCTTATGTGTGCTTGGTGGAAATCTTGAAATCATAGTTTAAAAAGCTGACCTGTTTTCACTAACTGTGGTTAGATTAAGCATAGTTTTGGATTTGGGCATAATGTGGCAGTTTCCTGTCTCCCTTTATTAACTGTGCTCAAGACAAAATAATTATTTGTGCATCTGCAGTTTATGCCAGTTTAAATAGTCAATATAACAACAGTATCAGCTAATGTGTTGACCAATCAGCTTTTTCCCACACTGAAACCAAACAGTACCAGTTTGAGCAACACAAAAATCATCAGTCATGCCACCACCAGCCACGCTCATGAATTCATCAAAGCCTGGTGCTTCCATCAACAGACACATTGACCTACAACAAGCCAAGAAGCCCTCAGAATCCGAATCAATTGCACAGCCAACCGGAGATAGCACTGACCCCCAACCCACCCCTGCAACTCCCCCTCCACCAGCAGTTCACCTCCCTGACCTGACCAGATGTAATTTCCCTATCACAAGACTCATCACAAGATTCTCACTGATGACTTACGCCTGACCTATCACAAGACCCTGACTTGACACACAGACACCTGAAGCCGGAGGTGGGATTCTACCAGTTTGGACCTAAGTTTTCATACTGGTTCGCTGAACCAGTATTTCAACTGACCGGTTGGCCCCAGCCACCCTTCCCCTCCCAGGAGTCTCCACGTGATGCAGGTAAGTGCAGGGTCTGCGTGGAGCCTCTGGGAGGGGAAAAAATGGGTCTTCCAGAAGTCCAGAAACGGGCCTGTTTCCAGCTTCCAGAGGGCCTCCAGAGCTCGGGAAGGCCTTTTCACCCTCCCAGAGGCCAGGGGGAAGCCTTGGGAAGGTGAAAAATGGCCCTCCCAGAAGTTGTGGTAGGCCACGCCCACCATGGCCATGCCCACCTAGCAACCAGGCAGCGAACCGGTTGCTGGGATTTTTGAATCCCATCCCTGCCTGAAGCCCTTATAAACAGAAGAACATTGACATTCCCTAAATACCGCTGAAGATGTTACCAAGCATGGTAACCAAACATTCAGAAACCAACCCACAAGCTCGGAGAATGAACCTTCACCCTCAGTATCAGCCAATGTTGCTAAGGAAGTTTGTTAAATGTCTTATCTGATAAAGTGATTCCATTTTCCCCACAAACTAGTCTACTGATAACTCTTTGTACTTGAATATCATATAACAAGTAATATACTATACAATTTATATAAAGCATAACCACCCTAGAAAAAGTCTGAAAAGAACCAGGATGAAGGAAGGTATGTGAAGGATGAGTGAAGGATGGAGAAGGAGGATCTGTGACATTATTTTTTCTTACTCAAAACCAAACAGCTAAGCTAAACTGTCAACTAATGGTGTTAATTTTGTGTCATCATCTTGTCCTCTCTTGAGTCACTATTCTTGTCTCTTCTCTGAATGTGAAATCATGTCACAAGATTTCACAGAGCAATTGATCTGTGAAAATAATCAGCAAAAGATGAAACTACACAGAGATGAAAACTAGTTATTTTGTCACAGAATTTGTCTTGTCTGCTTCTGCATATAAAATGCAGAACCATTTTTGTAAGCCATTTTAATTGATGCAGGCCATTTATTTAGTTATTGTGTTATCTACAGTAATTTGTTTTCCCAGTAAATATGTCCTGGCAAAACAATTAAATCAAGATTCTTTTCAGAGACCGAATGAGAATACACTGTAAGGAGAGAGTAACAGTAGCCTGTTACTTTGTAAGAAAGTAGAAAGTAAAGTTACAAAGTTGCTTTGTAAGAAATTGTAAGAAAGTAAAACTCTTTGTTAGGAAACACTCCTAGCACACTTTCTAAAGCCCATGTCACACTGCACCAACGGATGCAAAGAGGATGTAAAACGGACAAAAAAGCTTGCCATCCGTTCGAAAATGCGATGTACTCACTGCCTCCGTTTGGCTTCCTCTCTATCCGTCCAGCATTCGTTTATGGACGTTTCATCCGCTCAAAAAGTTTTAGGCTGCTTCAAACTTTTGCGCGGAAAATGTATCCAGTTCGTCCGTTCTGCATCCGCTACGCATCCGCTACGCATCCGCTATATCTGCTAGGCATTCGGTGCGCATCCACGCAACTCGCATCCACCCGGACGCAGGGAGGAAGCGGAACGGATGCGGAATGGATGCAGAACGGATGCCTAGCGGATGCAGAATGGAAACAAAGTGTTTAAAATGGAAAAAAGGTTCGCAGAGGGGACCTATCTCAGATATTAAGGATGTCTAGAGGATGTCTAGAGGATGCCTAGAGGATGCCTAGAGGATGCCTAGTGGAAAACTTATACTGCCTATAAAAAGGGGAAGCAACTCGTCTGCATCGCACTTTCAGACCAGCAGACCAGCGGTGCAGACCTCTGCAGCCTTCATCTGACTCTTCCTCTTCCACAGCATCCAGTCATGTCCAGCGTGGATTGCGACAAAATCCTTTCGGCAGCCAACATCCTTCTACAACACTGCGAAACCATCTACAGTCTCTGTGAACAGTACTACGGGAAGAAAAGGAGGCACCCAAAAAAAGTCTGGCTCTGAAGATGGTTCGCCAGAAGAGCACAGTATGTACTTTACGACAAGCTGATGGTGGAGCTCAGGAGCGAAGACCCTCGGGCGTTCCAGAACTTCATGAGGATGCCTCCAGCCATGTTTGACGAAGTTGTGGAGCGCCTGACACCCAGGTTGACCAAGACAAGCACCAACTTCCCGCCCAGCCTGGAACCTGGGCTCAAGGTGGCACTCACTCTGCGCCACCTGGCCTCAGGGACCACCTACAGGAGCATGCAGTATGGCTGGAGGGTGCCACCCAGCACCATCAGCTTCGTTGTCAGAGAAGTGGTGCAGGCCATCATCGAAGAATACAAGGAGGAGCTCCTCCAGTACCCCTCCACTGAAGAAGGATGGAAGAAAGTTGCAGAGCAGTGGTATCAGAAGTGGAACTTCCCCCACACTGTTGGAGCCATAGATGGCAAGCATGTGGCCTGCAAAGCTCCAGCCAAGTCGGGGTCCACTTATCAGAACTACAAGGGTTTCTTCAGCATCATCCTCTTCGCCATGGTCGATGCTGACTACAAGTTCATGTACATCGATGTTTCAGGCAACGGCTCATCTTCAGATGCCCAGGTATACAACGCCAGTCACCTCAAGGAGGGGCTGGAAAGCAACCTCATGGTGGGCTTCCCAGATCCAGACCCGCTGTCCAACGACACACAAGATGTGCCTACTTCATCGTGGGGGATGACGCCTTCTCCCTCACAACCTACCTTATGAAGCCCTACACCTCCAGATGCCTCACCCATGAAGAGAGGATCTTCAACTACAGGCTGTCCAGGGCAAGGCGGGTGGCGGAGAACGCCTTTGGCATCCTGGCCAACAGGTTCCAGGTACTTCTCACCAACATGCAGCATCACCCAGAGACCATGAGGAGGATCGTGGAAGCTTGCTGCATCCTGCACAATCTCATGCGCACCCACTACCCAGTCTTGCAGAACAGGCTCGTGGACCTCCAGCAAGGCAATGGGGACATGGAGCCTGGGGAATGGAGGCAAGGGCAAAACCTGATCAATACTGAGGATGTGCAAGGGCCCAACAGAGCCTCATGTGAGGCGAAGAAGCAGCGCAACCTCCTGAAACACTGGTGCAACTCCCCAGCTGGAGCGGTGGAGTGGTAAGACAGGATGGTAGATGCTTAATGGATGCTTCCTTCAGCCTGTCTCATCACACTGATGAGATTGGGCCATGTATGTTTGGTTGGCCTACAATGAACAGGGCGTTTAATAAAGAGTTGTGTTTATGTTGACATGTGTGGATCAATGCTTACATTGTAATTGATAATGAAGGGCCATAGGGGTGACACCTGGGAGGGTGGACCATACAGTCCCACTATGCTTGCACTGGAGGTTTATCTATCCCACAACTATTAGCCATCCCATAGGTATCCCTGCCCATCCCACAGGTATCCCTTCCCATCCCACAGGTATCCCTTCCCATCCCACTGCTATCTTAACCCATCCCACAAGCATGCAAAGGCTAAACCATTTCTAAAAGTTTCCACCCAGACTTTATGGAAAAAAATTAATGAAGCAAGGGTGTGAAACACAGATAAACTTTATTAATAACAAGCTGTAAAATAAACATGACCCAAGTCAAGTGTCCAAATAAAGTCCACAAATATCCAGGCAGCCAGTCTCTTGCACTCCTCTTGGTCACTCGGAAGTGTGTGCCCAGTCTAAGGTGTTAGGGAGCAGGTGCTGTGGAGGTGGGTGCTGCTGCAGTGCTGGTCTGAGGTGTTATTGGAGTGCCTAGCCCCGAGAGGACAACAGGGGATGGTGTGTTGAGGAAGGTGTCGGACAGCTGGCTCAGCCCCATGATGCTGAGAGGTCCTTCCTCCATGGGGTGTCAGCCCCAGTACTGAGGACAGATGTACTGAGGCCGGGCTTGGCTGTGGGATGGAGGAAGGAGCAGTGTAGTGGGGCTGCCTGCTCTGCAGTGGGGTGAGGACTGTCGTGGTTGGCATCGGTGGCATCATTGGAACCGGTGGCAATGGTGTCGCCCGATGACTCTGTGCCTGCATTTGTAAGGGGTGCTGTCTGTGCTGCTGGACCTCCGGCTAGCTGTAGCCCTGGTAGGTGAGGGGCTGTGGGAAGCCTTGGTATGGTAGGGACATCACCTGGGGTGGAGGAGCAGACCTGGACTGGGTGGGAGCAGGTGCTTCTGGGTCTGGAGGGTTGTTAAGCAGTGTGGTGATCCTCTCCTTCACCACCTGGTACTGGGGATCTGCCATCTCCTTGAGGGTCTGGTTCACATAATTGAGGAAGGGCTTGCGGTTGGAGGAGGAGGATTTGATGGGGACCAGCTGAGAGAGGAGACCTATGCTGGTGCGGATGGTGTCCCTGATCTCCACCAGGACCTTGTGGCTCTGCCCCTCCTGCGGTCCGGCTCTCTGCCTTACTGTGGTGGCGGAAGTGTGGGTGGATGCGGCTTCGGCAGCGGTGGACTCGATGTCTCCTTTCTCCCACTGCACCAGGGAATCCTCCTCGCTCTCCACCACGCTTTCAACACCTGCCCAGGGGTTCTCCGCCGTGGCACGCTCCACAGATACCTGCATGGAGACAGGGACTGACTCTCGGCCGCCAGAGGACTGGCTCCCAGCAGGCTGCCGGAGAGAGAGGGTAGAGATTTGGGCTCCTGGTGCTCCTCGGTGGCAGACCTCACCCTCCAGGAAGCTGCACTTGGCCATGACATAGTTATCTCTGTCCGTCAGCTTAATCCTGGCCTGGCCAGATTTTTTGCAGTGAGCTTCCTGTACCAGGTGTGCATGTGCTTCCACCAGCCGAGGAGCACCTCCGAAGTGTAGCCCATACTCTCCGCCCTCTCTCTCCAAGCAGCCTGCTTCCGCTTGGTGTCCCTGTACAGCCAGTGTCCCTTCCGCCACAGATAGTCGTTCTCTCTCAGCCATTCCAGCACCTCATCCTCGTGCGCTTCCTCAATGTAGTACTGCCTCCTCTCCCGTTGTTGCATACGCCTCTTCCTCCCTTTGGCAGGACCAGATGGGCCCTCATCAGAGGGGCTTCCAGGTTGTAGGGGCTGCTCCTCCACACCAACAGCAACAGCAGCAGCAGCAGCATCACCAGCAGGATCATAATCATCATCATCATCAGCAGCAGCAGCATAATCACCAGCAGGATCATAAGCAGCAGCAGCAGCAGCAGAAGCAGAAGCAGAAGCAGCAGCAGGATCAGCATCAGCAGCAAGACCAGGATGAGCAGCAGCAGAGTAAGCACCAGCAGCAGGGTCAGCAAGACCAGGAGCACGAGCAGAACGAGCAGGACCAGCAGGACCAGGAGCAGCTTCAGCAGAGTACGCAGCAGAAGCACCACTGCCAGGAGCAGCTACAGCAGAAGCTCCAGCAACAGAAGAGCCAACCCAAGCAGCAAAAGTCCCAGCAGAAGATGAGTCAGGGACATGGGGTGGGAGGGTGGCCCTGTCCCTCTTGCCAGGGATGGCGGCAGGTTGCTGAGACTATCACTTCTTCCCCATAGTTGTGGGGTTGCTGGCTGGCAGGAAGGCTTACAGGAAGGCTGGCAGGCACCAAGGCTGGCAGGAAGCCTGGCAGGAAGCCTGGCAGGAAGGCAGGCACCAAGGCTGGCAGACAGACTGGCTGGCAGGGAGGCTGGAAGGCAGGCTGGCAGCAAGGCTGGCAGGGAGGCTGCCCAGGAGGCTGGGAGGCAGGCTGGCAGCAAGGCTTGCAGGCAGACATGCAGGCAAGAACTCGAGGTATCCAGCAGCAGGTCTTTCCTCAGAATGCTGGCCACGTGCAAGCTACTTCCCTTTATATCCGGGGGGCTTGCGCAATGCACCCCCCCCCGCATGCGCAATTAACGCCAGGCATCCGTTAGGCTTCCGCTGTGCATCCGCTAGGCTTCCGCTGTGCATCCGCTTCATCCGCTGTGCATCCGTTCTGCATCCGCTTTTTCCATTCCGCGTCTGCTTCGCTGAGGCCTCCCGGAAGCCTAGCGGACGCGCCATCCGCTTCCATCCACTGTGCTTCCGTTCCGCATCCGCTTTGCATCCGCCCTGCGTCCTCCCCGCGTCCGTGTTATCCGCTCCAATTATGCAAATTTTTGTCCCTTTTGAGCGCGGATACAACGGATGTAACATTTTTCTCTTCCGTTGTGTCCTTTTTGCATCTGTTGGGCAGTGTGACACGGCCTTTAACAAGGCTTGGCCAACATACTGTTCTTGTTGTTACACTGTCTATTCATTGATTTGTATCACAGCCTTTAGACTGGGTATTTGGGTGGTGGGATTCAAATTTTTTTACTACCAGTTCTGTGGTGTGGCTTGATGGGTGTGGTATGGGAAGGATACTGTAAAATCTCCAGTCAGAGGTAGTATTTGCCGGTTCTATGAACAACTCAAAATTTCCGCTACTGGTTTTCCAGAACTGGTCAGAACCTGCTGAATACCACCTCTGATTCTAACCAAAATCCTAGGAACCCTGGAGGCATCATTGTGGCATGGAGGAAGTTCCACACAAGATAGGGTTTGTTTGTTGTTGTTGTTGTTTCCAAAAATAGTGGTATCAAGTCCAGTAAATTTCCAAATATTTGGAAAATCCCTTTGTTAAAACTTCAAGAGTCCAATTCCGATGGTATTAAAGCTGACCTTTTCTTCCAAACCCTTTCAACTGCAATTTTCAGATCCCATATTTTGTTACTTTTTCCATGTGTTTTTGTCAATTGAACTATTGGCTGATATTACAACATCCATGAGTCACACTTTTTAATAATAATAATAATAATAATAATAATAATAATAATAATAATAATA
>BLBF01000003.1:55755813-55787075 GCA_015471245.1 Laticauda colubrina | reverse complement strand
ACTATGGATGCTGGAAACATATACATTTATTATTATTAATAATAATAATAATAAATGTATATGTTTCCAGCATCCATAGTTTGCATTTTAAATTCCTACAATTATTAGTGAATATAGTGTTTGTAGTTGTAGTTTTCAAGATGCTCTTCCATCTTCTCCAATAGTATCTCGCTAGTTTGGCACTGCTGCTCTCATCTTTCATCCTTCTTCACCTGCATGAGAAAGCAACATCATCCAATCAGACTCTTGAACGGAAGAATTGGTGGGCTAGATTAGTCCCTGCAGGCATATCAGATAAATATCAGACTGTTTAAGAGCTTTTCGAGGGCAAAGATAACAGAACATGCCAGGTGCCATTTTAGAAATCAAACTAGACGAACAGATATATGTAAGAAAATGTACTGGGTAAAATTTCTAGCTCTTTTGAAAATAGTAATTAATGAAAAGACCAGTTTCACCCCCCTCCCCATTTTAAAATTTGCTTCAACCAATTTCTACTCCTTTTCCATGACTGTTTCACATTTTATGTGCTTTGTTTGACAAATCTCTCCAAAGATACACTCTTTTGTCTGTTTCTTTTCTATTATGCTCGTTTTGGCAATTTTCCTGGCTGTCATGTTTTTCATTTGAACTACGGTGCAGTACACAGTTTGTACACAAGTACACAAACTACAGTTTGCCTACGGTGAACTCCTTTATCAGTGGGGAAGGAGGTTGACAATTGGTTGGTTGGTGAATGGTGATGTTTGACACATTGTTAAGTATGAGATTCATAATGCCGTCCTTTGAAATCTTTTCCCAATTTGTGTCTCTCAGGGTCAACTTCTCAATATGTCCCAACAGTCTGCAATGGTCGCGAAGTGGTGGATTCTACAACCTCATCCTTGTGAACACTTGTGCTTGGTGACCATGAGTATTTGTAGCCATTGTGCTCATCTCCTGCAAAACAAATGCCTTTTTTTGTTTCTCACTGGGCCTTTTCTTTCCTTAAAAGATAACAACAGCAACTAGTTTCCAAGTTCATCTGTTGACAAACTTTTTCAAGGCAAAGGAATAGGGACACAAGAAATGAGATCAAAGCTTTACCCTCAAAGACAAAGACCAATGCAGAAAGGCAGGAATATTTCAGCATAGGTTGAGAGCGTGTTTTTTTTTTTTTAAGTAATCCAGTGGCTCCATATTGTAGGACATATAAAAGGACTAGTTAAACATACAATTTGGGCTACAAGACAGTGAGCTAAAGTAACATTTTCTCTTTGTATTAATTTTCGTCTCTTTCTATTAGACTTCAAATAATGAAGAAATCAAGGAAAATTCGGTACAGTGCAACAGGTGGAAGAGAATCTTATATTTAAAAACCTGAAGATTCAGGTGTCTTAATTGCATTGAACCAAATTGTTATATTCTTTGGTTTGTTTTAAAACTTAGCACTGAGTGAGAGCTTTCTCAGATAAACAAACTTATGACATAATCTAAGAAGGAAAGTAAATGCACAAATGAAATTTAATACACAGAGCTGGTCAAAACCAGGAAGAAAAGTTCTGAAATTGTGTTGTTTTAATAACAATACAGAAGAAGCACACTGAAATCTTCTTTGATGGTTGGGTGATACAGTTGGCAATAACAGTGAAATAAGCAAAGGACGAGTTGTATAGACCAATAAAAAGGTGCTTGAAAACTTCCATGATGATTCAGGACTGTAGACATTGATTCAGAGGGGATTCTAATCTCCAGACCTTTCTCTGTTGTATGAAGAGGAAGAAGACCTTGATCTTGTTACTTGAATTATACATTCGTTAAACATTGAGAGATATCGTTCCAAAATAAGCCCAATATTAATTTCTTTGTGTCCTAATGATTCACAGGAATTCAGTTATGGGAAAACGTAGGCTCTTAAGCAAGCAAATTTATCCAAGCTACTTAGTGAGAGAAAAACAATGGGCAAAGTGCAACTACACTCAGATGGAAAAAATGAGAATATCCTTTTATCATGGAAAATATTTCTTCTGCTTGCCTTTGATGCTAAAGTTTCACAAAAACTGTTAGCTGCCTTCTGGGCTGTTGCTATTCCACAGCTATGGGCTAAAGTTCTTTGCTCTTAAAATGAGAATGGCAATCATTTTTGCTAGTTTCTAAAGGGATGCACAGAACTTCTGATATCCAAAGGAAGAGGCAACAAATTATAAAGGAACTTGAGGACTTGCTGTAGGCCAGAAACAGATCTGGAAAAAAAGAGTCAAACTTCTCTTTCAGAAGACTCTTGAACCTTTGTCTACATGTAGCCTGTTCTAGGCAACAGCTCTATTATAGCACAATTATTTCTTCTTTTAAGCTGCCGCTGTGGCCAGTGAGCTAAGTTAGTTAATAGCACATTTTTTCTCCATGGAAAAGCCTGCCCAGCCTCCATCTGTCTTCTATGCTTTCTTCACTATATCCCTGCTTGTCAAATATTTTCAAATCTGTCAGATATGCATCAAGGGACAATGTTACATGTGTAGTGAGAAACTGGGTGCTCCAGTTAAGTGTCACTCTTTGAAGTATCTGCCAGTATCTGTCATTCTTAAGCATCAAAAGGCTTCCTTGAAAGAGCAACTGGGCCACTAAACACCATCACAAACTCTTCCTAACTAAAAGCGGGGAAAGTTCATATCTCAAAGATTCCATTTGTCGCCTCTGGGCAAATTTATCTCCTTTAGGAATGCTGCTGAAGGGTTTGAAAGGAAACCCTTTATGCCTAAGTATATATGGTGCTGAATATTTTGGTGCAAACCACTTCATCAGTTACAATTTATGCCAAGAACCATCTGTGACTGGCTGTTGAGTTAGCATAGTATGTTAGACTAAAAGTATCTTTTGCTAATTTATGCCTTGGTGTTTTGTACAAAGCCAATTGATTAGACAGTTCTGTTGACCATAGTTGGTATCTCTGGGCAAACATCGCCATGCTTTCTTCGAAGCTGCTATGACTGGCTATATGTACAGTTGGCTAATGTACACATTTTATACCGTACTGCCTAAGAGTGGCACTAAATCCTTCATCATGGCTTGTGAAACCTTCTAAAACTCACTGTCAACAACAGGAAAAGCTTCGGGCTATTCCAAAGTTGGGGGTTGAGGCAAAACTTCTTCAACAAACTTTCACTGAGGCCAGCACAAAGGAAAGAGTGGTTGTTTGTAAGTGGGGTGTTAGATTGAGTGAGGGAAAAAACAGAAGCCTTTGTTCAGGCAGCTGTTTACAGGGAAGAAATCTCAACTGTGAAAAAAGGGGTGAGGCAGGTTGCTGATGGGTCTTCAGTGCTTCTGGCAAAATTATAATGTGAATGAAATTCTTTGCTAGATTGAGAAAAACAGTCTGTGCTCATCCAGATTTTGAGGAACCCTTGGTCACATGGAAGACTTTCATAAACTTTCCGGGGGGGGGGGGGGGGAAGATAGTGTGGTAAGCAGCTGGAGCAAGATTTAAATATTTCTTGCACAATCTATAGAAATCTAGCACTTGTGCTATATAAAAGGGATCAATTAATTTGTGGCTTTTCTGAGAAAGCTTGGGAATTTGCCAAATCCAAGTGAAATCACAACGGCAGTACAATTTGCTATGTTTCTTTGGGCAAGGGTGAATTGGAGGCTTCTGCCGCCTCGGTATCTATGGTTTTGACTTGGGCTTCTTTAATAAGATTTAAAAAATTTAATATCACAATGCTTGCTCTGTTTTAAGGTAATATTTACTCTCATCCTAAAGTAACACAAAGAAAGAAGCTATTTCTCACTTTGCGTCCTTTGGTGTTTTTATTATACACCTCTGTTAATTCTGATGCTCGACAATCATTTGGGATGGAGCTTATGTTTGTGAAAGGTTTAAACATCCGCTTCCTGGCAGCTGAAGAAAATGAATTCTTGTATTTCTCAATTTCACTAAAACAAAATGCTATTATGTCAGTATGTTCTTAAATTTGTTCAGGACAAGAGTAAAGTGTATCAAAAGAATGCGGAGAGAATTTGAGGTCTGACCCACAAGGGAAGCTAACATAAATGTCAAAAGCACAATTTTACTTCTCTAAAGCAATTCTGTTTATAAAACTACCGTACTTATTGTATACCACAAAGCTACTAGAACCAGTAGCAGTTATTAATGTAAGCCTTATTTGTGGTCTGGAATGAGCAGTTCTCCCTGCAGCTCACATGTGGAGTGAGGTAGGGAGGTAGAACTACCTCACAACCAGGAAGACTAACTTTTCCAGTATCATTTTAAAAAGCACTTACTTTGCAATTTTAAACTGATTCAAAGACTGAACTTTTTTCCCACTACTCAGATGTTCTCCATGTGAACTGCCCATGGGGATCTGTCTGAAGAATGGCCACAGAAATGATAAAAACAGCTTCTTGGGTATCTAAAGGTGTTTGGAGGTTGAAATATTTTTCAGCGTATCAATTTCAGTGTTTGAACTAGGCAATACAGGGATGATGAATTACTGTACTATTGTTGGGGCTTAGGTGTAAAATAATATGATTTCAATGCCTCTTTTTATTTGTTCAGCTACGCAGATAGTATGTCAGAACTAGATTTCTTTTGCAAGTAAATGATGCTGTGAAGCATTTCTACTATCACAAGGATCTGCTTCACCTGCCAGTCAGTGAAGGCAATTCATCTGAATTTTGTTAGGTGCTGCTCATCATGATGTAATAGAGTATAAGCAGACATTTCCCCCTCTTTGAAATAATGGGAATGCTAAGGGTGCTCCAGTAATGCCTTAGGACTGCTACTTGGGTACTCTTCTTTCTGATTCAGCGGGAGGTGTGTCAGGACTGTCTTCTTCAGCTGGAACCAAACTGTGCAGGCAACACCAGAATTACTGAAACAAGCAAAAGGGTAGAACTATAATTCTGGATATATGGTTCTCTTTTATAGGACTTTAATCTGGAACAAACTGGAGCATGTCCAGAGGAGATTTGCCAAGTTGGTGACTGGTCTGAAAACTAACCCTAGGATAAATAATTAAAGGATTTGGGTAGTGAGTAAGGAAGATAATGTTGACAAGCTAGACCAGAGCCATTACCAAAGTGGCCAAGGGAAAAAACATGGTTTAAGTCCAAAACTAGAAGAAGGTACTGCATGTGTCAGCAAATCAGGTAGTCCCTTTCCTAGTTCACCTGAATATAAGGGGTGGGATGATAAAACAGAGTTAGACTTGCAAAATTCTATTACTATTGCCAATATTAATAAAAATAGTTTAGGTCTTTTTGTGGAATTGATTTCTTGATTTGGTCCAGAGTGTGGCTGACAACGATATTTACCTTAAAGCAAAGATGACTGGGGGAAGATAGCTGTCTTCAAATAGCTGAAGAGTTGTCACAGAACCAGTGGAATAAGCTACAAAGTAAGTTCAGGCTAAATACTGGGAGGAATTGAAATGAAATGATGAGTTCACTAAAAATGAAACCAACTTCACAGCCCTGTCAGAGTAGGGCATTCTGTCCTGAGCAGAGTCGGACGAAAGTGGTCTCCAACCTTTTTTGTACCAGTTTCAGTTTCACGCAGAAACACTTTTTCAAGGACCGGCAAAATCAATTCTTCCCCAACAGTAAAGAGCTTCTTAGCTTTAGCTAATATAAAATATATATTTTAATCACGATTATTCATTCTTTGCGGCCCGGTACAAAATGATCCACGGACCGATACCGGTCCAGGGTCCGGTGGTTAGGGACCCCTGGACTAAGTAACATCCGAGGTTTCTTTCAACCAGACCATTTTGTAATATCAATCCACTTATATGAATCCATTGCAAGAAACATCAGTTGCTGCACAAGGAATATAACTGCATCTTCTAGAACTGAGTACTTCAGTGTTTCTCAAAGGATGAAAACATTTCCCTTAGCCAATAACCCAAATATTAAAACTATTGATTAGAAGTAGAGCCTCTACGATTATGAAAGAAAAAGAACACCCGTAGGTTAGCAGTTTCTTAAGTGATTAATTAGTCTGGGGAAAGATTGTTACTGAAAAATCTAAAGGAAAGTTTCATATGAGTCATAATCAATAAAGCAGTTTCGTGGTTTTGCTGTTAATAATGGATGGCACTTTCCTTCTTGTCCTTTTAAAGTCGAGTCTCTCATGTACCGAGCTTGGCTCAAAAGGACTAGATGGACATGTCTATGTTGGTTTATTGGCTTGCTCTTGCCTTCTTTTGTGACATGTCCCCATTTCTCAATCTAGTCTATGGCTCTGGCATCCTGATTCTTTCCCAACCAAAAACTAACCCAGTCTGACACAGCTTAACTTTTTCAAGAACAACCAAGTTTGGCTGAGTATTGTGTGTGCTGTGACTGAACTTGTATCTTTAATGGTAAAACATCATTATTATAATGAAAGACAGCCTAAAATGACTAAATTAAGGGAACATTTTTCATATTTCAACATGCTGGGAAAAATGTGTTCCCTGGATTTGGGAAATACCATATTCCTGATAAAACGTATATGAAAAAAGGCAATAAAACCAAACCTAGATGACATGGAAACCCGAATGGAAAATTCTAAATCTAGTAATTGGAATAGCTGCTCCAATTGTCACATTTACCTGCAAACCTGACAAAATAAACACGCTAGCCTGGAGGAAGGGGAAAATAAGGTTGTTAATGTTCTTTAGCGTCATAGCATGATTTAACTAGATATTATAATCTGAAGGTTAAGGCCTGTAGTTTTAGAAAGTAGAATAGCTTTAACTATGGACTGCAAATCTCTGGAAGTTTCAGAACTTAGCTGAAGGACTCCTACCTTTCCATCACTTGTATTTCAGCTGAACGCTATTTTGTATTAAGTGAGTAAAATGTGTGAGAAACCCCATAGCTGCTAATTCCTCAATGATAGCCAGGGTAAAGGCTGGTTCTGCTGCAATATAGTGGTATTATTACTTGTATAGGTAAAATACAGAGGAGAAATGTGAATTTAGATATTTAGGGATTTTCACCTGAAAGGTGCCAAATTGGACTAGTTGAACAATAATTGAACCATCACTGGGGACAATTTGTTGAAAACAACCCTTGACCAAGATATCAACTGATTACCCTGAGCCAAACTTAGTTTCTGAGTTTAATTTGCAAGATAGTTATGAATATAAAAAGGAGCAGGGCACCCAGGATGTATCTCCCTTGTGGAAGATATCTAAAGTAAATATTTCTGATAAAATATACAAGACTGAAACTATGCCATTCAAACCAATCACTTCTGCAGTTTATCACATTTTAATTTCTCCCTTCCACAAGGAAGATACTGGATATCCTGGGTGCCCTGCTCCATATATTTATATTCAAAAACTATCTTGCAAATTAAACTCAGATTAAGATTGGCTCAGGGTAACCAACTAATATCTAGGTCAGTGGTTGATTTCAACCAATACTCCCTGATAGTTCAAGTATGGCTCAGCCTCGCCAAATGTGATACAATATAGTTTTGCTAAAGATGGGAAATGCAGTCAACACATCTGAATGGGACCAATAATTATAGGGACCTGTTTTCACCAAGGGACAGAATTGTTTGCCGAATATACGAACAACAGGAATGAAAAAGTGCTCCTATACAAAACAATGATAACAAAAGAGAATATACCAGTAAGTATTACCTAAACTTTAAAAAGTATTATTGTGATGTATATTGTTTAAAAAAAAACAGAATTTAAAGTAGACTTTTTGTGATCCAGTTTGTGATTTTTTTGTAATTTATGTAAATAAAGTGCTTTTTTATAACTGAAGTGTTGAATCATGAGACATTCTTACATAGGGTTACCAGACTTCTAGCAAAAGGAGGACATGCCTTCCTTTCTGCCTCCGTGTCTACTTTCCAAAAGTCATAGCTTTAAAATCAAATATTGGTCCAGCAACTCCTTACCAAGTGGGACAGTTTACAAGCTCATTGCTACCTGGTCCCTTATCTGCTCCCTTAAATTGACAAGAGTGTAATCCGTTTTAGACCCAAAACTTTTGCTTCCTAACTAGCTCTAGCACATTGCTGAGACTGAAAACCGGTCTTTCTCTTTTATTTATTTAAAAACATTCATGTAGCACCCCCGTCTTATACTCAATTCTGGGTGGTTCCCAATCGACAATTAAAACATAAATAATAAAACAAAATGTATTAAAACTGCAAACATTAAAAACCTGACACCAGATTTAAGCCTCCACATGCAAACCATTATTAAATTTTCTCATTCACTTCACCCTATCTCAGCACTTTGGGTGAGGTAGGTCATTGGTCTAGATATCAACTTAAGCCAGGGCTTAAGTCCTTTTCTAGAGGTTTGCCGAACACCAAGGGGAAAGGCTTTGGTGCCAGGTTTTTAATGTTTATGGTTTTAATACAAATATATATGTATTACTGTATTGTTGATGTTGTTTTAATTGTTGATTGGGAATTGCTCTGAGTTTGATATAAAATAGGGAGCTATATAAACGCTTTAAAGTAAGTAGAATAAGACCAGTTCTGATGCTGGAAAAAATAATTTCATAGACATGTAGGCCCAAGTACATCTTTTTGCACTTTTTCACTGTAATTACTGTTGAAGGCGCTAAGTAAGTTAAAACAGTGTGTCCTCCCCCCACCCACCCCCCTTTGTGTTCTCCTTTCTAATCATCCATGACAGTCATCAAACACATTTTTCTTACTTCAGGTTTATACTTCAGGATTGAAGGAAATATAAGTCCTCGTGAACAATTCTTTTCTTCTTCTAATAAAATGCATATAATTGTATTGTTAATTCCCAAATAGAGAATATGGAGATCATAAAACCACTATTGCCAGAGTAGATTTGAACTGCCAAAGATTACAGAGCTTGAAATAAGATGCCTTGCCTGACTCAGAAAAAGTCTGACACTGTACAGAATGGCGGAGGTAACACAAAATGCTAATTCAAGACCAAGGAAGCCATTTTATGGTTGAACGCAAAATGTTTCCATTTCCAGAAGAGCATTAGATTGGTATGATTGATCCATACAGTGAAATAAAAATGAAACAAAATCAAAATGAGCTCTAGATCTGGAAACACAAGATAGCTTTAATATATAATATATAAGGTAGTTCATGAAACATGAACAAGATTTGCAGAAAGAAAATATTAGGAGACTTCAGACAGTTTCTGTGAATTGCCTGCTATGGTCTTCTTGAATGGGATAATGCAAACACTATTCTTGGCTTCTTTAATCCTCCACCAACGACCCAACCTGAAATACAACCCAGAAAAAATAAAGTATATGCTGATGAAACATTCTGTTGGTTGGCTTGAATAGGAATTCTACAAAAGGGCTGAAGGAAATTTTATTTCACCATTCATATACACTAGCAGTTATCCTGTAAAATGTACACATTTCAAAAAAAAAAAAACCTCCAAAAATTTATATTAGGACAAACAATAAGATACTGACAAGGCTGGAATTAAGTTTTAATTAAGTTTCGTTCTTCCATGTAGTTTCACAGGAGGGCTTTATATCTCAACCACCAAATCTGGAGAAGGCAGTCAATTTCACACCTCTTATTGTTCTCTATTTTGAATGAAAGCTCTGTTTTGTTTTGTTTTGATCCTTGCAACAAAAAACCCCAGGATTACCTACAATTTGGTAATAATGCATAGGAGAGCTATCTTATGATTAGCTAAGTCAGGGTACTAAAGCAAAAGAAGTAACCTCTCTGCCCTGCCCAAATTTCTTCCTGTTCATAATAAATGTTTTGCTTCAAACAGAAATCCCTATTTGAGAGTCCATCAACATTCGCCACATAATCACCTGCCAATGGCACTTCCAGGAATAATTTCTACTAAATAATTTTTAGGCAAGCTCAAATCTCAATACTGTATCTATGTTCTCAAAAAACCCTGGGGGAACAGACTAGGATACTTTTTAACAGAGTATATTCAATCTTGAATCGGGAAGAGAATACAATGGAACTTCAGGTTGTGAACACTTCTGTTTGCAACCAAATTGGGTTCCAACCAAAAAATCCGCCCGATTTTTGAATTGGGTCATGATTCAAAAATCAAATGGCGAACAAACCCGGCACGGCAGATTCCTTTTCCACGCCAATTTCTCCATCCGTACATGTACAGTCCATGCAAATTTTTATCTGTGCATGCGCAGTCGGTTGTGCTTCCTGTCACAACCAAAACAGGTTGCAACCATAGTCCTGGAAGGGATTATGGTCACAACTAGAGGTTCCATTGTATGTGTAAAGGCTGTTTGCCAATGTAAATGGAATTTATTTGCACATACCTGTGTTCCTGTCCGACTCCAGCAACTAGGAAGTTTCCAGAATTTGCAAATTTCAAGCTATTAACAAAACCAATCTGAAAAACACCAAACCAAAATATATTTTTTTTAAAATGTGGTTGTTTTTTTCCCCCCTGCTATGCTTCCTGGGAAGTTTGGAAGCCTTAATATATGTATAGGGGTCCACACTGGAGGAAATCTGCTTTCTGCCATTTCTATCACACTAAATGTTAATTTTTAAGTCTTTGAACTCTGCTTGGATAGCGACAGAAATAGATTTTCCCTCTGCAACCATAAGGAGTCAGTCAACTACATGGATCCCAGTTATGAGTTGCTGGAAATTTGAAAAAAGGTACACGTGAAGTAAGGATGGGCAAACTTTTCATCTGAGTTACAGTGTTGAAGGCCTCCTGCTCTATCCCATTCGCTAGATGCTGGGACACTCCTTTTCTAGCTCAAGACCATAGTGCAGCAACCTGCCACCTATACACAACAGCCACTAAAGGATTGCAGGTTATCTGCAGACACCTGTTTTCTGTATCAGGCTAAGTGCTCCTGACTGTCCAAAAGGAAGTCTTGGGATCTAACTATTGGATTATGCTGCAATATGGATTAACTTTCATGAGTTATTGAGGAAGAACTCATTTATCCACATAACTGATCATTAAAGTAGATGGCTGTAATGTTCAAAACATTTCAGCTATACTGTGTAACTTTGGATTCCTTAGGAAGATCCCTGGAACAGTTAAATCTGTGATAGAAGGGGAACAAACTGAGAGAAACATGTAACTAAAACTAACAAGGCAAGTCTTGCATAGAGTCCCCAGGTTCATTCCACCTGCAATAATTCCCCAGTGTTATTTCCTCTTGCTCCACTTGTTTTTTAAACTAGTTTAATATGAATCTCAAGCTAGAAAAGTTTAACTGGAAGTTAAGCCCACGGCTCAAAGTAGCTTCCTCACCAAGGGAATCTCAAAGAGGAGTTCCAACTTCCGAAATCCTTCTCCACATTTCCACAATTTCACACTGTTGCTGTGGGAACCTGTCAAAAGCAGAGCATATAATGTTTTTAAAATGTCCACATTCAGTCTGAAGGCTTTAAGAAGTCTAGCTCAGTGACATATTCCTATTTCTTCAAGTGATGCTCTTGAAGAATCTAGAGCTAGAGATTAATGGATAACTCTCAATCTAACTTTTATCCTTCTTAATGTATGATATTATTATAACTATTGCCATTATTTTATAAAATGCATGTTAAATAAACATGTCAAATAAACTTTAGTATATAGTATACTATACACAAACAAACAGCACATAATTCTAAAAAGAAGAGGCCACACTTCTATGAACTGAATATGGCCTAGGCCAAAACCATATTTTAAAGTATTTATTTTTTTACTTCCCATGTATTTAATATTTTTTTTCTTTTTGATAGCTTAAGAATTATAAGTCAGCTGTAAATTTTGGGGGCAATCTTGTGGCTACTCCCATGGCTGTGGGAAGTGCAAGAATATCAGGTTATCAGTCTGTGCTTAATAGGAATAAACTACTGATTCAAGTCTATAAATCTAAGCGCTTATCTAAAACTATAATTATCCTCTGACATCAAGACCAAGACATCAAAGCCCTGGTGGTGCAGTGATTAGAATGCAGCATTGCAAGGCTAACTCTACCCACAGCTTGGAGTTTGATCTTGACTGCCTCGAGGTTGACTCAGCCTTCTTTCCTTTTGAGGTGGGTAAAATGAGGACCCATATTGTTGGGGACAATATGCTGACTCTGCAAACTGCCCAGAGAGTGCTGTAAAGCATTATGGAGTGGTATATAAATCTGGCAAAAGCTGAAACAGCAAAGTCAAAGCAGTGAATGCCTCTAAATATCATTTATATAAATATCTTGGAATGTCCTTGAAAGACTGCTGGAAATCAGAAGATTGTTTAAAAAATATGGTGACAGGACAAGATGTCTACTTAGAAGTAAACTCAAAGCACTTATACATATGATTTTTCCTAGAACTATATAAAGGATTTTAAGCTTAAATGCTGTGCTGGTTTTTTTTACTAATGTCAGAAAAAAAGAGCATCATCCGGTTTCTTAGCCCCAAAGGCAAGCAGAAAAGGAAGACAAATATCTCTTGGTACCTGTAGCTACGAGGTCACTGTTCAGCAAACCAGCAACTGAAGATATCCAAAATGGCTGTTCCAGGCCCTGTGTGCCATGAAAACCATGGGCATGCTTCACTACTCTTAGTGGTTTTTTTTTGGAGAGACCCCAGAGGGCAACTGACCTTGGAAACAAAATCACAATCATTACATATCAAGTGGAAATCACTTGTTTTTACTTTTACTGAGTTATAGTTTCAAAGTATACTCACCCATCATCTGCACCAGATACCATATGCTCTTCATTGATGAGCTGGATGCAGTCGATCGAACCTCTAATGGGAAAAAGAAAACCATACTTACAGCTAATGAACCAGCAATGCAAATACTCCCTCCTAGTAATCTATCTACACTGTATGCTTCAGGGTATTTTTTTATAATGAAAGACACTCAATATTTCAACTACATATTGTACAAAAGGTGAAAAATGCAAGATCTCTTAAATGTTCCCTTGATAGAAAGCTCTTCTACCATGGAGATGAAGCATTTGAATAACATCCATTCAGCTTAGAAAAATCATCAACTAGGAAATCTGCAACATTCAGTAATTTGTTTTATATCCTCGAGAGACCCCCATGACTATATTGCAAAACACTGTGTTCCTAAGCTTTAGCAAAACTAACCAATAAACAAGCTCCAAATATTGGGCATGACTGTGCATACTTTAAAAATGATTCAGAAGAGGTTCTTCAGCGCATATGGGAGTCAGAAAAGTTTTCACACAAGCCTGGAAGAAACGCTTCAGCTGCTTTAAAAGAGTTGCACTTCTAAATTCTCATTTTTAAACCATGCACAGTGCTGGAAAAGTTTTTGAAAGTGCTTTCTCACTTGTAAAAAGTGGGCCTGTCCCCATTTCATGAGATATTTTTTTGTGCTGCAGAATATAAAGATTATCTTTCACCAGAGTGGTCATTTCATGTGGTCATTTAAAAGTGATTCACATTCGCATAACAGGTAAAAAATCACACAGATTGGAGAAACTATCAGTCTGTTGGGAAAGATTCAACTCAAAAACAGTTCTTTCCTGACCATGCCATTTCCTCTTTTAGTTCTTGTACTTTGCTTCATCTCGCTTCATATCGGATCTCATCTCATTCTTACAATTCCCTCAACCTTCTCAAACTGCTTTGGATGGAGACATAGGATGACCGCAACATGAAGTTATAGATTCACCCAGTTCCAAGAGAGGATTAAAAAGAAGTTCTTTGAAAGATCTAAAAAAAATAATCGAATTATTTTTTAAAGATCTGAAGATAATTTGATCAAATAAATTAGAACTACAGCTGACCACAGTCTAATTTTAAAAAATCTATCATCAATGCATTTAGTTTTGACAATAACAAGAGATGCAACAAAGCACAGTGTGGTAGCTTATTATTCTTCTCTAATATGCTACATATAGATTTCTCTTTCTGATACAATACACTTGTAAAAGAAGCCTGAATAGACAATGATTCTCACACTTACTGGTGTCCATAAAACACAAGCTGGGACTCCTCAGCGATTTTCCAGATTCTGACAGTGCCATCTCTCCCTCCTGATGTGACACAGCACTCCCGGCTCAAACTATCCAAGCCTGTGATCACATCTTGATGACCAAACCTTGGGAGAAAAGAGGATGAGATTCAATCATGGCCTGTCTGTTTGAGAACCCAGTGTTTCAGTTGGGTATATTGCAAGCTACTGTGTAGGCGCTGACATATTCAATAAAGCCTGGCTCTCTGATGGCCAAGTGAATAAAGGAAGAACGGAATGTGTTTCTTTTAAAACTTTTGTCACAAGAACATACAAGTGCCCTCATTTTTTGTTGCTTCATGCTGATGAGAACCTACAGATTCCTGTCATGATGAACTTGGACATCTTTCTCCAAGGTGATCACCTCAAAAATTCCATTGGGACAGCAACTCCATGAATCCCCAGCCAAAAGTCCCCATATTATTTAGAGCAGTGTTTCTCAACAACATTAAATTGTGTGGACTTCAACTCCCAGAATTCATTTACCCAGCATGCTGGCTAGCAGAATTCTGGGAGTTGAAATCCCTATATCTTAAAATTGCTAAGATTGAGAAACATTGGCTTAGAGATCGTGAAATCTGAAATGCCTCTGTTTGGATTACTCTAGTCTTGAGCAATGCTACTACAGCATTAGGGTATGGGTTGATAAGAGTTCCTGTGTAAAAATGAATCATCATATCAATGTTGTTAATGACACATTCATTCTGCTTCCTGTTGTCTCTGATCTTCATAGAATTTAATTTTCATAGATCAGAAACATGCTATGTGCAGCATATCACTAATTCTGCATATATGCCAAAAAACTGTTCCTTACAAGGTTTCCACATATGCATTCTCTGCCACGTTCCATACTTTGACTGAGCGGTCATGGGAGGCGCTGTACAACTGGTGAGTGCCTTTGCGGAAAGATAAGCCCTGAAAGGGAGAAATCATGAAGAGAGAAAGAGATGGAATGAGATGGGCCCAAGAGCAGGCAGAATTAATCTTCTATTTCTTTATCACATCCAATCTATTCGTCCTAGTGGGAAATGTGGACTTCTCTATTAGAGAGTGACCAACATATACAAAGTACAGGTGGAATAAGCTACCATGTACACTTGTTTAATAAAACAAGATAAAAAATATTTTTGTTACACCATACCCATTATACTTTAAGCAGAGATTTTCATGTTTGTATGGAGGAGAGGATGGTACAGAGAAGGGATGCAAATTTTTGCATTGATACATTTAACATCGATTCCCCATATTTTAAAAAAATATTGATTTTGCTTTCCCATGATACAGACAATTTACAAAAGAACAAAATTGTTAAAAAATAATATTATTCTAGAAAAATCTATGCAGTGAAAAGGATTCAAATCATTTTGACTGATGGCTGATTGAGGAGTGCAAGTTGTTTCTTCAAATCATTTTCCAGATTGTTGTAAAAAAAATTTCAACTGTTAAACTGTTCTTTTTGAAAGACATAGTAATAGCATCCATAAAACATTCCCCTATATCCTGAATGCACTTTATCTATAACTACGAACACCTCTAGAGGCTGTGGTCACTTACCGATACAGTGTCACGATGGCCTGTGAACTTATAGAGATGTCTGCAGGTTGTAGCTTCCCAGATCATAATGAGTTTGTTCCTGTCACCTGTGGCCTAGAAGCGACACAGAAAGACCCTGCTCAGTTCTCTCCTCTTCTATCACTTTACACCCACATTCTTTTTAGTAATACAGGTAGTCCTCAACTTGTGACCACAATTGAGCCCAACTGTTATGTTGTTAAGTGAGGCATTTGTTAAGTGAGCTTTGTCCTATTTTACGACTTTTGCCAGATTTGTTTAAGTGAATCAAGTGGAGTTGTAAAATTAGTAACACGGTTGTTAAATCAATCTAGCTTCCCCATTGACTTTGTTTGTCAGAAGGTTGCAAAAGGGGATCACATGACCCCGGGACACTCCAACTGTCATAAAAGTGAGTCAGTTGTCAAATATTTGAATGTAAATCCATGGGGATGCTACAACAGTCATAAGTGTGAAAAATGGTCATAAAATCACTTTTTTCAGTGCTGTTGAAACTTCAAACGGTCCCTAAATGAACTGTTGAAAGTCGAGGACCACCTGTAATGGGTCTACTGTAATAGAAACATAAGTGTCTCAGCCCTCTGGACACACTTATTTTAATGCCTTAATGCAGAGGTCTCCAAACTTGGCAACTTTAAGACTTGTGGACTTCAACTCCCAGAATTCTCCAGCCAGGGGGGCCCTGCCTTAATGGAGCATGACTCAAACACTTCATTCTTTAACTGCCTTTTGAGTTTTTTTGTTTTTCTGAGAAAGGGAGAAGGGGAGTCCAGCAGGAATAAAGCAATAGAATTGCCTGGAGATTGCCTGTCTATGTGGATAGAGGTGCTTATTATATCCATTGATTAGATTCAAGGAAACTTCCTCAAGATACACAGATCCCACAGCATCGAACAGGGTGGATGTATAACTCATATCAACAGTTAGTTGATATAGGAGGATCTACTGAACATAGCTTAAGGAACTATGAAGAAGAATCTCTCTACTATGCTAAAAGATCACCAACCACCACAAAAAATATCATTTTTGCAACACAGAGGAGAAATTTGTATGGAGTTGCTTTCTTTATTTCAGTGTAGCAGAAGAAAAGATTCTTTTTACCAGGAATTTGCCATCTGATGACACAGCCATTGAGATTATATGTGCAGTATGTCCAACATGGCTGCTCTCTGCCCCCCTTTTTCCTCTATGTATCACATGGAGTTTCTTTCCACTCTCAACATCCCCTGCAAGCATAAAGATGCTTAAGTCAGTTTCAAACATTACAATTCTTTTTTGACACTTAAAAGCAAGCTAGAACATTGAAAATTATTTTGGTAAAATCCATAATTTGAGAAAAAAATAATCTTCCATCATGCTTCAACTGTCTCAAAAACATGAATAAGTGACTCAGGAACTGCATTTCATTCACTTCAACTGCAAATAAACTAATGTACAGAAAAGGACTCAAATATGTTAAGTATGATGTTAGTCAGATCCTCGTTCACTCCCTGGACCCAAATTAATTTATTAATAATTACTTCTGCCAATTCCACCTTCCTGGTAACTTTTGTTGAATGTATGCTGTTTACCACACCAAGATCTACTCAAGAATTAAATTTTACAAAAGTGTTCCAAGGGGAGGCCAAGCTAATCACTTCAGAGGAGCCAACCTAACTCCAATATTTCATAAACAAGCTGGCTTGATGCATTGCTCTGCAATCTACATCCTGACAGATAACTCAATTTTCAGAAGTTTCCAGAGGAGCGGGACATTTAGGGGCAAACCTAATTTCTAAAGGGAAGCTGTTCAATAAAGTGCTACTATTGAGAAGCAGCCTATCTAAGTCACACCTCTCCCCCACCCCACACACATTATTACTTCTGTTATTACTACAGTACAGTGATTAGAGTGCTGTAATGCAGGCCACTTCTGCTGACTATCTGCTGCCTGAAATTTGGCAGTTCAAATCCCACCAGGCTCAAGGTTGACTCAGCCTTCCATCCTTCTGAGGTGGGTAAAATGAGGACCCAGATTGTTAGGGGCAATATGCTGACTCTGTAAAACTGCTTAGAGAGGGCTAAAGCACTGTGAAGTGGTATATAAATCTAAGCATTATAAAGCAGTATATAAGTCTAAGTGCTATTGCTATTACTGGAAAAGTGACAAATCACTCACAGTGGCATAAACCACTTTCCCTAACCAGATTTATCACCCAGAAGTGGCAAGAGTCTTGCACTCGATATATGGGCCTCATCTTTTCACACGCTCTAATCACTTATTCAAGAGCGACAAGATGAAGACATTCTTTAAAAATGGGTCAAGAATTTTCCAAAATTACCTATGAGCTACCTCAAATCTATCGCACAATTTGTAGCAGATCTCATCAACCTTGGCTTCAAAGAACGATGCAAACTTATTTGATGATCACTCCCATCTCCTCCTATCTTGGCATGGAAGAACAATGCCAACTTATATACAGACACAGCAGAGACTGATAAATAAATCCTATGCTGAAAGATTAGGGTTCTAAAATATTTTATTCTGTGTTTCTTTATGCCAGCCTGCAACAGTTAAATTTCAGCTTTTTCCCTGGCAGTGATTATTAAATGTTTGCTCCAATCACAAATGTCTACATAGTAGTTAAAATTGTAAGACTGGTTACAAGAATAAGTCAAAAATATCAAATAGCTTTGAAATACATCAGTGGAAAGGAGCATATTAAGAATAATGCAGCTATTAAAAAAATAATCTGATTATCATTCTTGGCCATCAGCATTTGGGAGTTGGCTCTCCATTACTCCAGTAGTGATCTATCCAGTTCAGGCAATGTAAATTTGATCCTTTGAACCTTCCATCTTTAGAGAAAAAAAATTATATTTATAGGGTTATAAAAATATAAATTTATACGTTTAGAATACTTTCTTTCATGCCTCTTCTTTCTTATAGTTTATCGCCTTTTGTAGAAAATAAGACTTACATTTGATGATCGAACAGTCCTTGGATGCAGAGAAAATATATTTGTCGTCTGGTGAAATTATTAGGCAGGTGATGGGCAACTGGTGACCTCGTAGTATCTTGATGTCAGATATGTCTGGAGGCTGCAACTATTCAGAGAATATCAGTTAGATCAGCATTCCAAACCAAAATTACAAATGAAAAAAAATTACAGCATACTAACTTACTCAGTGCTGAGATACCACTGAAGTTGAAGACAACAGTGTTAACTAGAATCTTATTGCCTGGTTTTCAACCAATGTGCCTCACCACAGAGGTAGGATCTATTTAATTGGTCTACCACACATGGCTAACAGATCCTGTCAGCTTTCTGAGAGAGCTAAGGGTTGCTGGGCCTTAATCACAACCTCAGCCTTGAATTAGACTGCATTTGGCAGCCTCTCCCTGTTTGTGAATCCCTGGGAGCCCTCATTTTCAGAGGAACTCTGGAAGATAAAACGTAGAAGGGATGCCTGGAGTCCTGCTGGAGGACAACAGGAGAATTTAGCCAATGTGTGTAAAGGTGTCAAAGTCTCTAGGATCACTTATATATTAGATCCATGAGTCTTTTGGGGAAAATATGTGATGGGTCAAAACAAAATTCATCCGTTTCAGGAAGGTGGAACCTCCAGCACTGAAGAAGGTAATTGACTGTCTTCTCCTCACAAAACCATTGCTACCTACAATGCTATTGAATAATTTTTGTCTGCACTTTAATTTTGTTTTTGTTTTTGTCTTCTGAGAAGAATATTTTACTATAGTTTCAGAGGAAATGGGTTATCTCAACTTTCTTCAGTCTAGTTTCAGAATTGGATACTGCAGTGAGATGGCTTGATCGCATTTGAGGATGAATTTTGATGGGATCAGAATGGTAATGGTACATCCGATCTGCTGCTTCTTTATCTCTCTGCAGCCTTTGTTGCAATAAACCATGGTATCTTTCCAGACTAGCTCAGGGTACGAGTGAGAATGGGGGCATAATACTGTAGTGGTTTTCATTCCTCTAGAGAAGATTCCAGTTGGTGTTAGTGAGGGAGAGAGGCCCATTCTGTTTTGCAGGGTTCCTCAAGACTTTCTCTGCATTCATATTTAATATATATATAGTTACTGAGCCTATCCACCAGCTCAGGGTTAGATATCAACTGTATGCCTTTGAAAATGACTCAGAAATTGCAACTGATCCAGAATGTGCTGGGGTGGGTAGTTTTGGGCACACCATGGTATGTCTCACTATTTTGAACACAACACGCCACTGTTCTAAGAGCTGCAGTGGCTTCTAGGAAATTATGGAGGCAATTCAAAATGTTGGTTATCACCTAAAGGCCTTCATGGCAGAAAGTCAGTTTATCTGACCACTCTCTTCTGTTATTTCCCTCTGACCCACCAGATGCAACCGGATGGGCTTCTTTGTCCCTTGTATTACACAATGTCATCTATTGTGCTCCTCTATTGTGGCCCCTGTTTTGTACCATGACAGTTAACCTTTAAGATCTAGATGGCTTTTACCATGCCAGGCATTCAAGACTTAGCAGGCACTGAGTATTTGCCATGGCATTGAAGATTCAGAGATTGTCCAAAGGAAATTAGATGAGCTCATCTTTTTTTTTTAAATTACCACATAAGCATATGAATGGCCTCAGGCACAAAGTGTTCTAGCATTATTTTTGTTTTTGTTTGTGGCTTTTAATTCAATGTTAACTGCCCAGAGTTGGGTGTAAGAATAAATGTTTTAAATAAAATAATTCTGTCCCCAGGGAAAGAACATATAAAAAACAGGAAAATCCTGCAACAATCTCAAATAATAAAAGGCTTCATAAGCTAATGCGTTGGTAGTCACACCACATGTACCATACATAGTTCAAGGAAAAGAGTAATAGGTGCTTTGAGATTCTGCAATTGTGAAAAAAGTTTCTACTTACACTGTTGGCAATTTGTCTTTGCAATTTTCCTTTCTGTTCAAGCTATGGGGGACAAATAAAATAGAATTAGATTGACTCTTTGTACCTTCTTTGCATAATACATAAATTAGGAAAAAGTATATGGATCACATTCTTATACCCACATATAGCTAAATATTAGGTTGGATTAAATCTCTTTAAAATGACCTTAAATTCTTCTATATGGATTTCAAGAGTTATCACAATCTTTTTTCAATTTTGACAAAAGAATCAATATGTAAATGGCAATTTTTTGAGATATTCACATTTAAGAACTTCAACTTATACTTCTACCAAACTGACACTGAGTATTAGACTTATTACTACCTTATTGGCTTATGACTGAAAGGAAGCAAAGCAGGAACCAGTTTCCAAGAATTTGATGGAGAAAGTCCATTAAAAAGTCATTTCTCCAAAATTATTCAGCTTTTTTCAACCTGAATTTTCTTCAGAACGAGTACAAATTGTGATTGTGGATGTAAAAAGAAATCACACTACAAGTTATCAGATTACAAATGCCAGAGAAGTCACTATATCTTTAAAGTAAAGCTGAATTTTGAGAAAGAATTCACAAGAAAAAGGAAACTCCCCTACAATCACTTTGATTGTACAACTTCCCTGTCATGCCATTGACTTTATGTCTAAAAGCCCTCATACTCTTTTTGCCACTTAAACATGGACTATGGTTAAACAAACAGGCATGCCTGCGTTCTGTACATTATTAATCTCTTTCTCTATGTAGGAGAGTGACTGTGATTTATAAAAGCAATACCCACACTCCATTAGAATTGAGCCTGACAAGGCCTGAAGCATGGCGAACAATGAAGTCCACTTCTCTCCAATGAGAAGATACTATTTACTTCATGACAAAAGGTGCTGTTTAAGCTTTCTAATGCCCAATTCAAGATAGGTAGAGGCACCAATTTCTTTCCAGTCTGCTACCTCATGTTCTACTCACCACATCTTCCTTTAATCGGCCAGCAACCAGGTCTTTCTCAAAAGCCTCTTGTTCAGCCTTTTCTTCTTCTGTCAGAGGCAAAAAATCATAGACATAGCTATGTTTACTTAATCAAAGAATCCAATCTGAAATCAATTTCAAATCCTGAAAATCCTTCATTAAAACAAATGCCCAGAACCAATCAGCTACCCAACAGGATGAGGGTTTTTCATCCCAAAGTATTTTGGTATCTCCAATAAGTGGAGAAATTAATTTAAAAAACACATATTAAATTTCCCAGGTGATTAATTTTGGGAAATAATTGTGATGTCTATGCCTTCTTTATACAAAGGAATAGATTTTTTAAAAATCTCCACACTTCTCAAGATTAATTCACAGCCATCTTTGCTGAGATTGAACTTTTCAAATAGTTGAAAAGTTATATAAGCAAATAAAAGTTCAAAGCAGGCTAAGTAATTTATATAATTACTGTACTGTTAATTTTATATATAGGGAAACAACAGACTTCAACTTAAGCCTGGCAAAACTGAGTGGCTTCGGGTCTTGGGACCACCAGGATCTGGGCATTAACCATCTTTAGTTCTGGATGGGTGACATTGCCCAATAGTACCACCTGGAAATACTTTTGTACTCACAACTTCTGCTCAAATGAGCTAGTGGCAATCATAGATAGGTTGGCTTTTGTGCAATTGTATCTATTTCTGGATCAGGAGGCCCAATGATCAGTCACTCCTGCCCTAGTAAGAGTTGGACAGGATTTTGGAGGTCTTCCAGTACAATCCCTTGCTCAAGCAGGAGACCGGGTGTTGAGGTAATTCCCCATTAGGAGAATGAGCGCACACAGGGAGACATAATGAGAATAGTGAAGAATAACACACAACCAGCACATAGATACATTGTATAGTAAAATGTAGTTTTTTACTTCCAGTTAAACGATTAAGCAAAGTTCAACAAACAGTCCAAGTCATTCACGGTTTTCAGTCAGTTTTCAGTCCAGGGATAATCCAATAACAAAGTCCAGTATCATAAACAGTTCAGTAACAGACTTACATCAAATCCAAGAACTATTATCAGCAACAGTCAATAGGAAAAATGTAGGAACCACAACACTCTCAGCAACAACAGAACCCAGATTTCTGGCTTTATCTTATGGCCATTTGAGGAACTACACCCAATTACAATTTTAGCATTCCCTTAAAGAGACATTATTAAAATGTCTATCCTGGTTTATATATTTTCCAACCCAACTGTTAGGCAACTTACATTCCTAACACCTGGCCTATATCATTTCAGAAAAGTGGCTGTCCAGTCTCTTCTTAAACGTCTTCCATGATGGAGCAGCCACTTCTGAAAGCAAGTGTTCCACTGGTTAATTGTTCTCACTGTTGGGAAGTTTCTTCTTAGTTCTAAATTGCTTATCTCCTTGATTAGTTTCCATCCCTTGTTTCTTGTCTTGCCTTCTGGTGCTTTGGAAAATAGACTGACCCCTTCTTCTTTGTTAGCCCCAAAAATATTGGAACATTGCTATCATATCACCCCTAGACCTTGTTTTCACTATATCTGCCATACCCAATTCTTGCAACCGTTCTTCATATGATTTAGTCTCCAGGTCATGTTTGTTGCTCTTCTCTGCACTTTTTCCAGAGTCTCAACATCTTTTCTATAATGTGGTGACCAAAACTGGATGCAGTAGTCCAGGTGTGGTCTTACTAAGGTTTTATTAAGTGATACTAATATTTTATGCAATCTTGATTCTATCCCTGTTTATGAAACCTAGGATTGCATTGGCTTTCTTCCGCTGACTCATATTTAATTGATTATCCACGAGGACTCCAAGATCCCTTTCAGTTACTGCTTTTGAGCCAGGTTTCATCTAATATATACCTGTACATTTGTTTTTTCTTGCCTAAGTTTAAAATCTTGCTTTTTTTCATTTTGTTTGAAAGGGCCCAGCGATCCAGTCTCTCCAGAACCATCTGGATCTTGAACCTATCATCTGGGGAGTTGGCTATTCCTATTGGTTTAGTGCTATCTTCAAATATGAGTTCCCCTTCTATTCCCTCATCTAAATCGTTTACCTATTATACAGTCTATAAGGGTGTGCCCTTGAACATCTAGAAACTTCATCTGGTATAAAATGCAGAGGCATGGGCAGCTATGCACACATCTACAGCACTGCAAGGTAAAATTTTGCTCTATAAATTGCATCAGCTATGAGTTTGTGTCAAGGTGCATCCCTACATAGTATGAGGCTGGGGTATTTGAGGGACCACCTCAACCCAATCACACCTATCCTTCCCATCAGAAATGGTATGTGGTGGGTACAAAGTCATCTGATCTAATGGGACCTAGGAGGAGAGCCTTTTCTTCTGACGTGCCCACCCTTTTGAAAATCCTCTCCTCAGAGGGTGAGATTATCTGTGATCCCCCTGGCCTTCTGAAGATATGGCTTTGCCATCTGATCTGAGAATCTGATGACATTGGTGGAGAACTTGCTAATAAGGTGCACATTTATGATGCACTCCTGCTGATTATGTTTTAACAGTTTCATTGTTTTTAATGTTTTTATTTCTGTGGTTATTTTTTGTTGAATTTTTAATTTTTAAAATTTTTTTATAAGCTGCCCATAGTCACAATAGTGAGATGGGAGGTTATATAAATGTAACAGATTTAACAGGGTAGATAGACAGAAGACTGGTTTCATTTCATATATTAAGAATTTTAATCTGATTGTTTAAGAGTCCAATTAAATCAAATCTAGTTTCCCCTCACCTTGTTGGCGAAGCTGCTCCAAATATAATTTTGCTAATCTCAGTTTCTTCTCTTGTGGAGTCTCTTCAATTTCTTCTTCTGCTTCATTTTTATTTTCTGAGCTATAGGCAGAAAAGAAACAATTTATACAGGAATACTTTATATCATGCAACAATTATCCATCAATAAGAGAAAATTACTGTTCAATTCCCTCAAAGAAAATACTTGTCATTTGTCCCAATTTTATGCAATTTGTGGTACCTTATTTATTTTATGCAATTTGCGGTACCAATATTACATGTTATGAGATTCTTAAAGTACAGACCTTTGGGGCCATTAGTTGATGCCACAAAGAACTGTATTTCAGGAATCTCACCACTTGTCATACGATCATGAGATCTCATAACACGATTCTCTCATCATGAGCTTCATGCAACCGTCTCCACAGGAAGTTCCTACACAAGTTCCTAAATTTTATGACATGAGCTTTTTAATTAGAAAAGAAAAATACCAAGGCACTTTGACATATCCTTACACATCTGGTTCAGAATCACTAGAGATCTCTTCATTCAACTTGGAGCCAGCTTTTTGCCAAACCTTTTCTTTGCCAGCAGGGACCTGGGAAATAAAAAACTTATTTCAGATCAAAACTGATGAAACAAATGCCTTCATTCAGTTACTGAAAAGCTGAAGAAGCAGGCTCGAATATGCCCATTTTGATGAATGCAACCCTCACCATGAGCAGAGCATTCACCATCAGCAGAAGTCGATGCATTTGCTAATCATTCTATATCTATTTTATGCACGGTTTATTTTCGCCATTCATCACATTCAGTAACCACCTCAACTTCAAATTTGTCCAAACTACTTCATCATTCAACCCTACTATTTTCATTCTAGACTTTTTTTTTTTTTTAAATCAACAAACATGCACTGCACTTTCTGGCATCCATTCCTTTCCTGTAACAGGATTGGTAGTTTCTTTTCCGAAGTCCTGCTATCACTAACGTTTGCTTTCACTAACTTTCCTTTTCTTCCCGTGACCTCTTCGCTCCCCTTCATTCGGTCGCCTAACTGCCTTCCCTCCCACTTTCCCTGCACTGACCTTTCGCCTCTTGCGCCCAGCCGCCGCGGCCGAAGCAGAAGCTCCTCGCTGTCTTTTTGCGGGATCTCGCGCCGCCATGCCGCCTCCCTTTGTCTGGCGATTGCTTCCTCCACGTGGCTCCCTGAGCCAACCTCCGGCGCTTTCCCATTGGACGAAACTGCTTCCGGCCTTCCCCATTGGCTGGCATTCTTCCGAAAAGGCCCTTTTGCCTCTTCCCCCTCTCGTTGGTTCAAAAAGGAATGGAGCTTGAGCAGCTCCGTGGTTACTTCCGAGACGGCGGGAGGACGAGGATGCCCGGGAGAGCTTCGAGCGCGATGGGTGGGAAGGTCGGAGATGCTGAAATGGATGCCGACGAGGGAGAGGCAGCTCTTCTCCAGGGTTTGGAGCCGTCCCGACGCAGTCGGGCACGGATTGTGCAGCGTCAGGACAGAAGCGAGGACTGCTGAATGCAGAAACCCCAGAAGCGACGCCGGAGGGTTGTGGCTGTATATGAACTTGCCCACAAAATTACACACAGCATAAATAAAGTAGGGTAGAGTAGAATAAAAAATAAAATAATAGGAGGATAGGATAGGAGAATGAATAGAGAATGAATAGAATTAGACTAGACTAGAATAGAGTTGGAAGGGTTCTTGTAGGTCATCTAGTCCAACCCCCCCCCCCTCCTCCTCAAGCAGGAGACCATTTCTGACAGATGGCTGTCCGGTGTCTTCTTGAAAGCTTCCAATGACGAAGCGACCTGTTCCATTGGTTTGATTGTTGTCGCTGTCAGAAAATGTCTCCTCCAAGAAAACCGTTCTCGGGCACCGGGTATTTCCCGCTTGCAATTAACTCGACGTATTTACAAGTTCCCTCTTCGCTTTCTGGACGTGTGTGAGAATGTGAATCAGCCCCGGGTTTCCCGAAAGGTCGCGACCGGCATCATTCATTTTCCTCTGCGTTAATCCAAACTGAGGCAGTGTGGAAGCAGGAGAAGGATGCTGTCTCCGCAGCGGGTCTTCCCCTTTCCAATCGGACCGATCCCTCTCGCGTTTCGACCGGGGCGAGTTCAGCGCTTCCTCCGCCGCCAGCGGAGAGGAGAGAAGGAGGCAGGTTGCCCACCCTTTCCTGACAGCTGGGCCGGCCTGGCATTCACCCCAGAGAGGCGTGTTGCCATCGCTGCGCCGTAAAAGGCTGAACTCGCCCGGCAGGAGGGGCGGAAGCGAAGCAGCGGCACTCCCTGACGACCTTTGGCTTGTCCGGGCTTGTTTTGCTTGCCTGATCGGTGCTGGCGTTTGGCTCCTCCGGTAGGACCTCCGGGCAACGAGAGCCCCCCCTTCATTCCGGTGAGTTTGTATTCCAAGCAAGGAGAAGGTGGGCTTTAAAAATAGACCGCACTTTAGCTTTGTTTTGATGGTTTGTTTCCAAAGGAGGGAACCGTGAAAGATGAACAACAGCCGCCCTGATTCCTTGTTCTGGGATGAATTTGTCAATAAAGCGATGTTTGGGTCTCCCAAACAATGTCAAACGTGGCAGGGTCATTTTGCCATACAAAACGTGATTGGGTGTTGCTCCTGGGATTCGGGGATGGAGTAGGGGAGTGTTCATACGACTGAAGCTAACTCTGAAAGGCTTCGAGCCCCTCCAACAACTTTTGGACAAAACACACTTCAATCCGGTTTATAAACAAGTTATAAGTTATGCCTAATTATCTATGACAATCTTGATGCCTTCTACAGCTGCAGGCTACTACAATTCCCATCCTTCTTGGCCACTCTCATGGTGCCAGAAAATCACAGGAGCTAAAAGTTAATCCAGTAAGAAGTTTTCCTCAGTAGGAAAAGACTGAAACACCAAAGTATGTAATGGCTGGTTTTTATTTTGCTTCTCCTGCTCCCTGTCCTGCAGAATTGGAGTACCTCATTGGTACCAGTAGATATAAGGAAGTGGCTCGTAAAATAAGTGAGTGTTTGTAACTTACCTGCCATTAATGACTGACCTCTCAGTGAGAATTTATTTGCCATGGAGATTTTCCTATTGGAAGGTAATGAATAGAAACCAACATGCACACCTTTTAAATTGTATTTTTCCTTGGAAAACCAGCTGGCACATTATTATTGCTATTTGTCTATGTCATCCAGGTCATGGTTGTCCCAAAGATGCTTTTTCAAAAGGCAACTGGACTTTCTGGTTTTTCTTTGAAGACATTTATCTTCTCATTCAAGAAGCTTCTTCAGCTCTGACTGGATGGTGGGGAAGGGAAGGATTTATACTGCTTGCAGACTGCTGGTCATTTGCATCCTATTAGCAAGTTGTTGAGGCCACCTGGAAGTTTATCTGTGTCATCAGGGTCACCTGAGTAGTACAAATGGGTGTGGAGTCTTCTTAAAACTGTTGAAAGGACTGTATTGTAGACAAGTGATGTTGTAGACTGGAGATACATGATGTCGCATCCCTCTTCCTCTGTTGAGAGAGGAGAGGGCTGTTCAATTTTGACATAGATGCCCTCTTTGACCCCTCTTTCAAACCAGCAGTCCTCTCTGTCCAAGATGTGGACAGAGTCCACACAGTCCAGATGACTCTTGAAAAAAGCACCTTTGAGATATTATTGCTATTATTTTCACAAGAGTCCCCGATGCTTTCGTATATTCTTACCCATGGAATGGGTGAGAAAATATGTGTGTGTGTGTGTGTGTGTGCTGTCCAGATTCCTTCGGGTATTATCCCACGTCATTGTAGTTGTGCTTTTAAAGGTGTAGCAACGTTTCAGCAGAATCTCATCTGCCATCATCAGGCTTCTGTATGGATGTGGGTCTCACAGCTTTTGGTTTCAAATTCGAGGCTGGCCTATTCTGATTGGCTGGGAGTTTTGGTCTGTGTTCACTGGACTTGGAGTTTGATTGATTGGTGTTTCTGGTTTCTTCTGTCTGTTTTGTGGCTTTGATTGGCTGGCAACACTCTGTTCCTGTGTTGGAGGCTTTCAGTGCAGCTTGGCTTCGTGTGAAAGGACGGCTGCTATCCATTCAAGGCCAGCCTCGAATTTGAAACCAAAAGCTGTGAAACACACCAAGACATAACAGAGACCTAGAAGACCAACAGACCTATGGAACAGCTGTCTTGCCCTACATAAGAGGTACTACAGATAAAATCAGTAAGATACTACACAGGCATCACATCAAGACTGCCTTCAAAACAGACAAAAAAATAGCAGCCATCCTGAGGAACCCCAAAGACAAAATTGACCTGGAAAACCAAGGCATATACGAAATTCCCTGTACATCATGCCCGGCCACATATATTGGACAGACCAATAGAAGAATAAGTACCCGCCTAGATGAACACAAAAATGCAGTAAAAAAGCTGGAACACAGCTCCTCACTAGTCCAACACATGAAAACCACAGGTCACAACATCAACTTCAATGGCACTAAAACCCTGGCCACTATAGAAAACCCCAGCCACAGAATCATCAGAGAAGCCATAGAGATTGAAAAAAGACCTGACAGCATGAATAGAAGAGATGATTCCAGCAGACTGTCAATCATTTGGAAACCTGCACTCTCAAATAGAAAGATCTCCACACCACAAAACAGACAAACACCTGAGCACAGACAGACTCCCTCTGATGCCTCCAACTCAAACACCCCCCCACAAGGCACCCAGGTGAAACCTAGCTTCCTAATGGATAGCAGCCGTCCTTTCACACGAAGCCAAGCTGCACTGAAAGCCTCCAACACAAGAACAGAGTGTTGCCAACCAATCAAAGCCACAAAACAGACAGAAGAAACCAGAAACACCAATCAATCAAACTCCAAGTCCAATGAACACAGACCCAGGCTCCTAGCCAATCAGAATGGACCAGCCTCGAATTTGAAACCAGGAGCTGTGAGACCCACATCCATACAGAAGCCTGATGATGGCAGATGGGTTTCTGCTGAAACGTTGCTACAACTTTAACAGTACTACGATGACGTGGGATAATACCCGAAGGAAGCTAAACAGCACACATGTAAGTACCCGCGAAAGCTTAAAAAAACATATATATAATTCTAGGCAGACCTTATCTGGTCATTTCAATATATTGTAGCAATTTAGTTGGAAAAGTTTATATTTTGGTTTCTTTCTTGTGCCTTATCATCCTTTTCAAAATCCTCTATTGTACATGTTCCTTTGATCATTTTAAAATTCTTCCTTCTGTTTCATCATTTTTCATCAGCCACCTTTTAATTTTTTTGTACAACTTTGAAATGAATAGGTCTTTCCTAATTTAAGAATCCCTTTCCCATTCTACCAAGAGAAAGCCTGATACAGGCTGGTTTCTACAGATAGATCACCTTTGGCTATGGAGGTCTCACCGGGTGGATTTTAGGCCAGTCACCCTCTCAGAGCTCAGTCTATTTCACATGGATGTTGTAATAGGGAAAAATGGAGGTAGCAATGCTATATATGATCTATTGAGTGTAGCTTTAACAGTCAATGGTCAAAGAATCGGCACATCAACTTGACCAGAGACTCTGACCTTTCTATGGCCTATTAGCTAACCTTTTTTCTGTTCCATTTTGTGCTACACTGAAAGGCTGGGGTTTTTCATTTAGATTCAGAAGCTATGCTATTCTAATAACAGGAAACTAGCAGGGTGTCAATGTTATGCCTCAATTCATCCAGCTGCACATTTCTTATCTTACTTTGTATGAGCCAATTACTTATTGTTTATGCTGTAATCCCTGGGGTAAACCAATCATTGAACTGTATATCCAAATGCATTGCTTCTTTAGAATATATAATAAAGACAGTGATCCAGGGAAAGGAGGAACTTCTATACTGACCGAAAGATCTTCTGACCTCAGACACAGGTATTAAAAAATCATGTGTATGTGTCTTTAATTGCAACGCCTGATTGCAACACTTGAGCTCTTGAATTAAAGCACTGGTGTCAAACATGCAGCATCACATTGCTGTCACGTGGCATATCATGACTTTTTTTTCCCTTCGCTGAGCTGGGGTGGGCATGGTCTCTGTGTTGGGCTTCAACGCTGCCGACGGAATGAAGTCCGACAGCTCATCATGGATGGGGGAGAGATGCCTACCTTGACGGTCCCGAGTCGATGACAGCTGAAGAAGTCAGGCACAACATCGTCTTCCTATTTCGGTGTGACCGGCTGGGAAACTGCCTTGTCAGCTGTTCAGCATTTTGCAACTCTCTCAGCACAACGCCTCTCCCTCTTCTCAGCACGACCAGCCGTGAAACATTTTGGGATATAGTATTGGCTAGTCAGTGTTTCATATGGGGGATATCAGGTGGATCAGGGTGGAAGGATCCCTGGGGAGGGGGGAGGTGTTATCTGGGGATTTGCAATGTGGTTAGAACTAGAGTTGGGTGGTGGTGCGCGAGATGGATGTTGGGTGTTTGCTAGGTGCAGATGTTAGCTAATTATTAGGGGTGGACCGGGATTATAAAAAGCGCTGAGACGCAGACGCTCTCAGCGCTGGCTTTACTTGGACTTTCTGTTTGTTGCTGCTGTTGGAGGAACAGCCAAAATAAACACATTGTTTACATCAAGACTGTGAGTAAAGTGTTTTATTGAACCAGTTTCAGTGACCTTCCATAGGAGCTGACAGGAAGCTAGCACTCATTACTATTTAATCCATGGTGAGACACCATGGCAGAAGGTAAAGACCCTGATTTTTTGGAGGAAGAAGGTTACGAGGAGGTTGAAGAGAGTAGCAAGCGGAGATACGACCATGAGGATATGGGGGAGAAGATGGAGGATAACCGTGTTAAAATGGCAAGCCCCAACTACTAGAAACAGCTGCAGAGTTTCTTGGGGTTTGCAAATTTTTACCAGCAGTTCATTCCCTGTTTTGTCGATATTGCTCTACCACTGATTTATTAAAGATAAAAACTGTAGGAATTAAAAATACAAAGGCAAATACTAAGCTGCCATGGACAGAGGTATGTCAACAGGCATTCAACAACCTAAAGGAGTTATTTACGAAAGAACCAGTGTTGAAACTGTTAGGGATAACATTGTTTACCCTAACTGGTTTAGGTGAAATAATA
>BLBF01000003.1:55724141-55755803 GCA_015471245.1 Laticauda colubrina | reverse complement strand
TGTTTAGCTTGTCTACCTAACCCTGGTTGGAGAACCCAGGCTTAACAGAAACATCCAGATATTGAGTTACCCTTTATAGTCCAGGCAGATGCCAGCGACGTAGCAGTAGGAGCTGTGCTACTGCAAAGGAGTATGAATGGAGTTTTACACCCGTGTGCATATACTTCTCGTAAATTCACCCAACTGAACATAATTGGGTGATATGGGAGAAGGAAGCTTTTGTGGTTCGTTGGTCATTATTGACTTGGAGACATTTGTTGGAGGGCAATCCAAAACCGAGGTGTGGACTGACCATAAAAATTTGGAAGCCCTCCAAAATCCACGTTGTTTATCACTAAAACAAGTTTGTTGGGCTTTATTTTTTAAGAGGTTTAGGTTCATATTGAAACATGTTCCAGCAGGGAAAAACTTTATGGCGGATGCTTTATCCTGACTTCCACAGTATCGTAGTCATCGTGAAGACACAATACAACTGCTTATACTGATAATTGATCAAGTCACAGGATCTAAAGCCATTATACTAGCGCCAGACCTGCCTGTATTGTTAGCAGAAGATGATTGGTTGGCACATAATGTAAATCAAATCGAGATGAAAGATGGTATTGCCTGGTGCGGGAACAAAATTTATGTACTAAATGTATTGAGATCAGTGGTACTGAAAAGATGTCATGATGTTAAACAGGCAGGACACTATGGATTTCTGAAATCATTACATTTAGCAAAATGACAGTTTTGGTGGCCAGGCATGTGATCGGATATCGTATGTGAAGTCCTGTCCAGTTTGTATGATAAATAAAACAAAAATAGGAAAACCAACAGGTCTATTGCAGTCTCTATCGGAACTGACGAAACCATGGCAAGAAATCAGAATGGATTTCATAGTGGATTTACCAGAAAATAACAGGTACACAGTTATATGGAATGTTATCGATTTATTTTCGAAACAGGCACATTTTATACCGTGTAAAGGAATACCATTGCCTAAAAAACTAGCACAATTATTCATACAACAGATATATTGATTACATGGAGTACCCAAACGGATTATATCTGATAGAGGAGTGCAGTTTACATCCAAATTTTGGTGTGAATACATCTTGCGATTGGATCAACGCAAGGGTTAAGTAAACCCTATCATCCGGCTACCAATGTAACAGTTGAAAGAGCTAACAAGGCCATCAAGCAATATCTCCAATGTTATGTTGATTATCAACAAAGCAATTGGACAACCTTACTTCCATATGCTGAAGTTGCATATAACAACGCGGTACATAGTAGCACCGGTTATTCTTCTTTTCAAATAGTCAATGGGATGGAATTTACACCCATACCAGAATGGCCACAAGCTACACAACCAGAAGAAACTCCCAATACCACTACATGGGCAACCAATATAATGAAACAATGGGATTTAGTGCGAATTGCATTTTAAAAAGCCCAAGAAACATATGCAACCCAAAGCAACAAGAAACGATCTGACCAAAAGCCATATAATATTGGAAATTGGGTCTATTTATCAACAAAATACAATCACCTGGGTTTAAATAAGAAAAAATTAGGACCAAAATATATTGGACTGTTTCAAATATTACGAGTTATAAATCCAGTAATGGTGGGGCTTCAACGGCCTTCTCGTTTTCAATGAATTCATCCTATATTCCACATTGTTCTCCTAAAACCGACCAATATGGCCAGACAAGAACCAAGAGCGACTGCTGGGACTGGTACGTGATGATCATTATGAAATCAACAAGATACTTGATTCATGTCGACGACGGGATGTCCTTCAATATCTAGTTAGCTAGAAGAGGTATCCACTATCAGATGCAGCATGAATACCATGTACAGATGTGTCCACTCCCTGGTTGCGGCAGTGGTTCCATAGGAAATACCCCACAAAAGCAGGTGGGCAGGGGAAAATTGTATATACAAGATAAGACACATGGTAGAGGGGGCCACATGTCGGGCTTCAATAATGCTGCTGATGGAATGAAGCCTGACACATCATCATGGTTGGGGGAGAGTTGCCTACCTTGATGGCCCCGAGTTGATGACAGTTGATGAAGCCAGGCGCAACCTCCTCTCCCTACTTTGGTGCGACCGGCTGGGAAACTGCCTTGTCAGCTGTTTGGTGTTTTGCGACTCCCTCAGCACAATGCCTCTCCCTTTCTCAGCGCGACCAGCCAGGAAACATTTCAGGATATAGTATCGGTTAGTCAGCATTTCATATGGGGGATATTGGGTGGATCAGGGTGGAAGGATATCCAGGGAGGCGGGAGGTGTTATCTGGGGATTTGCAATGTGGTTAGAATTAGAGTTGGGTGGTGGCGCGCGAGATTGCTGTAGATGGATGTTGGGTGTTTGCTAGGGGCGGATGTTAGCTAATTATTAGGGGTGGACGGGGATTATAAAAAGTGCTCAGAGGCAGACACTCTCAGCACTGGCTTTACTTGGACTTTCCATTTGTTGCTGCTGTTGGAGGAAGCCAAAATAAACACACATTGCTACATCAAGACTGTTTGTAAAGTGTTTTATTGAACCAGTTTCAGCAACCTCCCGTAGGAGCTGACACTCTGCATGACACATCCGGGCTGCCAGTTTGACACCCTGATAAAGGCAGGATGTAGATCTAATTAATAAATTCATCCATTCCAAACCACTCAGAGTCATTGGTGAATGAGCAGTCTCAAAATGGAAAACATAAGAATAAAATAAATAAGATATGAATGATTTTATAATCACAAGATTCTTGTATCATTTGAATACTGAAGTACATGGAAAAAGTAACTATATTCGCCTATTTGGGGAACTCATAATTAACCAGGTCCATACATACTATACGTAAGCATAGGGAATAGGTATTTCTTTGAGAGAGCCTTGTCTGTCAGTCATTTTAGCATGCTAAACTTTTGCACAAATGCAAGACAGCAAAAGACGAAAGATTGAAGATTAAAATAGCTCTCTAGCTAGAATACTTCGTGAGGGTATTTTAAATACAAGGTAATGCCTCTCTCACAATCTCATCCTGACCATGATTTTGGTGGGAGGTTTTACAAAAGCAGTTGTAAGGAATCTTGGTTTGGGTTTAATATTTTATAGGCTCTGGATATGTGTTTTGTTCTTTTGATGAAATTTTTTTAAATGTAATATGTTTATGTATTAATTTGTAACTTCATATTTCTTGTGAGTATAGTTTTTATGCAATAGCACTAATTGTATGTATCTTTAATGATGTTTTAGCCATTTCATAATAACAGGATGCCACATTCAGTACAGAACTTCTAGGATAGTTTCTGATCAAGTAAAATAAAATTTTTCTTTCCCCAAATTTATCTCCAACACATTCCTATATTGCATGTGCATTTAAATTTGTGTTGTATGGCTACAAAAAAACCATCCCTTTTGTTGACTAAAGTTGACACGTGTATGTTTGTGCACTGTTAAGAAATTGCACTGAAGACTTGCATATAAGTTAAATTTGTAATGCAGGACTATATCTTTCATATTTTGCCTACTAGTTTGGATATGCTTTTTATTAGCTTTCTCCTTCCAATTCCTAAGAATGAGCAAGGCAATCCTAGTGGTATTATGATGGCCATTTAATTGAATAGCCTTAAATGTTTCATTGAAAATGAGAGTAATTCAGAACTATGCTTATTAACATTGGGAAACAATGAGAAAAAAATTATGGTTCTATTTATGGCATTCCCAGGAATATCTGCTTTATTAGAAAACTGAATTCCGAATACCTATAATAGAAAGATAGGAAGATGTGTGCAAGGAATACAATTGTAAAAAGGCTAGTCGGAGGTGAAAATTTACAATTATACATAATCTGAGGACAAAATTGTAAATAAGCTTAGAAACTCTTTATGAATTATCTCTTCTTGTTTGCCTGTGGTATAGTTTTTGTGCTTCAGTCACAACAAGGCTGCAATTTTAAATAAAAATTAGCTCCTTTGGGGAATCTGTCAAACCTACATGTTCAGTCAATGTGATTGAAATGAAACAGTCAAACAAAACAATTAGAATTGGAGAGGGGGAGATTAGAATTGTAATTGTTGGGAAGAAGGTGGAGCCTCCTCGCTGACGGACCGTAGATCGCGACTCTCTGTGGCTATGGTCCATGCTCTTTCATTGGAGAGCCCTGATCATCACAATTAGGGGCTGAAGCTGCCTTGGAGGGGTGGTGGAGTAAGGGGAAGCTGCAAGCCAGGTTGAGGGAAGCCTCATCTCCCTTCCTGGGCTTGGTCTTTTTCCCCCCGAAGACAATTGCAGCGGTGGTTTAAAATGGCCACCCCAAAGAGGAGGACTCAGCTGGATTAAGATTTGTGCAGGAGAGAAGAAAGAGGTGGATAACATCTGAACCGGGACAACTGGGCAATACAACTAAACAAAAGTATCCTGGGATTAAGGTAACATGGAATTTTTAAGAAAAGAAAAGTGAATGGCAAAATTACAAAGGGACAGGAAAAAAAATAAGAAAATATTTTTGACAGCTAAGCAGAGCTTTGAATCAGGAATGGAAGAAGCCAGAACTAAAAATTTAATTAAATTGGCCAAAAATATTTTGGCAATAAACAGGCATAAAAAAAAGCTGGACTTAAGATTGTCAAAAAATAATAATAATAAAGTTTACAAATTGGAGACTGGACTGTGCTGGAATATTGAGGTTCGAAAAACCCTAAATAAAAAAATAGGGGGACAAGGTGAAGACTTTGTATAATGGAGAGTGCCACCTTTTGACAAAAACTTGAGCTCAAACAAAAGGGAAAGCATCCTGTTTTTGAATGAACTTGTGTGGATATAACATTAAAGAAATATTGAAACAAAGTAAGAATCTTAGAAAGTGAAAGCAGAACCAGAATAAAGAAAAAAGCAAGGAAAGACTGACTGTGGGATTGATTGATGTTTTTGGTATAGACCCTGGGCTGGAATAACTGAGAACTTTAGAAAATTAAAAGAAGAAAGAAGGAAAGTAAAAGTGGTGGGTTTGTTTTTTTTTGGTGGACTTTAACGATCATAAAATATAAGAGTGTGTAATGATGATATCTCTTCAGGAATTAAAAATGGAACTTAAAAATATGAGATAATTACTACAGGAAAGAGGCAAATCACTTTGCTCTGTGTTAGAAAAAATGGAAATGGTGATTGAAGAACAAGAAGAAAGAGCTTCAGAGGAGGAGGAGTCGACTCAAGGAGAAGACATTTTAAAGAGACAATTAACACAAAGAATGCTACAAAGAAGTGGGTAAAGAAGGAAGGTTAAAAAGTTGAGATTTAAGAAGGCAGTCAAAAAGGGAAATAGCTGTGAAGTCGGGAAAGGAAGAAAGACCCAGCAGAAAAGGGGAAAGGAAGATATTAAGAAAGAGAGGGATATAAACTGGAATGAAAAAAGATATGGGAAAAAGAGGGAGAGGAGAATCAGTAAGAAACAGGTGCCTGAAATAAAGAAATACGGAAATAGTAAAATGTAGAAAAGAAATTTCAGAGATAATGGTTGATGAATTAAAAAGAGGATTCTGCAGGGTGACAAGGGGTAATAAGAATATTTCTGCAATTAAAAATATTTAGAAAATAGGGTAATATAGATACTGATAACTCCTATTAAAAATTAAGGGAAAAATATGCTGTGGAATCCAAATGAAAAGATGTAATGATGATTATTGTAACTTCTTAAAAATAATGATTTATTGGGAATCAAGATGAGGGAATAAAGGTATATTTTAATCATTGAGGTGTCACACTCAAAGTAGTAAAAGGGGGGAAACCTATACTAGGTTTTTTTTTTCTTTAATGTTAAAATTTGTATTAATCTAGAATTTATAAAAAGAATGTGTAATGGAAAGGAAATATGACAGATTAAAGAACCAACTAAATAAGTTAATATAGACTATTAAAAGCAAGGAGAGACATTGGTAACCTTTATTATTATTATTATTATTATTATTATTCAAACATATTGTTTATCTTTATTTTTAAAGTAAATGTTAAAGGATTATATTTGAAATAATTGAAATGAAACAAAAAGATGTTTCGACAGATTAATGAAAGAGGCTAGAATTAATGTGTTTGTTTCTCCCCTTACTGAAAATTTGGAATGGAAAAATAGAATTAATTAATTAATAGAATTAAGTATGCATAGATGAATGTATAATTGCTGTCATATTTTTATGCAAAGGTGATGACCTGGAAATATATTGTCCACTAAAAAGAGATTTTTGTTTTTAATGTGAAAAACTGAATAAAATTTGTTATAAAAATAATTAAAAAAAAAGAATTGTAATTTTCAAATATGATTTCAAAGGCAGAACCTTTCTCCAGCTTCTCTTTAATTATTATCTGGTAATTTAGTAGATACCTTGGAAAAACACAACCTACAAAGAAATATTTTTTTCTTAGAGTCACTGTGTGTCTGCTGTTCACAGGACTTATCTGGTTTTTCAGCACATCATATTTACACTTTTAGTTTATACTATGATAGCAATAGCAGACTTATGTACTGCTTTATAGTGCTTCACACAGCTCTCTCTAAGTGGTTTTACAGAATCAGCATATTGCCCCCAACAATCTGGGTCCTCATTTTACTCACCTGGGTATGAGGCTGAGTCAACCTTGATCCTGGTGGGATTTGAACTGCCAAATTGCAGGCAGTTGATAGTCAGCAGAAGTGGCCTCCAGTATAGCACTCTAACCACTGTGCCATTGAGGCTCTTCTGATAGTCTCCTGTTTCTCACTAAGATTTATAAATATGTTCAAGGAAAAATGAAATTTGAATCAGAATGATGTGCAAGCCAAGACAGCATATAGAAGCCACCATGGCAGTGGGTATTGCTGGGTACTGCTTAGCACTAATCTCCAAAGTAACTTGAGCTGTTAAAACAGTGAGCTTGAAACATCAGTGATTCTTCCAAATTTTATTGAGATTGTACCAAAGTTGTTACCAAAGGGCTCAGTATCATTTCCAGTATTTTTTAATATATTAACCAACCAGCAGAATGATCACTGTTCTTATTTTTTTTTCCAGATCTGCCTTTGTCCTGGAATTTTGCATTTATTTTGCTACGAACATTAGATTTTAGCTGACACAGTTTTTCTTTCTTATTTAATTAAACAATTCAGTCCCTGTCTTTCTACAATTTGTGTCTTTAGGTACATAGAACTGAAAATGAGTGTGAAGTGGTGGTTAAAATGCTGGACTAGGAGTGGGGCTAAAGCTATCAACTGGCTTACACCCAGAGGTGGTATTCAGCAGGTTTTGACCTGTTTTGGAGAACCGGTAGTGGAAATTTTGAGTAGCTCAGAGAACCAGCAAATACCACCTCTGACTGGAGATTTTACAGTATCCTTCCCCTGCCACGCCCACCAAGGTATACCCACAGAACCCGTAGTAAAAACAATTGAATCCCACCACTGCTTACACCTGACCAGCCTAGTTGAAGCAGAATAGTAGATTATGGTGCATAATCTTCAATGAAGAGGCCTTAATTCTGCAGTAATTAATATGAACTGAAAATAATAAGGGTGATGCCAGGAATTGATTTGTTTATTGGGGCAATGTCCACAGCACCCTGAGGAAGTAAATCTGAATATCAGTTTTATTTATTTTTTTCAGATAACAATTAAGATTGGACAGGAACCATGCCTCCAAAGCGTAAAGCAGCTGTCCAAACTCAGGCTGCCATCAAGGGCAAGAAGGTTAAAAAGGAACCAGAGCTGAAACCTGAACCAGAGGAAGACAATTTCTTGTCCACCATGGCAGCACTGAAAGCAGCTCCCAAGGAGAAGTCCAAGGCCAAAATTGATACTGCCTGTCAGCTGAGTCATGACAATGGTGCCCAGGTGAGAGTGAAGAGTTTAGGCTGAATGATAACCTGTGTCTGGCTTTCCTTACAATGGGGGTATTCTCTTCTAGATGTTTTGGATGATAGTGCCTGCAAGTGGGCTAAATTGGTTAGGAATGCTAGGAGATGAAGCATTCACTGATACATTTGGAGGCCACTAGTAGAGGAAAAATAAGAATCCGTATGTACCCCGCTTCTTCAGGTTTCCTCTACATAAGTAGAGTTTTGTTTTTTCTTTGCATGTCTATTCAGTCATAGAGTCAGTTTGAGAGGAGAAGAATACTACATGGCCAGAAATCAGTTTTTTTTCCATAATGAAGTTTAATTAGCTTATAGTTTTTTTCTTGGCAGAGGGATGCATCGTATTTAAATTTAATCAAATCCGTATGATGGTCTTAGACTAGCATATTGCATTGTATTTCATTCTTTAGAATGTTCTCTGCTAGACCAAGCCAAGCAGAAATCTTGTTAGCTGAAGCTGCCTCTCTGGGAGTAGTGGGTAGGGTGTTAGTCAAATTCCAACCTGAATGCATGTCTATCATAGGTCCTGGACTCCATTATTTGTTGAACAAATAAAATGCAGGATACAGTACTACCTGACTCAGGTCCCAATAATGCATTATGAGCTTTGCCTTGTTTTTATACTGCTTCTGATGCTATGTCATTATTTTCCAGTGAGTTCTGAGCATCCAGGTCAGGGAAGTGCTTCCTTCTGCTGTTCGATAGATTGAGCAAAGATCTGAGGACACTCCTCCCTGCTGCTGTCCCAGCATCTCCAGTTTTAACTCAGCCTGATGTTCAAGCTAGTTGTGTTTTCCTTGACTAGGATCTTCGGAACTATATTTTCACTGGAATGATCATCCATGATGAGAACACAGTCCCTGGCTGCCTGCGATTCCTTTCCAGTAGGAAAGGGAACTTTTTTCTTTAAAAGCTGACTCTGACGCTGTTTCTAACCATCTGGCTGTCGGTTTCAGCAGGTCCTTAATGAAGAGCCATAGAGGTGTGACGAGCAGCATCTCGATCTCGCCACAGAAGCCGCTAAAAATAGAGACTTCCCCCATTTTTTCTATTTTTTTTATTATACCTTTTTTTAAAAAAAGCTGAACTGAGAGAGAAGCGCGGCAGCACAATCCCTCTACTCCGCCCGGTTCATTTCTAGGAGCTCCCATGTCTTAATAGCTCCTGTCGAGTCTTATTAACTGCCGGTGCCATGCATTGTTTCATGACAAAAACAAAGTAACGGCCGGCGCCATTTTATTTTCGCCATCTTATTTTTGCAATTTTCAAATTTCATGCCAAAAAACAGCAGGCGCTTCACCCAGAGGCTGAAAGCTTGATTCTGGGGCTACTCACTGTGGGCTCGTCCTTGGCAGCCTAACTGTGTGTTTGAGGCTATCCACGTTATCCAACAGCGCGAAAGCTACAGGAGAGTTGGCAATCGGCACCAGCTCCTGGACAACTGGCATCTTAAAAGCAGTATAACAGTGCCTAGGCCCTTGACCGCCTGCACATTCAAAATCCATTTCCAATCCATTTATGGGAAATCAGGATTTAAATTAAAAAAAACCCTGATCCCTTAGCCTGGTCAGGTCAATACCAATCTTCTTTTATCTTGATTTTTTTTTTAATTTCCCTCCCTTTTTCCCCCTTTTTTACAGCACAGCTCACCTTTTCCAAGGTGCTAAATAATAAGTTCAGGAATCACTCCAGTGCAGACTCTCTAGATGTGTTAACCGCTTTATTTGTTATTTCCTTTTTTTAAGGCCTCATTTCTTTCAAACACACCTGTTTCCAGGTGTGCAATGGAAGGAGAAAGCTCAGTTCATTCCAGTACATCGGGACCCAGAGCAGCAGCCAGAAGAGCGATGACAAGGAACCAGACTATGGCCCGGTGTTCCAAAAAGTCCTCCAAGGCTGCGGAGAAGGATGCGAAAAGGCGACAAAAGGCTCTGGAGAAACAACTGGAAAAGTATCTCTGAGAAACTGAGAGAAACAGACAACCAGTTTCTCCAATTGTAACAGTACTTTCTCCCTGTCCTGTTCCAACCCCTCCTCTTGATCTGTCAGTGTCCTCCAGGGGCAATGCCTTCCTGAGAGCCCTGAGAGCCCAAGCTGGGGCTCCAATGGGAGTACCTGAGGCCCTTGACCTTCAGGCCCCAGAGATTGTAATCAGCAACACGGCTCAATCTATGTCACCATTGGTGCAGATGACTCAACAAAACAAGAGAGCCAGATTAGCAGAGGGTACGTTCACCCCAACTGCAGCAGGACTCCGCACAGAGGAAGTCCTACCTCAGGACATTACCCCACAGATGAGGCTTTGGATATCAAAGGCAATCAAACAAGGAGTTGTGGCGGGAGTACAACATACCTGCCAGGCAAGATATCAACTGACAGTCCCTCTCCAGTATCAGGGACATCCTCAACCCCTGCAACACAGAGTGGATTTCCCTAATTTCCAGGTACCACACCAGAGAGCAAATATTCCAGACCTTCAGCTGCCCCCTCAACTCATACAACTCAGGGGAGACTTCACAGAGGAACAGGATCCTTACTCTTCAGTGTAATCCCAGGACACTGATTTATCTCCCTCAGATACAGAGGATCAGCTAGATAAGGATATGTCAGAAGATGAAGGGATAATCCTAGACCAGCCGACATTCATAGGGTTGTTCCGTCCATATCTCTTTAAACCCTTGTTATTCAAGGCCAAAGCTACTGCACGCCTTGACAACCTGATGACTACCTCTGAGCCTCCATTGGCCTCAGGGGAGTATGATGACTTAATTTTTTTCACAACCTGTTACCAAGGCAGAGGCCATCCCAGTTCCCAAAATGTTTGTAGATATGGTCCAACGGCAGTGGACCTCCACAGGCACCTATCCCAGCCCCACGAACTATGATAGAAAGTTCTATAACTTAGCCCCAGATCTACCAGGGTCACTCCAGACTCCCTTGGTAGATGACCCAGTGGTGGCCCTAGCAGCTTCCTCTGCCATACCAAGCAAAGCAGAGGACGCTTTGAAACCAGAAGAGAAGAGGGCAGAACGTGAACTCTGTAGGGTACACCAGGCAGATGCCTGTGCTATTAAGGCGGCCACAGCTGCATCCTTTTTCACATGAACCTCCCTGAGGTGGCTTCGCCACTTACAAGAATCTATTCCAGCCACCAACAACAGAGCACACCAGGACATAGCAAAACTAGTGGCAGCCACTGAATTTTCCGCTGACGCAACACTGAATGCAGTTAAGTTCTCATCTAGAGCCATAGCTTCACAAGTAACAGCCCGTCGTCTGCTATGGCTCCGCCATTGGCAAGCAGACACCAAACATAAATGTAAGCTGGCTTCATCTCCATTTGATGGAAACAAATTGTTCGGATCCGCCCTGGATCCGTTCCTGTAGAAACACAGGACAGGAGGAAAATATTACCTTCCCTTTTTCGGAGGTCTGACATCCGCCCATCCCAGTCCTTTTGGAGGACTCCCTTTCGAACCTCCTACCAAGGAAACTATTTTCAAAGGTCTCAGAGTCCCTTTGATTTTCGTCAGGGACAACAATCAGAAAGGGTGGGTTTCAGAGACAGAAGCAGAAGGGGAGTCCAACCTAAGATACCCTTTCATGATGTAGGGAATAAATCCTTTCGTTGCTCAAAATGAACTTCAACTTGACCCTCCCACTGGAGATCAGTTGGCCCTTTTTGCCAACCAATGGGAAAGGACCACCTCTTGAGAACTACTAGCCTCCACCTTCTTATCTATAAGATGGTGTTCCTTGTAGCTATAACCTGCAAGAATAATATCTGAGCTGGATGCCCTGTCAGTGAGAGAGAACTTTTGTATATTCCACTCTGATAGTGTCGTTTTTCACCTAGACTGGATCTTTGTACCGAAAGTCAATTTGGCCTTCCATCGAGCGCAGGAGTTGATCCTCCCCAACTTCTGCCCAAAGCTGGCCCATGCCTTAGAGAGACAATGGCATTCATTAGATGTGCAAAGGGCTCTCCACATTTATATAAACAGGACGGTATCACACTGGAAGACAGAGGCCCTCTTTGTCTCATTCCAGCCCTCAACTCTGGGCAGGAAAGACACAGCTTTGACAGTGGGCAGATGGCTACAAGCCACAATCGTAAAGTTGTATGAACTGCAGACCTTACCTGTTCCTGGAGGGATCACAGCGCACTCCATCACGAGTAAAGCTACATCAGCAGCCTGGGCAACTCAAGCGCCGATCAAGGAAATCTGTAGGGTGGTGACATGGTCGACACCGTTGCCTTTCATAAGGCATTACAGACTGGATGTTTTTGCCTCATCAGAAGTCTCTTTCAGCAGATATGTCTTACAGAGAATTATTACGGGAAGGGAAACACTGACCCAGATGGAAATCCTCCCGTAGGACACGCCAAGCTTGGCTATATCCCAGACCCTGATGCTTGGAACAGCTCACTGGAGAAAGGGCATTGGTTCTTACCTGATATACCCATTCTCCGGGAGCTGTGAAGAGCATACAGCCCCACCCAGAGTCTGTATGGTTCTGGGTCCTATCCTAGCAAAGACCAAAGAGCAATGATGAAGGAAGGACAATGATGAACCTATCACTTCAACTTTGCCAAAACTGGGGATGCTGGGACAGCAGCAGGGAGGAGTGTCCTCAGCCTATTGAACAGCAGACAGAAGCACTTCCCTGACCTGGATGCTCTTCACAGCTCCCGGAGAATAGGTAAGAACCAATGCCCTTTCCCTTCCCATTATTTCAGTGCAGGTATAGGTTGAAATATAAGGATGGCCCTTAGCCCAAAACTACAACTTGGCAGAAGTGCAGAGGTTTATGGGTGTTTTGAAAGCAGCATATTCATATTTCCTGCTTCTTCTTTTATCACTTTAGATTTACGAAGACTATGACTGTATGCTGAACCAAACCAACATTGGCTACAACAATAACAAGTTCTACATCATCCAGCTGATAGAGCAAAATGGGAACTACAGTTGCTGGAACCGCTGGGGCCGTGTAGTAAGTCTCTTGATCACAATTTGTCTGTATAAACAGAAGGATTGGTACCTTGTTTCTCAACAGTTAAGGGATCTAGTAGGGGACATGGTAGGCAGCTTCTTCCTAAGATGGCTTTTGCATTATTGGCCTCATTATGCCCAGTGATTCCTAACCCAGGAACAAGGCATGAAATTACTGAAACCTCATAAAATATACCTTAGTTGAACAACTGTGTTTCCCAAATGACAATTTGTTTTGCTGAATGTAGTGATCGCTGCTATATGAATATCAAGAAAGAAAAGTATTTCCTTGTAATACGCAATACCTTCAGTGGAGGAGACATGCAATCATGGTCTCCAAATGGACAGCTCTTAGCATTATAAGAATACTTCAGCTTCAACCATAACAATACAAGAGCAAACAATAGATACAAACTTAAGGTAAACCATACCAAACTTGATTGCAGGAAATACGACATCAGCAACAGAGTGATCAATGTCTGGAATACTCTACCTGACTCTGTGATTTCTTCCCCAAACCCCAAAAACTTTAACTTTAGACTGTCTACTATTGACCTCACACCTTTCCTAAGAGGTCTGTAGGGGGCATGCATAAGCGCACCAATGGGCCTACCGTCCCTGCCCTATGTTTCTTTTATTTTTCTTATATGTATCCATATATTCATAACTATGTTTTTACTTATACCTATTATCTTGTAAGCAATTGACAAACCAAATAAATAAATAAATAAAAAATAAAGTCATTACATAACAATTCAATCTTCCCTTCCTTAATGGGTTTTCTGTTATGGCAGGATTATAAGTGGAAGATTGATGCTGCTTTCCTCCCTGTAAAATCTGCTGAACAATAAAAACCTTATCTGGAAGTCTTATGGTCAGACATTGCAAGCAGTATGCACTGCCATGGTTATTATTCATAAGCTTTCATTTTAGAGAAGAAAAATCAAATAAGTATTTGTTCTTTGTGCAATTTTCCTGTGAAAATACAAAATCAAACAAGTTAGTTGCCAATCAGAGCAGCGGTTATGAGCCTGCAGCAAAAAGTCAGAGTCAAGAAAATAATAATTAGCTAATGCTTCCAATAGTGTATGCTTTATGGCAGTACATGTATATGTTTACACTATGTTGATTGCATCTTTTTTACAGTTAAACCATAGTTCAAAACTTAAGAAGGGCATTTCCCATGAGACCAAATTAAACATAAAATATTAATGTATATGTGAAAACTGTTCCGCTTCTCAAGCAGTCATTTCTTAGATGTGCAATAATTCTCCTGGAAATTGTAAGGCATTCTTGTTTCACAAATTATTGGTCTAACTTAGGTTAGCAATGTTTAGCAATGTTTAGCTTAGCAATGTTTATTATAACAGATAAAAAAAGCAGTATAGAATGAGCTGGATGAGAGCCAGTAAGCTAAAATTCAATCTTGATAAGATGGAGATAGATAATATGTTGTGTTAAGCTATGGTTTGTTTCAGCTTTTTATTACATAAATCATAGTGGCCCAGTTCATGTGTAATGCCAAGCTAGTTTATTACTCCTTCGGGCATACTCACATTTCTGGCTTAGTGTGATATGTGAGTCATGCTGCTGTTTATGAGTGGTTCATTGCTTTTAATAAATAAGTAGGGTTCAACACTGTTCTTCAAGGAGATCCATTCTCACCAGGATCAAAAATGTAGCATGGGGATTTTCTGGAACTGATCATTCTCACAGTGGCTCAAATATATGCTATTCGTGGGCAGAAATAGCAGGCCTGCAGTTGTTATTGACTATTTGGTGAGTTCATCTTTCGATTATTTTACTGGTATCACTATTTGAAAATGCATGAGATGTTTCAATTTATCCAAAACAGGGTACCTTGATGGGCTTGGCCAACACAATCTTTAGCAGTTCTTTGTCAACCATGCTGGTTAGCAGTAAATTTCTAGATCCAGTTCAAATCAAACTACAAAATCTCTAACCTGTTTTCTGTTTACTTGAGAATCCCCAGTTGGGATCCTGCCATTCATTCATTAGGATCCATAATTAGATGTGTGAGTAGAATTAAACCTACCAGGTATATGATAGGTTCTTCCAGTCTAAAAAGACAATACAAGGAAGCAAACACAAGGAGGTAATCCGGGGCTCTTCCCAGACCTCTTCCCCTGAATATATACAGACTTCATATCCTTGAGTCAGAAGAAAAATATACAGGAGTAAGTTGTGCTGCCCAGTGCTTGAGCTCTATTCTGCTTTAGTGAAAAGACTTTGGATTAATAACCGTGTTTTAATGCAAGACAAGTAAAGTCAGTGGTTGGTAAATTTCCCCTCCTAGGTACCCACCTTATCCCCTGACCTGCCCGTATGAGAAACAACCAGCAACTGCTGTTCTTAATATATTATGGGATGGAATTGGGTAACTATGGGCAGATGGCTAGGAGTGAAGGTTTTAGCCACCCTTCAAATTGACTGAGTGACAGGTCTTGGAAGTACAATACCCTGTCACTCAGGCTATTTCTGAATATGGGTCTGGCATTCTTGTGGAAAAATACTAAGCCCATGTTCAGAAGCAGCCCAAATGAAAAGGTCAATCAGGTAAGTGAAGAGTGTAAGGTGAATTGAAAATATTATGTTCTACCATGTTCTACCGATATGTTCTGTTATGTTCTTTTTTTTCCAAAAGTTTTTTTATTTTTTAAATTTTATGCATCTTTCCATGTGAGCAACATGTTTCCAGGTTATAACACTTGTACATAGTCATACTTTCATTTCCGTTAATCTTATATAATATTAACTCATATCATTATACATTTCACTCATCTTTAAATAAGTTTGCATTTCATATTTCGATTCATTAATTCAATATCATTTCATCCATACATACGTTTTCAAATCTTTATTCCCTATTATTTCCATTTTCAGCTTACCACCTATTTTATTTTACATTACACATCATTATTATCCTTTGCTTTCTCTAAGCTGATATATAAGAAACAATCTAAAAAGAGTAAAAATATAGCTAAAACCAATATATTTAGGATCCACATGGTATTTTTCCATTCCCCTACTTTAATCATAATAGAATATTCTCATTGTACAATTCTAATATCCATTAAATAATCAACTGTATGTATAGTCTATAGTATATATCCCCTCCAATAAATCGCTAAAATAACTTCTTAATATCTCTCATTTTATCTTCACTTAACTTATAATTGTTAATAATCATATCTTTTTTAAAAATTCATTTCCATTTCCTTGTTTTGATCCTCCAAAAAAGGGGTTCATAACAATACATTTTATATACTGTGTTGTATGTACATGTATTCATATGTGAAATTACTCATTCCTAAAGTATTTCCATACAAGTGTTAAATTAAACACGAATATATGCTCCATGTGGTGTCCCCCAAATAAAATCCCGAACCCTTATCTCTAAATTTTTAGGTTTTATTGTTTCTTTTAATTTTAGCCAACTTTCCCTTTTCTAAATTTCCCTGATCTTCCTTCTTTCCTTCTAACATTTCACCCATCTTCTCTCCCCCTCTCCTGTTCTCTTTTTTGAAGTTTCTTCTTTTTTTAAAAAAAAATGTTATTGGTTTTTAAAACAAACATGAATAAACAAAACATAAAAACATCAAGCCATCTTCCATATATATACATACAGTGTGCCAGTTGGTTTACAAATTGTTTTGTGCTTCCATTTCGTAGTCTTCAAGTACAATTACATTGTACTTACAATTACAAATACAGTTACAAATACAATTACATTGTATATGATATCGTACTTTCAATCAAATATTAAATACATTAATATCATTATTTAATCATTTGACTATACTTTTATTCATTCATGTTTTACGAAATAGTCATATTTTACTTAATTGGTTTTATAACGGTTCATATTATCATCCCAAATCTATCCGAAAATCATTTTGTAGATATAATAAGAAAAGAATACATCTTTATATATTTATTATTTTCAAAGAATCTACATATTTCATTACTATGTTTTATTGTCTAACCACTGATAGAATAGATCCCAAATTTTATAAAATTGTTCATCATCTTTTTCTCTAATTTCAAGTGTTAATCTACTCATTTCAGCACATTCCAATATTTTCATAATGATTTCCTCCTGTGATGGTGTTTTCTCATTTTTCCAGTTTTTAGCAAATACAATCCTAGCCGCTGTTAATATATTTGCAATCAGGTATTTCAAGTCTTTACTATATATTTCAGGTAAAATTCCCAATAAAAATATCTCTGGTTTCAAATCTATATGTTTTTTTGTCATTTTTTCAAACCACGTGTGGATTTTAGTCCAGTATTTTTTAGCATCCGCACAAGTCCACCACATATGGTAATATGAGCTAGGTGTCTGATGACATTTACAACATTTTTCGGATTTATTCTTGAACATTCTTGCTATTCTTGTCGAGGGAAAATGCTACCTGTAAAACATCTTATACAAATTTTCTTTATATGCTGTTAAAAGAAGGAAAACCTTCCATAGAGAAATTAAAATTTGATATAATCTGCCTTCAAGAAGTACATATTAAAAAGCAATATGAACAATTGTTGATACAGCCAAAATTAGGGAAAATATTTACTTCTTTGACACAATGCAAGAAAAGAGGAGCGGTTTTATACATTAAAGATATTATCCCAGGGAAATTGATTTATACCGATGACGACAAAAGAATACTAATGGTGGAAATAATGGACAATAATATAAAACCACTCCTGATTGCAATCTATGCCCCGAATGATAATTAAGAAGAATTTTATAAAAAATTACATATGAAAATAATTGAACTGGACTATGCTAATATCATTATGATGGGAGATTTTCATGGAATTGTAGACAATAAACTGGATTATACAGCACAAAAAACAATAAAGCAAAACAGAAAGACCCTCCCTAAATCTTTTTTTAAAATGGTAGAGGAAATAAACTGAAAAGATACATGGAGAGAAAGAAATGCTCAAACCAAACAATACACCTTCTACTCAAATCAATATTTATCATGGTCCAGAATAGATATGATATGGATGTCAACAGAATTGTTAGCTAATATTCAAGAAATAAATATTGAAACAAGGACTAGGGCAGATCACAATCCAATGACAATTAAATGGAAAGGACAAAGAAGAAGATCTAGATGGACATTAAATAATACTATTTTAAAGGGAAAAGACTTCACACAGTGGATGGAGAAAGAACTGGCTTTTTTCTTTAGAGAAAACAAAAAAGAAGATACATCAACCCAGAATGTATGGGATACAATGAAGGCATATGCCAGAGGCTTGGTAATAGACTATACAAGGAAAAGAAATACCATGAAAAGATTAGCCTCTAAGGCACTAGAGAATGAGTATAAAGGACTTGAAAAAGAGTTACAGAAAATGCCACAGAAAAAGGACATTAAGTTAAAAATGGATATAACCAAACATAAAATAGGTCTAATAGAAAAAGAAGAACTAGCAGAGAAAATCAGAGGTGCTGAAGTTTCTTGTATAATTTTTTCTTCTTTTGTTTGATCCTGGGAGCATTTTCTCTTTTATTTGTTGGGTCTGTCATCAATATCAAAGTTTTAATTCCTTTAGTGTTTTTTGGCAAAGTCTCTTGTTCTCCATGTCTGTCTGAGCCTCTTTCTTCTTCCTTTAACTCCACCACACTGGAATTTCTTTGTTCTGCAACCATCGCCATTATTTTCTTTTCCAGTATTTCCAATAATTCCCTTCTTTCTTTGAATATTCCTTTTTCCATTTGTAACTCCAACTTATTTGCTTATTTCTTCCATTTTTATAATAAATTGTTAATATTCAAAGTCTTTTATTGCAATCCTTGCCAAAAGTCTCCTTTTATCTTTATTTCTTTTGTTAATCCTTCTGTCTCTTTGTCACAATCAATACCTAACAATCCCAGGAAGTTGCATCTGTATATCCTCTTGGTAGAATTTATCTCCCTTTTTCTCAGATTTCTGGGGTTCTTATTATTTTATTTGTCTTTTATTCCATAACAATTAGAAGTCCAGTAAATTTCCATATAATTTTGACCATTATATTCTTTGACCATTAGATGGCTCTATCACTTTCCACTTTTTAAAGTTATTTTCTTTTCTCTTTTAATTATATTAAACATTAATTTCCAACCATTTCTACAATTAATTTTCTTAGTATTAACCAATGCCAGGCAAGTCCAGCATTTAATCCAATACCTAATTAATGCCTAATTATATTAATAATAATACTAATTATATTATTCAAAGTTTGGTCTCTGATTCCTTTGTAGCTTTTTATAAACCAATTTTGTTTACCTTGTATTTTCCTCTTTTTTCTCCCTGTTCGCCTCTATGTAACTCTTACGCAAGGGCACTTTCGTTCTACTTCTTGGGGTTGTTAAGAAAAATCAGGTTCTTTTATCTGGTTGCACTTCGCTCACCATTTCACTGCTCTAGCACAGAACTTAGGTCCCTGCAGCTTTCCATCTTCAGGGCAGCCATTTTAGATTGCTATTTCTCCCTGTCTTCCAGGGGAGTAATACCTAGCTAGGGAGGGGAGATGCGGCTCCCCTTGACCCGGCTGGTGGTCTCCCACTCTTTGCCCACCCCTCCGAGGTGGGTCAGGATGACACCAGTCCTGTAGGGACCCTCCCGACAAGGGAAACATGGGCCAGAGCCGTGCAGAATCGCAGACTCTGAACCATCATCTACAGAAATGCCACCGGAAGTCCTCATGTTCTGCAATGTTCTACCAACTTGTCACTTTGAATTCAGGTTTAGTTATTTTTCAGCAGATTGCTAGACATAATGTTCAAAACTAGATTGAGTGACAGGTCACTTGTAGATTAAAGTGGTTGTGAGGAGCAATGGGCTATCTTCCACTTCACCCTGCACCTGTCCACTGCATCTGTGACCTGTCACTAAAAGAGAAAACAGACAGAACTGTTTATCAATTTCACCTAGCTACTATACATCCCAAATCCATGATCTTAAGAGATTGGCAATGCGTTGATATAGCTAGCATCATATGGAAATAGCTTAGGCAGATGAAAATGTAGCTACAGTATATGCGGTATCTTCTATCCCGCATCAGATGGGCGTCTCATGATAGGGAGCGAAGGAGAGAGAAACGACAGGAGACGAAGTTCCTCGCGATGAGTGCGCCCCGAATGTTCGGGTACACGCTCTTTTATTATGCTCATTCAAAAGGGGATGATTGTTTATTCAGAACCTAGGTTAAGCCTAGGTCAGACGGAATATACAGATTTAACAATGGCTCAAACAACAGCAAGATATCAGGACAGACAGGATGGCAAGATTTATATTTGATCAGGATATTACTTCTTCACAAAGCTGCATGCCAGACAATGTAATCCCAAGTGAATAAACCATTTCTGCAAATGTTTGACTCCTTGTCTCTGAACGTGCCCTGTAAAAGGTAACTGAGAAGACAGAAGCTTAATGATTACACGTGAATGATACAATGTTGCAATGTTTGAATGATACATAGTTGTATTGATACACAGTTGCAAACACATAAATGATACATAGTTACAACAAGTATATGACAATTATTTTCAGAAGAAGCCATGGAAAACCTGACAGCAACATGCAGCTGTAAAATCTGTTTTTATTTTCCAATTTAAATTATTTTGCCCTTGTCTTTTTGCTGATTATCTAGTGCTCTTTCAAAAGACCCCTAACTATGTGTTTAAAAGGTATATTTTAAAAATTTGAATGTATGAAAAGCTTGTGTAAAATTTTAAAGTATTATCCAGGCAGATGCATCTGTGGAAGCCACGTGTCTGACCTGTGTGATAACCCATGCCAAAATAGCACCCAACAGATGGCAAGAGATGTGCTTGCTGCAGCCTAACATAGCCCATAGCAGGTGGCAGTTCTGACCATGTCATCACCAATATTGTCAGTGAGACCTCACAGGTCATTCTTATGAACTTCTGTTGGAAAAGCAGGGAATATACTATTGTACAAGTAGAATAGCTAAAAAGGAATGTTGACTGTCCTCACAACAAAGTAGAGATGAAACAGACACGATTCCATGAAGATATCTCATCCGAAAACAGTTAGCCAGGTGTCTTTGTGCCTCAGTTAATGGGATGTGAGGATAAACCCTAAGAGTCTTCCAGTTGGTGGAAAGGAAAACCAAAGGCAGCTGCAGAGTCCTGACATAAAAAGTACCATGGAATGAGAGGGCAAGGAGCAGAAAGTTTGGGAATTGATTAGTCAACTGAGAAACTTAAAAGGAGAAGGACACCACAGACCAGATCCTTGAACCCAGCCCATAAAAAGGGGTTTGAATCATGCCTCATTCCAAACTGCTAGATTTGGCTTTTGCCTGATTCTAGTGCCTTGCCAGAATTTCCTCACATAAGTTCTTGGTAAGCCCCATTATTTGGTTATTTGTGTTTTTATTTTGGCAATGAAGACAGAAAAATTAGTTCATGTTCCTGAATTGATTGGTTCTCTATTGTTTGTTTGGCATCAGTTTGATTCCTGGCAATTGGCTGTACAAGTCCCTGAAGTGTCTTTGACAAGCTTTTGGAAGTGGTTTGCCATTGCCTCCTTCCTAGGGCTGATTGAAAGTGTTTGGCCCAAGTGTTTCACCCAGATAGCTGTGTACCTAAGGCAGGGCTAGAACTCAGTCTGCTGGTTTCTAGCCTGGTGCTTTAACCATTAGGCTGGCTCTCAACTGTTTATCTACTCTTAGCTTAATTGAGTTGGAAGCCCTTTATATTTTAATTCACAGGAGGATCTTGTATTCAGATTGCTACTGTTTGACCTCGTCTCTGAAAGCCCTCTCTCTTCTTCATCTCTTGGAGGAGGTCTTGGATCATATAGGCCTACTGATCCAAGATCCTAGGTTTTTTTCTACTCAGTCTGAGATTGCAGTTAGTGACTGGGACAGATGCCTTCTCTTCCTCCAAAGATCATTTTCTATAAGGCTTTAATTTTCCAGAACACGTTGGCAGAAAATCTCTGCTTGAAAAGAGTTGATTTCTATCAGCATTGATCATAATATGTCTTTCCTTTTTATGTGGGGTGTGTGAATTCGAAAAAGAAAAAGGCTTGTTATAGGCCTCAGTACATTTATTTATTTTGATATTCAGTGAAGAGGAACAGGGGATAGTGAAAAAGTCAGTACTATGATGGAAAGAATAGATGAATATGAAATGAAGGTAACCCTTCAAATGTTGAGGCTAGAACAAACATATTATCAAGTAAGACTGGTTTCATTCTCTACAATTCTAATTGTGGTTAAAGTTCAGGTGTATTCAAAACTGGAAAATAATGTAAGACTTGGCAGATGAGGCAATCATAATTTATTTTTTAAAAATCAGCATATATTGGAAACACTTTCCTGATAATTTAAGGCTAACAAATGTTCTGTGACTTTCCAGGGGGAAGTAGGGCAATGTAAACTCAGCAGTTGTCCAACCTTGGAAGCTGCCATAAAGGTTTTTGAGAAGAAATTTCAAGAGAAGACAAAGAATAAATGGGCTAACCGAGAGAATTTTATTGCTCATGATGGCAAGTATACCCTCATTGAAGTACAACATGAAGATAAAGAGGAACAAGAGGTAACAGTAAAGGTGAGTGTTCAAAGAGTATACTTTAAGTAGTATACATTGGGATGCAAGTGGATCTGGAAGTATGGAGAGATTTCTGGATGATTTTCTGTAAAAATGAATTGCTTAATGATGGAAAGAATAATCAGTTCAGCAATATTTTCTCAGGACATCTGCAGGTTTCTAAGAAACGTGTGCTATTGAAAGATGATACTTGGTCTTCTTCCTAACAAAGTGCACAAGGACATCCCTTGGAACATTTCTTAATTTTGCAAAATGTATATTAATACGATAAACTCAATCAATCTCTGCTCAATGTTAGCTCCCAGTTCAAAAAATTAAACAGAAACGTAACTCTCTTTTGTCTAATATTTTCTCTCTGTTCTAGAATTGCTGTAAATCTGAAAAAAATCTTTTGCTCTCAGTTCCAGTAATGTGAAGTTATCCAACTCTTTCTCCATTTCTCTATTAATACTTTCTAATCTTACTTTCTCAAACTTTGTCAGTAATACTAGATTGAGGAATGATAGTACAGATATAGTTGTAGTATTCTAGCTGGAATTTCTTTGAGTACAAAAGAGAAAAGAGTATTTTTTTGACAAACCTAAACAAAAGAAAATGCCTTTGAGCTAGGATAAGTTGGGAGAGATGAGATCTACTTTTAAACAGGAGATTCAGACTAAACTCTCTGCAGAAACCTTTTCAAAAAAAAAATTAAGAGAAATATATCAAATATTTGAGTTGCAAAAATTTGAGGGAAGAATTTATTTCAGCAGGATTGGAAAAAAAGGAGTTGCTTTGTATATCAATTAAAATTAAAATATAAAATTAAATATGAACTGTTACAAGATGCAAAATGCAGAGGAGGATTGGGTTTACCACCAGTAGATTTTGAAATTGCATTTCACTGCTTATTATTTGATATGGATGAAAGAATGGATGTTTCTGAAAATCAAGAGACTTTTAGAGTTACAAACTAAGAAATGTAGTACCCAGAAGATTTAGAGTTAGAAGATCACAACCTATGATTTGGAGTGTGTTGCTATTATATGGTATGATACAATTGAAATTAATGTGGATATCAAAAATAATTTCATTGAATTTGCCATGTTAAGAGTATGGAGTAGATAAACCCAAAAGCACCTTTATAGATCTCAGCTCCAGAAACATATTATAAAAGAACAACAGCAGACAAAGGCAAATGATTGACATAGTGGGAACTGTTAGAAAACCATCAAGGATAATTCAGACTTAGATCAAGAGAGCAATTAACAGCAGAGAGAGATCGTTGTCAATACATGCAGTCCTCGACTTACAACAGTTCATTTAGTGACCATTTAAAGTTACAACAGCACTGAAAAAAGTGACTTATGACTGTTCTTTGTGCTGACAACCATTGCAGCATCCTCATGGTCACATGATAAAAATTCAGGTGCTTGGCAGGTAGTTCATATTTATGATGCTTGCAATGTCCTGGAATCAAGTGATTAGCTTTTGTGATCTTCTGACAAGCAAAGTCTATGGGGAAGCCAGATTCAGTTTAACAACCATGTTATGAACTTAATGCAATGATTCACTTAACAACTGGGGGCATGAAAAGTTGTAAAATGGGGCAAACTCCTTTAACAAACATTTAATTTAACAACATAAATGTTGGGCTCAATTGTGGTCACAACTCAAGGATTGTGTGTAGTTTCCCCATTTACAAAAGAAAGATTTAAAATGGACAAATGGCATGTAGCAAACCGAGACAGAATTTGAAGTACAATTGTGTGTTGATAATGAACATGTAATTGATCAAATCCATAAACGTTTGTTAGAATTTGAAACAGGAAGGTTTAATAATGTATGAGTTGGGTAAGAACTTGGTTATAATATTCAGATGGGTCAATGGGAAAATATTTGGTTAAAAATATTGACGCTTGCATTGTGTTACTATCTGAAAGAGAATTTTTATAAAATGATGTATTGTTGGCATAAAACACCAGAGACATTGTGTAGAACTCATACAATCATTTCAAATTCTCTTTTCCTCTTTATATTAGTTTCTATTTTCTTTTTTAAAGTTTTCATAAAAATGGTAAATACAGTGTATAAAAATAAAGTATGTGTAAGTCAGAGTACCTGTTGGTGAAATGGAGGAAAAATAAAGTCATTTGATTTCTTGAGACAGGGTTGAAAGAGAAACAATATGAGTTTTACCAATGCAATTTTATGCATATTTACTCAGAAAAAATATTGTCTTATTATTCTGAGGAAAGCATGTGCATTGAAGATTAATGCTGCTCCATTAGAGGAACTGAACTGTGTGAATCAGACCCAAACTATTCTTCTTGTCTTCAAGGTGGACGATGTGGATGGAATTAAGTCATTTAAACAAAATATACTACCTTGCACTTTGGACAAGCACACCCAGAATCTTATGACACTCATATTCAGCAATGATATGTTTAAAGAAGCCATGCAGACCATGAATATAGGTAAATGGTGGAGGGACCACTTCTCTGCCCCATGAAAGAAAACCATCCCTTTCTTTTATCTTGTTTTCTCTAGTTGTTCTCTAATTGTACAATTAACAGATTTTTTTTTCAGAATGGTTTTATCTTTGCTTGGTCTAGTATCAAGTCAAGTCAATTAAAGTTAGGTAACCTGGGGATTAAATTGTTTAGCAATAGCAATAGCACTTAAGACTTATATAGCACTTTACAGTGCTTTACAGCCCTCTCTAACCAGTTTACAGAGTCAGCCTATTGCCCCCAACAATTTGGCAGTTCTTGATCCAACAAGTCGAAAATATGGGATTTGGATCTAAATTGAAGAAAATGATTGGCACAATTTATTCGAACCAAAAAGCTAGGGTAATTATAAATGGGGAGATAACTGAAAACTTTAAGATTATGAAAGGTTTTAGGCAGGGATGTCCAATGTCACCTCTGCTTTTTATCTTGACCATCGAAGAGCTTTTAAATCAGATTAGACAAAGAAAGGAGATAACTGGACTGAAGAGCAAAAAAAGAAGAATATAAAGTACAGGCATTTGCGGACGACAGTGTTTTTTGTAGAAGATCCAATGGAGTCAGGGACCTATCTATTTCAAGAATTAGAAGAATATAGGGCGGTAGCAGGACTAAAAATTAACAAAGATAAAACAAAAGTAATAATCAAAAACTTGATAGAAAGTAAAAAAAAAGAACTGGAAAGGAAACTGGGATTACAAAGTGTCAAAAAACTTAAATATCTAGGAATTTGGTTAACAGGAAGATGCTCTTCCATAAAAGAGGATAATTATATGAAACTACTTTCACAAATAAAGATCTGGCCAATTGGGGAAAATTACAACTATCACTATTAGGCCGAATAGTGGCCATAAAATGAACATATGACCAAAACTATTATACTATTTTCAAACAATACCTATAAAATTGGATAAGAATTTTTTTCAGGAATTAGATAGGACGGTAATGAAATTTATATGGATGTGGAAAAAAGCACGAATAAAATTGAAAATGTTTCAAGATAGTAGAACCAGAGGCGGCCTTGGACTCCCAAAATGGGAAACATATTATCAAGCAGCAATTTCACTGTAGGTTAAGAAGTGGATAAACTTAAAAAAAATAAAAGAATTTTGGCGATAGAAGGTCATGACCTCCAAATTGGGTGGCATGCTTTTCTATGGGATAAAAAAAATAAGATCCACTCCTATTTCCATAGACATTTGATAAGGGACTTACTTTTACAAACTTGGGAGAAAATTTTTAAAAAGCATTATTTGAAAAGACCAAACTGGATCTCACCTATGGAAGCTATATTATATTCAAATACAAGGGACATTAGAAAAATGATTAAATATAAAGAATTGGTAGATGAACATAGGGAATTAAAAACACTGGATAAACTAAAAGAACAAGGGATAATATTAGACTGGTGGGTATACTTGCAAATTCAAACTAAATTTAAGAAAGATGTAAAGGAGCTAGGGATAGATAAAGATTTACAAAAATTCGACCAAATCTTGACAGGCAATGATATAAACTTTATAACATGAACATATAATTATTTACTGGAGGTAGAACTAGAAGAGGGAATTGTTAAGGGACCAATGATTGCCTGGGCGAGAAATGTGGGTCATAATATAAATTTAGATGAGTGGGAAAAGACTTGGACCGAGAACTGGAAGCTGACTTTGTCGACGGCATTCAAAGAAAATCAATATAAAATGTTTTGTAGATGGCACTTAGCATCAGCACGACTGGCGAAAATGTATCCAACCTTGAAACCAGAATGCTGGAAGTGCAAACAAAAGAAAGGAACATTTTTCCATATGTTGTGGCAATATATAGAGGTCAAAAAATACTGGAAGAAAATACAGAGATGGCTTTTTGAGATTACAAAATATAAATTGAAATTGGAATCCGAAACATTTTTTTTAGGTATGATTTAAGGGAATTTGAGTAAAGATAAAAGATATCTTATTGTATACATCTTAACTGCAGCAAGAATCACGTTAGCACAAAATTGGAAGAGTGATAAAATACCACCAGATGAAGTTTTGTTTCAAAAAATAATGGACTGTGCTGAACTAGATAAATTCATTATAGAACTGAAAGGCAAAGAGGATAGAGAATACTATGCGACATGGGAGAGGTGGTACGAATGGGTGAAGGATAAGGATAATGTGTCATCACAAAATAATGTATCGTTACAAAATAAGAAACATTAAATTTTTAATATACATTAAAAATAATGTATCATTATAAAATAAAAAACACGTATATACAGTGACACAATAACTGTTAACGGAAATGAGATTTTGTATTTTTTGTTTTTAAAGAATAAAAACTTTTTAAAAATTGGGTCCTTATTTTACCCACCTTGGAAGGATGGACGACTGAGTCAACCTTGAGCCTGGTGAGATTTGAACTGCCAAATTGCAGGCAGCTGGCAGTTAGCAGAAGTAGCCTGCAGTACCTCACTCTAAACACTGCGCCACTGTGGCGCAGATTCTTCTCTTGGCTTTCTTCACAAATGATGTACAACTTGGAAATCACTGTTCATGCTCAGTGTACTATAAAGGGCACAGATTTCACTTGCAGATGGTATTCTAATCCTGGTGGCTTCAGCCACTGACTTGTAAATATCCTGGAAGTGTTAGATTTATCAGTATGGCAATTTCTTGTGTCTGTCAGATGTGAAGAAGATGCCACTGGGAAAGCTGAGCAAACAGCAGATTGCCAAAGGCTTTGAGGCTTTGGAAACTCTTGAAGAAGCTCTAAAGAAGCAACCACCTTCCCAGAAGCAACTGGAGGAACTTTCATCTCGCTTTTATACCATTATTCCCCACAACTTTGGTCGTAATCGGCCTCCATCCATCAACACACAAGAAGTTGTTCAAGCTAAGAAGGATATGCTTCTGGTAAGGAGTTCTGAGAAGGGGACCAAACTTCAGTTTTTATCATGTTTTGAATTGTCAGTCAGGAAGATTTCTATCCAAATTTTATGTGGATCAGCTGTGATACTAAATACATTGATGACAGTTTTGCATTATCTTTATTAACCTGTCCTGGCAGCCATTGGTGGCTTGGGATGCCCAAGCTAGCTGACAAAACCAGGGAACTGAAATGAGTAACAAATGGGCTTCTTTGTGGCTATAAACATCATACTCTATATTATGCTTTTAAAAAGAGGTGGGCAATCCTTCGTTCAATCTTTTAAACTCCTTTGTGATTGCCCTCAAGTTCCTCTAAAATCACACAGCTGAAATTCAACATAGTAAGGATAGTATGCTTTTCTGCCAATTTCTGGTAATTTTTTAAAAAGTATACTACAGGTAGTCCTCAACTTACAACAGTGTCCATTCGAAGTTACAATGGCACTGAAAAAGTGACTACTGACCATTTTCCCCACTTATGACCGTTGCAGCATCCCCATTGTCACATGATTTACATTCGGATGCTTGACAACTGGTTTCTATTTATGATGGTTGCAGTGTTCTGGGATCATGTGACCATCTTTTGCATCCTTTTGGCAAGCAAAGTCTATGGGGAAGAGTAGATTCACTTAGCAACCATGTTACTAGTTTAACAATTGCACTGATTCACTTAACAAATGTGGCAAGAAAAGTCGTAAAATGGAACAAAGCTCACTAAACAAATGTTTCATTTAACAACATTGATGTTGGACTCAACTGTTATCGTAAGTCAAGGATTTCCAGGGAGGGACTGCCATAGAGAGGAAGGGGTCAATCTATTTTCTAAAGCGCCTGTAGGCCAGACAAGGAATAATGGATGGAAACTGAACAAGGAGAGATTTAACCTGGAAATAAGGAGAAACTTTCTCACAGTGAGAACAATCAACCAACGGAACAGTTTTGCCTTTGGAAGTTGCAGGAGCTTCATCACTTGAGACTTTCAAGAAGAGATTGGACTGCCATTTGTCAGAAATGGTGCAGGATCTCCCACTTGGGCAGGGGGTTGGATAAGAAGACCTATAAGGTCTCTTCCAACTTGGATTATCTGTATCTACCTGTATTTTACTATATTTTACTATAATTAAAGCATAAATAACACCCGAGACGCCTAACACCAACTAAAGCACTCCCAAATTGAAAAAAATGTGATAATTCTGGCCCTGTCTTCTCCAAGGGCAATATCTCATCACCACTATCTTTCTGGAGTTTTTGATTGTGAAACAAAAATCACATTTTTCAAAGGGCTTCTTAACCACAAAAGATTTTTTTCTATAAAGGATAAGAATGTAATCATCCTGTGAAATACAGCTCTAGTATTTCACACCCTTCTATCTCATGTATCGTAGCCTGTTTGTGTCCATATTAGCCCTAAATTAAAAAAGAGAAATACAATAAGTTGAATAAGACGAGCACTTTCTAATAATTGTCCTTGGACATATCTAGGTCAGTGGTAATAACATAGCCTGATGTGCTTTATATTGGAAAAGAAAGCTACTGTATCACTTGAAGTTTGTAGACACATAAAGACAAAACAGCCTGAACAAAAAAGCCAACTTTTTGGCCTTGCATTTCTCAAATGATAAGACTCTTCAGCTAGATGCTTAATTAATGAAACATTTTGCCATGGAGCTGTAGATTATATATCTATACCTCTACAGTATAAAATCAAGATAATAGATGGTTAAGAAATTGGACTAGTACGAAGAAATCCAAGTTGAAGTCTATTCTCAGGCATAAAACCTCACTAGTTCTTAGCCCTACTTACCAGACAGATTGTGCTGAAGAAAATTTGAAGGAAGGAGTGCTGTATATTTGAGGAAACTTGGGATGTAAATCTAACAAGTAAAACATAATTTTGAATTAAAAAGAAGTTCGTTGTTATTCTTTTCAAGCCAGCAGATGCATGCATTCAACGAGTTCAATTCACTGCTGATAGTGTGTTCCTAAATGTGTTTATTCCAAACAATTGCCCTCTTACTTTCAGTAGGACTGGCTGTTCTGGAAATGGATGCAGGATAACAGCCCAAATGTGAGATTACTGCTTCCATCTGCATCTCAACTGCATCCCAGTGTTGGTGATGACTGGTTTACTTTATTGGTAGGTCTTAGCAGATATTGAACTGGCCCAGAGTTTACAAGCCCAAAAGAAGGAGGAGGAGGAAGAGGAAGAGAAGGAAATGGTGAAAGAAGTTATGCACCCCCTGGACAAGGACTATGGGCTTTTGAAATGTGAACTCACCTTAGTAGATTCATCATCTGAGGATTATAAGGTAAGATGGCCCTACAAGTTATTTCTTATTTGCTTTAAATACTCAAACAGCTGAGTCTGAACAATACAGGAACATGTGAATAAAGGACAAAGGACAACATGTGGAATAGCCTCTTCTACAGCTAGCAATAACTCTCCTATTTATCTCAGTTCTTTGATGTTCACTTTCTTTCTTTACTTCTATTCCTCTCTACCCTACTAGCTGATTGAAACCTATGTGAAGAAGACAAGTTCCCCTTACCAAAAGCTTCGTATCATGAATATTTGGAAGGTCAACAGAGAGGATGAGGTAAAGTCAAACAGGAATATCTCTTTCTCTGGTCTGTTCGAGGACTGAGATTTGTTTCTTTCAACCTTAAGATCATGTTGGCTGCAGGAATCAGAGTTACTCCAGCCCATCTAAAGGGTACCAGGTTGGGGAAGATTACCCATAGGAACATATAATCTGAACGGATACAAAAAAATTAAGGCCATATTTCTTTACTCCTGGTAATTCTGATTCTCAGGGCATGTGCCAATTGAGGCACAAATATTTTTGAGATATCAAAAGAATGATTGAGATCAAAAGCTCTGCAATCCATCTGACCAGATCTAGTTCCTAAGACATTTTTTTTTTTGGGGGGGGGGGATGTTATCAGGTAGATAATAAGACCAATTATGATTGTGAGACATCAAGACTTTAAAGAACTATTTGTATCCATTGGCAGAATAAAAACAAGGCCCATTTCCTAATTAGGAATCTTGTTCTTTTATGCAGTAGCAAAACTCTCTCTATATATACATTGGGGATGACCATCAAGTGTGCAGATGAGTCTGCAGTTCAACAGCAGACTGACATGGGAAAGCCATGTTTGGCTTTCTACCTTTCCTTTATTCAAATATGACTTGAACAGGAGCAAAGATGTTATATTCTTGGTTCTCTTGTTTCATTTCCTAAACAGAGCCATCGTTTTAAGACTCATGACCACTTGGGAAATCGGCGCCTACTCTGGCATGGGACCAACATAGCTGTCGTTGCTGCCATCCTGAAGAGTGGCTTGCGCATCATGCCCCATTCCGGTGGCCGTGTTGGCAAGGGAATTTACTTTGCTTCTGAGAACAGTAAATCAGCAGGCTATGGTGAGGCCACATTCATTATTATTCTACCATTTGCTGCTTTACCATTGTTAGCAAACTATCCTCGCAACTGCTTCATGAGAGTAACACAAGGGAAGGAGAGACAACAGAGTCAATTTGATCCAGTGGCTAAACCACACACACACATACACAAGTCTCTCTCTCTCTCCCCCTCCCTCTCTCTCTCTCTCTCCCCTATATATATCTGTGTGTGTGTACACATACATATGTATGTATATGTGTATATATATATATATATAGTGTGTGTGTATATAAATATAGATATATATAGATATATATAGATACACACACACACACTATATATATATATATATATATATATATATATATATATATATATATATATATATAT
>BLBF01000003.1:55699778-55723741 GCA_015471245.1 Laticauda colubrina | reverse complement strand
TCTGGTTTCTTCTGTCTGTTTTGTGGCTTTGATTGGCTGGCAACACTGTGTTCCTGTGTTGGAGGCTTTCAGTGCAGCTTGGCTTCATGTAAAAGGACAGCTATTATCTATTAGGAAGCTTGGTTTCATCTGGGTGCCTGGTGGGGGGGTGTTTGAGCTGGAGGTATCAGGGGGAGTCTGTTTGTGCCCAGGTGTTTGCCTGGTTTGTGGTGTGGAGATCTTTCTGTTTGATAGTGCAGGCTTCCAAATGATTGACAGTCTGGTGGAATCTTCTCTTCTATTCATGCTTTCAGGTCTTTTTTCAATCTCTATGGCTTCTCTGATGATTCTGTGGCTGGGGTTTTTTATAGTGGCTAGGGTTTTGGTGCCATTGAAGTCAATGTTATGACTTGTGGCTTTCATGTGTTGGACGAGTGAGGAGGTGTGTTCCAGCTTTTTTCCTGAATTTTTGTGTTCATCCAGGCGGGTACTTATTCTTCTATTGGTCTGTCCAATGTATGTGGCCGGGCATGATGCACAGGGAACTTGTATATGCCTTGGTTTTCCAGGTCAATTTTATCTTTGAGTTTTCTAAGGATGGCTGCTATTTTTTTGTCTGTTTTGAAGGTAGTCTTGATGTGATGCCTGTGTAGTATCTTACTGATTTTGTCTGTAGTACCTCTTATGTAGGGCAGGACAGCTGTTCCATAGGTCTGTTGATCTTCTAGGTCTCTATTATGTCTTAGTGTGTTTTTGTGGATCAAGCTGGTGATTTTGTTTTTGTGGAAGCCGATGGTTGTCAGTACTTTCGTCAGGGTGCATAGTTCAGTCTTTATATGTGTCTTGTCTGCCAAGCATTTGGTTCTGGTGATTAGTGTTTTGGCCACGGAGTTTATCTGTGCTGGGTGGTGGCGGGATTGGGCGTTGAGGTAGCGGTTGGTGTGTGTTTTCTTCTGGTAAATGGTGTGTCCTAGTGTGCCATCTATTCTTTTGTAGATTAATACATCTAGGAATGGTAGTTGTTTGTTTATTTCCGTTTCCATGGTGAACTTGATTTTGGGGTGTGTGCTGTTTAGGTGTGTTAGGAAATTGTTTAGGTTTTCTTTTCCATGGGGCCAAATCACAAATGTGTCATCGATGTATCTTCGCCATAGTTTGGGCTTGTGGGTGGCATTAGCCAGGGCTCTGGATTCAAATTCTTCCATGAACAAATTTGCAATGACAGGTGACAGTGGTGATCTCATAGGAGCTCCTTCAATTTGCTTGTAACTTTGTCCTTTGTATATGAAATATGTGTTGGTTAGGCAGTGTTCTGTTAGTTCCATGAGGTGTTTAGCTGGTTGGTATTTATTTTTGATGATTTCAAGAGTTTCTTTTATCGGGACTTGAGTGAATAGTGAAACCACGTCGAAACTTACAAGCAGATTTTCTTGTTCCACTTGTAGATCTTTGATCATTTCTTAGAAGTGGTGTGAGTTTTGTACATATACCATTTCTTAGAAATGATCAAAGATCTGGTTGGGAGTCTTGGTCTGTGTTTATTGGTCTTGGAATTTGCTGTGTTCTGTTTGATTGGTGTTTCTAATATCTTCTAATTTTTTTTTGGCTTGATTAGCTGGCAACATTGTGTTCCTGTATTAGAGGCTTTTAGTGCAGCTTTGCTCCAAGTAAATGGACGGCTATCATTTGTTAGGAAGCTTGGTTTCATCTGGGTGCCTGGCTGGGGTGTGTTTGAGCTGGAGGCATCAGAGGGAGTCTGTTTGTGCCTAGGTGTTTGCCTGGCTTGTGGTGTGGAGATCTTTCTATTTGAGAGTGCAGGCTTCCAAATGATTAACAGTCTGGTGGAATCATCTCTTCTATTCATGCTGTCAGGTCTTTTTTCAATCTCTATGGCTTCTCTGATGATTCTGTGGCTGGGGTTTTCTATAGTGGCTGGAGTTTTGGTGCCTTTGAAGTTGATGTTATGACCTGTGGCTTTCATGTGTTGGACTAGTGAGGAGGTGTGTTGCCCCTTTTTTACTGCATTTTTGTGTTCATCCAGGCAGGTACTTATTCTTTTATTGGTCTGTCAAATGCCGAAACGTAACAATGGCCAACTATAATCCTTGTTTTATCATTTTTGAACCTTTGAGTCAGAGTTGACTCTGAGCAACTGACTGGACAAATCCCTGCAATTTTCCTGACAAGATTTCAGAAATGGTTTGCCATTATCTCCTTGTTAGAGCTGAGAGAGAGTGACTGACCCAAAGTCATCCAACTGGGTTGATGCCTAATTTTTTTACTTTAATAATAATTTTATTATGAATGACAAAAACTGTAATACAAATTAGAAAATAAAATAATAAAATGAAAAAATAGAAAGTGCAGTCAAGAAAAAAATAGAAAAGAAAAAAGACTATAATAAAAGTTATAAAAAAATAAAATAAAAAACTATTTATCATTTTAGTCATTTTAAAATAAATGACTTCATCACAAATATAAACAATTTTAGTAAATTAACATATTGTTTTAAAATACAACAAATGAACTTTTCTTTCCATATTCCATCTTTTATCTATAAACAAATCCTTAAAAGTTCATCATTTTAGTTCCAGTCAGCAAAAGACCATTAAGGGTTACCAGAGATAGAAACATATTTATTTTAATCTTGATAAAATAAACTAACTTTATATTCCTTCCTTTTATTTTTACAATCTTGCTCTTTAATTCCTTCAAATAATGTCCTGGAACTTGATTCATTTTCATTTTTTCTTTGTCTCTTCTCACAAATTCTTCAAAACTTTAACAAGCTTCTTTTGTTATCCAAGTCACTCCCTTGGTTTCTAATTTGTATATCCCTTTTAATTATTAATACATAAGTCAGTTTATTTTGTATGTCCAGTTTAGCATGTTTTTCCATATCATCCTTGTAGTCTGTCATTTTAAAATCCACTTTCAGATCAGCCTCAGGCTTCTCCAGTAAAACTTGTTCTTCTTCCATAACATCTTTTAACACAAGTCTATCTATAGAGGCAGACAGTCTTAAAATTAACTTCTGAGGTCAGTGTTAAAAAAATATCCCTCAATATGTAGAATGTTAAAATATTTAGCTCACTTCTGAATTAATATGTAAAATTTAAGTGTTCTTTAATTATAATCTTTAGTTCCTTCAAGTTCCTCTGGTATCCAAACTTCAAAGTCCCATCCTAATTTTTTTTAAGAAAGAATTCAAAACAAAAGCATTTTCCCATGGAAAGGATTCTTATAATTCCAAAATCTTATTTCAAATCCATTTTCAAAATCAAAATTCTAATCACTTTTTTGCTGTTTTATTTAAATAAAAAGATTTTTTTTGTTCTTAAATTTGTATTTAAGTTTTCTTTCATAAAGGATTGAAGGAAACCAATGCTATAAAACATATCAATCCAAAGTTCCCAGCAGCTGAACCAATTAGTTAGCAACCAAAAGGCATTAGAAAAGGAAATACGTGAACGCAGTGTCCTTTCAAAGGCGCAACTGTGATTTGAGCAAGTTGGCTATTCCCTCATCTCCCAGAGCTCTAAGCCCACTGGAGACCACTGTTTCTGTGAAGAGCAACTGTCTGGAGCATTTGAGGGTGATTTCAGGTGCTTTCCTTGTCTAGAGAGGAATCACAAAGTGTTGGTCTGCTCACTGGGTCTTAATTCTGTAGCAGTTGTCAGCTCTGTTTTTAGCAGACCTGTCTTCAGTTTGCCATTTCTTCCCCAGAAATCCCACCTGGGTTCATGTCTGGGATGGGATTAGAATTTATGATCTCCCAGTTTTTGGACTGCTGCTTTAATCATGCAGGCCAAAATTCAGGGACAAAATGACTCAATTTAATTGTTGAGGTTTCACTTGGTTTGAGGGAATGTATAAGTTTTAAGAAAGGAAAAGTAGACCTCTGGTTATCATTCTCGGCCTACTTGGGAAGAGGGGGAATCATTCTGCTGAACAACTAGCTCTTTTGTCAAAGCTGCTTTCTTTCTTCCAAAGGCAACTCAGAAACTGTTTTTCTCTTGAGGAAGAAGAAGTTAAACATTTTGCTTCTCATCTAGGAAGCTTCATCAGATCTGAGGGAAGAGGGAATGGAAGGATTATATTTCTTTGCAATCATTTGGTCCTTACCAGTCTCTAAGGCCTCAGTGGTCTCAACAACTCTCAGAGAGTGCTAATGACCAGATGACTGCAAAGAAATACAATCCTTCCATCCCCAGTTTCCTATCAGAACCTATCCTTCTATCTGTGCACTATTCAATCTCAATTGTCAGTACCTATCCTTCCATCCCTCTGCCATCAGAACTGATGAAGCTTCTTGAATAAGAAGTGAAACATTTTCTTCTTTGTCCTCAAGAAAAAAACAATCCAGTTGCCTTTTGAAAAAAAAAGTACCTCTGGGACAACCATGATCTGGGTGACTGAAAATCTCCACAGACAACAGGCTGTTTTGTTCTCAAGTTTTGATGGCACCAGAGTAGGCTATGGTCAGGCCAGGCCATGGATTGCCTAATTCAATGAGGTTAATATAACTTAATAAATCTTGTCCATATAAGATTATATAATATAACGGATATAATATATCCGTTATATCAGTGATCCCCAGCCTTTTTTGTACCAGGGACCGGTTTCACGATTATTCATTCTTCCACGGACCGGTACCTGAGTAACGCGAGACTCCACGGCCATCGGGATGGCTCTTCGTTCGAAGCCACCCCCCCCTTCAACAAAACTAAGGCGCGAAGATTCCTTCAGCACCCAAATGCCACTTTCCAGCCGAAAACCCGGAAGCACTTTCCAACAGAAAACCCGGAAGCAACCAAAAACCTGGAAGCACCATCGAAACAAGATGGCGGCGCCCAAGCTTTGTGGCCCGGTAAAAAATGATCCACGGACCGGTACCGGTCCGGGGACTGGTGGTTGGGGACCCCTGCGTTATATTAATCCATGAGGTTAATATAACTTAATAAATCTTGTCTCCATCTCATGGGCCAACAACCGAGAACCTCAAAATGGCATTTTCCCAAAGCAGGTAAAGCTGGCTACTAAAGAACCAGCATTTGAAAATATATCCTTCTACAGCCATCTTTATGTGCTAATTGGGAAAACTTCAGGATTTAATAAACAGGAAGTGTGCAGGGCATGCAAAACAGCTGTCTAAGAACTAGCATTTCAACCTCTTACTATCTATACTACATTCATTCCATTCTTTCTCGTGGGAAAAGGTCAAGGTGGATAAGATGTCCTCCTTAGGAGGCAGTAAGTATGCACTTGGAGAGGTCAAGAGCCATATGTGAAATATCTCCATTTAGAGCAAAGAAGTAGAATACCCAAGTAAAAACCTGAAACATTTATCTAACATGAATGAATGCACTGTATTTGGAGGGTTTTTGGCTGCAGGAAAATCTGGTCATGGTCCCAAAATGAAATGGAAATCTGAATTTCAGTAGTGTATGAGATTCAACCCTGGTGATAGGTAGCTCCCTTTCCATATCTAATCAGATGAACAACTGTCTTCCTTTCTCTCTTTGCAGTGGGCACTACCTCCAGCCGGGAGGGAATCATGTTCCTGAATGAAGTGGCCCTGGGCAAGGTACATTACATCACTCAAGATGACTCTTCATTGTGCCAGCCCCCAGTGGGTTACGATAGTGTCCAGGCTTGTGGCCATACTGAACCTGGTAAGTTTTAAAGACTTGCATTTTAATAACTTGTAGCTCTTGCTAATCCTCTCAATTTCTTAATTTGCATTTGCTTTCATGTCTTCAGACCCTGCATGCGATAAAGAGCTTATCCTGGATGAGAAAAAAGTGCTGATATCACAAGGAAAGCCCATTGTTATGACTAAGTACCAAAACAGCCACTTCAGCCAGAGTGAGTACTTGATCTACCAGGAGAGTCAATGTCGCATCCGCTACCTGATCCAACTTCATTTTTGAGGCTTTTCATGGGCTGCTTTTTCTGCTGGACTCCACCCATTTATTCTCCTCTTTCCAGTGCCGAGTGGCTATCTTAAGAACCTACCTTGAGTTGGTCAGTTATATTCCCCAGTTCTCCATCCAGAGTTCATTCAGTAATCATGGCTTCTAGTTCTGCAGAGAAGACTGTGATGTGACTATCTTGTTTTGAATAGTATGGTGGCTTCCATAAGGCAGATTAGGACTCAGTGGATGTCCAGCAAAACAAAGATGAAATCATTACCAGACTGTTGCTATAAAAGGTATCACAACAAGGGCTAATGGCTTTTGGAAATCTCTTGGATCCGAGTAGTCTGAAAATAAAAGAAACTCTATTAAATTGACTTGGTGTCATCCTTCTGTATTTTCTCCTATACGGTCATGTTTAAATACTCTTGCTAAATTACATTTGTTAATAAGATCTGGTAGAAATTAAGAGCCAGGATGATGAAGCAAGCTGTTTGTGAAGAACAAAGTTGGGTTAAATCTCCTCTTCTCCAACATTACGCTACTAGGCATATGCATTCTCTTGAACCATTTTTCCTTTTTTGTCTTAGATGGTCCAACAGATTTAATTTGATGGTATTTAGCCTACAATATAGATGCTCTTGGGAAAAATGGCTTCACACATTATTACCAGGTTCAGTATGGCCACAAGCCTGGACACTATCGTAACTTCATATATTAGTTACGGTGGTACAGTGGTTAGAGTGCAGTACTGCAGGCTATTTCTGCTGCCTGCTGCTGCCTGCAATTTGGCAGTTCAAATTTCACCAAGCTCAAGGCTGATTCAGCCTTCCATCCTTCTGAGGGGGTTAAAATGAGGACCCAGGTTCTCGGGAGCAATATGCTGACTCTATAAACCACTTAGAGAGGGTTGTAAACCACGGTGAAGTGGTATATAAGTCTAAGTTCTGTTGCTATTGCTATATAAGTTCAGAACTTCCTGCTGCACATACTTAACAGCAGACATGACAATTTTTGCTAGAGCTGTCAAGAAAGGAGGAAAAAAAAGAAACCACTGAAATTAAAAGTAAGTAGAAAAGAGGCAGGCTTTGGTACACTCCTGCATGTTCTATTCTCTCTGCAATCCCTGAATAAAGCCATCACTGTTCTTACCAATGTGTGAATGGCATGGAAAAGAGGATCATCTTGACTATTTCTGTTTGGAGAAATCACATGGAATTTTATTTTTATTTTAATTATGCATTTGTGATGGTATTCTTTTTCCATTTTTTTTCCTTGCAAAATCCTCTTTAAGTTTGTTACACAATCTTCCTCAGGAAATCTTTACTTGCAGGAATTTGAGAGAAATGGGTACTAGAAGGATGTGTGAGGACAGTGAAAGATGCCTGATCCTAATCGTCAGTCAGCTTTTGCAATGTTTTCAGCTGCTGATATGTTGGGACTGCCGTTCCCAGAATTCCCAGACATCATGGCCACAATTACATTGATTGCATAGTTTGAGAGTTGAAAGTGTTAGCCTGGAATAACTATATTTTTCTTTCCAAACTTTGTCTCTTTCTTTAATTCTGCTAAGAGAAATACAAGAGGTAGGAGAAAAATTAGTATGGCATACATTTAACTTTAATAAGGTAGCATGGCCATTAGAGCTTTTCTCTAAATCTATGATGAATATGTTTCATTTCTATCACAGTTTCACCACATTTCTCGTATCTATATGTTTATAGTGCCCATCTCCATAGTATCACCATAACTTTCATGTATCTACAAGGAGAACCAACAATTACAGGTTTGAGGTATGTGTAATATTTCAACACAAAAGGAAACCAACCCTGATTGTCCTTTGGAAGGATAGATACCGAAGCTAAAGCTCAAATACTTTGACCACCAAATGAGAAGAGAGAACTCATTGGAAAAGACCCCGATGTTGGGCAAGATTGAAGGCAAGAGGAAAAGAAGACAGCAGTGGATGAGATGGCTAGATAGTATTATCAATGCAGTTGCAGTAGGCAAGAGTTTGGGCAGATTGAGAGAAGCAGTGGTGGGATTCAGCCGATCCGCACTGGTTCATATGAAATAGTTGTTAAATTGCCCACCTCCCCACTATCAAAGTGGATCCTGGGCACTACACTGCCATGGAGAAACTGGCAACAGAGTAGCCAGCACAAGGGAAGGAGAAGGCCACTCTCCCGCTTTCTTCTCCCTGCTCCTCCTCCTTCCCTCCTTCCGCTCCATTGCCTGTTTCTCTATTGTAGCACAGCACCCAGGATCCACTTTGATAGCAAGGGGTAAGTAATTTAACAACCAGTTTACCCAGGGTCAGGTTGGCCATCACAGGAGGCTTGTCCCACATGTGCAGCAGAGCTGGATGATGGGGTTGGGCCACACCTCCCATGAAAGCCAACCTGACCCTGGGCGATCTGGTTAAATTATTTGAATCCCATCACTGGAAACAGTGGAGGATGTGGGGTCTGGCAGACACGACTTAGTGACTGAATAACAACAAAAATGTGTATGTTGAAAGAAAAACAATATTTAACCCTTCTATTCTCATCCAGAAGGGAAAAAAATCCTTTTTTATTTTAGAAGGCCATTTTATGCATTTGATTAATGGTGATAAGATCTGCTGAGTGAAATCTTAGCCTCTGAAGGAGATGTTGTTTAATGAGGCTGATAGAAGCAGCAGTCTGTAGATACTGTGTTGTAAGAACTAAGTATTGGTCTATGGAGCTAAGTATAGTATTGCCTAATCCAATGTTTTTCATCCTCAGCAAGTTTAAGATATGTGGACTTCAACTCTCAGAATTCTCCAACCAGCCATAGCTGGGGAATTCTGGGAGTTGAAATCCACACATCTAAAGCTCCCAAGGTTGAGAAATACTGGCCTAGTTTAATGGACAGTTGCTCACCTAGCTCTCATGCAGAAGTTGTATTTAAAGCCCCTGTCACGCTGCACCAACGGATGGAAAGAGGATGTAAAACAGAGAAAAACACTTGTCATCCGTTGATTAACGCGATGCATCCGTTCTGTACTCACTGCCTCCGTTTTGCTTCCTCTCTATCCGTCCAGCATCCGTTTATTGATGTTTCATCCACTCAGAAAGTTTTGAGCTGCTCAAAACTTTTGAGCGGAAAATGTATCCAATGCGTCTGTTCTGCATCCGCTAGGCATCCGCTAGGCATCTGTTCTGCATCCGTTACATCCGCTATATCCGGTAGGCATCTGCTGCGCATCCACGCAACTCCATCCGCTCCAGCGGTAAATGGACACAAGGAGGAAGCAGAACGGACGCGGAACGGATGCAGAACGGATGCCTAGCGGATGCAGAACGGAAACAAAGCATTTAAAACAGAAAAAACGTTCGCAGAGGGGACCTATCTCAGATATTAAGGATGTCTAGAGGATGCCAAGAGGATGCAAAGGGAAACCTAAGGGAAAACCTATACTGCCTATAAAAAGGGAGAGCAACTCACCTGGATCTCACTTTCAGACCAGCAGCCCAGCTGTGCAGACCTCTGCAGCCTTCATCTGACTCTTCCTCTTCCACAGCATCCAGTCATGTCCACCGTGGATTGTAACAAAGTCCTTTTGGCAGCCACCATCCTTCTGCAACAGTGCAAAGCCATCTACAGGCTCTGTGAACTCCACTATGGGAAGAAAAGGAGGTGGCCAAGAAGCGTCTGGGTCCGAAGATGAATCGCCAGAAGAGCAGAGTACGGACTTCTGATGGTGGAGCTCAGGAACAAAGACACTTGGGCATTCCAGAACTTCATGAGGATGCCTCCAGCCATGTTTGACAAAGTTGTGCAGTGGCTGACACTCAGGTTGACCAAGGCAAACACCAGCTTCCGGCCCAGCCTGGAACCTGGGCTCAAGGTGGCACTCACTCTGCGCCACCTGGCCTCAGGGACCACGTACACAAGCATGCAGTACGGCTGGAGGGTGCCACACAACACCATTAGCATTGTGGTCAGAGAAGTGGTGCAGGCCATCATCGAAGAATACATGGAGGAGCTCCTCCAGTGCCCCACCACTGAAGAAGGATAGAACAAAGTTGCAGAGCAGTGGTATCAGAGGTGGAACTTCACCCACAACGTTGGAGCCATCGATGGGAAGCACGTGGCCTGCAAAGCTCCAGCCAAGTCGGGGTCCACTTATTTCAACTACAAGGGCTTCTTCAGCATCATCCTCTTCGCCATGGTCGATGCTGACTACAAGTTCATGTACATCGATGCTTCAGGCAACGGCTCATGTTCAGATGCCCAGGTATACAACACCAGTGACCTCAAGGAGGGGCTGGAATGCAACCTCATCGTGGGCTTCCCAAATCCAGACCCCCTGCCCAACGACACGCAAGTTGTGCCCTACTTCATCGTGGGGGATGACGCCTTCTCCCTCACAACCTACCTCATGAAGCCCTACACCTCCAAATGCCTCACCCATGAAGAGAGGATCTTCAACTACAGGCTGTCCAGGGCAAGGCGGGTGGTGGAGAACGCCTTTGGCATCCTGGCCAACAGGTTCCAGGTATTTCTCACCACCATGCAGCATCGCCCACAGACCGTGAGGAGGATCGTGGAAGCTTGCTGCATCCTGCACAATCTCATGCGCACCCGCTACCCAGTCTTGCAGAACAGGCTCATGGACCTCCAACAAAGCAATGGGGACATGGAGCCTGGGGAATGGAGGCAAGGGCAAAACCTGATAGAGACTGAGGATGTGCAACGCCCCAACAGAGCCTCATGTGAAGGGAAGAAGCAGCGCAACCTCCTGAGACACTGGTGCAGCTCCCCAGCTGGAGCAGTGGAGTGGCAAGAGAGGATGATAGATGATTAATGGATGCTTCCTTCAGCCTGTCTCATCACACTGATGAGATTGGGCCATGTATGTTGGATGGGCCTACAATGAACAGGGCATTTAATAAAGAGTTGTGTTTATGTTGACATGTGTGGATGATTGATTACATTATTATTGATAATAAAGGGCCATAGGTGTGGCACCTGGGAGGGTGGACCATCCAGTCCCACTATGCTTGCACTGGAGGTTTATCTATCCACAGCTATTACCCATCCCAAAGGTATCCCTGCCCATCCCACTGCTATCCTTACCCATCCCACAGCTATTACACATTCCACAGGTATCCCTGCCCATCCCACTGCTATCTTAATCCATCCCTCAAGCCTGCAAAGGCTTAAACCATTTCTAAAAGTTTCCACCAAGACTTTATTAAAAAAATTAATGAAGCAAGTGTGTGAATCAAAGATAGACTTTATTAACAACAAGCTATAAAACAAAAATGAGTCTCTGGCACTCCTCTTGGTCGTTCAGTCTCAGGGGTGAAGGGTCCAGGTGCTGTGGAGGTGGCTGGTGCTGGAGTGCTTGTCTGATCCCCTGCATCATCAGCTCCTCCAGAAGCAGAAGCAGCAGAAGCTCCAGCCCCAGAAGAGCGAGCCCGTATAACAGAAGCCCCAGCAGAACCAGAGTGAGGGCCAGGGGGTGGGATGGTGGCCCTGTCCCTCTTGCCAGGACTGGCAGCAGATGGCTGAGGCTTTCTGTTCTTCCCCATGGTTGTGGGGTTGCTGGCTGGCAGGGAGGCTGGCAGGAACCAAGGCTGGCAGGAAGGCTTGCAGGGAGGCAGGCACCAAGGCTTGCAGGAAGGCTGGCACCAAGGCTGGCATCAAGGCTTGCAGGAAGGCTGGCAGGCAGGCAGGCACCAAGGCTGGCAGGTAGGCATGAACCAAGGCTGGCAGGAAGGCTGGCACCAAGGCTGGCAGGAAGACTGGCATCAAGGCTGGCAGGAAGGCTGGCAGGAAGGCAGACACCAAGGCTGGCAGGCAGACTGGCTGGCAGCAAGGCTGGCAGGCAGGCTGGCAGGGAGGCTGGCAGGGAGGCTGGCAGCAAAGATGGCAGCAAGGCTTGCAGGCAGGGCAGGCAAGGCTGTCAATCCGTCTGGCAGCAGGTCTTTCCTCTGAATGGTGACCTGCTCCGAGCTGCTTCCCTTATATCTGCGGGGCTTACGCAATGCATCCTCCCCACATGCGCAATTAACACTAGGCATCCGTTAGGCTTCCGCTGTGCATCTGCTAGGCTTCTGCTTTGCATCCGCTTCATCCGCTGTGCATCCGCTATGCATCCGCTTCATCCGTTCCGCCTCCACTTTGCTGAGGACCCCCGGAAGCCCTGCGGATGTACCATCCGCTCCCATCTGCTTCCATCCGCTGGGCTTCTGTTCCGCATCCGCTTTCCATCCGCTCTGCGTCCTCCCCGCGTCCGTTCCTTTCCGTTTTATCCGCTCTGGTTATGCAAATTTTTGCCCCTTTTGAGAGCGGATAACAACGGATGGAACATTTTTCTCGTACGTTGTGTCCTTTTTACTAACGTTTTGCATCCATTGGGCAGTGTGACAGGGCCTTAAATCAGCAATATGAAGTTTAAAAATGGAAATTTATATTGCTTTAAGCAATTGTTTTAACAATGCACTTTCTTTGTGCAGTGTCAACAGAAAGCTTTACTGTGTCTATCTACTCAACAGGCAGAAATACACATCACACCCATCAAAAAGAATTATCATTAATCATCTTTATATGGCCCCATTCTAGCAGTTGCAAAGAATAGAAACTAAATTGTATGAGAGGTTCACGTTTCATCCATTAATGGCACTATTATCAATTCAGGCACGGATGTGACAGAAGTCAGAGCTTAAATTAGCACAGTGTCTCACAAGCTGCCCTCATCGGTACCATGGCAAAGAAGAATACTGCTCTTTGTTCTTTTGCAACAAGTTGTATCTGATAACAAGTGGTCTCTTGTCATCCATTGTTCTGTCAATGAAACCTACGTGCTACTAAACCAAAACAAACCAGCATGATGGAGAGTTCTGCCCTCCCACAGCCTTTTGGTTAGATAAGAATTTCTATTTTAAAATCAACACATAATTTCTCCATGTCATCTTCATCATCTACAGATCTCAAACATATCCATCTTTTGTTTATGATCTTTATGAGTCTGAAGTTTTGCAAAAAAAAAAGTGTCTTTTGATAACACCTTGCAAATCTATGCTAACCAATAGCTGAGCATGGAGAATTCCAGCCAGTGTTTATTTACTATTTATTTGTTTATTTGTTTATCTACAATTTGTTAGTCCCCGAGTCACTGTCCCCACAATTTCAAATGCTCTGTGAGTTATCAGTCAGCCTTTTTCCCATTACAAAGATACAAAGAACATTTTAGCATTTGCATACATAGGTATACATAGTCCATATATTTTCCCACATGTATTTATATACATGTGTCCAATGGTTTGCAAAATATCCCTCCTGGTAGAGGTAAAGCAGAGGAAGATTGACTTTTAAAATTATTTTAAAAGTATACTGAACAAACTAAAAAAAAACCTCTGCCGTTGTGCCAGATCAATACAGCAGAGCAAACCTAGAAACAGCATGCCAGCAAAATTGTATTTGAGGTCTGCTTAAGTTAGATAGAATAAAATGCTAGTGAGGAGTGAAAAATAAAAAGCAGCTCCTCTAATGGAAGAACAAACAGACCTAGAAAAATGGGAGGAATTGGAAACAGGAGTTTCTTTTTTCTTTTTTGGAAGCAAGGGAAAGAAAATGTAAAGATGTTTCCTGAAGGTTGCAAGGAATCAAGTATCTTAGAAATACATGCAACATTATTTGTTTCTGAATATTTTATGGCAGAAGAAATTCATTTATATCTCAAGAAATAAGGAAAAAAATTGGTATCTGGATCATCATCAGATGATCATCATGAGCTGATGAATCATCATCAGCTCATCACAATCTGAGATTGCCATTTGTCATCTACTAGTCAATAAACCTCATAAAGTTCCACTCCTGGACACTTAAGCCCGCTCCCTTTTAATCCACAGCTATAGTTGCAAATAAGAATTTGTGACAAATATGTTTGGGATCATGTTTGTGTGTCAAAATGGCAGAAAAGGGATACAGATTCTGTATTGAAAAATGTACTGAGTAACTCAGTGGCAATGTATTCTATCCACCTAATGTAAAGATTGTGTTTCTGATTTGAATACTTTAAAAAATGTGTGAAGAGCAATGGCATTGGAGAAGGTCCTGCACCACAATATTCCCTGGAGAGCAAAGGTGACTAACAAGCAAAAATTGGAATGCATAGCATGTCACAGGAAGGCAAAATCATGAAGCTGCATCTCTTACTTTGGCAATGTCATGAAAGGGAATTCATTGGAGAAAGCAATTATGTTTGGAAGAATTAACGTTAAAAGGAAACCAAGCCATCAAAGAATACAGTGACTAGACATCATCAAAGCTGACACCAGCCAGAGCATAGAAAAGTAATAGCTCAAAATAGTAACAAAATCGGAAAATGTGGAGAGACCTGGCCCATAGAAGTGCCAAGAGTCTAGCATGACTTGAATGCATAAAATATTTATGAAGCATATGGCTGGTATTAAACCTTCATGTGTTGAGGCATTTATTGACTTTCTGTGGTCTTACTTCTATTGCCCTTTTTAGCCAGTGTGTGCAATATACTACAAAAGACAGAATAGTACTGCTAAAATTAGAAGAAGAAAAGTTAATAGGATTGCAAGAAAAATATTGTCTCCAAGAGCACTAAAATAAATACAATATCAAATCTAAAAGTATCAAATCTCATTCTCCTTCTACCAATACATTTTGGTATAAAATGGCTGGATTCATGCAAAGTGAAAATGTGATTTATATGGCTTAGCATTGTTACAGATTTGAAACCAGTCCAAACTGCCAGTGGCTTGCAAACTGTAATTTATGAAAATGCAAAGTGTGAATCCAGCTACACTAGCTTAAACAGCAAAACTCAATTAAAATAAGCCATGGACTGGTGAGATATATAAAGCCAATTAATATTAGATTACAATTTTTGACTTTTGGTTAAAAAATAACCTACATTTTAATAGCAAAATGAGTGAAAATATCAGTTCTTGAATGTCATTATACCATATGTTAAATGTCAAGGTTTCCATGCAATGAACAATGAGGTAAAAGTCCTATTCTTTTTTACACATTACTTTGTTTGCTTTTGGAAAATCCAGCTGTTTAATTGCATATATCATTCATAGCATGTGCTGTTCACATGCATATAAATTGCTATGTGAATTTTTTTTTCTACTGCCAATTTAAAAATTGATCTATGAGTTGTAGGAAATGGAATAGGAGGCTTGTTTTGACTGTTGGATTATGATTTGAAGGATATATGACCACAAACCCAGTTTCTTAATTTTATACATATTTCCATTTCCCAAGCTGCCCTTTTGTCCATGATGATTTGGTTTCCATCTCTGATTGCTAGATCTCAGAGATATAATAAATCAAATGGATCCCATTAACATTAAACAATCATTTTTAGTTTTTTAGGCCTATGATTTCAAACCCAGAGCTCTAGCTTAATGATGCCTATCTTCGATTTATCAGTTGCATATGTTGTCTTTTCCTAAACAATCAAAAGATGGGAGGGAATGGTAGTGAATTGGTTTTCCTTTCTTGGCTTCATGGTTCAATAATGGAGGAGCAAACTCTGACAAAACAATAAAATAAAAGGGATTTGAGGACAAATTCCTTTCCTCATTTTAAATTTAAACTACTACTATCCACTAGTCCTTGCTTAGCTGGAAGAAAACTATCAGCATGAACTGGCTGTTCTTACTGCAACCATCCTTGTCCCATCTGTTCTGGTTTATCATGCAAATGCTACTGTCTTTAGCAAGTAAAGGAAGGAAACTAGTAGCTTAGCTTGGTATTTTTGCCTTTCCTTCTCACAAACTGTTTCTCAACAATGGGAGAGTATTCACTAACTACGGTCCTTTCTGGGAGAGGGACTGGAGAAGAGAGCAGGGAAGCTTTGAGAGAAGGGCTAATTTAGCCATTTGTCAAAATGCACTCCTGGCTTTATTTATTTAGTTATCTATCAGATTTATGTAGCTGTCCATCTAACCAAGGTGTCTCTGGGCAGTGTACAATAAAAAAGAACAATAAAACATATCTTAAATGTTATCAATAAATCAATAAAACTTATATACCCTCACTAATTGCCTCACTAATTGTTGGTTTATGATGGGATGTATGGTGCAACGAGAGAGTGTTATGCAGCTCCCAGCTCCTCTGTTGGTGAGCTAGTCCAGTGAAACAGGAATCAGAGCTGGTTCTCCCTGTAACAGCCCTACACAATCCCTTAAACACAGAGATACCTATTTAGTATTTTTTTAGTATTTATTTGATTTGTCAATTGCTTACAAGATACAGGTATAAGAATAAACAAAGTTTTGAATACATGAGATAGATATTTAAAAGAAAAATAAAAAGAAACAATAAGACAGGGACTGTAGGCACAATTGGTGCGCTTATGCACGCCTCCTACAGGCCTCTTAGGAAGGGGATGATGTCAATAGTAGACAGTCTAAGGTTAAAATTTTTGGGGTTTGGGGAAGAAACCACAGAGTCAAGTAGAGTATTCCAAACATTGACCACTCTGTTGCTGAAGTCATATTTTCTGCAGTCAAGTTTGGTGAGGTTAACCTTGAGTTTGTATCTATTGTGTGTTCTTGTATTGTTATGATTGAAGCTGAAGTATTCATTTGCAGGACATAGCAATGTATGATTTTATATACTGTATTTAAATTGGACCGGAGGTGGTGTAGTTTCTAGGTCTAGAGTTTCAAGTCTGGTGGCATAAGGTATTCTGCAATGAGTAGAGGAGCAGAGAACTCTTCTTGTGAAATATTTCTGGACTTTTTCAATTGTGTTAATATCAAATACATGATATGGGTTGCAGACTGATGAGCTGTATTCAAATATAGGTCCAGCAAAAGTTTGGTATGCTCTAGTTAATAGTGTGATATTACCAGAGAAGAAGCTATATAGGATTAGATTAACAACTCTTAATGTCTTTTTGGCTATGTAGTTACAGTGGGCTCTAGCACTTAGATAATTAGAGATGAGTACTCCAAGGTCCTTGACAGAGCTTGGATCATCAACAAGGTCTTGACTATTCAGCCTGTATTTTATTTTCTGATTTTTTTTGCCAATATGTAAGACAGAGCATTTATTTGTTGAGATTTGAAGTTGCCATTTGATTGACCATTCTGATACATAGTTAAGGTCTTTTTGGAGGGTTGTAGTATTGTATGTGGTGTTGAATAGCTTTATATCATCAGCGAAGAGAACACAGTTGCTCTTAATATGATCACAGAGGTCATTTATATATAGTATGAAGAGAGTTGGTCCTAAAACTCTGCCTTGGGGGACACCACTGTTGACAGGCACAGAATTTGATAGGACGCACCCAATTTTGACAATTTGTTGTCTGTTTGACAGGAATGCTTCTATCCAGTTATGTAGGTGTCCAGAGATACCATAAGATTTTAGTTTTAGTACCAGTTTGTCATGTACCACTGAATCAAAGGCTTTACAGAAGTCTATGTAGATTGCATCTATTGCTTTGCCCTGATTGAGTTGTATACTCCATATGTTTTTGTAGTGTAAGAGTTGCAGATTACAGGATAGTTTTTTTCTGAAACCAAATTGTTTATTAGAGAGTAGGTTGTCTGTCTTTAATAATTGATTTATGACTTTACAGGTGACACAACATAAAGAGATTGGTCTGTAATTTTCAACTAGGCTGGGGTCTCCCTTTTTGAAGATGGGCATGACCGTGGCTTGTGACCATAGTTTTGGCAAGGAGCTGGTCCTGAAAGATTTTTCAAAGATTATGCTTAGAGGTTCAGTTTTGTCAATGGGCAGCTTTTTTAAAAAGTAGGCACATATTCCGTCCAGTCCAATAGATAAGGATGGTTTTAGATTGTGTCGTGCTTTTTCAACAATGTCTTCTGTAAAATTGATATGTATTAGAACATTGTAGTTGTCTGTGGTTTGACTAGGAAGTACTGGGCTTGATCCATTGCTGTTTACAAATACTGAGCCAAAGAATGTGTTAAAGAGGTTTGCTTTGATGGTGTCATCGTTGCAGTCTTTGCCATTAAGTCCTTTCATGGGTGGGATGGACCTTGAGTTTTTTAGTATGTTGTTTACAAAATTGTAGAAACCATGGGTGGAATTTGTGCGTAGAAGGTTTTCCTCTTGTTTTATGTTACAGTTAGTGCATTCAATTTTTATCTGGTGGCATAGATTTTTGTATCGGCTTTTGAAGTTAGCAACGTGACCAGATTTGTTTTTTCGCCAAAGTTATCTCTTTTTGGATTGAAGCTTCATTATTATGGGTAATCTGTTTTTCCTGGTTTTGGGAGTTGTTGTTGGTACATATAGTTTGATGGCTCTTTTGATTTCTAGTAAGAATATGTTGTAATGGTCTTCAACAGTATTGCATCCAGTGAATAGAGATTGCCAATCAAGGGAAGAGAGATGATTATAAGATCATAGTTGCCTTTTTTGAAGTTATAAGTGGGGATTTTGTCATTGTGATGATTTTTGTGTGGATATATGTTGAGACAAAAGTCAATCATGTTGTGGTCACTGTTGGAAAAGGGTTCTTTAATTTGTATTCCATAAATTGAATTCAAACTATTGCAGAAGATGGGATCGAGGCAGTTGTTAAGCCTACTATTGTTGGTTACTAGTTGTTCCAGTCCCAGATTGTGACAGCATTGTAGAAGGTTGTATGTATGGGTTCAGTTGTACATTCGTTTAGGGTCCTGTTAATATGAGGTAGATTGAAGTCACCAAGAAAGATAAAAGTGTGTGGGCAGGATGCTTTCCATGTCAGTAGTGTATTTAGCTTGTTTACATGTTCAATATCATAATCAGGGGCTCTGTAACATAGTAAGAACCAAAATGTGATATTTAAGGTCAGTTCACAGATAATGGTCTCAGGAAGAGCAAGCTCCTGGGTAACTTGGATGGTTTTTAGATGTAAGAACTTTTTATAGAAGATAGCAACACCACCTCCTCTGCGGATTTCAAGATCGGATTGGTAAACATGATAGTCTCTTACTGAAGTAATGGAGTCAGGGAGAGATTCATTGAGCCATGTTTTACAGACAAATATGATTGAATATTTGAATATTGGAATTTAGCCATATTTAGTGAGATTATTGAGGAATTTCTGTCAGTAAGAGTCACTTCAAACTGCTAAAACTATTCAGAGGGTGTAGGAAAATCTCCAGATTGAGGGCCAGGCCTCCTGATTGGCTGAGCAGCCCTGCTCCCACACCCAATTAATGGCTATCTAGGTTGATCTCTCAATCAAAATTAAGTCTGAATCAAGGCTTGGCTCTGAGATCTGACAAAGAGGTGAGAACCAAGGGCTGGAGTCTTCTCCAGCTCAAACCCTTGCAGGAAAGACATTGCCCAAGAACTGGTGGGTAGGAAATATGTCTACTCCTGCTTAAAGCACCCAGTAGTTGGTGAGCTGATCCTATACATGATTTGACGGTATGATCTTTAGAATGGTCAGGGAAGTATCCCAGGGTGTACTCATGATTGAACTGAAGCAGGTTGTTGGCTTCTTAAGGTGAAAACACTGCTTCAATAACAATAGAGCAGTGGACAATTTAAAGTTGTTTCAGATATCAGTCAAAGACAAGATGAAGGCAATAGAATACAAACAAGATAAAAAACAAGAAAGTTTTGAGGGGTGGCTGCCCCATGGTTAAAGAAAGGAGGTAAAGTCCTTTGTTGTCAGGCTTAGCAGTAATACAGGGTATTGCTTACAGTGCCCAAATTTTTCAGTTGCATTCCTGCTACCTTGAAAATGGCCAAATAGCAAATTCTGAATATGTGCAGTTGCAGAAGTCAAAAAGCCTTGGCAAATACTTCAAGGAGGAAGTTACAGTTATATTTCTCTTCTTTTTTCAAAGACCTGAATGGGCATGGAGGAAGAAGTGAACCTTTGGCCACAGTTTTCCTAACTTCACCATTATTTCCAATTTCCTTTAGAGCACATTATATCTACAAATAAATGGTGACTTATCTCAACAGTGGTTCACTTCTGGCACCATCAAGCAACTACAGATATTTCCTTGGATTTAGTTGTCTCATCCTCATATATGTTCCATCTGCTAAATAATTACTCTTTGTTTTCATTGGGATATAGCCACTAAAGACAGCCCAAAGAAAGTACCATGACTTGGATAGAAACTTGGATAGACAGTAGTGTGGCCAGCTGAAGGTTTTGTCCTCTGTTAACATCATATATATTTGATGTGCTGTGTTCAGTGAGAGCAATGAATATTCAGTCAACGTAAAATATATTTTAAAAGTGCTAAAATAAACTGTTAAATCTAATTGCTAAATAGTCCAGTGAGCTGGTAGCTGTGTACTGCCTATTAAGAGGAGCCTTTCAATCTGAACCCCAGGGTTCGACCAAATCAAGTGCTGCCAGAAAGAAACAAGGCAGCAAGTGCCATCTGTTTTCTTTGAACCACTTTTTCACCAAGTGCTGTGCAAACATTTAATTAATTAAACAAACATGAAAGTCTAGGAACACGCCTTCTTACATGCAAATAAGTGATAAGAGAAAAAAGAGGTAAGGCAGACCCAGTGAAGACAAGCCATCGGCTTATCACTACGTAATGCTTATCACTACGTAATGCTTATCACTACGTAATGTTACAAGGAAATTGAAAGCTTTAGAAATAGGGCGGAATCAATATTTGGAGTGCTGCAAATAGCTGCTATAGATTACTTTTTAATTTTTTTTGTTTTTGTTGATGGGCAATTAAAAACTAAAATGGATTCAAACAGATAGAGACAAAACCAAGATTAGACCCACCTCAGAGGTCCACAGCCAAAGTTCTAAGGCCCCACCACAGGCATGGACCCAGCTCTTTAAAAAAAAAAGTCTCCCCCAAAGTTGTCAATCAATTGTGATTTTTTATTTGGTAGAAAGGGAAACTATTAAAAACACAGGGAGTAATCACATCAATTTTGCTAATTCAAGCTTATGTACATATTGATTCAATAACCTTTATATTTTATCCTGGCCCTGATCATGCATGTACTGAATATACCGATGTCTTTTCCTATGCCTATACGTGTGCATGGAAACATTTGGACTTGATTGTGCAGGATCACATTCCACCCGATAGCAGGTAAAACTTAATGGTTTTACTAATTGTAGATGACCAAAAATAAAACCCCAACCCAACCACAAGATGTGATTCAGCTGAAAGCCAGAATTATACCATCTCTTTCAAAATCACAGCTCCTAAATAAACTGTGATCAGCCCCTAAATTTTTGAAAGGAGAAGTATTTGGATTCAAATCTCTCCCTATGATTTTATGCTGCTATCTGTCTAGATGTGTTTATGATTGTTGGAATTAGTCAGGGGTGGGATTCAACAATGTTTTGATGGGTGGGCGTGGCCTAGTTGGCCTCCTGCATCATGGTGGTAGGGGGGGCATTTTTGCCCTTCCCAGACTCCGGAGGCTTTTCTTGAGCTCCGGGAGGGCAAAAACAGTCTCCCCGGTCTCTGGAGGGTCTCTGGAAGCCAGAAATGGGCCCATTTTCGGCCTTCCCAAACTTCCAGGAGGCCTATTTTTTGCCCTCCCTGAGCTTCCACACATACCCTGCATTTACCTGCATCCAAAACGGACCACATGGGGACTTCTGGGAGGGGAGGGGCAGAGTGGGCAGGGCCAGCCAGGAGTGAGATTTGGGGGTTCTCTGAACTGTGTAGAATCTTAGCTAGAGGGTCTCCCAAACCCCTGCGAACCCCCAGCAGCCCAACCCTAGAATTAGTGCTTTGGCATAGGTGCTTTCATTTTTGGATTCCAATGAAAACTGCCACTATTCAGCTTCATTGAAAAACAATCCAACGATGTTCATTATGACACAAGTGTCCTAGATTTGCATATGTTCAATGTTGGTACCATATAGCAAATGTTATACAAACACCCGTAGAAAAATTCATGTAATATACTCATTCATTATATTAAGAGTGTCATATCTCTCTTTAAAAAAAAGGGGGGGGTATTTCAATTATTGTAGCAATTCAGCTCATGTTTGGGCTGTATCACTTTAAACTTCAGGAACAGACTTACTTAAAGCTTTAATTCTATTTTTTTATAAAAATAAATTCCAGCCAAAGCAGAAAACCTTCAAACCCTGCCCCCCCAAAGAGAAAACTAGCTCATTGTAGTAAAAAACTTTTAGCTGCAATTTTTTCCTTGAGAGGAGACTGCAACAAATTTGCAAAATATATTCATTTTTTTTTTTACTTTAGCAGAAGGCTAAGGGGAAGAATATGTGATGAAACAGATCAACTTGTCTAAGTAAGCTAAGGAATATACTACTCATGTGCTGACAATTATTATCAACCTAGACAGCTTTAAACAGAATTTAGACAAACTCATTAAGAATTATCAATTTGCTACTAGTCATGGTGAGGATTTTCTACTGACTAAGATCAATATAAGAATAAAAAGTTGTATACTATTGCCATTAGCCATAGTTTGCTAATGATAGTTGTGTTCGCATAGATAGGGCCCTGATCCAGTCCTAAATAAATCTTAAAAACTAAATCACACACTAAACTATAAAGCACGAGTAGCTGGTCTTATATAAATAAACCAAAGTAAAGTAAAACCACAATTTGGTTTACTGCAATATGAGAACTTGGTCTAGCACTATAAATCCCATTCAATGCTCCTAGCTAAAACTGTTTTGTTACCAACAACAGCAGATCACCTGTGTCTTACAGCAACCAAAGAGAGCTTGTTTGTCTATGATATTTGGTATTCTGGTTCCATTTTCTATTATCTTTTCTTTAGATAAATGAAAGTGTTTTCCAGGTTTCACTCACTCTAAATCATCAATGGCAAAATAGTCAAGGAAATAGCATTTAAACTTCCAAAGGCATTGTGTTTGGTAAAGCAATGTGTACATAGTCTGTGTCCTGCGTCATCCTAGCTGAAAGTACAACCATTTGTGGATCATACACACAGAGTTATAACTCTCCTCTGAATTGTACACATGATTAATGAAGAATAAGTGCCATTTGTGTTCTTCCCGTGTTGTTCATTACATTGGACCATGGATACAAGAGCCTCTAAATTAGGGATCAATTTTTCTGTGACAAGTTGTATAAATGACAGACATTATTACTATTATTACCTTTATTATCAGAGTACAAGATGTGTACAATGAGATTGGTTGAGCCTCCCTCCTTGTACCCCCAACACAACTCACAGTGAGGACAGAAGTCCCTAACCCAGTCCCAATCTTATTACACTATGTGACCTTGTTGCACAATGCGCCGGCCCCACAAGTCTATCATACTATGTTGACATGAAGTTATTTTCCATTCAGAAGTCTGACAGCCCATGAGTAGAAATTGCTCTTCAGCCTGTTGGTGTGGCTGGCTATGCTTCTATATCTCCTACCTGATGGTAAGAGAGTGAAGAAGTGCTGACTGGGGTGTGAGTTGTCCCTGAAAATTTTCCTCACTCTTCTAAGGCAGCAGGCCCTAGCAATGTCATCTAGTGTTATCAGGGAACAGCCCACGATGTTTTGTGCTGTGCTTACTATCCTCTGTAATGTCTTTCAATACACGGCTGTCAAGCCAGCATACCACACTGTAATGCAATATGAGAGGATGCTTTCTATTGTGGACTGGTAAAAGGAGGTCATCAATCATTGTTCCACTTAATTCTTTCACAAGACCCTAAGGAAATGGAATCTCTGTTGGGCATTTCTGGCCACCTGGGTTGTGTTGATTTTCCAGGTAAGATCTTCGCTGAGGTAGACTCCCAGGAATTTAAAGGAGGAAACTCTGTCCATACAGCCCTCCTTGATGCACAATCAAGACATGTTTTCAACTGGGAATTACAGAAATATATGAGGAGGTGTTTAAGCCTGGTCTTGTCATGAGAATAGAGTGACCTTTTTTGTTAGGGGGATGAACAAGGACTGGGTGGAGGACTCTCTTGTCTAAGAAAGAAAAGGGCCTGGATGTTCCTGGGACTTACAGTAACTATTTCCTCAGAGGAAACACATACCTGCTTTATTGACTAAGCTGTTAAACTTTCTTTCTTTCTTTCTTTCTTTCTTTCTTTCTTTCTTTCTTTCTTTCTTTCTTT
>BLBF01000003.1:55665562-55699768 GCA_015471245.1 Laticauda colubrina | reverse complement strand
TTTGTTTATGTATTTATTTATTTTGTCTAGCAATTATAAGATAACAGGTATAAGTATAAACATAGTTATGGATACATGAAATTGATACATATAAGAAAAATAAAAAAAGAAACAATAGGACAGGGATGGTAGGCACATTGGTGCGCTTATGCACGCCCCCTACAGACCTCTTAGGAAAAGGGGGAGGTCAATAGTAGACAGTCTAAGGTTAAAGTTTTTGGGGTTTGGGGAAGAAACCACAGAGTCAGGTAGAGTATTCCAGACATTGACCACTCTGTTGCTGAAGTCATATTTCCTGCAATCAAGTTTGGTGTGATTAACCTTGAGTTTGTATCTATTGTGTGCTCTTGTATTGTTATGGTTGAAGCTGAAGTATTCATTGACAGGTACTACATTACAATGTATAATTTTATACACTATACTTAGAACTTACAACTTCAGACAGCATTTTTTTTTGCCACTGCAGCAAAATAGTGGCAATACTCCAAGAGCTCTCTGGATTTGGGGGCAGAGATGCTAAGAAAGATACCTGAATCAAAATGGTGCAACTGCTTTTCAAAGCAAGGACTGGACGACAAAATGCCTTCAACAGCTAGCAGATCCAGTGCTCAGGAGGAGGTGAGCTCCAGAATTTGCTGTTTCACCTTGGCTTCTGTGTGCCTTGACTTCCATATGCCACCCCAGTGGCACTCGTAATCCCAGCTTTCTCTTGATTTGGAGGTTGAAGGCGACTGAACACCAATGTCTGGAAGCCACAGCAAGAGATAATTGTAGCTTTTATGCCCAGGTTATTTAACTTCCTTAAAACATCTGGTTGTCTATTCTGGGATAGTAATATTAATTTAACCAGTCCCATCATTTGATCCAACAAGTTTCCAAACAGATTGTCTCAGACAATGCAATATAGGAAATTGCCACCCGAGATCCCAAAATGTTTTGATTTTCTTTTCTGGTTAGAGAAACACAAGTCAAATGTTCTTCATTCATGACTAATTGGATGATTCTTAACTTAAAACATAATTGGTTAATTCTCTGTTGACCATAGAAATCCAGAAATACTATTTAAGCCAATTTTCTTGAGCTGATGAGTCCCCACTAACACCCATTTAAAGTTGCCTTTGTCCTTTTTGGACAGTTTCAGAAAAAAACATTGAGATGCAGCTGCCTTTTCTTTTGATTTACTGGAATAGCTTGAGGCCCAGTTTGAACTCAGAAGTATTCTTGGAGACGATACAAAAATAACTTTGTAGTTTGCCTGCTTCTCAATTCTCTTTCTCTCTTTCTCACTCACAAAGTAATTTTAAAAACTCTAAAATACAGGTAGGGAAGGAAGCTAGGAAATGGCTTTTTCAACTAGTACTGGTAATATATGTCTGGGTCTGGGAGTGACAGGTTTACATCACATGTCAAGCATTATAGCAGTTATTGATAGATTCATGATCCATGGATAAAGGATAAGACCTCTATGATCCATAAATAAAGTCCTCTATGGCTATCATGATTGAGAGTGATTTTTCTCCTGTCAGATAGCATTACTGCAAGCAAATTGGTGACCTCCAGATAGCCAACATTACAATGTCCATTGTCATTAGCCATGTTAATTGGGGCCAATGTGAGTTGAATAGCAAAATCTCGAGAAGGCACAGACTCTCTGGTCCTACTCTTAAGTCATGCAGAATAATAAATGAAAAAAAGCTATCAGTTACTTAATGTATGTGTCTGAGGGAGATGGGTGGTTCAAAAATGTGAAAAATAAATAAATTGAGGGACATGACTATATATGTTAAGTCTCCCATCAAAACCAGAGCAAGATTAAAAAACATATTGATAATTGTCAGTACAAAACAGTGTTTTTAAAGAATATTTGGTAACACTGTAGATCTTAGGAAACTGAAAAAGAATGCCATTGATTTACTTTTTTTACCACCAGCACCCTATGAGGACAATAATTCACTTTTTTTTCATTAATTTCTGCCTAAATGGAGCATTCATGCCCAATTTATCTTGCCTGCTGAGTTGAGAACTGTGCCTTTAGATTCCATCTCTTCTGATAAAATCAGGACCAAGCAACCTGCAATTTTGTTCCACTGTAGGAGGTACTTAGGACCCAGTAGACTTCTCTCTGTGAATGATAGACAGAGCTTTAAAAGGCCACGCAGAACTCAGATGTGACAGCCTGTGCCATCTACAGTGAAGAAACAATCAGCAAATGCTACTGCAGGAGTTACAGCAGCAATCACTCTACCCAGCCCTGTTCCAATTGCAGAGAATCTAACAATATTGGGAATATGGAACACCTTCCCAAAGGTGTGCATCTTCACTAGCCTGTCTTCAAGATGTAACTGCTTCTCCTACAGCAGTAAAGAACCTTGATTCTACAAACAAAGCTGGTTATTGCAAGCAGTGGGACAGCAGTCCTTGTTCCCTTAAAGGTGTTGGTTACAACACCGGCATGCTGCCCATGAAAGATGAACATTTGAGACAGCAATTTTGAATACCGCTCAGTGGTTCTAGACCATGTCAGGCAGCTATGAAGAGCTCACTGATCAGAAGAAAACTAAATCTGGCATTTCTGCTGACCACAAAAGAATCTGATGGTGAACTGGAGTTTGGTAAGCCACTTCCTCATGGGATGTTCTGGGAAGGTTGAAAATCGCTGGGTTTTCCAGAGTAGACTTTTATGGTGAAGGGTCTCGACCTTATTCACAGAATTGTGAATGTACTTAGATCACAACATTTTCCAGGATAACTGTGATCTATTTTCTTAGCTGCTTCCCCCACCACCACTCTTCCAAATAATATGCAAAGAAAGAAAATGGTTGCAAATTCCTCTTGGATGGATATGAAGCTATCAGTTTGGAAGCACCTTGAGTTGGAAGTAATGGGGATCATCAGAAGTTTTTTTTTAAATGAAAAGAAAATCCTATTTTTATTTCAAGTGGGTCTTTGGGCAAAAAAGGGATCTCTTTCACATTTTCCTATTTTAATTGTAGTATGTTTTAGGTTATTGACTTCCAGAAAAGACAAATGTATTTATGAATGAAGTTTTGTATAAGGCCCGAGTGAGTCTTTATTAGAAAACTCATCTCTGTTAAAGAAGGAAGAGTTTCAACTGAAACAAGTGTCAAGAACTATGAAAATGAAGGCAGTGGCAAATCATTCATTTCATCTTAGGAGAGACTTGAAAAATTGCTTGGGTTTGCTTAGTCCAGTAAAAAAAAGCAAAGTTAGGTTAACAAAGTGGGAGATAATTCTTATAAATTTACACACCAGATCTATTGTCTATGTACTGCTCAAAAGCATTCTAAAAAGAAGGTTTTAAGGCAAATCATACTCTAAGCAACCTTAGCGAACAACTGTTTGAACAGGATCTATATTACAGAAAAACTAAATGCATAGGTACAGAATAGGCAGTACCTAACTCAATAGTAATAACTGTGAGACACATCTAGGTGTCACCACTTGAGTATGAGCCAGCAATGTGCTGCAGCTACCAAAAAATGCCAATTCAGTCCTGGGATGCCTCAACAGAGAGATAGCATCAAGATCACGAGATGTAATAATACTGCTTTATGCTGCACTGGTGAGGCCCCACTTGGACTATTGCATCCGGTTCTGGTAACCATAATACAAAAAAAGGTGCTGAGACCTTAGAAAGTGTGCAGAGAAGAACAAAAAAGATGCTAAAAGGTCTGGAGGCTAAATCATATGATGAATGGTTGAGGGAGCTGGGTATGTCTAGCTTATTGAAGAGAAGGGTTGGGGATGGGCGGGACATATAACTGTTTTCCAGTACTTAAGGGGCTGTCCCAGAGAAGAGGGGATTGACTTATTCTCCAAAGCACCAGAGGGCAGGACAAGAACTAATAGGTGAAAGAGAGATCCAATCTGTAAATAAGAAGAAATTTTCTAATAGTGAGGAACAATTAATCAATGGAATAACTTGCCTCCTCGGGTTATGGGTACTCTATCACTAGAGATTTTCAAAAAAACTCTGGACAACCATTTGACTGGGATCGTATAAAGTCTCCTGCCTTGGGTAGGAGGTTGAACTAGAAGATCTCTACAATCCCTTATAGGCCTGTGATTCTACTTTCACAACAACAGGAATTACAATTATAGATCTGAAAGAATCTAAAAGAAATACTTCTTTGTTTCAGACCAACAGTTTTTTCTTCCTCTTGGTGGGTTTTAAAATTAATGCTATTGTGGATCTCTGGACTTGTGGGGAACCTTTGTCTCATAGCTGCCATAGATAGAGATACAGAGTTTTTGAACTCACTCTAAGATGTCATAACTCTCTTCCATGGCTGTTTATCAGCAAAGAAAAAGAAAGAAAGTAGATAGGGTCAGGCAGTGCAGGAAGATATTCAGAGGAAATGTGAATTATAATTTAAGAAAGTTTCCAGTATGGTTCATTTGCCACTAGGAAGGCAAGTTGCTTTTTTATTTAAGTTTTAAAATGAAAACTTAACATGGATTGCCTCTTCAGAATATGATGAATATGTCTTCTTCCCCAGCTCCAGACTCTAGATCTTCAGCATTTTTTTCTTAATAGAGATGTTTCAGTGAGATTTCAATGAGAGTATCTCAGTGATGAGACCTTAGACTAAAGACTCCTTTGCATCCCACTTATACAGGCTGTTACCATGCCAGAATGAGTCACAACTGAAAACTTCCAAGAGTGCTATTGTAAGGCAACAATCATGCTCTCAAGAAATTCATTATCAGAATACTGGGTATAATAGACTACAAAAATCAGGATGAATAATATTTTGAAGTGATGTGGAACAGTTGCTCTGGAACAGAAGTTCTAATGAGGACTCAGCCATTCTGTCTTTAATATCCAACTCCCTCTATTGTCAAAAAGCAAACATCCAAAAGAGGGAAGAGTCAGGTGTGTATGGTAGTTTAAGCCTATTCATCTATGCAAATGATAAAAGAATGAAGGTAAATCTAAAAGCATGATCTGTACTAGGATGAAAGATTGGGAGCGTTACTGAAAGCTATCAAGGATGATGAGAGAGTCTGAATATGGGCCATAGAATTTTTGGTAGTGTCAAATGTAGAACTTTGGAAAAATAGAATTGGAACAAAGAAAAACTGTGCTGTCCCAGCCAGTCTATGGGAATTGGATAGTTACTTAGGAATTATGAGCTTAAGGGAATGCATCATGGTAAATGTAGTTAAAGGTATCCTGGGAAATGTAGTTTATGTCACGTGGCCACATCTGTAATCCTGATTGGTCACTAAATTGACCCTCGAGGGGTTGGGGGGAAGTTTTCCTCATTCTTTGTCTGAACTCTTTAACTCATGGTACCTTCTTTCTATTGCTATGAGATGGGTTAGGAGATAACCATCTTTTACTACAAGGCAGATATACAAAGGATTGGTCATAAAAGAAGAACTTTGTAACAAACGTGAGTTATGAGGATACCTGATGAACCAATAAATGTTCTTTGTTATGGACGTCTTGTTGAGTTATCCATCTGCATCTGTACAGTTTATGAATCCACCTCTGTACAAGATACAGAAAAAAAAACAGTGAACAAAATGACAGCAAAAGCAGAACAGTTGCAAGAAAGAAAACAAATGAAGATTATTTGGAAACTGGGAAGACAGGTTTAAGTTAATCCTTCCTCATTAAGCTCATTAAGTGATTTGGGACCAGTCAATATCTTTTATCTAATAGACTGATTGTTGTATGAAAAATTGAACAAGAACTTGCTATGAACGCTGGGAAAAGAAGCAGAATAAGTAAATATTCAGTCCAGAAGATAAAACTTATAACAGCTAATTAGCAATATATTTCCAGGAGATAGCAGTGTTGGAAATAATAATTGTGTCCTCTTCCTTGCCGATAAACTTGATAAAGTTTATCAGGAAATTCCCTCCTGATCTCTTAACGGAAATGAAGGCAGCAGTGAATAACTGCAAGTAGTATTCTTGGCACAACATCTATCCCTGTGCAAGCAATGACTTCATAATGTAGACACTTTCCTTTCAAAAGGAAACTTGTAAAAATTAGGATGGAATCTCCTTTTGACATTACAAGCACTAAATTAATTCAGATCAAAGTATTTGCATAAAGCTTGAACTTTCATAGACAATGGGCCTTTCCCTTTTTGTGCTTATCACTTATTTATTTATTCAATTTATAACTTGGACTTGCCTGGGTAATGATGTCTTTCTGCCATGTCCTCATGATGCTACATTAATCTTGACCCCACCCATACCAGAAACACCTTCAAGCCTTTTTTAACTATTCTAATTATGATGTAATATCCCCCCTCCTGAAGTAACCAACAGCAGACAGCAATTTTACCATTGACTCCTGGGAGGGAGGCCAGCCCAGTCTAACCATTTGAGACTGGTGCAGCCATATCAGCTCTCCCCCTGTCACAGGGTGTTATCTTCTAGGGCAGGGGTATGAAACTCAATTTCATTGACGGCTTGTGGTTGATCTCAGCTGTGGTTGACCTCAGGGGGCCAGCTCAGCATGGTTGACTGGATGAGCATGGCCAAGTTGACACCACTCACGGGGCATGGTTGATGGTGCGGGTGTGGCCAACTGGGTGGACACCACTCCCCAAACTGATGGCATGTTTCCTCTTCATACTGGATAGACTGGGCCAAAGCCATGCTGGCCCGATGTTTCCTCTTCACATTGGGTAGACGGGCTAAAGCAACACAGGTGCCAGCATTTACCAGGACAGCCCTGCAGGCCGGATCTGACCACATTGGCGCTGGATGTGGCCTGCGGACCTTGTGTTTGACACCCATGTTCTAGGGCCATGCTGTTTAGACACAAGGAGAGTTGTACTCTTTTGAACATATCTGAAGTTTCAGACATGCTTTAATGAACCATTCCTTCCTTTTTACCACATGTCTACCAAATATCGCCCAGCAAAATCTGGATTTCCCCCCCCTCACGCCCCAAATGAGCAATGACGCTGCCTCAAATGGAGTAGTATTTTTAGTTTTAGAAAAAGCAAGATTTTGATGTGGGGAGCAATAGATGGTGTGGTAAGTCTCTCAGAGGTCATCACAGAGTCACTAAGGAGGTCACATTTCAAAAGAAAAAGTTTTTTAAAACGAATCTTAGAAACCATTTCTTATTGCTGCCATTGATGTTTCCAAATGCTTTTCCCCATCACTTTTAAAGTTATCACAAAGTATTATATAGTAGGACTGTTCATTTCACACATGCAATCAGTTTTTTAGCACTAGTTAAAAGATCAGTGTAAAAGTTAGTACTACAATGGAGCTAACTGAAGAATTATAGCAACTTCAGAAATCTCTGGTTGAAATCAACTTTCTTATTCAGTGCAGCTGTCACACTTACTGGTGTTAAACACAAATAAAGTGCCTACGCTTGTTATTGTAGGAAATCAGTTGGAATTTTTTTTATAATTACAACAAACCTCTTACAAAAATTAAGTTTGTGGGCTACCCACAACTTCATTAGTAGTGTTTTATGTTGCACTTTTATGACAAGGGACAGAGAGTCGAAATTCAATTCTGAATTCCTGAAAAAAAATTACAGATGGATTTTGAAATCCATTAGATATTTTCTATAGGCTAGTGTCTTAATTAGTAAGGTAGGCTAGAATCTTGTTTTTAAAATCAAATAAACAGTTGCACAGCTTATAAATGAAAATGTGCAGTTACATTTGCCATATAGTTCTCCATACTATTTCAGAATGTCAAGGTATATACAACTAAGTGAAGACTGAGTGAACAGTAAACTGAGAATAAACTATTGAACACAGTGAGTAGGACATCTCAGCAGTCCTGAGTCTTATTACATAGTAACTGTCTGAAAGGATCCATTTTAATTGCCTCAATTATCATTGAGCTGGAAGGAGAAAGTCACAGCTGGTGTAGTAATTAAAATAACAAATAATCCAGTGCTTCAATAATAGAGGGAAATGGTTGGACCCCAACAGAAATTTATAATCCATATTTTCTAACTGCCTGCATTAGCCAACTTTCTAAAGGAGAACAGTTTATGTAAACATGAGCTTACTGTTTTCTATGTCTGAGGTCATCCAACCCAAATTGCTATAATGCAAAATCTAAATAAATCATACTTAATATCGTTAAGTTAAATCATATAAGTTACTCACAAAGAACTGGTTTCTCGCAACCAGTTTCTCGCAAATGACAAAGTATACACCCTGCAGCCTAATATGTAGTATAAAATTAGCCTTTGTATCATATGGATAGTTGTGATTTTCTTATCAAGACTATAGAAATAGTTGTCTTTCAAGTTAACTAGGTTAAAAAACAGACTGCATGAAATATTAGAATTTGGTTATTATACCAGTAGAATTATAAATAAGAGAATCTTGAAAGCCAGACAAATATTTTCACCCTCTATTATACTAAAAAGAATCAAAGTAGGGCAACCTTGAAGTTTTTCCTCACCTCTTCTTGTTAATTGAAGTTAAAGTGATGCTTATATAAGAATTGTTGAATTCCTCTTTCAAGACTATATCTGTGTACCTATACAGTGATTTCCATCACCTTCTTCAAAGACTTTTGCAGTGTCCCAATCTCTCTAGCCTTTATGTGAAACAATCAAGATATCTCACTGAAGGCAATGAAATTTCATTTCATCCTATCCCACTCATTATTTGGTTAATGCTTTTTTAAAATTTCTTCTACAGGAATTGAAAGATACTAGAAAAAGACACAGCCATATTGACATGCAAGCTAGGCATCTCCCCAGCATTTCTTGTTAAAGGCCAGGCTGCCTAGAAATAGACTTCCTCAGAATGATGGTAAACAGAACTAGGATTAACTCTACTCATGGACTTGATGCTTTTGGAGTAACTCAGTTCCAGGAGGCCGTTGGTGTTTTCTTCATGGTTATGCTGAGTGTCATTGCTTTGGTTGCCAACACAGCAGTTATGGTTGTTATTCTCAAAACACCTCTCCTGAGGAAATTCATCTTTGTCTGCCATCTCTGCCTAGTGGATCTGTTGTCAGCAATTTTCATCATGCCCCTGGGGATCATCTCCAGTTCCACGTGCTTCAACAGAATTTTGTACAGCATCGCTGAGTGCCAAACACTGATCTTCTTGAATGTTTGCTTCATCAGTGCTTCCATCCTCACTATCTCTGTTATCAGCATTGAACGATACTACTACATTGTCCATCCCATGAGATATGAAGTCAAAATGACCACTGGGCTGGCCGTTACTGTGGTGGTGTTCATTTGGATTAAGTCTATGTTGGTTGCTACCCTGGCATTAGTAGGCTGGCCCCAAGACAATGGTGCAAGCAGTGCCAGTAAATGTACTGTTAACTGGAGCCCTGGAGCCCACAAGAAGATTTTTGTGATAATCTTCAGCCTTCTCTGCTTCATATTGCCCAGTTTAATTATCTTTGCTGTATATGGTAGCATCTACAAAGTGGCCCGCATTGCATCCTTGCAGCACATTCCTGTCCCATCCTGGACAGCTGCACCCAGACAAAGGTCAGAGTCCATCCATAGTCAAGTCACCATCATCACGACCAGGAATGTGCCTCCAAGGGTGTCCCCTGAACGCTTCTTTGGTGGGAATAAAGCAGCCCTGACCTTGGTGCTGATCGTAGGCCAGTTTTTCTGCTGCTGGCTTCCTTTTTTCTCCTTCCACCTCCACTGCTCCTTCCATTCTTCCCCTTCAGTCCCGGATTCCATTGAAATAGTTGTGACCTGGCTCGCCTATTCTTCCTTTGCGATCAACCCTTTCTTCTATGGATTGCTAAACCGTCAAATCAGGGAAGAGCTGGCCAAGATGGGACGACACTGCCTCAGCAAGCCTCTGAACCAGGACTTTTGTATCTCCAGCCCAGAAGGCTCTATTCATGAGAACTTCCTCCAGTTCCTTCAAAGGACGAGTTGCACATTTGAGAACCATTCCAGCTATGCTAATTCCAGCCCCAGGAACACTTTGGACCAAACTACTTTGGGATTCAGAATCCCAGGACAAATCCCAGAAGAAACCAACTGAAGAGAGAATGCTGTGTTGTGTCTTTTATCATTTCCGTTTCTTTCTTCCTGGCTTGGCATTTATCTTCTCCTGCACTGAAAATACTGAACAAGCTTTCCTTATGGGAAGGGTTGTCAGCTGAGCAATGGCTTTCTGTTAAGTATAAATGGAAATGTATTACATGAGTTGTCAGCATCCTCTTTCTTTCCAGTGGCTAGCAAGAGTGTTAAGTGATGACTCAGAAGTATCAGTCGTACTAATATGCAATTGTACTGAACTCACTATGATAGCTGTGTGCAGAGACTTGTCACCTTAACAATACTTGCAGAGGCTCTAGAGAAAATATTTTATGTGCGGGGGAGGAGGGTGTCAGAAAATCCTCCAAAGTGCTTTCCTAAAATACAATTAATCCCAAGTCAGCACCGAGGGTGGTCTTTCTTCCTATTCACATAGTGTATGGGCAGATTTAGTTTTATAATGCAATGCTTGTTTGCTTTGTATACTTAAGGCAAAGTTGCTTTGTCCTTAAGAAAATAATATGTGCCCCAATGCTGTGGAACAGAGTTGCCCAGTCTCCAAAAATACAGGCCAGTGACTTCTTTAGTAAGACGAAGGGGAGAAGACAGACTTGTGGATATGATTATGGTCAATGTCACTGATAAAATAGCTATTCTTGCTTCCATAGTTGAAGAAGAAAGGTATAAAGTTGTAATTTTCAATAATTTGGTGCTGTAGAGAGAACATTCAGATTTCGGATATAATTCCGAAGAATAATAAGATAATGTTCTCTGAATCACATTCAGCATATAAGAACTACTGTCTGTTTCTTGTACAATAATAACTTGGAAAAAGTTCTAATACAGAGGTTTATAATAAAAAGCAGAAACCTTTACCCTTTGGTAGTTCTTGAACTTTTTAAACTGCAGAAAACTTCTGTGTCAATTCTATTTTTTCCCCATTCAAAACTAATCCTGAAGAAAAGTAAAATAAGACAACCTTGAAAAAAGATCTCTTGAGAATTAATGCCATTTCTTCTGAGAAACTGTTTCACAAATCCAAACTGCCATCTAATTTTTCCACTTCCCCTCCAAATCGCAGGTTAAACTAGACTGCCTATGAATGAAGATGGAAGGCAGAAATCGTCATACTGCAAGGGAAGATTGGATCCCTATGATTATTGTGTTGGTTGTTTCAAATAAGCAACTATTAGTATTCTTAGATTTGTATGGGTGACAGGTGGTAACTGCCACTTTCCAAGGCAGAGAGGAACTTTTAATAATTACAAGCCTTTTTAAAAGTAGTATATTCTGTGCAATTTTTTATTTTAGGTAAACTTCTTAACTTTTTAACCACAGTAGTCACCTACATCTATATCTTAATGCAGACTTCTAGGCAAATGCCCTTGAAAAAGTGAAACTCAGTGTATGTAAGAAGGAACCAAATAATGCCGATTGAACAACTCTCCATCTTGATCTCACCACTTATATGTCACATCAAACCAATCAAGGGTGTATTTTCCAGTGCCAGCTCAAGGGTGTATGATGACCCTAGGCCACATTGAGTGATGCCTCCGCTCCTATTGATGCAAATATTTTCTTTTATCTTAAAGCAAGCTCTGGTGCTTTCTTTTCAGATTAACGCCAACTCACTTGGAATGCCTTTTGGCACAAAAGAAGTGCATCATTTTAACCTGCTCTTATGAGCCATTTAATCACTCCCAACTTTGTGTCTATTTTAACTCTTATTTTTCCAGATGCACTAAGATAGAAATTCCAAATCAGAGCCGCTTGGCACTCTTTTAATCCTCTCCTACTGAGGATCCAAGATCTAGAATGTGTTATGTGTATCTTAACAATTCTTTGCTAATACAGTACAAGCAAAACTTGGAGAGATTTTTGAGCAGTTCTGTTTGATTTTTCTGTCTCTGAAGGAGCTTTGTATTCAAAGAGTGAGCTGTGAAAAAGCAGACTTTTAAGTATCAAATCGATGTGAATGTAGAATTGTCACTCTGATGGGAACCTCCAGCCACATCACTGAGACTCATTCAAACTGTACTGACCTATTTGATGAATCCTTTGATGTCTATAGGGAAGGACACCCTCCCCAAGGCATCAGTGGTGGCATGCCAATTGCCCATCATTTGGCCCAGATCTGGTTCTATTGTGGTCCTTTTTCTGCTCGTGGGATGAATTTAGATGAGAATAAAAGGAGTAAATACATCTCCCAGTACTTACTGAGTCTAGCTTCATTATAAGAAGTAGATTTGATCAGCAGAGTTTGTTAGAGTTTGCAGCAGAAACTCAAGTCCAGAAAACACACAGAAGGCTGATTCAGCAGAATCAACTTCTTTATAAACATATTAACATATTGGAGTAAAGTTTACAATACCAGTAGTTTCTTTAAACATAACATAAGCAGAAAGAGCAAGCAGCAGCAGCTCAAAGCAGATTTCAGTTTCAGTTTTGAATTCTCAGCAAAGCACACAGAGCCAAACTATACCCAGGATGTCAGCTCCCATTGGCTGGTCTGTTGCCATGCTTACTCACTTGCTGACTTTGTTAACCATGTCTCTACCAGTTAATGAATACACTCTGACAGAGTTGGTGCTGCTCAGAAGCAGGGTGAAAAATATGGACGGACATCAGGTCAGGACTAGGGTTTATCTTGTTGTTCCATTGAGCCCTGTTGGCTCAGTGGTTAGAATGAGGTACTGCAGGCTGCTTCCGTTGACTGCCTGCAATTTGGCAGTCCATGTTGACTCAGCCTTCCATCCTTCCGAGGTTGGTAAAATGAGGACCCAGATTGTTGGGGGCAATAGGCTGACTCTGTAAACCACTTAGAGAGGGCTGTAAAATACTGTGAAGCAGTATCTAAATCTAAGTGCTATTGCCAGTGCTATTCCTTCTGCAGTTTCCTCTGTGCTTGTACCCAGCTTGGTGTCCCATTTGTGAGCCAAGGTTCACAGGACTGCCTCTTCTGCTTTCTCTGTCTGTGACCCAAATACTTTACTTCCTTGGTCATAGAAATGCATAAAGGATATAAAGAGCTACAGAAGATACATGTAGTCCTGGATTTACAACATTTACTTAGTGACCGTTCACAAGTTATGACACTGAAAAAACTGACTTATGGCTGTTTTTTAGTCTTATAACCATTGCAGCATCCCCATGGTCATGTGATCACAATTCAGCCGCTTGGCAACTGTTTCTTATTTATGATGGGTGTAGTGTCCTGGGGTCATGTGATTGATCCTCTTTTGCGACCTTCTGACAAGTCAAGTCAATTAAGCCAGATGTCAGCGTTCCAGCGAACCTCCATTCCAATCAGTAACTCCAAGACAAGCATAATCTCAAAAGTACCTTTATTAGAATAGCACCTGGCACATCTGTGGAATTTCAAAACTAAAAGTTTCCTGGACTTCCCACAATGTCCCAAACTACAATCCATCCCCTTTTCTCCCATCATCACATCACATGGACCAATCACGATCTGTCCAAGTGTAAGATCCTTTTTCTCTGCTACGCCACACTTAATAACCTTGAACTAAGAAAATAATTTTATTTTGTCTACTTAGAACTACTCAATTGAAATCATCCCCCTCCCAACTTCTCAGGCTATGTGGCAGTGTGGAACATGGCTTCCAAAGCTGACATCAGATTCACTTTATAACCAGGTTACTAACTTAACAACTGCAGAGATTTGCTTAACCATGGTGGCAAGAAAGATCGTAAAATGGGACAAAACTCACTTAACAACTCTCGCTTGGCGACAGAAATTTTGGACTCAAACTATGGCCGCAAGTTGAGGACTATCTGTATAGTATCCTTTTATAAATACATAAAAAAGTATCATTTTTAAGGATACTTTTTAAAAAAGGAAATAGACTCTCTCCCTTTCTTAGAGTTTCCATTGGCAACTCGACTGGCATCTGCTTGTCTAAGAGAGCAGATTCTTTTAATCTGAAGAGGGCAGGGAATAAACCCAGACTGCCTTCATACATAGTGAAGGGCCAGGACCAGACAGACCAGTCTAGAGTTCTGTCTCTTATTTAATACCATTATGATTGCAGTGTTCTGACCCAAATCTTGTTCCAAGGAAACAAATACCAAACAGAGGTAAAAGCAAAACCTTTTTATGCTTCTTTGCAAATTCCGTTCATTCACAGTTAAAAGGCTATGAAAACTAATTGTCTCTGATAAGAACAAGCCTTGCCAAGGTTGTGCAAGGCTGTCAAGAACACTAGATTAAGTTGTCAAGAAATATTCAAAACAAAGTCTCCAAACACAAACCAGGATAGTCCGAATGTCCACGAAGCTTGAAGAGCAAGAACTTCTTTGCTTCCTGCAAAGAATCCCAGTCTCTCAGGCTGGCTTTTATCACTTAAGGGAGGGGCCATTATTTTGCAGCCTTAAACCCGACTCACCCATGCTGCTGCAGCTGCTCTTTCCTTTGAACAGCCCTGCGCACATGTACACTGGGCACAGGCTCCTCAGGGACCTCTTCATCACTGCTGCCAGCCTCCACAATCTCCAAAGGCAGCATTCCACTCCTTGATGGTCCTGGCACCATCCCTGCATCACACAAGGCCCCTCATCCAAGGCCTCATTCTCCAAGGCCTCAGCCGTCCACACCTGATGCCGGCGAACCATAACAAGTGGTGACTGCAAAAGAATTGTAGTTGGGGAAGTCCAAGGACTTCTGAAAAAGGAGCTTTGGCAGCCTCCATCAAAATAACAAAATGGTTGCAAACAACAGCTGTATGAGTGGTGAAAGATCCTCTCTTATGGCTTTTTAGCGTTGGAAAGCACAGGAAGGAAAATTGTTTCTTCCTTCTCCAAAGTTGTTCAAGAATGGACTGGAAATGGAGAGGCTGCTTCTGTTTTATCTCAGTTCAAAACAGAATTGTTTGGGGAAGGGGGTCTCTCACAAAGAAAACTTACACACGATATGGAAATGGGATGCCGGGGGCATTTTTTTTTTTTTTTACAAGATTTGTTTTCTTCTTCTCTTAGTTTGATCCAGATACCACAGTAGAATGTTCAGTGAGAAAATCTTTTATATGCCCTTTGAAAGGTACCTCCCAAAAGCATGTGGGCCATTCTTCCCTTTGATGTTTTATTATCTGGAATGGTATTCCCTGTACAGAATAGAAATAGCACCTTGGATTTACAGTGACTGGGTAGCCAGTCCCTTGATGACAGACACAAACCTCATTTCTTGTTTCTCTCCCTTAAGCCTTATTTACGATGCAGTATGACAAATGTCCTTTTCCTTCCCTGCTCTCATTCAAGCCTTGAGAAACACAGAGTGGAATGGTAATAGAAAGTATATTTATTGGAAATACACATTCTCTCTTTCTCCTAGGTATTTTAAAACAAATAAAGCTGTTCCAAAATGCTGTTTCAATTTATTATTTCTCACTAGGTTCTCTTTTCTGTGGCATAAAGCAGTGTTGGCAAATTGTGAGGACTTTGTAGCTACCTTTACTAATGAGTTAAGAACAGTATACTTTCTCTCTCAATTCCTGATGAATATGTCAGATTTGGGTAGCCTAAAGAAGAAACTATAGGAAAATAGGCTATGTGACAATAAAAACAACCAACAGGAACTTTTAAAAGTTATTTATTATAATATACTTCTTTTTGCAGAATACAGAGAGAGACTTTCTTTAAAGCTCTTTTATTGAGAATCCTCTTTGTTGAGGCACATCCAGGGACACGAATGAGTCAATGACTGATAACAAAAGATGAACTGCCTGAGTCACAACCAATAGAAGAAAATATTTGTACCAATAAAGAAAAATATTTGTAGCTCAGACTTGTAATGAGGGGTCCATGATACTCTCTGAGCTTGATGCTTTTCTTACAGACATGTCATTACCCAACTAGGAAATATCACCTGATATTAGCTAGCACTGATGATGTTAACTAGTTGGATAACAAAATATCTGCAAGAAAACAACCAAGCTGGAGTGCACCGAGGACTCCACAGGAGTCACAATATTGGAGCGTGCAAGATCTCATATGTGCAGTCAGAATCTCCAACGAAAGGAAAGTAAGGCAGCCACCTGCAGCATAATGTTCTCCATCTGTTGGAACTGCAACTCCCAGAATTCCTTGATCCCATTCCTTTTGCAGTCTTAGCACTTTTGTCAGGGTAACAGGCATTGTGCCAATGCTGTTTATTGCACGGCATCTATGTTTTGATAGTATTTTCCTCATTTATCATGTTTTAATCAGGAACTGGCCCTCATAGTATGAATGTGCTGTTTGAATTGCAAATGGCCACCATCATTGTGGGAACCCTTCATTCTCTCTGAGCTTAGTTGTTTTCCTGCAGTTGTTTCATTATCCATTCAGCACTGATGATGTTACTTAGTTGGATAATGAAACGTTTGCAAAAAACAACAACCAAGCTCAGAGAGCATCAAGGACCCCATAGTTTAACTCTGAGCTACAAATATTTTCTATTAGACTGCCATCATATCCTTCCCAGTGGCATCGGGTAACTTTCATTACAATTGTAATTGTAGCCCTAGCTTGCTAACTGCAATTGTAGTCCTAGCTTGCTACCCTGTGTAAGAAAGAAATAGTTTATCTTCTGTTATCACACTCGTACTTGTGTGTGGCATCTTGGCCATTTCACTTGGAGTTCACTTTGTAACAGGAGAGCACAACTTCAGGAAAAGTGTTAAGTGGCTTGCCAAGCCACCTAACTTTCCAAACCCAGTCAGCTGGAGTTAAAATGAAGAGTAAATGTGATTAAATGAATCACATGTAATTAACATGAATTAACACAACGTAAATAAGATTGTTTTTTTTAATTTTATTTATTTTCAAAGTGCATATCCATTTACATTAGCAGTGCTGTGTCAAATATTTACGTATTTTGACATTTATTTTTCATATTGAACTTTAGTAAATAAGATTATTCGGGATGTAGTTCAGAACTCTTACCCTTTCTAACTTTTCTTTAGAATGATAATTTGGAGGCATCTGGGGAGAAAGGCTTTTCCTGCTTCTGCTGTTTCTGGGAGCTGCATAGGCTGTATCCCCCCCCCCCCCTCATTTGTATTGATTCAAACATTTAGTTTTGACATGCAAAAGTGGTTTTATGAAAGGAATGCCTGGGTTCCTGCGTTTATTTAAGCAGAAAGCAAAGATATCAAATCAAAGGAAGTCTGGGGAATGTTCCCCAAGAGTAACATTACTGAAAATTCCCGTTAATAATGTATGCGTTTATTTTATAGGATTTCTATGCTAACAAAATTGCACTGCAGAGTTCTCCTGTCTTTTCATGTGGGAAAGATGCATGGAAGTAAACTGTACCCACAAAGGTTTCTCTATAGTGCTTCCTCAGGATGTAATCCCATATTGTTGTATTTAAAGCAAATCCTTATGAAATACATATTTTTGTAACACACATATAGAGAGTTCTGTCTTCACTCCTCCAGCTTGAAAAGGTTCATTCCTCAAGCTGAGCTGCAATTAGCTTTAGCCATGATTTGCTTAATAAGCCAGAGTGGCTGAATTGACATATGATGATACCCAGTTATATCTTTTGACTCTGGGCCAGACAATGGCTGTTAAAACCCCGGGCCTGGAGGCCACATGAGTTTGGATGGGGAGAAATATATCTCCTCAATCCTACTAAGGCAGAATGGCTGGGGGGTGTTTGGTTCACCCAGATCTGAGGATATCCCATCTTAGACCTTGCTTTGTTGATGAGGGCAACAATTTGCTGTTCAAGGTTGGTACACAATCTGGGGATCTCCTTGGATCTGCAGCTGGTGTTCGCTATAGCCAGGAAGATCTTTGCACAGCTCTGCCTGGTGCACCAGCTTCATTCCTTCATAGATGGAAGGGTCACTCCTCATGAATGTGCTAGTCAACTCACAGGTCCAAAATGTACCAGGGTCAGCAGTAATTGACATGTCTCAATATGTCCATGTAACATCTCTGCTTCACAAACTGTACTGTTGCTGGTTTGTCTCAGAGTATGATTCAAGATGTTGGTTGTTACCTATAAAGCCCTACATGGCATACAACCTGGTACAAGTTATGGGCATATGAAATATGGCAGGGCATGAGGAATGGGCCACTCCCAGAGAATACTCAACCAGTGTTTTATATCAGTTTTATATTCCAGCTCATTGATACCTGGATACCAGACTTTCATTAGCCCTGGCTTCCAGCTTGCTACTGACTGTCTGAGCTCCTTGAGTCCACCTCCTGGTTGTTGTTGTTGTTCTCTGGACTAATGGTCTTGAGGGACTTCAATTTGCCTTACCTCGGAGTGGAATCTGAGGTAGCTCAGGAGTTCTTGGCTACCATTATGGCAATGGGCATCATGGGATAGTGGTCACACACCAGATGTGGTGCTCCTATCAGAGCAGTGGCTATGTGATCTTTTGCTGGTGGAGCTATTAGTGTCCCCCTTGTCATAGTCAGATCATGTATTGATTACTATGGGATTCTCTGAAGCTGCAATCCACTGCAAGGAGACTGGATCCATTAGATTGGTCAACCCCTTGCAACTGATGGACCCAGAGAGATTTCAGAGGGTAGCTGGGGGCTGTTCCTGTTGCATTGCTAGATCATCCTTCTGAAATTTATTGCTGTTTGGAATACAGGGTTGATTGAGGTGTTGGATTGGATCATGTCTATGTGACATCTCCCCTTTTGCAAATGTTGTCATTCTTCATGATTTATGGATGAGTTGAGGGAGATGAAATGGGAGATGTCTAGAACAATACTGGTGTTCAACTAAGTGCAAATTTGATTTAGACCATCAGAGGCCAGTCTTTTAGCAACAAAGACAGTGAAGTGGCAATGCTATTCTGCCCATGTTGTGCCTTCAGATTGCCACCCCACAGACCAGTTTGGGGTGATATCAGCTCTCTTGAGTAAAATGGAGCAAGGAAACCTTTTTTCTTCCTAGGGACTGGTGGAAGAATTTGCTCAGCATCTGTTGGACAAAATTGCTCAGATATGCTCACAGTTGGATGCTGGTCTTCAGGAGATGCCTACGGTAGTCTTGCCTGGTTATCTGGGAAAGTTTTGAATTTGTTGGATCTGAGGAAGTGAACAGGATCCTTAGAATGATGGGCTCAGTCTCTTGCTTTTTAGATCCATGCCCTTCCTAGCTCATGAAAGTAGATAGAGGGTGTTGTGTGAATGGGACCTAGCTAGTGATTAATTTTTGACTAAGAAGATTGTTCTTTTACCTTTTAAGGCGGCTTCATGTGCCCCCTCCTGAAGAAGCAATTACTGGATCACACAAGACAGGACTTTTGCCCAGTTATCAACTTTCCCATGGGGGAAGGTGGTTGAGAAGATGGTTGTGTAACCCCTTCAGCAAATCCTAGATGCATCAGATTATCTGGATCCTTTTCTTCAGATTCCAGACTGGGTATGGAACAAAATCAGCATTGGTTGCACTTTTGGATGATCTCTGGCAAAGACAAGACAGTGGTAGGGTGTCTATCCTTGCCTTACTTGACTTCTCAGCAGCTTTTGATACTGGTTTCCTTTTGGTCGTGGTATCCTCCTGGAGCAATTTAGAGGATTATAAGTGGGAAGTATACAGTTGTGCAGGTTCACTTCTTTTCTATGGGGTCCGTTCCAGTTAATGGTGATTACATTCCCACCCTTGGCCTGTTATGTGATGCCTCACAGAGATTACGTTCCCCTCCCATATTCCACATCTACATGAGCCCACTAAGTGAACATATCTGTTGACATAGAATGAAGTATTGTCAGTATGCTGATTATAATCTTGGTCCCTGGTAAATTTAGTGACACTTGGTCCCTGGTGAATTATATGATACATCCTATCCTGGTGTACGGGGCTGTGGAGGTCTGGATGGGAAACAACATACATCAAATGAACCCTGGCAAGACTAAGTGAATTTGGGTTCTATATCATGAGCTATGATGGTGCAGTGGTTAAAATGCAGTAATGCAGGCTGACTTTGTCCACAGCAAGGAGTTCAATCCTGACTGGCTTAAGGTTGACTCAGCCTTCCATCCTTCTGAGGTCAGTAAGATGAGGACCCAGATTGTTGGGGCAATATGCTGACATTATAAACCTCTCAGATAGTGCTGTAAAGCACTGTGGAGCAGTAGATAAGTCAAAGTGTATTGTTATTGCTTTGGTACTGGATGAGGTTGCCTTTCCCCCAACCGACTCTGTGTGCAACTTGGAGGCCTTTTTAGACCTATGACTCTGCTCAAGGAGCAAGTGGCAGTCATGGCTAGGTGAGCTTTTGAACGAATTGTGCACCAGTTGTACCAGTCCTGGTTCAAGGGACCCCACTCAGTCATTTTTGTCTCGGTGATTGCCTGGTTGGACTATTGCAATTCACTTTACATTGGGATGTCCTTGAAAAGTATTTGAAAAAGTTCAGCTGTTGCAAAATGCAGCAGTGTGAATAGTTATATAATGTATAGCACACATTACACCTCTGCAGCAAGAGCTATACTGGTTCTTAGTTTGCTTTTGGGTCCAATTCAAGATGCTGGTATTGACCTTTAAAGTATACATGGCACAGCCTCACCCCAATTTTCATCCAGCCATGTCACCAGATCTAACAGAACGGGCAGCTATATTTGGTGGGTCCTAGGCCATGGGCCTTTTTTTTTTTTTTTTTTTCTGTGGTTCCCACATGTGGAATTTTACACCACTCCCTAAAGTGAGGAGAACCTCATCACTTCTAGTCTTCTGGAGGTCCATAAGACTTGGTTGTGTAGGCAGGCCTGGGGATATCAAGGGACAAGAAAACCAATGAGATGGAACCTTTGCTATTAATATCCCTTCATTTATTAATCTTGCTTTAGCTGCCTTTATAGTTTGTTAATGCTTTAAATTTGTGAATGATAATGATTTTAGATACTTGTTGTTTTAATTTTGTTGTACCCTGCCCAGAGTCACCTACTTGGGAGATGGGAAGCAATACAAATTAGGCAAACACTTAAGGGACTGCCTGCCTCCCACAACATCTGCCTGGCTGTTTCTACTCTACAGGGCTGGTGGCCTCCAGGTTCCTTTGATTGAACAATGTCATTTATCAGGATCCTGGAAGTGGGCTTTCTCTGTAGCAATGCCTGCCCTCTGGAAAGAGCTTTCCCTTGAGGTCTGACAGACTCCAGTCCACTGTTGCTTAGAAGAGCCATGAAGATCTCTCTTCACCCAGGCCTTTGGTGAGGGAAAATGAGACCCTCGCTTCATTACATTTGCCATCTTCTACATCTTTAATGCTCTACTGTTTTGATATTTTTCTTGTTTCCTTCTTGTGAGCTGCCCAGAGTCATTGATAGATGGGCGGCATCCAAGTTTAATACTTTATTATTGTTAAAATAAATACACAAAGGAAAAATGGCTCAGTTAAGAGAAAAGGGAAGATGGAAAAATTTGTGGTTATATAGAATTGTAGAGTTCCTGAAAAAGAGAGAGATGAGAAGTTTAAAGAACAAAATGCAATGCATGAAGCGGTTGTTTCCTTAAACCTTTTTTTTTTTTTTTGCATACCACATTAAGTGGCTAGTTCTGAAAGGGACTAGAACATTGGATACGTATGTCTACATAATGTTCCCCTTTCATTCACTAAAGGAGTCACTACCGCTGGGTTCTTGCTGCTACTGAGAGTGGGAATGCTGCCATAATGAATTCTTTTGCTGGAGCTAAAGGGGAAGCTAGCATGGGACCAATGGCAATCTGTGCAGGTGAATACCAAGGGCTGTACAATATCCATTCTATTTTTTTTTAACACAGATAAATGTTTTGACAATACCAGGACAATTTGTCTAGTACAAGGCTTGGATCTGCAACCAGTTGTACATTCTCAGCTTATGTGCTTTGGCACTTTGCATGGACTGAAAGCACATCTGTGTCTGTTCTGAACTGGGTAACTATTAGGGTCAGTATATCTGGGCTGCAAATATTTGAACAATTACCAGGATAACAGTGAAGAATTAGAATGTCCGATATCCTTTCAATACCATCTAATATTTTTGCTGAATATTTTAAGCTTAAATCACATTTTGCGGAAAACATTTTGCTTAAAAGTTGCTCATCTTGGTACTATGGGCCCTGGTGGTTAGAATACAATACCGCGGGATACTTCTGCTGACTGCTAGCAGTTCAGCAGTTCAATTCTCATCGGCTCAAGGTCGAGTCAGCCTTCCATCCTTCTGTGGTCGGTAAAATGAGGACCCAGATTGTTCCGGGCAACATGCAGACTCTGTAAACCACTTAGAGAGAACTGTGAAGTGGTATATAAATCTTATTACTATTGCTAAACAGACAAAAAACCCAAGCAACCCTGCGTTGCTGAAAAAATAAATTTAAAAAATCACAATGTCATGATCAAGATCCATGATCATAAGACAGAGCCATTCATTATGGTTACAAGTTACAGTATATGGCTTAGTGTGCACCAGCAATAATTCTTTATTTAACAAATCATAATCACGGTGTAGCATACTATGGGCACAAAGCCGTAGAGTCCGGATTTGTGGAAACCCCTGTTATGCAACAGGTTAACCTTGATCTTTAAAGCTTATCTAGAAATACTTGTTCTTATAGTTTATATGATTGATGAACTTGAGTTGCTGATTTATTTTTCCATGAATCAAAACATAACTAAGATGTGTTGGTTATTCTGAATTAATGACATGTTCTAGAGATGTATCTTTGCCCCTTTGCAGGTCTTCTGTGAACATAGTATCGGTGTCAAGTGGAAATTTAATAAACAATATTTCCTCCAGCATTCAAGACAACAAGAAAAGTTTCACCTGCTGATTTCCTGGCTGTCAAAAGGCAGGAGTCCAGCTGCCAGGGAAAAGAAAAAACGAACAATGCTAGCCTTCACTGTGTTCTTAGATAAAACATTATAAAATCTCCTTTTTTCTCCCCCTTTTATTAATCATTTCAGTGGCCAGCTAATACTTTCTGGATTTTGCCTGACTCAAATGTACAACAATTAATTCTCAGTTGACAAAGTTTATATTTTTATTAAATCAATGATAAGTTACAAAGGAGGAAAAATATAGAATTATATGTACAGCATTTCCAAAGATAAGCCAAAGAGGATTATGGGGTAGGAGGGAAATTCCTCAGAGCCGCAAGAAAAGATGAGAGCTTTTTGCCGGGAAGTGATAGAGGGAAATTAAACAGATCTGTACCAGCCAGGGTATAATGCCAAACAGACAACTGGTTGTATTGATTTATAAGAATAGCCCCCCCCCTTTTGCTTTTTGCTCCAGTCCTTCCCTTTCTTGTGAAATCAAAATATTGGAATTCATATTGATTTACACCATCTGAGAATTTTATATCTGTAAACCTACAGCATTTCTTCATTGATGGAAATCCTTTAACCACCATACAGCCAATGACTTCACAGGCATGGTGGCCTTTCTATACCATACAAAATGGATATTTGCAAAGCTGGGGATATGAAATAATCTTGTCAGCGGACAGGTGCCACTACCTTTCAATGTTCCTCATCTGAAGATATCCTTAAACCCAATTATTCTGATTTTTTTTTTTTTTTTGAGTCAGCCTGGTTAATTTTTTTCCCCCAGACACCTTTGGCACCGTACCCAATTGTGTGAGCTCAACATAATCAGAGCTGTGTGAAACCTGTGATTCCTGGAGGAATCCAGCAAAAAAAAAACAAAAAAACCCACAGGCTGTGCTGCTTGGGAACTAGCATTTATTTAGAAAGGGGCAGGTTGATTTTCTTGCTTCTCCCATGAATTGTAAATCTGGGTACAATGCAAACAAACAAACATTCCTCTCCCAAAATTACCATGCACAAAGGAGATATGTATGCGTAGTTGCATATGCTATACAGATCAGATAATGAACTTTTTATGGCACAGGATGTGGTTGCGTGCATGCAGAATTTTAAATATTTTTTTTTTTTGTTTTACTTGAATGCAGACACTACATACAGCCCTGGGCTTTGCTAATGAGTCAGTTGGTTCCACAAGAGAGGCAGAGCAAAAGGCAAGTTCAATTTCTTTTCTAGCCTGATTCACTGAACACGCACATTCCATCCAATGTTTTATAAAGATAACAGTTTGCTATTCACCTTGTAGTATTTGAATAAAGAAATACAACATGCCAACCTGAGTCAGCAGTCTGAGTCACTTTGGAGAAGCTATACTGTTTATAACCAGTTAGGAACTTGGTTGTAAAATCCTTGGCTTGGCAGTATATTTTCTGTACATTGCAAACCTGTAACTATTTATTCAGGAGCAAGCTATGCTGAATTCCTGCTAGACAGGACCTCAGTTTATTGAGATAATTACCAAATGTAGCTACATGGTTGGCTATCTCTGGGATGACACTTTATCTTAGACAGAAGGGTCAGGATAAATTATAATTCCTGTCTCTTCACTCACATGAATTTATCTGCATTGACAAGTGCCCTCCCAATAATAATAGATAAAAGAGGGAATGGGGATAATCTTTTTGGAGCATGTATTCATTCCTTCAGGCTGCAATGAAAAGCTCCCAGATGTAATCTTTGTCATCTCCAGGTAAAGCTGGGAAACTCTCTGTCAAATACCTTGGAGAGCCACTATCAGCTAGCAACATAGGAGACAACATAGAACCAGACATGGCTGGTAGTTGGACTTGTTATTAAATGGCAGTTTCCTATGCTTAAGAGTAAACAGGGTTTTTTTTATTACCGAGTAGAGCTGAACTATAAGGAATTGAACAGTATTAGTAAGTACTCATTGGAGACAACATCCCATGAGGATAAGATAAATTCAAAGATGCGTTCAGTGGCTTGATAGCTATTCTATGACCTGCTAAGAAGAGATTTCCTGAGGTATCTGCCATAAAAAAGACCATGCAGTAGGTGTCTTCCATTGAGACTAAATAGAATTGGCAGCCAGTGCTGCAGATTCAAATTTAGTAATACACTACACTATCTGATTCGCCTTTGCCCAGGTTTTTAGCAGGGAAGCCAAATATGCCAATGGTTGCTATGCAACTCCCTGTCAACAAAAGAGGGCCTCTGGTAAAAGTTACTCCTTTCAGTCTCTTTTTATTCTAGCCAGCTTTTAGGGGGAAGCAAAAATTCAGAACCCTGTGTGTTTGTCAGAAATAACCATGATTTTTTTAAAAATCTGAGATTCTTATATAGTTAGAATGAGATACATAAGCAGCTTCATATCAAGAGAGAAATACTTAGAACAGAGAACCAAAAAGTTTGCTTCTTGGTATGTTGCGTCATATATAAATCCTATATGCCTTTTTTCTTCTTTATCAGTCAGATTTTTTTTCCATTTTCCCTCACTGAAAACAATCATCCATGAGATATAGCAGTGGCACAGCATATACTCTATCATTACCATTGGTCAAATAAGCTTCATCTACTCTCACAATTGAGTTAAGAACTTTCCCAAGACCTCCAGTGCCTTCAATTTGAAATAGAGAAATTGTGTATGATTCAATTTTTCTCTACGCAAACTGGTAGATTTCCTAAGAATACAACAGGAAATCAGATGGTGAGAGAAGCTGTTTCCTGAAGGAGATCAGATATGTTTAATGGAAGATAAAAAATCAGAACACTTTGCGTGTATAATTGTCCAACGGAGGAGAAAGTTTAAGTTTAGATGGTCTTAATCATTACAGACTTCTCAGCTAGGATCAAATAGGAACTATGGAGAAGAACCAGTTCTCTCTCTTGACTCCTAGTCAGCACTGCTCTCAACAGCTGCCGAGGTTATATTCTCTCTCATCTCCTTACTTTCCAATACAATTGATTTGCCTCTCACATCATATTTAGTCTTCCCCCATGTAACCTCATTTTGGAGTGGCCTGATGTTGATGCCATCTCGTGAAGCATGGGAGGCCCCCCCCCCAAAATTTTCCCCTCCCTGCCCCACAGCCCCACCTTCCTGCTTCAGTATGGGGAGAACTTCTGTCTCTCACCCTTCTTGCTTGCATTGGCTGTGGAGATCTTGGTCGTGTAGGTGGCAAGGTTGCCATTGTGCCCCGTGGCTGAGGAAGGGGGCAGTGTCAAGAAGGGAATGGGTTTCAAGCCGATGAAGTTGGAGAGGGAGATGGCATAGGGGGGACCAAGCAAGGTTGGGGGAGGTGCGGCCACTGCTGTCAGCGCTGGGGCTGGCGAAGGGGTGAGGGGCTGGGAGAAAGTCATGCCGAGGTCAACGGGGGGCGTCTGGGAGGTAGATTTGGCCGTCTCTAAACTGAAGAACAAGAAGGGAGAAAGAATGAGACCTGTGCATGCATGCCCATTTACATATAAAAATGCAGACATCTGTGGACATATACTTGGAAGTATATGTACCAATGTGTGCTGGAACAAGCTTGCACACAGCATAATATGCATAGGTATGGGTTAATATGTATAGTTTGCTTAATACATATATAACAGTATGGTTATGGATATGGATATGCATTCACAGAAAGACGTGTTTTTACTGGCATGCATAATGACATGTGCAACAGAATAGGTACACACACAGAAATAGTGAATAAGGTGCTCTGAAGCATTTCAGCATCTGGGTAAGATCTTTTTCTCCAGAATCCCCCTAGGGCTATGATCATACATTTACAGTAAGGAATTTTTACTGTGATAAAAGGAGCTTATTTCCTCAATCAGTGTTCAGAGATGGTTATGCTGAGGGAAGTTATCTTATACTTTTAGTAGCTCCTGTTTATATAATCAAAGCATTCCAAGGTATTTCAGGCACTTATGTGTCTTGGACCCATGACTAATGGCTTGAATCAATATCTAAATTTCACACCCTGAAACCAATTTACCTGTTGAAGCTGAAGGCGGTGAATGGCAACGGTGATAAAATTTAGCTTACTTCGATTTTGAATATGTAAAGATATTAATATATAAAATCAGTGCCAGAATGATTTCCATAAGAAAACTGACTGTATAAACAGGAAAGTGCATCCTTCAAGAAGCAGGCCATGTCCTATCAGCCTGTACCCTAGTGGCCATAATGCACAAAAAGAGAGCAACAGTTATTTTCCTGCTCCAAATCTTAAAGCATCTCAAGTGCCAGATTGTGATACGACCATCCCAAATATCCTTTCATGTATTCCATTCAAGTGTTGTTATTTTGTCGATAAAAGGCAGTTATTCCACACTGAAAACAAGAGTCCTTTCTGAGCAGAACTGAAGGCTGCATCGGTACTTGCAGCTGCAAGTGGAATTTGAGGGGAAAGCAGAGGCAGCTGCCCCAAATACTGTAGCTAATGATAATAGTCTTAGGCTGGCTCATGAGAAATTCAAAGATTGGAGGCTGTCATCTAGGCTGGAGAGACAATGTGCAAAACTATTGACACTCGTGGGAGTGCAGCAGGATGTTACCTTTTAACATTCCTGTTTATTAAATAAAAGGCAGAATGATTGCAGAAACTAACAACTCACCCACTATAACAAACAGTGCCTTTTGGTTCCTACAAAGCTATCCATCTAAAAGTCCCAGGGCTTAAGACACAGGAGGAGGAAGCCACAGCAATACCTGCATTTATCTGTGACAAATGAGGTTTCCTCCCTGCCTCATCTCCCCCAGAGGCTGTATTGGCTCTTACCAGGCTGTGATGAGGTACTGAGCCAAAGTGATGCTGACTGGTGTGCCTGTAATGGTCACATGACGTTCGGAAGAACCCTCTGTCTGGTTCCCGATCTTGATGTGCGCTCCAGACATTTGCCGAATCTCACTGATCTTGCTCCCCTGCCGGCCAATGATGCAGCCAATGAGCTAAGGGGGACAAAGAAGAGGAATCATCTATAGGAGGGAAGGGTGCGAGGAATTTCATCCTTCAAGAAAACAGCTGAACTAAGTTGCATGGAGAATACTGACTCATTAAGTGATCGATTTCTTGCAGTGAGAAACGGGGCTGTTGGTGCCTTACTTACAGTAATGTTTACTTTTTAGACAAGAAGCCCCCAAGATGCAAATAAATGCTGTAATGCCTTATTTCAGTTATGGAATCGATAGGCCATTCCAATCTGTCACAACCTGGCTACAGCACTATAATCAAAGAAACACCTTGCCAAAAAGAAAAGCAACATTCAGAAACAGATGTTCCACTGATCAAAAGAGAATAAATAGAATAGACTAGAATAAACCTATCATCCAATCTAGCCTGAGGCCTAAGGATAGAGTCAGATTTTATGGGCTTGTTTAAATAAGGCCAGGGTGGGGCTCTATAAATCTAGAAGGAAATTGGGTTCCAGAGGGCAGTTGCCTGACAGAGGCCTGCTTCTGGGTCTAATTGGATGATTATTTAATCAAGTATTTATCAATTATCTACAGGGATCCAGAATATGGCAGACTACTGGAGATAGATGATTCCTCAAATAGCCAGGTTATATGAGGCTATTAGGCCGTGAAGAACACATGTTAACCAGCACCCAAATTGCATGTGGAACGATCACTATAGCTCGTGGGAGGGTTATTATGGGGGCATACCATGGCACTCCAAACTGCTCACACTGTTGCATTCTGGACAAGCTACAGCCTCAAGAGCAGCTTCATGTACAATGAATTACTGGAGTCTACAAGATGATCAAAACATGAGTGAATGTCTTAAGGCCTCCCAGTTTAAGTATGGCCACAAGTGGAACACGATATAAATTATGCTGAAGTTTTCTATCTACAACTTCCAATTGTTGCAAAAGTTATGATTCCAAGAAGACCCAAATTTTAGCACCAATCCTCGAGAGGGGAGTACAATCCTATTTGGGATTAACGATGAAACCATTCCAGACTCAAGAGGTGCAAATATTTACACTATTCAGTCTTGTCAGAGATAACCCTAAGCACTTCCTTTCCAAGCCAGGATCATACAACCTCCACATACTGGAATTAGACACAGACAATATCATTTGGCTACTCCCTAAACCAGGGGTCCCCAACCATCGGGCCCTAGACCGGTACCAGTCCGTGGATCATTTTGTACCGGGCTGCAAAGAATGAATAATTGTGATTAAAATATATATAAAAATATGTTTTTGCGTCCGGGTGTCTTATTCTGAAAGACAACCACTTCCGCCCTCACCTAACTTCCACGCTAACTTCTGCGCCTAACTTCGCGGACCACACTGCTAAAGCTAAGAAGCTCTTTACTATTGGGGAAGAATTGATTTTGCCGGTCCTTGAAAAAGTATTTCTGCGTGAAACTAGTCCCTGGTCCAAAAAAGGTTGGGGACCACTGCCCTAAACCAAGATAATTTGACAGGTCACCTCACTAAAGTGGCCTCATGCAGATGCTAACCAGGAAAGATGGGAACACCAAACCTTAAGAATCCCACTTAAAGAGAGGATTCTGGCTCAGTTTATCCCTCTTTGTCAACACTGACTGAACCCAACCACAGAGAAAGGAAAACCACCACAGGAACACTTTCTCTCCACCTCCTATTCTCTTCAGGCAATCCAAAAGGATACCATGATTTATGGTATCAAAACCTGCCAAGAGATTAAGAACAGAACAATTACAGCTTCTTTTGTTCTGATTCCATCAAAGTTATCAACAAATTCTAACACCATCTTGATGTTATACCCTGGTTTGAAACCAGACTGAAATAAATCCAGATAATCTGAATCTTTTGGGGGCCACTGACGCTGTAATCTAAAGACATTCCACAACATTCCAGGGAAGGTTGGAACCTGAATGAAAATTGCCTAGGATATTTGGGCCCAGTGAAAGCTTTTGGAAGAGAGGACACTATATTCAAGGCAGGAAGTGCCACCATTCCCTCAAAGAAACACACCACACTGACCAATGGCACACCACTGGATGGCCATCACCTGCCAGGAGGCACATGGATCTAATGTAGAAATGGCCAGGTTCATTAGCCCAGAGGTCACTGTCGTTTTCTAGAAGCCAAGGATTCAAACTCAAATGTTATTAAAGGACAGCATCAATCCTGTTTGTAGCTGAGTGGGTCCCCAGGATTGTGCTGTTTAAGCTATTCAGCTACAAAGATTTGTTGGACCGAACCACCTACTATTAGACAAGCGAGAGACTGAATGGGAAAGGAAAAAATAATTAAGTCATGTAGTTCAGGTTTCTGCCAGACTGTGGCAGGAACTGACCGACAATAATAATAATAAAGCAGTGCAGCTTGTTTTGTAAGACCTTTTTCTCTGAGCAAAATATTCCATCATTCTTTTTCTTGTGCATGTAAAATTGGGGCACTATGTAAAGGTCAATGTTGCTGACTACCCACATGCTTCCTGCCTTCAAAAATGACTGAATAAAGTCTTCAGTTTCCCCAACAGTATTCTGCTGGTGTCTGCAGAGCAGGCTTGCAGCTGGGTTGGCTGTGTGGGTGAGCAACTGGCACATTCTCCTTTTAGCTTGATATTCTGGCTTTTGCTCTCAGGGAGGAGTGAGTGTGAGGCTTCTGAAGTTATGGGAAAGTGGGTTTAAAATACATCTTTTCCATCCCTCTCTCTTAGGACTTTTCTGTGTGATTACTGTGTTTTGTCCACTACTGCTAGTCTTATGAGGTAGGCCAGGACAGGAAATGGGCCCCATAAGGATTCTAGGAGTGCTATGTTACTGTGGTAAAGTATAATAACAGAATCATGAAAGCCTACAAGACTTTATCTCTTTCCCCTCTTACATGAAACAGAATCAAGACAGGACTATTTTGAGATTCTTTCTCACTTTCTCAGGACTGAGTTGTTGTTTCATTTCCCTTAGCAGACTCCCTTCCAAAGTCATCCCTACATTCCTTTACAACCGCAATGACAACTGAACCTTGTAACAAAAGGAAAAAGCCAAATGCTGAACCAAACTCAAGTAACTATTGACACAAAACAATCTTTGTTCCCTTTAATGTCTGAAGATTCAATTATTTCCAGATAATCCCTTCATGGTACAACTATTAAGTTACAGGTTGCCATGTCAGGCTGCCATGAAAGACGAGGCAGCACAATTAGCATTAAAACTCAAATTGTGGTGTGGCTACCTCAGTATAGACTGCATTATTCTTTAAAACATTTGTCTTCGATAAGGTGATGAAGCTTGGACTTTTAAGCATTACTAAGCTTAGGAATTGGCTTTCCACCTGCTTCTTTGTCTTAGCAGTGTTATAAATAACACTGTATTCTTTGTGCTTAGACCTGAGATAGAGGTAACACAGGTCACTCAAGTTAATTATCTTTGTCAGATTCCAGATGGTGGAATGCCCTACTTTTAGTTTCCTCCTCCTCCTCCTCCTCCTCCTCCTCCACCTCCTGGAGGCCTTTGAGTTCAAGGTGTCCTTCCAGACTGTTTGTGAGGGTTGAGAACACCATTTCACAGTGGTTCCATTTGGCAGACATAGTGAAGAGTTAACCCAGTGGTTATTCTTCTGTGGCATGCCATAGAGCTTGTTTTCCTTCCTTTCCACCTTCCCCCCCTTTTGGATATCTACACGAACGTCTTCTTTGTATTACAACTCTGTGCTATGCTACGGACGTTTTGTCCTCAGACAGAGTCTGGATGGGATAGACTGAGCTAGACCTGAACCCAAGCAAGATAGAGCTGCTGTTTGTGCATCAGACTATCTGTGTTTTCTCTTTGACAGGAAATATTACTCCTGAATGAGTGGGGCTGCAACCTAAGATCCTTCAGGATTCTCATCATACGGTGGGTGAGCTGGTTGAGGCTGTAACTGGGGGATTTTTTGACGGATGTGCTATTTGTAACTCTGTCTGAAATAGGATTTTGCCACAAGAAACTAATACTGTTGACACTGCTCATCAAGATGCCTGTTATGCACCCTACATGAGTTTGTCCTTGAATTTACCTTCCTTACCACCCAGAAGCTGGCACTGGTAAAAAAAAATACGCAGTACTATAGTCCAGTGGTTCTCAACCTTTTCTTCATCACGGACCTTCTTTAATTAACTTTTGTAACCATGGACTGTGGCATGGGCAATCAAGACTTAACTCAAGATTTAAACCATATTATTTCTTCAAGCCTTTGCAGGCCCCCTATGACTACACAGACCACAGTCTGAGAATCACTGCTGTAGTCTATTTGCCAATTTTATGTTGAGAGCATATTACCCCTGAAACCTAGGCTGTGCATTGCCTCTCAAGAACTCCAGACAAAATTAATTTCTTATTATAGGTATGTTAAATGTTTAAGAGGCTCAAAAATACATTTTATCTTAAAACAAAAAAGCCACACAATGCCAATTAAAAAAAAGAGCTTGAATTTTCAAGTCTTCTGAAGTCTAATGAAATTACTGTATCCTGCCACACTTTTTACAAGCCCTGAAAGCTACTGGTAAAAATAATTATAATTAAAACTGCAAATTTAAAAAGTCGTCTGTGCTTGTTGTATAAGGTTGGCATATTAATTCTATTTTAAAAAGCTGTTTGCTAACTAACTATATTCCCCAAAGACCATACTTTGGTGGCAGAACACAAGGTTCCCAAGAAGACAATTCCTAAATCATTAACTGGTTACTCCAGTTCAAAATAATTGTATAACAGATGAAGTTAAAGCCCTTTCTTTATCCAAGACTCTGCAGAGCTGCTATCCATCTGAGTAAACAATATTAGTCCAGTTGAAAAAAAAAAATAGCTGGACCCGTTGTAAGGCAGTTTTCTCAATTGCAACAATAACAGAATTTTGATTTTTTGATTCTGACATAGTTGCCCGGCAAAACTTGGCGAGCCTTTACTGGGAAAGATCTGGCTGGGGAGTAGATTTCTGCTTTTATCGGAATGGAGTCCCTCTCAATAGACCTTGGTGAACAGGAGCAGAGGAAAGGAATAAAAAAGGGTCTGGATTTATGCCCAATGAGCTTTTATACTGATGTGAAATGGGAGGAACGGAAGTGGGTACAATTACAACAGTGCAAACAAAAAACCAAACCAACCACAGCATTAACCCAGCAGAGTAGGCAGCTCACATCAAGGTCTGACTTACATCATTGGGAACTAGAAACTCCTGAGAGCTATTCTGAGAGTTTGCATCCAGGCCTACAGAGGAAGAGAGAAAGAAGATAGAGAATTACTGGGGCCCTTTGCCTACCCACCCTTAATTATTCCTTGAATGGGTATTTCATAATCATGCCCTTCCTAGAATAAGCTTGAACTGAAATGTTAGCATCTTAAAGATCCTTTCTAGGCACCATAGTTACAAAGAGCAGGGAGGACACAAAAAGGATTGGATGGCTTCCCAGCTCTTGCAAAGCAATCAGCAGCTCAAAGAAGAGGCTTTTGTTTTATGCCATTTCACTCAGGTCACATTACACAGGACTAATTTTAGATAGTCCCGGTGGAATTCCAGCCTATCCCTGCCTCTTCCTGCTTGATGCAGAACCCATTGGCTACAGATACTCTTTTATCAACATAAGAAACAATCCTTATTCAGATGGTAAGAGTTTTGGTTCAATTCATGGATTTGCTGCATGGAAAAGCCTACTTGGAAAAGCCAAGTTCAATGAATGAATAAACAAAACCCAAAAGAAGGCTTCTTATTGTTGTGCATCGTCTATCTGAGCTCCTTCCCTTAGAAGAGATTTCAACTTTGGACTTGTGGCTTCATCCAGTTGCTCAGCTCCTAATTATTCTTGAAATAACTGAATCCATCAATTCAATGTTGACTCTGAGTAACCACACAGGATGATCCGTCCCTGGCCTAGACTTTCAAATCTTATAAAAGTGCTTGCACCCACTACTTCTTGAGTTCCTACACCTGGCTGTCTTCTGTTTCTTTTCACTTTTTTCCAAATTATATACTACTGAAGAGAGCCCCAGATATGTCTAAAATATGATTATGTGAACATTTGTCTCTTTAATAAGAACTGTAGCTTGGTTTGTAGTTTGGTATGAGCCATGATTGTCTCTTTGGCCATTCAAAATCACTGACTTAAAATATCAATATTCTTTCTCGCCTACTTCTTCAAACTACTTGAAACTTTGCCTGAATACAGATCAGCAAACTGTATCGTTGTTGTAAATATTTCATTTCCATAAAGTGTCACGGGAAAAACCACTGTGCAATGAAATCATTTGCATTTTCAGCTATTCGAGTAGTGTCATCAGCATAGCTAAGGCTATTGATGTTTCTTCCTCCAGTTCTAAAACCACATTCATCTTTTTCCAGTCTGGTTTCCCTCAATATATATTCAGGATGTACATTAAAAATAAATAAATAAATAAATAAATAAATAAATAAATAAATAAATAAATAAATAAATAAATAAATAAATAA
>BLBF01000003.1:55651189-55665552 GCA_015471245.1 Laticauda colubrina | reverse complement strand
TAAATAAATAAATAAATAAATAAATAAATAAATAAATAAATAAATAAGGGAAAAGCCTTGTCTCACTTTTTTGCCATATGGAGCTAATCTATTTTGTTATGTTTATGTAGATGATGGCTTCCTGTCCTTGACATAGGTTTTACATTAGGACAAAAGCAAAGGATATTGTGTAAGCTGTTGCTTTGTTCTTTGCTTAATGGCTTTTCTGTGATAAGAACAAAGATGCTAAAACTATTTTCAGCAATATCAGATCCAGCCAGAATGATACATCCCTTCGTTATACCTCACTTGGATTCCTGTAATGTGCTCAGTATGTGCTCTGCCTTTGAAAACTGCTCAAAATCATCTGCTGGTTCTGACTGCTGCCACAAAGCTGCTTTTCAAGATTTGCTACAGATAGCAAGAGATCTCATCTTTACAACAACTATACAGGTTGCTGATCTGTATCCCAGCAAAGTTTCAATTGGTGCCCAAGACATACAAAGGCCGAAGCCAGGGGTATCCAACTCACGGCGTCACAGCATCATCACATGACGTATCGGTACTTTTTTTCCATTTGCTAAATCGGGTGCAGGCATGGCCAGCACATGATGCAGCCGGCCCGCGGGCTGGGAGTTTAACAGCCCTGGTCCAAGAAATTCAAAATCACTTACTCCTTCCTCTCTGTCTCTGTCTCTGTTTGTATTTAGAGAAAGATGGGAGACATTGAGAAAGTGTGTATACTTGGGCTCCTGAGCTGATTTCTTTTGTTCCTCTCCTCTGTATTTTAATCTGAAGATTGCAATAGTGATGGATATATTGAAAATAAAGAGTTAATAAAAACAAAAATACTATTGGCTATTAAGGTGAATTTGCAAAATATTCTTCTTTAACAGGGGGACTGACTTGATGGTGCTCCATAACTTATTTCTAACATCTGGTTTTAAACAATGCTAAGCTGTAATGTGGCTTTCAGCTTACCCTGTTTTGGTGAGTGCAATAATTGTTCTCTGTAAGCTACAGGTTCTGCTTCAGTTATGTATGAACCCAGTGTACTGCAATTTATTCAACACACCATGACTTATAATGAATTAGGATTCTGGTCAGTGCTGAGGAAATAGCCACCGACTGTTCTAGAAGACGAGAACCACTTTGGAAATTGGACTAACAGCTTTCTCCCTCCCTCTCTGGCCATATTTCTTTCCTGTCCTGCTGTAGATGATGTCATCCAGATGTCTGTGTTTTGCACAATCAATTACAGGTTTTCAAGCAGACTGAGAATGACCCAAGTGATCTACAGTTGGGCTCTATAAGCATCTTAATAAGTGGGTGGTTGTCCTGGAGATTATGTATAAAAATTGAGGTGCACATTAAAGAATTATCATTACTCTAACAAAGCTACCTCACCAACTGTGTACTTTTATACACACATTTCCTATTTATGTTTCTGACTCAAGTTTCCCCAATAATTATTTATTATTATTTCTTAGATTGCTTTCTTTTTCCATAAAAGAAAGCCTTACTCACCTGGCATCCTCCACAACTTCCATAATTCTCATTCAGCTAGTCTGCCTTTGCTAACATGGGATGCTCACACTTAAAAGGATGGGAGGTTGAGGCAAGCTACTATAAAATTTCAGGATAGAAACATAAGTATCTTGACAGACGCTCTCAAATGCGCTCCACAATTCTTTTGGTTTCTTTTTGTAGCACTTATATCCCAAATAAATCCTTAACAATTCACTAGATTTAATATCAAGTTACCAATACAATATCATATTTGCTATCACTCTTCTGCCTGATCTGTAAAAATCATTTTAATGCAGATTCATTTTTATGCCTATTTTATGCGATTTAAAGGTATGACATGAAAGAATGACTCCATAGGTTTATCTGTAATTCTAATAAAAATACTGTGTACCTTTTAATAAAAGTTACATATTTTTGTTTGGAATATAATGTTTTATTTATTCACATTATATTGTTCTGAGTGATATTTCTTGATGAAAAATTACGACTAATTAGGGTTATTTATAAATATGTTTCTGTCTACTCCAGAGGTGTTAAACTTTATTTCATTGAGGACCGCATCAGGGCTGTTTTTGACCTCGGGTGCCATGGCTGGGGTGGGCATGGCCAGCTCAACATCACTTAACAGCCTGCTCCAGCCCTCTACCAGAGAAAATGGAACTCAGGAGGGCCACTTGCAGCCCCCCCCCCCCCCCAAACTCCTTTTTTGGCTGTGACGGCCTGCTCCAGTCCTCTACCAGCAAAAATGGAGCTCTGGAGGGTCTTGTGGACCCCCCCCCGCCAACTCAATTTTTAGCTGCAACAGCCTCCTGCGGCCTTCTGGTGGCAAAAATGGAGCTCGGGAGGGCTGTGCGCTCCATTTTTGCTGGCAGAGGCACTGGAGGCTGATCCAATGCAGATCTAAACACCCTGCGGGCCAGATCCAGCCCCCAGGCCTTGAGTTTGATACTCTGGTCCATTCTCTTGGCAAAAAAAGTATATTTGCAAAATCTTTACTTTGTAAATAAAAATCTGAGATTATCAGAGATCCTACAGCCTTATCTAATCTCAGGATAGATAGTGATGCAGAGGATTCTGGGATTGGTCATTTTACAGAACTCTTACACCAACTCTCTTACCTGCAACTAGAGATGGAGTTTGTGCCAAGGATGAAAATGAGACAGGATGTCCCGAAAGCTGCTGCAATTTTGTCACCTGCACAACAAGAAGAAAAAAAACAGAGAACCCTTAAATATAAATAATTGTCAATTCTATATAAGTGGTTCTTAATAGTATCTTGGAGGATCTCTTAAAGCTCAATATTTTTTCAGGGCTGGAAAAACTGTGTTTCATTTTAGCTGTATGTGAAAAAGAACCCATGAAACTATCAACCATTGTGTTTGTATTACTGTTTCAAGTAAGTCTAGGGTAGTAATCTTTTATGAAGATATCTTTTAAGAAGCAACTGTGAGCTATCCATCTCATAACAGCAGAGGCTCCTTTTCACTATGGTTCATGCTAATTTTAAATGAGGTTCTGGCTATAGCTGTGGGATTGTCTCTGTCCACTTAAACACAGTTACCACTAAGGATACAAAGACAGGTTTTCCTGAAAGTCAAGATTCATTGGCTTCTTAAAACTCAGTCACTCAAAATACTTTTGTCTGTTTTTTTGTAAATTCTGCCACAGCCTTTAATAGCTGACCTCAATACAGTGCCTCTAAGATCTGTCTGTGATCTCCAGCAATACGGAGAGGCCAATATACTTGAAGCACCTGGTTGGAAAGGTGCTTCTATAATCTTTTCAAAAAATCAAAGGATGGGTCAAGTCCAGAGACCAAAAACAAGATATGAGGACTTACATAGGGGAAGACCTGGAGTTTAAATGTAGATTGTCAGCTGGACTCACCTCAGCTTGAGATATTCCACTGTATTGTCCTTGCATAGAAAATCCCTATAAAAAGGAGAGAATATGTTAGAGCCTCCTTAAAAAGTTCATTTATTGAAGGGGCTTAAGAATAAAGAAAGAAAGAAAATCATAGAGAAAAGCAGGGAAGGGGGAGGAGTGGCAGGTGCAGTTGCAGCAAAGAAAAAAAAAGCCACAACAACAACAAAACAAATTTAGATATCCTGGAAATTCAGAGAACTAAACAACATTTCCCATTTGATTTTAAAAAGGTACTTCAGTGTTCAAGCAAAGATTGCACCTGCCTGCCATTCTTTAAAGCAGAGCTGCCTTCTGATGCTACTCTAGGTAGAGACTCATTCTTTCTTGCTCCTGGAGAAAAACTCGGTTACTTTAAATGGTTGCCAGCAGGAGCTGCATTTAAACTATTATGCACACTGAAGTGCCTTTTTGGAACAGAATCCAAAGCAATGCATAGCTCTAGATCAGGGGCATCAAACTCACGACCCGCATGCGTCACGCAGTGGCCACGCCCACCCGTTTTAGTGAAGAAGGAAAAAAATCACGATACGTCATGTGGCAACAATGTGACAACACGAGTTTGACTCCCTTGCCCTAGAAACTAATACATTCAATGATTTCTCAATTATAAAAACATTATAAAAACAAAGGAGCTAAAGAAATTCTACCACAAGTTTTATAACCATGCAGGGACAACTGTGTAGTTTTGTCTCTTGAACACGTAAGATTCAACAGACCAGTACAAAAGAATACATTTTGTAAAAAGTAGCCAAAACAAATGTTCTTTTCCAACCTTGATTAAATGGCCTGAGCAATGCAACAAGTCTTTTCATTTACAAAAAAATGGCCATTTGCATATCGAATGTGTTAAGTTTTTAGTTTGTTCTAAAAACTAAATTCTCCTCTTATGATCTATTTTATCTGAGTTAAAATTAAATGAGATGCGCTGAGTTTAAAATTCAGAAGAGTTAAGTACTAATACATATTATTTTAAAATGGCCACCCACACCATTACACCTTTACAATTAATGCTGATTGTTACCAAAAAAAGTTGAATATATCGTATATACTCGCATATAAGCCGACTCTAAAACTCATTTTTTAAAAAATCAAATTAGGGGGTCGGCTTATACGCGCATAAATCTGATCTCACACAAACGAACTGACATGATGCCACTTCTCAGATCACGCAATATCATCGATATTACCATTCAGTCATACATACAGCCATAAAAATTGAGACTGCACTAAATAAAGTTAATTCTGATAAACTACAACTCAATTTCAATATTAATTTTAACTGTACCACAAATAAAATGCAACATAATTACATCTAATTAAGCACATTTTTTTTTACTCTGGGCACCTCCATTTTGCTTTTTCTATCACCTGATCATAACACGCTGTGATTGGTTAGTTATTCACGTGACCGCTTTGTGTTTGCAATCGTCATGTGCAACATCAGATTCTTTACATACCGGGTAATTAACTGAATATTGTTTCCTACACAAATGCTTTGATAATGAACCTTCATCAGTGCATTCATATTGATACTCTTTTGTTATTAGCCCAAACAACACACCATGGTATTTGGCGGTTGGCTCATATGCGAGTTTTTGCAAAATTCCTCATTTGGGGCAGTTTTTTAAGGGTCGGCTTATACACGAGATCGGCTTATATGCAAGTATATAAGGTATATCAATACTTTGTCACCGGGTGAGACTAAGTCACCCTCATTCATTTTACTAAAAGTATTTATATGCAATAGTAATTTGATTTATTCAGTCATTCAGCATTTTTGTGCATCAACTCATACATCTTTGGCCATCTAGTAAATATGCTTTAATTTTTAAACAGTAGTTAATGTTTCTCAGTTGTACTGCAGTATAAAAAGATAAATACTGTGTGTATTATGATCATCAGTGTAGAACAATATAAGAAAAACAAAACAGTGATGGATTTTGTTCAAAATTATAGTAAAATCTCATTGAAATCCCTATAAACTGACTTACTAAAATATACTAATTTCTGTTTTTTCTTCCTAGGCACTTATAGGTTTCTGATGACAATCCTGTCTGAGAGAAATTAAAATTATGACACTTCCGAATCTGGATTATATTGTCAATTGTTATTACGTAGCTTTGGTGATGAACATTTTTCTTCCTCTTTTATGGCTCATTCTGCTTTTGGCTCCTATTAGCGGTTAGACTATACTAAGATTTCAATCAGAGGTGGTATTCAGCAGTTTCTGACCAGTTCTGGAAAACCAGTAGCGGAAATTTTGAGTAGTTTGGAGAACTGGCAAATACCATCTCTGACTGGAGATTTTAAAGTATCCTTCCCCTGCCACACCTACCAAGCTACACCCACAGAACTGGTCGTAAAAAAATTTGAATCCCACCACTGATTTCAATGCTAGTATAAGAAAGAAATGGGTACATGCTATGGGTACCATCAGTTGTATGGGTACCATCAGTACCTATCTTCCCTGCCATGGTCTAATCCTAACCCTTATGAAACATTCTTTCTCCCAAATATTAGGCTAGCTCCATCCATGATGTTCCAGAACTCTCTCAAGATCTGGTTATCAATCCTGGGGCTCCCAGGGAACCAGATAATGCTTCTATGGCTTCTTCTTTGCTGAGATGTGCATCTTTATCCTTTCTCTGCTTCGAGATTGTATACTTGTATTTTTTAAAAATAATATTTATCTTTTAATGTAGATTGTTACATCTTTATATCTGTTGCATTTGTATTTGTTGTTTTATTTGATTGCTGTATGCAACCCAAAGTTGCTTTTTGTGAGATGAGTGATCATGCAAAATAATCAAACAGTTAAAACCTGGGGTTGACATAGACAGGAAAGTTGATAAACTGATTGTATTTCTTTCTTTCTTTCTTTCTTTCTTTCTTTCTTTCTTTCTTTCTTTTTCTTTCTTTCTTTCTTTCCTTTCTTTCTTTCTTTCTTTCTCCCCCCCCTCAAATTCTGAAACCTAAGAATGGCTTGTCCTGACTTATAAAGACGTAAGAAATGCTTGCTCAGTGCATGATCAGCTCTCTTGCTTCAGGGACTGATGGGGACCACTGGAATTCCTTTCAGGGTTATCAGGATGCTCCAATTAAAGAAAATCCTTTTGTGGTCTCCCAGTCAAACAATATATTATTTATTTAATTTATATGCTGCCCATTTCCCTCTATCATCAAACATAAGTGAGATCATAGGTATTTTACTCAACTCTGGACTCTCTAGATTCTTCTAATGATGCAGGAATACATGGAAAGTTGGCATGCTGCAAACAAAGCACCATGCAGGAGAAGGAACAGTATAACTTAAGGGCGGAGTTAAAAGAAGAATCAGCCTAGAATCCCTATGTAGCCACAAATGAGGTTCCAAACCTCCTTGAGTGACATTGATTCTTATCTAACTCTAACCAGGTACTGATCATTCGTTGAGATTTCTGTACATAGGTCATAGCAATAAATCAGCTTAACTGAACCTTCACATGTGAACTTTGTTTTTCAAGCCTGACAAACCAGTTTTCTAACATCTTCATTTACAAAAAACTATTTCAGCCCCAAAATATAAAAATGTATCCAGTGGTTTCTTTGGAAGCATTCCCACCAATGCAAAACAAGCAAACCAACATACAATTTAAAGTGGTAGAGAGCATTCTCGGAGTTAACCTTAGGAGAAAATAGCAACCTTGCCAGTTTGCCTGCCAGGAAATGTTTTATAGTTGACCACTTCCACTACTGCATACATATTGTAATCAATCAAGCTCCCCCTCCCAATAGTGTATCACAATTGCTCTTAATAAATGGCAATCCAAATCCCAGTTATTCTGGGAGTATTATCTATACCAAGCAGAAGCTGGTTTGGGTACATCATTCCCCTTTCCAGCATTTCCCCCCGAGGTTCCAACCACATTCATGCTGGCCTGCTCAACCTCTTAGTACTTCTCACCATCCCGCCTTTCATTCCCAGTGTCTTTTTGCAGGCCCATTCAACTCCCATATTTTAAACCTCTTCCCATTAATGCTATCATAACAGAGGAACCCAAAGCTTCTTTATGTCTTGGCAAAACATCTACTGATAGTTTATTTAAAACTCTCTTACCTGATTGGCTGACAGAAGAACCGGTCCCAAGGACAAGCTGGGATGGTAAGGAATCGTGGCACCTTTTGGGGGTGACTGAAGAAAATCAGAAGGAAGTATCACTGCACAATTATATATTTCTGTTCCCCAAGCTGCTTTCTAATGCCAACAGGCACTGTCTTCTGTAATACAACAGGCATTCTGGCATTACATCAAGAGGGGATATTTTTAGCTAACTCCCATTTGGTAATGCTGAGTAATCTCAGACATGGGCAGGATATGAAAAGTCAATGATCACCTTTGATTATGTTTAGTCTCTTGCTCTTAGTAGACAATTAAAGGAAGAGAATACAAGATAGTAAGAAACGTTGCTACTTATTCTACATCATTTGGGAAGGAAATCTATCTTTGACATGGCTGTCCAGCAAATTGCAGATTTTGATGAATCAAAACTATTCCAATATTTCTGCTATGGAAATCATCTTCTCCTGTGCAATCAATGTGCAAGAAGTCTTCTAGGCAAACAACTCAGAAAGGAAGCACCAGACTGGTGTTCAGAAGGTGTTGAGAAAGATTCCTGCCTGAAATCCTAAAGCACAGTATCTAGAAGAGGGTACTTGATACTTAATTCATTTAAATGTCTGACTCAACAGTTATGTAAATGCCTTTTTTGCTTGCTTGCTTGGTTTCCTAAGAAATAGGTCTGACAGCTGCATATAGGAATTAACAGTAATGTGCTAGAAATATATTTAAACCTTTCTTCATAGACCATCTGACCAATCAAATTGCTACTTCAATAGAAAAGAAAAGTTCAGGAACATCTTTTCTCCTGAGAGTAGAAAAACAGCTAGATAGCAGATTATTAACAGTAAAAATGTTTGCAAATAAAAAAGTGCATGTGCATAAGTGGGTGTGCTCTCCTTCCTTCACTCTCTTTCTCCCTCCCAACCAAAATTTATGTACTGTATTTCCCTGAAAATAAGACCAAACTGGAAAATAAGCCCTTGTATGTTTTTTGGAGCAAAAATTAATATAAGACCTGGTTTTATATCCGGAGAAATACAGTAGCTGTTCATTTTACAATCAACTCTGGGCAGCTCATAATACACATGCACTGCTGTTGCCGCTGTTCATTTAAAATTATATCTGCAATGGAGATGAGTTATTTTGGTTTCCATACAGTGGCCAAATGGGGAAAACAAATCACAATGGCACTCCAAGAGGATACAAGTTTTGAAGTACCCAAGGAGTACCTCTGAACCCAAAGCCCCAAAGTCCCACTTCTCCACAAAGGAGCAGAGTGTTATTCTTGCCCAACACATGAGAGTAAACAAAAGCTGTACCTCCAGTATAACTGCACAGATCTGTCGCACACACTGGATGATGGCATCTGGTACCCCAGAGACTGTTACAGCCCTTTCAGTGGAATTGGGCAGAAGGTCTCCAGCCACCTGGACCTGAGCACCTGTTGTCTGGAATGAACAAATACTCTGTTTTTATCAGCAGCCTCTACTTACGTGGAGCTGGGTCAGGAACACTTTCTAATCCTGCGAGATTATTAAGGTGTTGTTGAAGGAGCTAATTTATTCAGAGATATAAATGCTTCTTGTGATACCTCTTCCCCGACATAGCTATGGCTTCTCGTACAAACAAAATATTTCATTTGACTTTCACAAAGAAATGCAAATGAAAAAAAATTGTAAATTTTGTTTCAGTTTTTATTTAACAAGAAAGAAGTGTGCAAGCCGGATTCTGAGATTTAAGACATTTGCACTGGGAGCATAAGATCAATAGCAATGAAACTAGAAAAGAAAAAAGTTAAGGCACACAAAATAAAAAAAATTAAAAAGTAACAGTCATCCTCAAGTGAACAAAATACAATGATTGAAGGCTCTACCTCTCGGATTTCCTTTATTTTGGCTCCTGCTTTGCCAATTAGTGAGCCGCACTGGCTAGCTGGGATGACCAGCCTCAGTGTTACGGGTGGTTTGGAGATGGTGCCTCCATTGGTTGCTCCATTTCCCAAGTCCTGAAATAAAAGAATTTGTATTCAATTCAAGTGCAAAGGGATCCTTTCAAAGTCATATTTAGTTATTATTAGTATGTAGCGTTTTGTGTTAGAACTCCCATTATAGGTAAAAAAAAATAATCCTAAGAATTTAGTTCTTCTCTCCTAATTTCTAAGATCCACTATTAGATGATATTCATTTTTTTTGTACCTGATGTCATCCTAATAATATTCTGTCTGATATAATTTGGTGAGATGGAAATACAGTGACATCATCTCCATTGGCTTTAATAGTCGTTTTGAATTCCTAGGGATACTTAAATTATACACCAAGAGAAGTGTATATATATCATGACAAATGGTTGTTTAACCTTACTAATTTAACGAGATACGCTTTGTGCCAGAAATTTATCAAGAACTTTCCTGTTTCAAAACACCACTAGAAAATCAATTTTCTCAAAAATAAATTGCATACTCTCCTTTTTGGCAGGATTGCTATGAAATCTCACCATTTGATCATAGACACAACAACCATTGTAGGCTCTTAAATAACTAGACATAGTTTATATGGCCAATGCCAGCCTTCACTGGAAAGCTTCTATCTTTAACGGAAAACTGATAGATTTTTTTAGTGCCACAATTATACTTAATGTGAGCAAGTAAGACCTGCTCTGGGAGCAACATGCAGCAGACGGAGGAGACTGGAGCTACTTCACCTCCTCCAGCTTGAAGGCAATCATGGAAACAGCTCTGAAAACAGCATCTGTGGATCCTGTAATGGTGGTGATTCGCTCGGGGCAGGATCCTTCCGAGATGGTAATCCGGGCAGTACTCTAAAGACACAGCAAACCAGGAATAATAATGGAAAATACGTTTTAGGTTTTCTAACTGTTTATACAACACTTCTACCAAGTGTACAAAATGTTTCATAAACATCCCAATAGTCTGTCAAGTAGCTGGACGCTATCTGCATACTGCAGATGTGGCTGAGAAACAGAAGAGATAGGCTCTGTCTGTTGGGGGAGTCTGGTCTGAATCTAAATTAGTAGCAAGGACTTCATGGCTCACGTCTCTTTTTCTCACCCCTGCATTTGTCTGCAAGGTATCTGCTAAAAAAACAGTTTGGTGTCGTGGTGAAGGCATCAGGCTAGAAACCATGAGACTGTGAATTCTCATCCCACCTTGGGCACAAAGTGACCTTGGGCCACTTCTTTTCTCTCAGCCCTAAGAAGGAGACAAGGGCAAACAGCTTCTGAAAAACCTTGCTGAGAAAACTGCAGGGGCTTGTCCAGGAAATCCCTAGAAATTGGACACAACTAAATAAATCTGCTGAATAAATTTCAAGAGAGGATAAATTCAAAAGTCAATGGTCTTCATACCTATAGTATCCTATTAGAGCAGTGGTGGTGCAGTGGTTCGAGCTGATAGAGCCGTGGTGGTGTAGTGATTAAAGTGCAGTACTGCAGGCTACTTCTGCTGCCTGCTGGCTGCCTGCAATTTGGCAATTTGAGTCTCACCAGGGTCAAGGTTGACTCAGCCTTCCATCCTTCTGAGGACGGGTAAAATGAAGGCCCAGATTGTTGATGGCAAGAGGCTGATTTTGTAAACCACTTAAGAGAGGGCTGTAAAGCACTGTGAAGTAGTATATAAGTCTAAGCAGGGGTGGGCTTCAAAAATTTTAGCAACTGATTCTCTGCCCAGTTGCTTGGGGGATATGGCCATGGTGGGCATGGCCTAGTTGGCTTCCTGCACCATGGTGAGGGGGTGTTTTCACCCTCCCTGGGCTCTGGAGGCTTTACTCAAGCCTCCAAGAGGGCAAAAACAGCCTCCCTGGCCTCCAGAGTCTATCATCTGAACCTCTATAACTGCCTGGTTTGGTTCTGCAACCCAACAGGACAGACACAGACTTCAGAGGATAATTAGGACTGCAGAAAAAACAATTACTACCCACCTGCCTTCAATCAAGGACCTGTATTCTGTAGGAGCCAAAAAGAGGGCTGTGAAAATATTTACAGACCCCTCACATCCCGGACATAAACTGTTTCAACTCCTTCCCTCAAAATGACGCTAGAGCACTGCACACCAGAACAACTAGACACAAGAACAGTTTTTTCCCGAAAGCCATCACTCTGCTAAGCAAATAATTCCCTCAACACTGGTCAACTATTTACAAAGTCTGCACTCCTATTACTGTTAATCTTCTCATCACTCCTTATCACCCATCCCCTCCCACTTGTAGGAGTATAACTTTGTCGCTTGTATCCTTGCGATTTATATTGACTGTTTCCTAGTATGATTTGATTGTTGATTGTACCCTATGACTATCATTAAGTGTTGTACGTTATGGTTCTTGATTCTTAACGAATGTACCTTTTCTTTATGTATACTGAGAGTATTTACACCAAGACAAATTCCTTGTGTGTCCAGTCACAATACAATAAAGCATTCTATTCTGTTCTGTTCTATTCTTATTCTTATTCGATTCGATTTGATTCAGAGGCCCTCAATAGGCCCGAAATGGGCCTGTTCCCGGCCTTCCGGAGGCCCATTTTTCACCCTCCCTGAGTCTCTGTGCAGGCCCTGCATTTACTTGGCATTCAAAATGGGCCACATGGAGATTCCTGAGAGGAGAAGTTGGGATGGGCGGGGTGGGATTTGCTGGTTCAATGAACCAGTTGTTAAAAATGATAAAATTAGCTACCAGTTCCCTTGAACTGGGGAGATCCTGTAGCAGCCCACCCAAGTCTAAGTGCTATTGGTATTGCATCATAGAATGTAGTATCTAAATAGATAATCAAATCTGTTTCATTTTTATTTTCCAGTCCTGTTCTCATGAAATCTTTTGCATTGTGAGCTTAACCTAGATTAATACTGAAATAAAAGTGGCAAATCCAACAACGGCAGTTAACTATCAATAAAGACATGGTGCAAAGCTTCAAAAAATATATATAAATAAAGGACAGCAATTCTGAAAGGAAAGAGCACCATCATTGGGTAGGTTCATGCCAGAGGTGGTATTCAGCAGCTTCTGACCAGTTTTGGAGAACCGGTAGTGGAAATTTTGAGTAGTTTGGAGAACTGGCAAATTCTACCTCTGACTGGAGATTTTACAGTATCCTTCCCCTGCTACGCCCACCAAGCCACACCCACAGAACCCATAGTAAAAAATTTGAATCCCAACACTGGTTCATGCAATATGGTATTAAAGCATCTCTGATGATAGAAATGCTGATCTTATTTACAAGTGTTTAAGTTTATTCAATGACAATGAGGTGCTAAAGCAGGGATCACCAAACTTGGCAACTATAAGACTTGTGGAGATCTCTGGGTTAGAGGGAAGTATATTCATTATTTCAGAATCTACTTTAGAATACAGTAATTATGAACTACATTCAGAAAAATAGAGACTACAATATTTGTGTAGATTGATCCTGCTTTCTGTCTCTCCATATTTTCTAGCACATTCCTCATTCTGCCTTCTTCCTTTTTCCCAACAGATTTTCACATTTGTTAGGAATTCATACAGCTAGAACCAAAGAATAGATCGCTGTTTCCCATCCTCAGCAACTTTTAAGATGTGTGGACTTCAACTCCCAGATTGGTTGGTTGGGGAATTCTGGGAATTGAAGTTCATACTTTTTAAAGTTGCTGAATTTGAGAAACATTGGAATAGCAGATCACCTGCATTTAGGCTATTCCCCCCTCTTCAATGAAACCTACCTGTTCTCGTATCTTCTTCACAGTCTCTCCTTTCTGTAGGATTAAAGACAATAAAGGCAATTACTCTTAGAATGTAGAGCAAAGGAATTTTGAAAGCATAGAGTGACCTGCATTGATCTTACCTTGCCTATGATACTGCCAACTTCCTGCAGAGACAAGAGAAATGGAGTTATAAAAGATCTCCAAATCTGTAAGATGCAATGCCTGAACATATACTTTTGGCTGGAAAATGAGGATGCAATTGCACACCTTCTAACCCCCCCCCCCCCTGCAAAGGTCATTCATGAATCAACAAATTAAATGAAGGGGTTGTTCTCCCTTTCATGAACATTCTTTTTCTTCCCTTTCACTATTAGATCTTTTAATCATGTTGAATTTCTATTAATCTTGTCACCTTGGCAATTTAACCCACTATTTTGCTTTAACTGATTAATTCACAAGTGCACCTCAAGCCCCTCTGCAGAGTACAGAAAAACATAGGTTAGAGAGAATATTTCAAACTCCCATGCAATATATATATATATGTGTGTGTGTGTGTGTGTGCTGTTTAGCTTCCTTCGGGTATTATCCCACGTCATTGTAGTTCTGTTAAAGTTGTAGCAACGTTACAAATTATACGGCCTCCCAAAAATACACAAAGAAGGCATACCTCTCAGACCCATAGTCAGCTCCATAGGAGCACCATTACAAAACCTAGCTAAATACTTAGCAAAACAACTACAGCCCCATGCTGAAACCGCAGCTTCATATGTACAAAACTCATACCACTTCTTAGAAATGATCAAAGATCTACACGTAGAACAAGAAGATCTGCTTGTAAGTTTCGACGTGGTTTCACTATTCACTCAAGTCCCACTAAAAGAAACTCTTGAAATCATCAAAAATAAATACCAACCAGCTAAAGACCTCATGGAACTAACAGAACACTGCCTAACCAACACATATTTCATATACAAAGGACAAAGATACAAGCAAATTGAAGGAGCCCCTATGGGATCACCACTGTCACCCGTCATTGCAAACCTGTTCATGGAAGAATTCGAATCCAGAGCCCTGGCTAATGCCACCCACAAACCCAAACTATGGCTAAGATACATCGATGACACATTTGTGATTTGGCCCCAT
>BLBF01000003.1:55625053-55646189 GCA_015471245.1 Laticauda colubrina | reverse complement strand
ACACACACACACACACACACACACACACACACACACACGTGGCCATTCTGTCCCATGCTAGATTTGTTACTGACAGCAGGAACTAAAAGCAAAGCCTAATATGGCAGTCCTAAAGTACTTACCTTTCCATGCATAAGCATCCGGAGAGTGAGAGTAATGCTGAGTTCTGTTTCATCCAATCCGTTATCTGACCCACTCATCCTATCTGGTGATGCCACGGTGTAGGAATGCATGGATTTGCTTCTAAGGAAAATCAACACCCTGGGCCTAGAAGGTGTTGAAGTCGGCAAATCTGCAGATGCACAGAGAAATATAAAAATAAAAAGCCTTATATAGTACCTTGCTTGTAAATCAGTTCCTTAAGTTGGAGGGGTAAGAGTGGTTAGTATTTTATTGATTTATAAATTTGGCTGCCCATCTTACACAGGATAATTCTGGGCAGCTTACAGTTTTAATCTTAATTAAAGCATAATTTACAATCAAACCTGACAATCAAAGACACATGCAAAGGGCAGGAGCAGAGTGGAAGAGGAGGTGGGATCTCTTATCACTCAATCAATCACCTCCATTGTGCTGTTCCCCCACTGGGGCCCTAAGCTGACTGGCACAGCCACGTCTTTAGGCTCTTAAAAAAGAAAGGAGGGTTGGGGCCAACCTCCAGAGAGCAGGAGCAATAGCAGAGAAGGCCCTCTTCCTTGACCCTGCCAGCTGGAGTACTTGGGCTGACGGGACACGCAACATGCCTCCTCTACAGACACGAGTGGTATGGGATGGACTTTCAAGTAACCATGCCCTGAAATATGGCCTTTAAGGTGATCACCAATACCTTGAATTGTACCTGGAAGCAGATTGGTAACCAGTGCAAGTCACAGAGCAGTACTGTTCAAGGAGCCGTTCTTGGGGCCCCCAAAACTCCCCATGCTACCACTCTGCATCAGCTGTAGCTTCCAAACACTCTTCAAGAGAGTTCCATGTAGAGTGTATTACAATAGTCCAGTCATGAGATGACTAGGGACTGAATGACTGAATGCAGGGAATCCTGGTCCAGGAAAGACCGCAACTGGAACACAGCACAAAGTTGTGCAGAGGCTCTCCTAGCCACAATTGCCACCTGTTCCTTGAAAGGAAACCACGAGACCAGGAGAACCTCCAAGTTGCAGACTGGATCTTTCTGAGGAATGCCATCCCACCCAGAGTAAAAAATGACAAAGTCCTGGATCCTCGAAACCCAAAGCCATTCAGTCTTACCAGGGTTCAGTCAAATGTTAGTAAGAAGGGGTTGGCTTTTATGCAACATCTCTTGATACTCCTGTCTCACAGCGCCTGAAGAATAATGATAATGGTGATGAAAGGAAACATCACATAAGCAAACATGGCTTATTTAGCCATGAGGAAAGGGAAAACTAATGGAAACACATATCTATAACTGATCTGTAAAATATTACAATCCGTGTACATTAAAAAAAAATACAGAGTGGTGAAGCCAACTGCATTCTGGGAGATCATATTTATTCAAGTGCATACACATGGAATTATATTCATCCACCAACACATATTTACCAACCCACCAGGTATATAGGTAGCAGTCACAAATATAGTTGTTTGGTTTTGACCTAATATGGTATGTGAATACAGATATAATTTGTAAAGCGTGCTTTATGACTTGGCATTATGGATGAACCAGGTCAGTTCAGTTTGTTCTACAAACTATGTCTTGAATAGCTATTTGTACAAGTACGACAAGTTTTTTCTCCAAATGTATCTTGAAGAGGAAGAGTTTATAGAATTATTTGTATCTACAGATGGATCAGGGAAGGCTGATTATGAGGACAGTCTCATTCTTACATTCAGCTCAACTATTCCTTCCTATCCTCCTTATTCCAGAAATAATATTGTTCTATCTATGCCTCCCTGATGAGAAAGGAATGATAATTTTCCATAGCTGAAAGCAAGCATTATGAAGTTATATTGTGGACAATAAATCCAAAGATACATTTCCTCCTTGCTTGAAATCCTTTTTTTCCCAGCTAGCATCCACGTATAAAAAACAAAGCAGAAGAAACTGATGTTTCTGGTTAGCAATGAGAGCTCCCATCCCCCGGAAAAAAAAATTTCCAATTTATGATTGCAAGTGCTTCCTACATGCACATATCTCTACTTAGATAAGATGGCATCTGGCCCCAGATATCTATCATGACAAAAATCAAGTGACCTGTTTATAGATATATCAGCTTTATGCTGAGGTCTTCCAGATGTATTGCAGTTCAACTTCCAAAATCCCTCTGCTGACTATGCTATCTGGGGAATTATATGAGGCGCCAGGTTGGAGGAAGATTAATATAAATGAATAGATAATAGACATACAGAAAGGAACAACTATACACATTCAGTTTCAGCTTTGCCAAAAATGATTGTTATGAGAAATGGCCTGAAAAAAGTGTTAATATATTGCAAAGATTCCTGGTGGTTGTTTCAGCCCATCTTTATCCTAATACTTTTATGTATGCCATTGGAGTTATGTACAGAGCATGGCTAATTCTACCACCATATTACAGATGGATCTCACAACAGTAGTATTACAAAGCAAAACCCTTAGATGCAAGGCAATGCTGGATATTTATTCTTTTCTCAAAATACTTATCTTGCTTTGTCTAAGATGGCAGAACCTCCACAAATATTTTTGTCTCATTTTGAGAATAGGTGTATTTCTCTCCCCCCCCCCCCCCCGTGTAGATATATCAAAATATATATCAAAAACTTCCCTTGAATTCAATTTACAGGATAGACTGAATACAAGTAAATGCTGGGGAGAGGCTGTTAAGAGAGAGAAAAACATTTGCAGAGATTGATGCAGGTTTTGGCATGGAATCAAGAAATGGTACTTTTTTTTCTTCACTATTTCTTTACAGCTTAATGGAAGGCATTGGAAGAGCTGCTAAGTGGTCGTCTTTCATATATTTGATTGCTTGCTAATGCTTAGTGATTTTTCTTCCAGTGGCCCCAGCCAAGCACGCCTACCAACAAGGGTGGGGCATCGGCCAATATTCTGCTGTAGATGAGAAAACCTTTTGTCAACTGCAATATGGATACCAAGAGGGAGAAAGATCTGAACTGTTACAGAAAGGCCCCTTAAGAGGCTCAGTCCAGTCATGCTTGCTGTTAGGAAAACTGATGCTACTTCAGAGATTGATGTCATCTGTCTGTCTGGGTGCCTGTCTGCTTCCACATGATCAATATATACATTGGGAAATATTAGCAATTTACTCAAAAGTTTTGGCAGTCATTTTGAATTTGGGATGTATGTGTGCAGTGTGTACAAAGTATGGTTCAAATGCTCCCCCCCCCCCCCTTTTGGAAACTTCCTAAAATATCAGATCAGAGAATGAGGAAAAAAAGAGAAAGAGACAAGAGAAAGAAACTGCAGAAGGACAAAAGATTTAGCATTTCTCCAGTCTGTGTGCTCAACAACAACAGAGCAACCAAGGACTTAAAAATAGGACTGAGTATATGATAAAGGGCTATTTTGAAACTTCTGGCCTCAGAGACAATCTGGTTTGACATTACAGGGTTCTCCATATGACAATATACAGACAAAAACCCTCTCCAAGAAATTGTTTCAGGACCATTAGAATAAATCCTTTTGGGATTGATCCTGTGAATTAGATCTCCAGAAATTACAGTATGAATGTCATAATAAATAAACAGTAAATGTTTAGCCACATTATTGTCATAATAAATAAACAGTTTAGATTTAGCCACATTATTGGACTGCCTCTCAGGCAAATAACAAGTACTGCGATAAGTGCTGAGGTAACTCCAGATGGCCTCGGATTAGAAGAAACAACCACGCTGACTCAGGTCAAGCCAGTCGAGCTGATAATGAGATGCCCTTTAATGAGAAGCTAAGTGAAACCACCTGAGTCCCATAATGCCCTTCTCTTTTCTTATTGTATCAACTGCTATGGTGGGGCCATCACGTAAAACTATTAAGGCTGGTAACAGTTGGTTCTTAACTTCTATGAATTTGCCTCTTAATCCTTTCAGAAGTGGATGGATGGATGATGTTACATTTAGAAGAGGGTTTCTTGAACTTCTTTGTATCTGAACCCTTTCCCACTTTTAAAAATTGTGGAGGACCCCCAAAGAGCTTTTGTTTGTGTGGATTATATTTATTGTGTGGATTATATGTATTGTATTAAGAAATTAAATTTGACATATTCACTCCTGCAACTTTTCACCGTTGTTTGATGGAATTTCAATAAGGTATTTTTCAATACAGGTGGCAATAATTTCCCAGATCCCTGAGAGTATCTAGGGATTGTAGAATCAACCTTAAGAAACACTAATCTAAAAATAACAAAATCCATGAGGAAGCATTGCTTTAATCTGCTCTGAATTTCCTGTTGCTCAGCTCAATTGAATGACCTATATCAAGTTCAATGAGAGGAAGGGAAAAAAACCCTTCCTATTTACTTTCTGAAGGGAGTTTTACATGTCTCTCTCATATCCCCTCCCCATCATCTCTATTCTAAAACCACTGATGGATCTTGATGCTTGCTCCTAATTTTGCAGCTGAGACCTCCAACTGTCCTGTCATTTGGAATAAGTAGAATAAATCTGCTTATTTTTTTATTTCTGGGTTCAAAAAACATAGGGCTTCCTATACTCATAAGATAGTATACAGAAAAACTCGAAGTCATAATGATGTGAAAGTTCCTTAAATTAAAACCACGTAACATCATCTTAAAGTGAGTTGTTACAAACAGTCAAGCAAAGTAGTTAGGAGGATGTTTCTCTTAGTATAATTTAGAAAGTCAGACTGCAAAGTAAATTAATTGTTTGAATTCAAATGTACTGAGCTGTCATCTTGTTTTAAACAGAGCTTTTATTTTTAAAGACATCTCCCTTTTTTTAGAAATACTTCCTGCCAAGCTCAGAAAGACTAAGGTCTCATTATCTTTTTTAAAGGCACTTGAAAAATCCTCTACATGTATTTATCTGCAAAGGGAATAGGTTACAATTAATGCTGTAGTACTATTATAGCCTTTGCATGGATCACAATATCTCTGTTTTTTTACAGTTAATGTTTAAAGTAATACACCATCACAGTTTTTTTGTAAATTCAAGGATACATTGATTAAATGTGTAATAATATCAGTTTTTTGCAGACCTTATAAAGCTGGCTTTTTTTTTTTTACATGTTTTGTCTTACAAGTTTCATTCTGTTCAGGAGCTTTAGAAATTGTAACAAATATTTATAAAAGAAAATGAAAAAAGGGGTCAATTATCTACCCATTTAGCTGGTTCCCTGCAAACCTTTAGAAAAACACTAATAAGTCTAGAATGAGATGCCTTTTGCTACTTGCCTTTTGCTGGTGAATATTCTGAGAATTATTTTTATTAATTTACTATCATAATTTACTGAAAGCCTAATAAATCATTCTGAGGAGGAACAATTAAAAACCTTCATACACATGGTCTCTGCAATACTGATATAAGGAAATAAAATGAGAACATTTACAGGATCCAGCTTAGGTCTTTGGGAACATGGCACAGGCTCGATAAAAACAGCTTGGAATTTTAATCCTGATAAACAAATATCAGGCGAAGAGAGCAATATTAATGAAAGTAGCTGATATTATAGTTCACCTGTCAATCAAACCTTGGTTTTCCACTACTAATCTAACTCTCCAATGAGCATATGTATTAGTTACATTCATATTTTATAAATTTAAAAAATAACATAAATTTAAAAGCGGCTTTTAGCTAACAAGATAACAGGATGTTAATTTATATTTATTTTGCATTCTTTCCTTCCTCCACTTGATCTTCACAACAATTCTGCAAAACAGATGAAGCTAAAGTGTTGCAGATTGTCATCTGAATCTCCTGTTTAGTAAGGTTCATTTGATGCAGATTGTTCTCTCTCCTTCTGATCCAATAATCTATTTATTAACCATACTGGTTTCTAATATCTTCAGACCAATCTTTATTTTCTGGATATGCATGCTTACTCCCACAGGAACATAGGAAGAAAAGAATATTGTTTTTAATTATTTTATTTAATAAACAGAAATTGTTTAATTGCACTCCTAAGTGCATGCATACAGTAACAGTTTGCAAGAAGTGTGCATTTGGGGAAAGGAGAACATTGTTATGGATAATGAAATAGGTTCTTAGATTATGACTCAGGTAATGTTAGCTTCAGTTGAAAGAGATTCAAAATACAGCGACATTAAAGAAGATACACTATCAGTAGTGGTGCATAATTCTTATAATGTAAGTAAAAGATCAATTCTTTGATCAGGAAAGAAGAGAAGTAGCACACAAATTAAGACCTGGGACATCAAAATGACTCTTTTCATACACCAGTTTTTCTCTATACTCCTGTTTATTGGGCTACTGCTTTCAATGAACAAATATTAATGAAGCAAATTTTACAGTAAGTGTGTGCGTGGTGAAGACTCTGATTTAGGCAAAATGACAGGTGGACTACCAGATCACAGCTGCAAAAATTTGTATGGCCATAAGATTATCATTTCTTTTCTGCCATCTAATGGGTGTCCCGATTTTTTCAGATCAGATTTTGAATGAGATGCCAAATTTAATAATGAATGTACTGAACAGAACATTTCTCCATTATTAAAAAACTAAATAAAAAATAGCCTCACCACCACCGCCTCACAAATAGCCATTACTCAAGGAAGTTAACTAGTGAAGATTTGGGTGTGTGTGTGCGTGGCTTGAATAGAAAGAATCATGACTTTTATGATTATTTGCTTCTCATGACATGGAAATCCTGCCCCCCAATGTAGCTACTGCATTTGTTTTTGACCATTTGCGATCAAAGTCTCCAGGTGTCCATATCAAAGATATCAGAGATTGAAATCTGGAGAAGAATATTCTTAGCTACAGGAACAATTTACCCCCTGAAATCAGGTGTGCTCCCACCCTCATATTATTTAGAAAAATAGTTAACAATTTTCTTCAGGACACTATTTGGTCTGGAAAGCTGTCCATACCAACAGCCAGGATTTTTTTTCTTAACAATGCATTATTTATTTAGATTTTGTTTTATTTATATAGATTTTTGTTTTATATATTGTAGACCATGTAGATTTGTATGAATGGTGTCATATTAAGGATGGTCAAAAAATGAAATGCAATGGTCTTAATAATGTAGTTCCACTCAAGAACAGGCAGATAAAAATAACCTGCTTCTTTCTTTACTTCTTTTTTTCAGGTGTTATAAAAGTTTCAAAAAGTCCTCAGTAAACAAAAGCAATCATCTCATCATATGTTTTATTTATTTATTTTTTTGCAAAGAATGCTTTCTGAAAAATCCCCATCCATCAAGAAAGCTGGCACAAGGGGGCTCTGATGTGAGTATCCCCTACTGCGGGCTTCCCTCCTGGGAATCAAATTGATTGTGAAGTGGCCCTTTCCCCTCCATTGTTTGGAAACTTGCTTAGACCTGGCAAGTTTGAAAAGCCTTGGGGACTGAAGATGACATGGAATACATTATGTTGTCTCAGGTCAGAAGTGGTGCTGTGCTTGGTGGAATGGATCTGTTGCCAAGTTTATTAGTATTTTGCAAGTCATTCAATTGTTCGACTTTGGAAACTGCTGAGGGCCAGCCATAAAAGTCACCATGGTAAATAGATGGCCAATGTGTGCGTTTCTCAGGATATAGTCATTATTTATTTATTTATTTATTTATTTATTATGGAAGCAACTTCAGGTGGTTTATAATCAACTTAAAACAACAGAATAAAACATTAAAAAATTAAAACAATAAATATTAACATTAAGGTTGAGTTTAATACGTACAAGAAATTAAGTTTAAATTTTATATCCCTGTACAGAGGAGCATCCCTCTTTCAAAGTTGTGCTTCATCCTGTTGTTGCAAATATTTTTTTTTTAATTCCTGCTTACTTGTTGGAGCCAGAAAGAAGGAAAAATATTCCCACATCCTCCACAAAACCACAAAAGAACTAGATTGTTGCTCAGCCAAGAAAGTAGAAAGTCATCTGATGGCTAGACCAGATGTACAACGGGTGATGAATTTCCCATCCACTTCTAATTATTCCCATTATTTCCGAATTCTTGGTCAAGTTTTAAAATAACTTAATAGGAAATTACTTGATGAGCTATTTGAGGGTTAGTGAATACAGTAGAGAAATCACTGGAAGAAAAGAAACAAATAGAAGTATTTGCAATAAGCTTTGTGGATGTAAGAAAATATTATGGCTGTTCACTCCCTACTTCCTAAACAAATGTTTCATGGCTACTATGAGTGGTGGTAAGATTTAATTTGTTTCTTTATAGCAGGTTCTAACCCTAACTGTGCCCTCTAATTTATCAGATTCCCATCTGCCTCATTTAAGCTGTTCTATAGTCACGTGTATGTTTTGTAGAAAGAAAGCAAGTGTCAAAAGTCATGATCACAGATTTGTAGAAAATAAGACTTCAGAAGTTGCAAACCAAAGCCTCACCAGGCACATGGTCCTATTACATTCTTTTGTTTGAAACTATTTATATTAAAATGGCACTAATGTAATTCTTACTCTTTTTAATTGAAAATATGACTTTTGCTGATTTCTGTGCAGAAATAAAAGCTTTGCCACTCTATCAGGAAGCAGGGGTAAGATAAATTATGGAAAGACAACCTAGAAGTTTTACTGTATAAAAAATGTTGTTTATGTACATTAACACAATGTTACACATTTTATTGACTTTATCAATTTATTTATTTGTTAAATTTATTTATCACCTATTTGGCCACAAGGCTACTAGAGGGAACTTTCATAGAGTTCATTCCCAAACAAAAATTCATAGAGATATTATTTTAGAATTACACTGAAAGATAACTCAGAAATGCAATAAATATTTATTTATTTGGTTTCATGTGTACTACATGCCCCCCGACTCCCATTTTTATAGCCAACATCAATACAATATATAATTTAGACTGTGGATATGACTGTTCCCACTGGGAACATAATAGAAGAAATATTCTATGATAAAATAGCTTGTAACCTATGAAATACATTTTCCCATGTTTGCCATTGTTTTGCTTTTGAGTCTGTGAATGTACCTTGCAAGGTATATACTAGAAGAACCAACCATTAGTCTGCATACATTTTCTCTATGCCTCTATTTCCTTTCCATTTCAGGCTGGCACTACCATTAATAGACAAGGCAGGTGCTTTGCCAGGTGGAAGATGGCAATGGATGGACTTGGATGTGGCCAAGAGCTGGTCTGCTTAGTATCTACAGAGATGGGAGTTCGCATGCTTGCACAAGCTGGCAAATGAAATTTTAGCTTATCCTTTTCTCTAAAGAAATTAGTACACATGGATGCCAAATAATCTTCAAAATCAATTCGTGATAAGGCTTCCTCATGTCTACTTTGTCTTTTGTTGCTGCTTTTATTGTTTTTGCATGAAATGAATATATTCCTCAATCTCAGCTCCCTCCTTCTATCTTCTTTGTGGAAAAACCTTTCCCATTCCAAAATGTCCATGCTCAATATACGTCTGCCTGCTAATCCATATTTAAATTAGTACTGCCCTCTATGTAACCTTTGCCATGCTGTCTCAATCCTAATCTTACTCCTCACACTCCTCACACTCTCTCTTTCCTCTGGCACATCAGTGCTGGACAATGTACAGTACTTCTCACCGTGACCTGATTTCACAGATATTTTTCTGGGGAACTAGGGATTTCAAAAAGCTTTGGGTTGGTGATTATGATTTCCTCTTTGATTACCTAAGATAAATGATATTAAATCCCTCCTGAAAATCCAAAAAGCAGGATGAAAATGCTAGTTAACCCTGGGATGAGGCGAGAAGGCAACAGCTGTGTTAATGCAACCGTGGTCACCACTTCCCTTCTGATCTCTCAGCTGTCCCAGGCGGCAACTGTCTTATCAAAGAGTTTTAAGGGGCTTACTTAGACTCCACTGCTTATTCTTGCCTGGCAGATTGAGTGTCAGAAAAACCTGGGGCTTTGTTTAGGAGGACAAGTTATGGCAGGCTGGACAGCTATAGTCAAGCCATCAGACTTCTACCATCTAAAGAAGGGAGTCCTGCATGCCACTCCTATGTGGTAAGACTTTAGAAAAAGGATTAGAAAAGTGAAGTCATGGGGTAGGACACAGAGCCTTGGAGAGAAGGAAAGATGTACCATTGCTTCCAGACACAATTTGGTCTCAGAGGCGCAAGTCTTACTTTGCTTCTCCTTCAGTAGACACAGACAAAAAGAACCGCCCCTCCTCCAAATGGGGAGACAAAGACCCCATTTATAACCTACTAATCAGAAAATGAGATGTTTGTTTTCCTCCTTTTGTTTATCGATTCCATATTTTAGAAGAACAAACACATCTAATAGGCAATTTGATATACAGTGTGTATATCAAATATGCCACCCAGGTGGTTTTGTGCCTAAGCCAGGATCAGAACTCATGGTCTCCCGATTTTGTGTAGTGTAGTGCCTTAACCACTGCACCAAACATATATAAATAAATTAAATTAAAACAAACCCATTCCCTTTTTTCCCCTATGTGTCTGTCTTCCACAATCTTGTATCCCCTACCAGAGAGCTGAGGGTTTGAGGGTTCAGCACAGGATCTTACTATCCCTAGCACTGCTCTCTTCTGGACAGAGAGTTCTGATGTTGTTCCTGGGATTGTTGGAGCCATTCTCTAGGCTTAGGAGTCACAGCCCTGAGTGCTCCTACCACTACTGGAACCACTCCAGCCTTTATGCACCACAACTTGTCTAGTTCTTCCTTCAAGCACTGGTACTTCTCCAGCTTCTCACACTCCTTCCTGGTGTAATCAGTGCTTCAGTACTGTCTTTCAGCCTAACCCTTTCCCGCTCTTGGAAAGGGCTGGACTAAATGTGCATATAATTTCAGCAAGTTAATTATTTTTGTTTCGTTTGCTTTGGTATTATAATGATTAATTAAGTGGATATATGATATTTTAAATTTCTTTTTTATATTGCTTTCTCTGTATTTATTTTTTAAAATGGCCAAGTTTACTTTTACTTTTATAAATAACAATCCCAAATGGGACAACTGACTACTTCAAAAAAGATTTGAAAATATTTTGAACCTCCAGTGTTGTTCTTCCAGAGGAACATTACAAAACAAAATGGTTGTATTTTTATCAGTCAGTGCAAACTATTTCTCATGTACTAGAAAAAAATCATCACTTTACAATTTCTCACAAATTTAGTATGGAAAGGGGGGCGAGAGGTGTGAATGCTTTGTGATAACACCTCTGGAATGCAAGTGGAAAAGGTCAGGATTGTGATATTGTGGGAACTATGCTGTGATGTCACAATATAGATTTCATGTTGTTTTGGTACTGCAGTTTGTAGTAAATGCCTATGACCAACTCTAATTTACTTGGCAACATGTAATCTCAGTAAATATTTGTGTAACTTTCAAAAAATGAAGACAATAGTTAGTTGGATACACTCCTGCTGATAAGCCTTTTGATCAAACATAGAATCTCTTTTCTTTAAATGCCAGATTTTATATAGCTAAAGTTATGCTCTCAGTCAGAGGAATTACTGACAACTAGCCTGTATTTAGGAAGGTTTTTTTCCAGGTATTTTTCTATATAATTGGCTGTTACCCTTTCTCTAATTTTTTTTTCCCAGGAGAAATCAAATCTTTGTATTAATACTTTATTTCAAAGACAAACCTCTAACATTTATTTTTGTTTTTTTCTTAACACAGAATGAGAAATCCTCTCTTCCAGATTATGTTTTGAGCCAAACCAAACCACCTTGGACTATTATTTAAAATATGGTAATCAAAATGCTCTGCAGTTTTTACATGTGTTGTTGCTATGTCACTATGTAAATTTGCACATATGCTTCCTTTCTTACCTTCAGATATCTGGATTTCTAATGTGGTTGGTAATGACATATATATCATGATTAAATTTGATTACACTCCACTATTATGCAATTTTATTAAAAAAAAATTACACTAATTCAAATGAGGCAGTCCGCTGAATGTGGGGGTTGCCTGGACTGGGCCAAGCAGAAGCATACTTGCTTACCAAATCAAGCCTTTGTTCTGCAAAAAAATAATAATAATGGCAGAAACAGTCAGTGAAGATTATGCTATTGCCCAGCAAAGGGGCCACATCTAGTCAATTAATATTTAAAAATTAAGCAGGGCCAAAGGCAATAGATTTAGATGAAAGATGCTAAGAAATTCTAAGGCTACAGACTAGGCCAGGGGTGTCAAACTCAAGGACCAAAGGCCAGATCCAGCCCACAGGATGCTTAGATCTGGCCGATGCTGGAAACAGCAAAGGTCTGGTTCGCAGTGCCTCTGCCAGCAAAAATGGAGCTTGGGAGGGCGGCGTTGGCAGAGGGTTGCAGGGGGCAGTCATGGCCAAATATGGACCTCAGAAGTCCGTTTTCACTGGTAAAGTGCTTTGGCCAGCACAGGCGCCAACATGAGTGACATCAAGCTGGCCAAGAGTACCCTGGCCATGCACCTCCTTGAGGTCAAACACAACCCTGATGCAGCCCTCAATGGAATTGAGTTTGACACCCCTGGTCTAGACCAGGCTGAAAGAAAACCACTTTATAATACAGTAAACTACATAGGTGTGCCTGTGAAATCACCACGACCCAAACTTGCCTTGAAAGATGACTTTATGCCATCACTTGGAAGGATGAAAGATGCTGCTCTCCTAGTCATAATATGGACACATTCATACACTTCACAGCAATACCAAAGAATGCTGCATTGTTTTTGTTACCTATCACCCTGGAGTTTCTCAGTGATCTCTCTAGGAAAAATTATTGCCAATATAATTAATAGTTGGTTACTGAAGTGTTTACATTTTTTAGCCAAAGCAGTTAACTAACACTTTAAAATGTTACTGATCAGATGCATTGCAGTTTTCTAGTGTTATCAGCTAAGAAACCTTGCATTGGCAATGGAAAATGAATCAATTCCTTGGGCTGTATGAATTCTTATCTATTAGGGAAAAATGTACAATAAACCAACAACAGTATTAACTGTGAAAGTCAGTTGAATGATCATCTAATTTCAACAATAGTTCATTTCCAACATTCATCTGAAACAACTACATAATTGTCCCTAATCACAAAGTTAGCAACCGTACCAACAAAATTAAAAAGCTTACATAACTGTAATTTTAACAGAATGAAATGCCACCCATATATCACTTTCATGCTCAATGCTTGATAATTTGTATCACATTCTCTGCCAAAAGTTTCAATCAGATTCATCAAGTAGTGATTCTAGATTGCCTTCCTAAAATTCTTAAAGACTTATGATTCATATAAGAGGTATGATTAATATAAGATTGAAAAAAATCCCTTGTTTTTCAGTGAAGTAGATATATACCATCCTTCAACTGCTGATGAGAGTCTGAGCTGATGAAACATAAATAATTCATGAGAGAAGGATTGAACTAGACTCACTAGAACTTGTGACAAATCTTTTGCAGAATATATTCATCACTACCAGAATTTCCATCAATAATTTAATAGTTAATTCTATAAAATCTTCTATGCTATTCCTTGAATAGAACAAATTTATCCTCATGCTGAAAATAAGGATTATTTGGGATGGGGAAAAAAGAGAAAGACCTGGAAATAAATGTTGTTTGTACTTGTTCCAAAAATTTTAACATAATTTTAAAAATGGTTTTGGGATTGTAGATATTAGTTTTTGAATGTCATAGAAGAATGATACTCTAAATAACCAAAGACTAATTCAAATTTTACCTACTGAATGCTATTTGAAATTCTAATAATATAAGTTAAATGGTTTAACTGATAAATACAATATCAAAATATTTTATATTTGTATGCCTTACCTCCATTATGCTTTTCGTTCTATATCTTTACCATATACAAAACCAGGTAGAAGGCAACAGAACTGGGAGTGTTCAAAACAAACAGAATTTTAAGAATTGTGATTTTAAATTCAGATACTCGACCCTAACTTCATAATCTCTATAATCTAATATAGATAGATCATGGGTGTCAAACTCGCTGCGTCATGTTGCCATCATGTGACGTTTCATGACGGTTTTTCCATTCAGGAGCTGGGGTGTGTGGCCTGCATGTGACGCATCCGGTCCATGGGCTGCCAGTTTGACACCCGAGAGAGAGAGAGAGAGAGGGAGAGACAGAGATAGAGACAGACCACTAGGAAATTATGGGACATCATTTCCTTTTTGTAATGATTCATGTTAATTCCACAAACCCTAAAGTTTGAAAAAAGTGGAGTGGACTTTTAATATGGCATACAATTCAAGTGTCTCTAAGGTGGTAAAGCCCATGTCACACTGAACCAATGGATGCAAAGAGGATGTAAAACGGACAAAAAACCTTGCCATCCATTCGAAAACGCGATGTACTCACTGCCTCCGTTTTGCTTCCTCTCTATCCATCCAGCATCCGTTTATTGACGTTTCATCCGCTCCAAAAGTTTTGGGCTGCCTAAAACTTTTCCGTGGAAAATGTATCCAGTTTGTCCGTTCTGCATCCGCTAGGCATCCGCTAGGCATCCGTTCTGCATCCATTATGCATCCGCTATATCCGCTAGGCATCCGCTGCACATCCGCGGAACTCCATCCGCCCGGATGCAGGGAGGAAGCGGAATGGATGCAGAACGGATGCAGAACGGATTCCTAGCGGATGCAGAACAGAAACAAAGTGTTTAAAACAGAAAAAACGTTCGCAGAGGGGACCTATCTCGGATATTAAGGATGTCTAGAGGATGCCAAGAGGATGCCTAGAGGAAAACCTATACTGCCTATAAAAAGGGGGAGCAACTCGCCTGCATCTCACTTTCAGAACAGCAGCCCAGTGGTGCAGACCTCTGCAGCCTTCATCTGCCTCTTGCTCTTCCACAGCATCCAGTCATGTCCACCATGGATTGTAAGAAAGTCCTTTCGGCAGCCACCATCGTTCTGCAACAGTGCGAAGCCATCTGCAGGCTCTGTGAACTCTACTGCGAGAAGAAAAGGAGCCACCCAAAAAGAGTCTGGATCCAAAGATGGTTCGCCAGAAGAGCAGAGGACGGACTGTACAACAAGCTGATGGTGGAGCTCAGGAACGAAGACACTCGGGCGTTCCAGAACTTCATGAGGATGCCTCCAGCCATGTTTGACGAAGTTGTGCAGCGGCTAACACCCAGGTTGACCAAGGCAAACACCAGCTTCCGGCCCAGCCTGGAACCTGGGCTCAAGGTGGCACTCACTCTATGCCACCTGGCTTCAGGGACCTCCTACAGGAGCATGCAGTACGGCTGGAGGGTGCCATCCAACACCATCAGCATTGTGGTAAGAGAAGTGGTGCAGGCCATCATCGAAGAATACAAGGAGGAGCTCCTCCAGTATCCCTCCACTGAAAAAGGATGGAAGAAAGTTGCAGAGCAGTGGTATCAGAAGTGGAACTTCCCCCACACCGTTGGAGCCATAAATGGCAAGCATGTGGCCTGCAAATCTCCAGCCAACTCGGGGTCCACTTATTTCAACTCCAAGGGCTTCTTCAGCATCATCCTCTTCGCCATGGTCGATGCTGACTACAAGTTCATGTACATCGATGCTTCAGGCAACGGCTCATCTTCAGATGCCCAGGTATACAACGCCAGTCACCTCAAGGAGGAGCTGGAAGGCAACCTCATTGTGGGCTTCCCAGATCCAGAACCCCTGCCCAATGACACACAAGATGTGCCCTACTTCATCATGGGGGATGATGCCTTCTCCCTCACAACCTACCTCATGAAGCCCTACACCTCCAGACTCCTCACCCATGAAGAGAGGATCTTCAACTACAGGCTGTCCAGGGCAAGGCGGGTGGTGGAGAACGCCTTTGGCATCCTGGCCAACAGGTTCCAGGTACTTCTCACCAACATGCAGCATTGCCCAGAGATCGTCAGGAGGATCATGGAAGCTTGCTGCATCCTGCACAATCTCATGCGCACCCGCTACCCAGTCTTGCAGAACAGGCTCGTGGACCTCCAGCAAGGCAATGGGGACATGGAGCCTGGGGAATGGAGGCAAGGGCGAAACCTGATAGAGACTGAGGATGTGCAAGGCCCCAACAGAGCCTCACGTGAAGCGAAGAAGCAGCGCAACCTCCTGAGACACTGGTGCAACTCCCCAGCTGGAGCAGTGGAGTGGCAAAACAGGATGATAGATGATTAATGGATGCTTCCTTCAGCCTGTCTCATCCCACGGATGAGATTGGGCCATGTATGTTTGGTTGGCCTACAATGAACAGGGCATTTAATAAAGAGTTGTGTTTATGTTGACATGTGTGGATAATTATTACATTATTATTGATAATAAAGGGCCGTAGGTGTGGCACCTGGGAGGGTGGACCATACAGTCCCACTATGCTTGCACTGGAGGTTTATCTATCCCACAGCTATTACCCATCCCAAAGGTATCCCTGCCCATCCCACAGCTATCTCAACCCATCCCACAGCTATCTTAACCCATCCCACAAGCATGCAAAGGCTTAAACCATTTCTAAAAGTTTCCAGCAAGACTTTATTAAAAAAAAGAAATGAAGCAAGTGTGTGAATCATAAATAGACTTGCGTCCTCCCCGTGTCCGTGTTATCCGCTCTGGTTATGCAAATTTTTGCCCCTGTTGAGAGCGGATAACAACGGATGGAACATTTTGCTCGTCCGCTGTGTCCTTTTTGCATCCGTTGGACAGTGTGACATGGGCTTAAGATTGACAAAAGCTTCCAAACTGCATAGGACAAAAGAGAGGACTCAAGGGCCATATTTAGAAGTACCAACGTGGTGGTAGACACTTTTCTTTCCTCCCATCAGTCTTCCTATCCCAGCCATCTTTTTACATGAGATAGAACACCATCTTGCTTCAAAGTACCCCTCCCCCAACACACATCTAACATCACCTTTATTTTCAAGATGCTTCTGGGCCTCACCATAAGCATGATCAGTGGCTGAAGTACAGTACTTTGCTTAGAAGTGTGCACAGCTGCCTAGAAAAAAGGACAAAGATAAGGGGGTGGTAGAGAGCATCATGCGGTGGGGGGGGGGAACTAGCTTCAGGTAGTATTCTTGTAAATCAGTACTTCATAAGTGATTGTATTAATCTATGGCAACCATTTGGTGAATAAGAAAGCTGCCTAGTGGCCATAACATGTTTTCAAAATTCCAAATATACCAACTTCAAAAGTTTGGTGACGTCTGGAAGGTAATTTTAAGGGGATTTACTGTGTTGAGACTTTTTTGGCCTACTGCATAGCAAAGGTACACTAGAACTGATTCTAGGTGAGTTCTCAATAGGACCAAAACTATCCTGGGAACTGACAATTTCACTGAAGCATATAACTAAAAATGAGATGCATTCATTCCCTTACCTTCGGAACAATCCAAAATGCTATTATAAACTTTAGATAAGAACCTAAGTTGAGGATTAAACTTTAATATAGATGAAGATATTATTTATTCTCTAAGTTAAAAAGATAGTATATAAGTCAATTCAACGAAATCTGTTGAAAAAAAATCATACCATTTTTACTTATCTATGTAAGTATTCCCCTTATTCTGTATGGTCCATAATATTTCATTTTCCATTTTCTTCTGTATTTCTGTGCCTAGTCCATGTTCACTGTAAAAGGACTTGCTTTCTATACTTTTATTTACTCACAAGCCAATTGGCAGAGGGCACGTATTTTTCCAAAGTCATGCAATAAAAAATGTAATTCTTGCCAAGATAATACTTAACATTATCTCTGCAGATAGATTTCAGCTCTTGACCCATACCAAGCATTTACTATTATTAATGTGCAGCTAGAGATTTATACATTAGAGATCAAATACATTGACAAGAAAATAAGAGTAGAAATAAGAGAGGTGGCTTAACTTTGTAAACAGAGTTTATTTTGATTAAAGAATGTTGAACTTTCACATATAAATGTACCATCATTTGTTACTAAAGTATAATGTTACATTTCAAGCTGCTTCATATTTCTTATCCATGGGATGTTACATCTAGATTGGCTGATCACACACAATGACATGCCATTTGCATGGTTCAACATAGCAAAATACTTTTCCTGAGCAAGTAATCAATATAATTCCACACATGTGATTGAAACACAACCTCATTAAGCATTTAATCTCATTTATATCCTGATTCTTTGGTGACCATGGAGACTGGCTTAGTTCAGAAGTTTCAGCGGTAACGTCAATGCTATAAGGGTCAATTTAGATCCTAGACGTTTGTTCACACAATCCAAGTAGTTATTTTTACCATGACAATGGATCTTGTGATTGAAAAAACAAAGACTGCTCAGTGGATTATATAGGCATTTTACTGTCACTGTTACATTTCTGGCATAAAGTTACAGAAATGAAATTCTGAGGACCAAATATGTGACTTGTTCACAGAAAGTAGAAAACTACAAAAATGAGGCTTTAGCTCTGTTCCCAGCTGAATAAAATTTCAGAAATAAAGGACAAGTGAAAAGTAAAGTACTCAGTTATGTGGAATGATAATGAACAAGCAGAGATCTTAAAAACAAGAAAGAAAAAGGGATACATAACAACATGAAACCAGAGGGGTATCAGAAATATTAAATGTTGAATTGAATTCATTCATGATCTTATCACTTTGTGATAAGAACTATAGTATTCTTAAGGTTGTTGTCCCAAACATATAGTTCTTACTGACTTGACATTAAATCAATGGAACTTGTTTTTGAACATACATGCAGTGGTGCGATTCAACCAGTCTAACAACCAGTTTGGTGAGCAGACGCTTCTCCTAAACCAGTCCGAACCAGTTGAATCCCAGCACTGCATACATACATGCTTAGACTGCATCAAACATGATTGATCTTTTCACATTGTCATACTTCGGATGGATTTGGCGATAGGAAGAAATGCCAACCCCTGCCTCTAGAAACTGAGGCAAAGTAAGCCTGTCTCATAGGAAATCTCCTGCTGTGGCTATTGTTGATTTCACAGATGACAGGGAAAACAAAGATGCCACAGACAGTATAAGCAACCAGCAGCTTGAAAAGACAGCAGATGGTAAGAATGACAATATTTGCCAATGGAAGGGATCATCAGCACTCGCATCTTATTAGTGCCTGATCCATTGACAGCACTTTGGCTCCCAGGTCTCAACCCAGCTCTCAAAACCCTCAGATTACCATCAGAGGAGAAAACATCAGAGGAGAAAATTTTATCCAACAAACCATTCAGGCAGTGGGCTGTCAAAGTGCTATGGAACCTGTTAATTATTGAGTCAGAAGTCTCAAAAGATTAACTTTTCTTGTTTCTCTAGGAGGCCTAATCAAGTAAATTTTCTTAATTTGCAAGGTAGGCACCAGTGCACTAGTGACCCATGTAAAAACACATTAATATCTAGGTGACTCATAAGAAACAAATACCTAATAATAGGGAAGCTTAAAGTTTCTTCAAGTTCAACTCAACTCCTGGGGACTTCATGGACATATCCACATAGTTCTCCTTAACAATAATCCAGAAGTAGTTGACTACATTGCTTTTTTCGGGGTGATTTTTCAATTTTCCCAGGGCTCTGGAATTCTCTGGCGGCCTCTCCACCAAATCATACCAAATCTGTCCTAGCTTTTCAGCACAGACAAGATTAGCCAGGGTCTATCACTGGACAAGGTTAGAGATGTGATGGTAATCTTTTTGAGATAGGCCTTGCCTATCTCATCAGATCAATATATTTATGTTAGGGTTTCTAAAAATGCAAGGGTTCAATCACTATTTTTCTAATGTATCCTAGATATTTGTTGAGATTAGCAACATGAAATTATGTAGGGTGAAGTCAACTCAATAAAAAAAAGAAGAGCAACCCAACATGAAAAGCCAATTTTTACAACATTACCCAATGATCAGGATATGTAGTGAAGGTTTACTGAAAACTCAGTACTGGCACAGGCTCATTAAATTATTAGTCAATATTAATATGGATCACTGAAACATATAAAAACAAAAGTTCAAGTCCTAAAAAGCAAATCACAATCTAATTAGTTATATAACTTGATAAAGAGATTTGCTTTTAATTTGGACATTTGATTCTTCAGATTGTTTGGGTGAATTAATTTATGGGGAGAAGAATTTGGGGTTTTATCTTCCTCATAATCCAAGCTATATATCTTATTATTATAGTACTTGTCCTGAATAAAACTGTAACCTTAGTTCAGGTATTAGAATCTACACCTATGCACAAAAATCATGGAAACCAAGTTTTGTGATATCCTAATTAATGAATGCAAGAGGCCTGGAAAAACGGAAGTTCGAAAGTTTTCTTAATTAATTTCATTCTCTTGCATCTATTTATTGTACAAATAGGACAGGTTTTGCAACTTGCTTTCTTATAATAAAACAAAAGTATTTTTTTCTATTAACCAGGATCACAATATTTCCCTAGCTACATTCTAATTTGTGAATACACGTTTTTTTCATTATATGTAATTCTTAAATAATAAAACATTATTTGATGAAATTATTTCAGATGTTGGGCAAATAAATCTTAAATTCTCACCAGACTATCTGGGACATTCCAACTGAAAATCAACAGGATGGATATCAGAATTCACTGCTCCACTTTAGAGTGTTTTTCTTTTTGTTAAACACTAAACTTCTTTTTATTGGGGGAGGTCTTTGGAATAAGATGACAGGGAAACTTTAGATTTAGTTTTTCCTTAGCCTACCTGTCCCCTCGTGTTCTCTTTTGTAGCCTAATCTTAGAAAAAGCCAATCTCTGGCAGATAGGAAAGTCCAATGTCAAATTGTTGCCCTAAAAAAGTATCACAGATTCAATGAATCCTCCACTAGTCTATTCTCCTTGAGCTATAGAGCTGCCACCTACATAGTTTTAGTTAAACTATCTAATTTACAACTGTACAAAGAAAAGGACCAATACCTTAGCCCATTTTCCACCAATTGGCTGGTAACATACTTTGCCAATACAAGAAGCCTTCCTGGCTGATGCAGAGTGTACAATGAGACAATGGAGCAGCTGAATAATTTTGGCATTGGACTTATATTGTCTGTCTGTCTGTCTGTCTGTCTGTCTGTCTGTCTGTCTGTCTGTCT
>BLBF01000003.1:55490139-55624315 GCA_015471245.1 Laticauda colubrina | reverse complement strand
AAGGAAGGAAGGAAGGAAGGAAGGAAGGAAGGAAGGAAGGAAGGAAGGAAGGAAGGAAGGAAGGAAGGAAGGAAGGTAGGTGTGGGGGAAAAGTTCTACTATGCTTGTACCACTTGGAAATTTCCCCCCTCCTTTTTTTTTAAAGAAAAAAACTCTAACAATGAATTTGTAATCTTAAGGCAGGTAGTAGTCTAGAGGACATTCAGGCCCCACAAAGTAGATTCAGAACTGAAGAAACTTGGACCCAGCCCTAGTAACACCTGTGGGCAGTACTCCAGTCTGGTCTGAAATATTGTGGGCAAATCTAACATTATCCGTAAACTTTCATTTAGAAAAGCTTTCAAATATAACTATTATTTTCTGAAAGTGCATATTAACAAATTATGAATGTTTGCTTTAGATATTATTAAAGCTAAAAGTATCAATCAAAACAATGTCTATAGTCTTTAGAGTTCCTCAATATATGGGAACAGATGGTGGAAAAAGATGCTTCCTTAACAATCTGATATCTGATATGGGTTTCACTTTGCATTGTGGTAAAGAGGGCTCTGCTTCATTTCTCATTCCTGACCTTGATTATCTGCAATTTGATTTATTGTCTCATTCTGTTCCCCTGAGAAAATTCAATTTCTCCCTGTTGCATGACATCATCAGTGTTGTCCTTCTTTAGCTCATCCTGCTACTTCTTTAGAGCGTCCTTAATTTACTACAGTAAGAACCTTATTTTGAAGATATAGAAATGAAACCAGGGTATAACAGTCGGTCTAGCTTCATTATAATAAAACCAACATTAACTTTGCTAAAAGTTAATGTGGATTTTGTTATGATGAAGGTCGATTAACAATTTCTCATATCCAACCATTCCCAACTGGGTTTTTTTAAAGAGTGCCTTTAATTCTTTCTACTGGGTAGAAAGAATCAAATATGAATGTGTCTACTGGAAAATATTCAGAAGAGAACACTTTAAAAGTAGTACCTCACCAGTTTGAAATTGGTATTAGCCGAACTTATTTTTATCACTGATGACAATAGAAGGACATGCTGCGGTGGTGAGACAGGATCGTCAGGCTTGATTCTAACCACACCTGGCCTAAAGCAATTAAAAATGACAAATCCTCATCATTTAGTGATTTTACCTTATCTTCCTAATAATGGCTAAACACTGATACTTTCCTGAAATTGCCATATCACTGATTTTTACAAAGCCGCTATAAGTAAGAACTCTTTTTCCATTTCCTACCAGTGCAGCTGGTTTCCATTTCCTACCAATGCAGCACAAAGAATAACATAGTTTTAATAAGCTGCCAATGGAAGCTTGCTTATGTGGGCAACTTTCTCATTAATCTTCCCCCACTCAACCCCAGCTTTCACATGAGAGGGATCTCTTACTGGAGCTCAAGAACAATTCCTGGTGTGTTTCCTGAACAGTGAAGAGGAGGAGAGGAGAAGCCCTTGGAAAAATGACCTCATTGCTGCTTTGAATATTGATGTGCAGTTCCCAAACTGCATGGACAGGGAAGGGTGGAGGATGTGTGGATCTTAGCAAGACAAAGAGGCAAATGTTTGAAGAGAAAAGGGGAATTGGGATAATGTAATCAAGGCTGTAAAAGCACCAGAGGATGAAAAATTCACTAAAACAGGGCTTTTACTGTAGAGGATGCCCTGCAGAATTCCTGAACAGAAAGCCTTATGGATGAGTTAGCTGGTCACATGAAATAGATTATTATCAGAAGAGTGGGGCTGGGGGAGGGCGAGGAGGCACCCTTAGGAGACAAGGTCTTATTTACTTATTTAGTGAGGGCTGTTTTTTAAAAAAGCAACATTTGTTAGGCAAAATTCTATAAAAGGTACAGTCCAGAATTGTGTGTAGCCCTCCACCGTTTTTTTGCTGAGCAGGTGGAACCAAAGATTTGTGACCCTTTTTTAGGGCAAGGGCAAGGGGTAAGGGAGGTCTTAAGCCTTGTGGATATTCCAGGAATCCATTTCATGTGTTTAAACACCCGATCCTACACTCAAAATGGGCTCCGGCCCAGCTTTTTTTGGAGTGTGGCTCTTGACATCCCGCATAAAAACCTGGAGTGGCCCTTCAACTACAGATCCCTAACTTGGGAGAAAAATTCCGGACGGGAATAAAATCCAGCCTTTGTTCTTGAAGTTCACAGGATCACATTTGTATACTTTCATTTTTCCAACATGAAGGAAAACATGGAAAAATCACTTACACACACACTTCTGCCTTTTAGGAGAAAATGACATTTCGGTCAACAAAAGCTCACTTTAACTGAATTTCTTGAACAAATTGGCTTTTCCAGCCGTTCCTAAATTTGCGCTCTCCAATTCTGTTGCTCTGGCTAGACATTCAGGCTGTTGGTAGTTAAAACAAATTGGGAGATACCTACCACCTTGGGCAAAATTGATGCCTCTGAGTTTAAAAACATCTGCTTGGAATTAAGACTATTAGGGACTTATTTTTAAGTAAGTATGTTTAAGACCTCCTATCAGGGCCTCCCCCACAATATTGTCAGACAGCTTTGGGGAGACAAATCTATCCCCACAGAATGCCCTAGAGTGGTCATGTGATACAATAAGCTATGTATGGTGTATGGTGATAGGTCATTGGTGGCCCTCTCCAGCATGGCTGAGAATTGTGGGAGTGGCATTCTTCATTCACCAGGCGGAAAGAACGTCACCTGCTCGTAAAAAAGAGTTTATAGCCAAAAACTAAAATACCATATACCCTTCTTGGCAACATCTTAACACAAGGCTGGCTGAAACCAAGTTCCCATCCCCTCAAACTTCCCCTCCAGGCCAATACCATCTTCATCCTTATTTTTGGTTGTCATATTTGTTACCCACCCCCCCTCCATTTCTCTTCATAAAGAGGATGAGGAATGATTGGGAAGAGGGCTAGCATTCTGTAATGGAGGGGAACAAAAGGATGTGTACAGAACAAATGCAATCTGCTGCCAAAAGTGCAGGGGTGGGGGGTGGGGGCAGGTGCTGGAAACAGAGGTTGTGTGACAAATGGAATGAGCTGGGTCGAGATTCATCACCCAAGCTGTCCCCAAGGGCCTCACCACAAGAGCAATCTGAGCACAGAAATAGGCCATGCCAGTTCTAAGCTCAGGACAGGAAGGAAGATGAACAGGCAACAAATATAGGAATTGGGAGGCGGTGGCGGTGGTGGGGAGCGCACAGACAGGTGTAAGCAACCACAAGCTATGGAAAACGGCACCGCCCTGGAGTTAGTTGGAAGGTGCTAACGACTCATCTGTGCCACCAGACAACTTAAGAAGTTGGCCAGTGAGAGAAAGGAGGAACCACGCAGATAAAGCAGGGCAGGAAGCTAATAAAATCAAAAGAGCCCCGGGGGGCGGGGGGGGCGGCGGGATGAAGGTTTTGACCCAGAAAAATCTGCCTTTGAGAGGAACATCCAGGAGGAAAACAGCAGGTGCCGAGAACAGAGTGGCACAAGACGGATGAAAGATCCCGGAGCGTCAGCGAGATTTGGTGCATGTCGACCAGAGCTGGGAATTAAAAGATCAAGACCGATCTGTCGAATTTCGGCGAGGGATCACCGTCCTTTCTTGGACTCCAACCGCCTCAATTCACTCCACACTTTTTCCCCTCCTCTGTGAACGTGAGAAGTCCGTGCGACCGGTCGCACCTGCCAAACTTCTGCGAAGACGCAGCGCCAGATTAGGCCGCTGGATTTGCTCACGAAAGAGTTCGAGGGGGAGCGATCTTCCCAGGCATCGGATTTTGAAACGCGCTGTGGATCCGACCCCCGCCAGGACCGGAGAGCGAACAGCGCCGGGGTGGGAAGGCGCGTCGCGGTATGCGGTATGGAGGGAAACCGGGCACCGGCAACTCGCCCACCCATTTCCAGGGCCGCAACTCCGGACCCCGTCTTGACCGCTCCCTGAAGAAAAGCTTCCAACTTCGGTCCAAAACTGGCGCGGAAACGCGGGGCTCAGGCAGGTGGGAGGCCAAACTTCCCCCCCCTCCTTCCTTCCTTCCTTCCTTCCTTCCTTCCTTCCCTCCCTTGAATTCCCGCCGGCCGAGCCGAGCCGAGCCGAGCCGAGCCGAGCCGCGCGTTTTGCATGAGGCGGCGGGGAGCGAGCGACTCGTGCAGCTGCTTAAAGTTGCTTTGGAGGCGACGGTGCCCGGGGTGCGTGTGCTGCTCCGGGCTCGCTCCCCCAAGACGCCCGGCTCCCTCCTTGAGCATCCCCAACTCCGACGCAGTTACTTCTCTCTCCCTCTTACCTTTGGGGTATCTCCAGAAAGGTCCTTTGTGCCTCCTAGTCCCACATTGTTACCCGAAGAAGCGTCTGTAACAACTGGGAGTGACATCAGCCTGGAACAATGAAATCAAGCGCTTGACAGGCGAGGGAGGCGCAGGCCAAAGCCTCGGGACTATTTTGCCTCCCCTCCGCCCCCCAGCGATCTCGCCCAGCCTCCCTCCGTCCCTCCCTTGCTCGCTGGCTCCCGCCAGGATCCAATTACAGTGGATAAAGGAGACACTAAAGGAACAATGCACACTGGGTAAGACCATCTGCCAAGGACAGAGACATTATCCCCCCCCCCTCTCTCTCTCTCCCTCCCTCCCCCCGCTTGCAATGCAGATTGCCCGTCCTCTGTTGGAGTTTGAATTCTTTTCCTGGAAACTGGTGAGCCGAGCGGGCATCACTTGCCTGCTTTGCAGCCAGCGGGAGCTGGAGGTCGCGGAAGGCTGGCCTTCCTCGCGCCTGCAATACTTGATCTTCCCACTTTCGCTGGTTTTCCCCTCAATTTGTTCATACGAAACCAGATGGGTTTGGTCGCTTGCTGTCCGTCAAAACAGAACGCGTGCAATTCTGCAAATCAGAGTTGGCGGGAGAGGAGCTGAAGCGAGTTCCCTGGTGGTAGAATCGCTGTGCGGTTGGCGCGTCTTTGTGGTGATTTTGTGCCTACCGTGCAATTATGCCAGCAGGGAAAGTGAGTCAGATTATCCTCAAGCAAGATAGGCTGAATCCTTTCAATGTGTGAGTTTTGTCCTTCTTATGATGTCTTTAGCGTTTAATGCATTTTTCAACCATCCAGATCAAGAACCCGCTCTCCGCTAATATATCTCTGGGTTGTGTCCCCAGTTCGGCCAGATTTCCACCACACTGCTAAACTAGTACTCACCCCACCTCCACAATATGGTTGGATTTATGAAGTCCCAGACATTTTTTGTGGGGAATTATTGTGATTAAAATCCAAAAGAGGATGGGTAGGTGGGTAGGTTAGGCATTAAGTTCGGGAGAGGTTGCTGAATTAAGTCCTATATACCTTTCAAGGAGCCAGAACACTATTCATTTGGAGAGAAATGGACTATACTTTCCATTTTTTTAGAATACGTTCAGGAAGGTGGTAAACCTGTTCTTACACCCTCAGAACCATTGCAGTCTTACATCAGAGAAAGTATCAGCACCATTAGCACAAACTATGTCCTTTGAACACTGTGTTCCTGTCAGTCCAGAGGAATGCTATAGGTTGCCTTTAAAAACTCTGTGCCCTTTCCATGTTTCTGGCTATTTATAGGACAGCTGAACAGAAGGATGTTTTTTTTTTAATATAATCAATAATAATAAAAACAAGAAATGTTTAGAACAGTTGCAGAGGTATTTTTGATGTCAACATGGTTTAGGAAAGTTTGCAAAAAAAAAAAAATTTGTCTTGTGCCAAAATGAACCAAAATGGATCTGCTTCTCTGAGTAGATTGTTCTACAGCTGGTGGCCACCACTGAATAGGCTCTTTCTCTTACTACATAGCTTCCTTCACTTGAAAAGCATGCGTTGAATAAACCCTGATCTTGAGCTGTGAGAAAGAGCTTTCATGGTTAACGGGGCTCTAGGAAATACAGTAGGAGCCCACGAGGGTGACAAGGCAGGGTGCTTTTATCGCCCACGCAGAGTTAGCAGCCATGCCCTGAACTGTTGCTGGACTGTTTCAATGACAACCTCTTATTCACTACCCTGAATTCCTGTCTCAGTCCTCAAGTGCAAACGAAAATATAGGTTTGCACTATGTTATCTGTTTGAGGATTGCTTCCCCCACCTCTCTGCCTTAAACAATAGCTCTGGACTGAAAAGAAAAAGCTTTTTTTTTGCTTTATAAAAAGCAAAATGAAAAAAAGTGGTGCTAAATGGAAATGTGAGATGTTGAATTGCAAGAACCCACCAGAGACTACCTAGTGCTTTAGAGATGCCATATAAGCATTCTGACACATGATCACTCCTTACCTCCCCTGGCTGAAAAAAAAAAATGCCTGAAAATAAATTCTGTCATCTAGCAGAAGCTGCTTGCAGCTGAAAGAAATATAAAGAAGAGGGTGGATTGTTGATGAAATATATAATACATTTATAGTAGATGGGTCCTGAAAAGGAAAGCCATGTGTTGTCTATCATTCAGCTGTTGGTTATGCCACCTTTGCCCCCTTGTATGTGCAGTAGATCAAGCTGTTTCTCTCTCCAGCTGCCAGCAACTCCCAAGAGCCTCCCCTCCATCATTTGTTACCTGATCTGGGCATTGGGCTTTGAATAGGGCACCCTCCGCTGATACCACATGAGCTTTGCCATGGAGCTGCAGCAGGGCCCTCTTAAGGGCATTATTGGGCCCCCAGGCAAAACAGTGCACTGGGGTCCCACAACAACTACTCACCGGAATAAAAATGTAGATGGTCGATAAAATTAAACATATATTTGCATGTTACTGTTAATGAAAAATGCAGTAAAATGTAATAAATACATTGCTGTATTTATATGATACAAGGTGCATTGAAGGGTTAACATACACAGATTAGTATGGGGCCCTTATGCTCATGCGGCCCACGGGCCCATGCATCAAGACAGCCCTGAGTGGCAGTCCTTTATGGTCTTTAGATCACTTGTTTACTACAGCAGTCATGAAAGAAAGAGTCCTACAATCAGAATTAGGAAACAGAGACTCCCATCCATTTGAGGCAAGAATCAGAATTAAAACTCCCAAAGTTTTGCCCAGCTTCTGATTCAAAATATGCAGTGAAAGGGAGCCCATCACCTCTAGGAGGAAAGAGTTTCTCTTTATGGCTCTGATCATAAGAGAAATAAATCTGTTATTTTCCTAAAGTATTAAAGCCAAGTCTCCCCCCCCCTTTTTTTTTTTTTTTGCTGCAGTGAAATTAAGCAAATTATTTGCTCTTATTTTAAGAAACTTCCCAATTTCTTCATTTCTTTCAAAACATTCCAGTGATTTCCTTATTACTTTACAATATGTTCTGATGACTGGACCCCACTGCAGTAACAGAGGACCTTGCATTCCTAAATGTATAATTGTTTAGTCAGTGCAGTAGGTCCTGTAACATAGCCAGCTGTTTGCACCAGACTAGCAAAATGCAAGCAAAGGATTGACAATTTGCAAGGGAAGTAATGAAGGGAACTTGGATGCTTAGCATTGTCTCATAATGCAATTGCTGTTTAAATGTGCCTATCTATTTTAGTAGGCATCACAGAAAGAAAGGCGAGTAGAGCAATCAGTTCACACATGCATGTTAATTATTTGTTGGCAGCGGTGTTACCGCCAGCAGATGACTGCCAACAGATCATTTAAATTGCCCGCTGTTGTCATGCTTTTTTGCAGCAGGGGCAGAGGAAACATGCAGGTAAAAACATTCAATCCTATGAAATAGTAAGAGGTAAGAGACTGTTATATGCTGGTTTCCCTGAGAAGAGATGGATCCATTGTTATACCTAGGAATGTGGGAAAGAGGAGTTAATGCAGATGGTAGAGAGTAGATGTGAGTATACTCTCAGTGTAGAAAGACAGCATCACCCCTCTGGGGTATTAGTCTTCCCTTGTATATCAAAAGCATTACAAAGGCAGCATTACTCTTCTTTTTTGTGTATCATGGACAATATCAAGTATACAGGACCAGGTTCTTGAAACAAGAAGTTGATTTTCTAGCATCCTATGTTTTATTTATAAGGACTGCAAGCTTCTACATTCAAATATACGATCCAATTTTTCTATTAAGGATCATTAAAATTCTCCTGAGAACAAGCCATATAATTGCTGCCATCAGGGACACTATCACTCTCGTACAGTTAAAACAAAGAGGTTTCTTTAGGTTTGCTTCTATCCTGCTCCAGGTGGGGCTGGGCTTTAAGGTGTTCTGAAAGTGGTATACTGTATTGCCTTCTAGTTTATAGTACGCATTTTACTATATCTGAGTAACCTGTGTAAGTTATATTGATTTCTTATTCATATGATATGTTTTGGTAAAATCACATATGCAACCCTACTTTTAGATGTAAGACTCAACCCTTTTTTAAAAAATGGGCTACTTTTTATATACGGTATATATTTAATTATTTTAGGAATGGTTATGTATTATGTATTGGGGTTTACATAGTTTTATTAACCAGTAAGTAAAAAAAAAATAGAGCACAGCAAATGAAAATGGATGCTTAGAACATTTTGTGACCCACTGTATAATGTATAATGAAAGTGTAAACTTACAAAATGGATTCACTCAATAATCAAATTAAGGAAGTTGGGTGAACACAACTTTTATTTTTGTATATTGTCAGATGTCATATACCTCCAAGTATGGAGTTTTACATGACTTCCACCCCCTGGAAGCCATGTAAAAGTGGAGGGGGTAGAAGTCATGTAAAACCCTTTAAATGGGGTTGTGACATAAGATCTGTATCTCTTTGCTTTGGGAATTTAACTGAAGGTGGACTCGATGCACCATTCTGATAATGCTTCTAGATACCCCTTCCTGCAACTGCTGAAGACCAAAACCTTTTCATTGACTGATTATGAGCCATCAAAATATTGTTAATTCCTAGCGATCACATAAATAAATTTTCTCCCTGATGATCTGTCCCTAAATTAGTCCTTCAGATCTTCCAATAGTGCACTAATCATTGTCCATTCACCATGCCCCTAGTTGTCCTCTTCTTTCTTTCTCCCTTTCCCAGCATTAAAGCTTTCTGCACAGAGTTAGATCTTTGATACTGAGTCTAAAACCCAGTCATTTGTGCCTCAAGTTAAAACAATTATGAGCTGATTTATTCAATGATCCATTTGTTTTCTTGACTGCCCATTCTCAGAAGTCTTCTCCAGAAACAATGTCAGTTTTAAAGTATAGTCATCTAAATTACAAAATAATTTCAATTTCTGTGAGTTCAATTTCAAGTAGAGGGTTTGAATCTGGTAGACATCTGACTACCAATGGTGGTAGTGCATTAAGCCAAATCTTTAGTTCTGTCTAGTGTCCTATAGTGTCCAACTTTCCAAATCCCATCTTATCATACACTGTTCAGAACAACAGTATTTTCCCATGGGATGATTCTGACAATTAGTGTCATAATCTATTCAAAATCCTTTCTTCATTTGTAATTTTTAAAAATCAATGTTCTAATTATCCATTTGCTATTTATTCTAAACCAAAAGATTTTTCTAATCCTTAAATTTGCATAAAACCTCTTTGGAATGAAAGATTGAATAAACTTACCTGGTATCGTAAAAATATGGCATTATAGAATTTCCTAATATCTGAAATTTACAAGCAATTTCCAAAAGTGATTAAGAAAGCATATGATCACAGTTTTTTTTAAAGGCACTAAGCTATGGTTTGGACTACAGTGTTTTCTCATCTCCCAGATCTCTAAACCCACTGGAAATGACTGATTTGTGGTCTCCTTGCAAGGAGCAACTGTCTAGAGCACATGGGGATGATCTTCGTCTTCTCCTTCTAGAGTCTAGAGAGGAATTCAAGAGTTGTCTTTTTATTCTGGCTCTTATTTGCTGAAGCCATGGGCTATACTGCACAATTTCTTGCCCAGAAGTCCTGATAATTGATCTCTCCTGAACTAAAATTCCTTCTCAACCCAGATTCTATAATGAGTGAACAAAAACCCATCTGTTGTTTTGGCTTATACTTCCATGACACCATCCTTGTTTTCTGAACACATAGAGTTCACCCCATTCACTCACAATTAAATCTGCACAGAAATCTGAAGCACACAATGAAGAATGCAACTTACACCAGTGAGCAGTCGTCAGCTCAGCCTTGGCAGTGATATGTGACGCTCGTGTGGGATGTGAGAAAAGCTACACAGTAATGTGAGCTGCTACCAACTATCCAAACAGAAGAACTGGATGCAACTGAGTACATAAGAAATTGTGTATATACTAAACAGCAACTGCTCTAAAGATGGAGGGGAGAAGGAACTGCCATTGTTATCCTTCTGCTTCATGAATACAGTAAGGGTTCACTGGCAAGCACCTGTTGTGGCATCAAATCTTGTGTAAGTAGGACTTTAGCATTCAGGAGTAACCCCATATCCTGGATAGCAGAAGATTTCTTGAAAGAGAAGTGAATAGGGAAAATGTTTACTGAGTCACAGTGGGAAGATTTTTCTTCTGTAAATTTCCTTAGTGGACCACCAGCAGTATAATCACAGTATTTCTTAAATTAAAAAAAGGTAGAAAGTCAGTGGTTCTATCTTGAAGTTAGAAATGAGATGTTGTGTGTGTGTCTACATGTGGCCATGAACAGAGGCAGATTGGAGGCTTAATTTATAGAGAGGTGACATCCAACCCTGGCTGAGTTGTCATTCAGATGTTGTCAGCCTTTTTCAGTAGGCAAGGGCCCGCCACCATGAAAAAAAGAAGGGACAGCAGGCAACAGGCTTTTACTGGGGCAAAGATTACTGATGGAAGTAATGATTCTTTAGATATTTGTTTTTGTTCTGTTATATGGAAATAATCCAGTGCTTCTTATGGCAGCCTCAGTACCACATTAGGACATGCAGGAAGGAAAGGCAGTAAGTGAAATCCTAACTGGATTTTCTATAGTAAGGTCCTTTTTTCAAATGCTAAAGTAAAAACAGCCACATTTTTATTCAGCCAGTAAGCCTTAGTTTTTCGCAGCTACTAAAATTCACATTTACATACTTGCAAATATGAAAAAAGTTAATGTTTATATTCTCATACTTTCTTATAAAATAACAATACAGAAACAGATAAGAAATGTGTAATCTGTAAGAAATACAGACATATTTGTATATATTAGAATCAAATGCAAGATCAAAGACTGGATGCAAGGCAATAAGTTACATTGAATTGCCATGAAATAAAATGATCACATATTGTTTAAGCATAAAAGAGCTTGTTCAAAGGCCCGGAACTAGGAGTACAGAGAAGTAAAACATGTTTCTCCAGTTGTAAAAACTATCTTGCCTTGTCACAGAAATATTTCATTTGCTACAGATGAGTAGTAATTTGTACGGGTATTTTCTAGCCATGCTAATTTTCTAAATAGTTCTTAGGAATGCTTGTTGAGATTCTGGAAGCTGTAACTTCAATAGATACCTAGAAGGGGGTTTGAAATTGTCCAATGTATATCTTATGGAATGCTTTGAATAAAATGAAGGACATTGGCCCTCTAGATATTGTTAAATTACATCTATCAGCATCTCTCACTATTAGTCTGACTTTAGTTTAGTTATGACAGCTGGCTGGAAAGATAGTGTAGTAACATGTGGAGGCCAGAAATCAGAAGTCCTAACATCTTTTGCCTTGAAGATGCATTAACAGCGATGCTAGATTTTTGGCCAATATAGCTGTGGTTGGCCTTGTAGGACTTAAATCCTTTTCCATCAGTTACTCGTTTTACACCAACGCCTCTACATATGAGTTCACTCCACATTCCAGTAGCTTTGATGTGTTTTCATACCACAACATTTCAGCATTAAAGGTCTCAGCTTCTTAGAAATGCCAGTGCACTTTGAGGTGCAGTCAATCCCAGGGCTTTAGATCCTAGATTTCAAGGGATGTCTCTGGCTGTGGACTAAAGACCCGTCAGGCCTGGCCTACCCTCTGCCAACAAATCCTCTGCTTGACAGGATAAAGTTGGATGCTTGACAGCCATCCCGGGCTGGCCTTCAGCTACTCAGAAGCTCAGTGTGACAATTACAGCCTTCTTCTCTACTTCTTCCTGCTGGCTCCATCTGTCCACAGTCCATCTGGGGAAAACAAGCACAAAGGAACCAGGCCAGGTGGCTCTGGAATAGCCATCTTTAACCTGTTTCCCATCTGTTCACCTTGGTTGCTAATGTAATAATCCCCTAGGAATTTAAAGGAATCTACTTGTGGTTTTATATTAGGGCTGAGCTGGCATTTTCTTTCATATTATACTAAGCTGGACTGTGTATGCAGTGAGGGGAGAGACAGTGGAGGGATGTTGGCCTCAACCTAGACAAGGCACATGGCCTACCTCGCTAATGTAGAGTGAGTTTTTATTTAGAAAGTCTTGCAGGCGATTCCTGAAGTCTGTCCCCAAATTGTCACTAGGTTGTCATTTGAATATGAGAGAAGGTAAATGTTCGTTACATGAGGAGTACTTGTGCTAACAGATTTAATTTGATTTTAATCAAATTTAAAAGGAATACAAGTTTTTTTTGTCCCAAAAGCATCTGCATACAGTGCCCACATAACACTCAAAAGGCAGTTGTGGCTTTTTAATCCCAAATGTTATATGTGTTTGTTCTACACAGAGAAGATCCCAATTCTGGTTAGATAATCTGGTATTGTATTAGACAGATCCATCTGTTCCTGATGACACTCCAAATGTTCAGCTCCCATTAGCCCTTTGTACCAGTGATTGAGGACTATGAAAGATATACACCAACCAGATCAAGAGGGCTACGGATTCATTCTCTCTTTTACAGTATGATTTCCCATTTTCTGCTGAAGTTTTGACTGATAAAAGCTCTGTGATAGAGTAAAACAACAAGGACTTCTAATAGTCTTCTAATTATCCTAACTTGCTACACCACAAATTTCCCTCCAATAGAAAGAAGTTTTGTCCCTTTCTAGAATTTTAGATTTATACTGTCTGAGGCTAATTTCAATTTTGAAGACCATCTAGTTAAGATTTGGCAGCTGCTCAGCTTCTTAGGCTAAGAGCCTCTTTTGCTTACAATTGGACTATCATATCTTGAACATGGCTGCTGATACTTTTCTGATATTTTAAGAAGGCGATACTTTCAAGAATGTTTTGTCCAAAAATGGATTAAACTTTGGTTATGATATTGGTATCTGTTAATATATGTGAATCTATCTTTGATTTATACCAGGGGTCCCCAAATTTGGGAACTTTAAGACTTGTGAACTTCAACTCCAGCCAGCTATGCTATGCAGAATTCTGAGAGTTGAAGTCCACAAGTCTTAAAGTTGCCAAGTTTGAAGACCTCTGATTTCTACTCTTATAGGCCATATTTAATTTAGTATTGAAAAAAGTAAAATAGTATGGCTATCAAGTTATACTAAAACAGTTCCACACAGACCAAATATTATTCCCAGTTTTTCTCACCTTTGTTGTAAATCTACAGTACTCCAAACATAATTTACAGAAGTATGGTATATTTAGATTTTTTTTTAAAAAGGAATCATTATAAAAACAGATATAAATCAGATTTATTTGATGACAAATGAATACATTTTGATAATCAAAATTGGTACAGCAGGAGTTTACCTGAAATCTAGGCAGAACCTGTACAAGTATTATTAATTTTCCTGCTCCAATCTTATTCTCAGAAGTCCTCATTCCCTTTGATTATTTTTTGAGAGCAAAGGAATAAGTATGAAATTGCAGCAGAATGCTCACACTCACTTGTTCAAAAAGTGTGATCAGTTTCTCCTTAAAATGACTACAGGTGCTATCCAAGAAATCCTGTTAAATAGCCCCTCTAACCTTTTAAAAAACTTTTAAAAAATATCTGCCCAAGAACACACTATCTGTGGAAAACAAGTTTTATCACTATGAATACTTGTACATTCTTGAAGAAATCAAGCTTCTAAGAGTAGAGGTGTCATGTAACCGATGTATAGACCGTGTCAATTTTCTTTGAAAAACAGCAGGAGAAAGTTAGAATTTATCCCCCAATATGACATTCATTGAAGTCAGAGGATGGTGCCAACATACATTCTTCCCCAGTACAAGTGCTCTTCACAAAGTCTCTAATGCCATTATGGATTCTGGTAACAGAATACTGTATGTGGTTCTTCCATCCTAAAGAATCAAATTCAGATGCAAAAATATGTGGTTCAAATAGCATAAATTGCAGTATAGCTTTCTTCAAACCTGCTACTCAATGTCCAGATATAATGGACACCAACTCATAAACATTCTGACCAGCACAATTCCCATGCATGGTTTCCAAGTCTGTTGAGAATTATGGAAATTAAAACCCAACATACATGTAATCCATCAAATTGGAGAACATTATGTCCAGTCATCAAAACAAAAAGTGTCCTGTTAACAAAGATAACAAGGACAAGAACATAATAGCAGTCAATGAAAGTTAGCTTTATAGAAGAATCTATGGGTTAGAAAAATATATTGTGACATTTTGGTTTTCATATAGTAAATCAGCCATAGTCACCGCTGCTAACAAACCAGAATTTTAATTTTAATACCACTCCCATGTCATACATGATGTTATAATGGATAGATTCTTCGGTGTGCTAAGTCAAAACAATTAAATCATCATATGTTTATAAGTTACTTCAACCCAGCCATTGCCTTACCTTTATTACATCTATCTCAGCCAGCACTCAATCGGCTTTTAGAAAACAATTGTTCATGATTAAAATCTTGGCAAAAGGGCTCATGATACTGAGGACCAACTCCTAATATATCCAGGCACAGATCCTAATACATTTCTATGAATGATTATTTTATGTAAATTTGACTTCAAATATCTCATGACCCAAGCAAGAAAAACCATACCTGGTCATTTTAATTATGCAATTAATGAATCATGAATCAGTGAATGCATTCTGGATGTAACACTTTCTGATAGTTTTAGGTCTACTATGGTTAGACAGTCCACAAACAATCTGCCCCCCCCCCCTCCCAGGTTACTGACAGAACTGCAGGAAGAAATCCCAGCTCCTTCCATGTGTATGCCAGAAAAACTGGTGAAGTTCTCATTGATTATGGGTTGACTACGCCAGTGCTGACTGATTTGCTGTTTACTCTATGTTCTTCAGGAAATCCAGCAGCCTTTGGTGCCACTCATCTGGCTTGTCAAGATAACAGGCATGGCCTGCCCCTTTTATCATCATTATCTTGTGATTAGATAAATTCTTCAAGTTGTTCAGGCTCACTTCACCCAGTTGGTCATCTTGATCCCCATATACAACGAGAGTTGGTGTCTGTAATGCAGGAGAGAGGAAAAAAATCAAGCCTGGTTCAATCAACGAATGAACGTTCTTGCCTGTCTTAGATCCTAATAATGAAAAATTAGTTCAGATGAAAAATAGAGACAGAAGTGCTCTCTTCCGGGAAAAAAATACTTCCCGTATTGCTGTTCAATTTATGTGGCTACATTAACCATGTAGCTAATTTGTATTTGCTCTCTGTGTTTTATAATGGTATGCTCTTAGCCCAGTTTTCAGGCTATAAATATATCCAATCAGTATTAGCAAGAGGATGATCCTTTCCTGGTGGAAATGCAAATCTTCAGCAAAAACAAACCTCTTCTACATTTGCAAAACAGAGTAACTGCAGCAGATATTTTCAGCAGGACTAAAGGGAATTCCCATTATTATCAAAAACTCACTATCACCCTAACTAAAAAAAAAAATGTGCAGATCAGATTTGCAAGGGCAAAGGTACATGCTAGAAAAGACTAAAATTCCCAAAAGGGAGCAATCTGGATAGAGGTCAAATTAAATGCTCTACGCTCACAAGAGACATGATAAAAGTCAGAGAATGTTCACAGAAATTTATCACAGTAATTGTTGTAATTCTTCTACATTCAAAACTACAATTCATTTTAAGTGTACCAGATTTTTACTATGGATGCAGATGTGGAACTTATTCAACTAATGTAATAAAACATGCATAAAACGAAACAGAACCCAGAGAGAATCTCCTGAACCCATCTGAGTATTCTTTTAGAATGGTATTGCCCATTTTCTTGGTCTATCTTCACAAAGCTATAAATATTCCCCAGATTGAATATAGGTCTGCTTTTCCTTATTAGTATTGTATTTGAAGGTAAGGCAGTGTGCATTGCCCCCTAATGGACAACTGATGAACTCCTGCAAGGTTTACAAAACATCTGTAAATCCACTTCCATCCATATTTTCCTCACATAGTTATGAAATGCCAGTTGCATAACTGAGATAACCCAGCCCTTCTAATTATGTCTTGTACCAAAGAAGATTCTGCTCTAGAATTCCCTTCTTCTTTAGATGAACATACCTTGACACTGGCATATTGGGTTGGAGGGAACTTCTCTGTGCAGATAGGTGCCACTGGGATGTAGGCTTTCAAAAGGTGATTGTGCTGAAAAAGGAATGGGAGTGAATACATTCCACTGAGAGATGGACTGATCACCACTGCTTGGTCAAATTTCAGGGCCTCCAAGACATCCTTCAAGAAACTGCCTGGGGCTGGTTCTCCAACAGGAGCTGGAGCAACAGCATCTTTAGAGTGGCCGAATCCTGGATCACAAGAAACAAGACATCCTGCATCACACATATTCAAGCATCCTCAGCTGGGTGATTACAACTCCAAGCATTCCCAGCTCAGAAAGACAACTCCCCCATTTGGCTAGGAATTCTGTTTGAGGATTGAGCCATATATAAGCATTTAAATTATAAATCCCCAAGTTTCATTTTTGTGACACTTGAAGCCCCAATAATTGTGACACTTGAAGCCCCAATAATATACCATCAAATTGTGGTAAATCATTCAGTAAGATGTTTTTGTCTATCCCTTTCAGTGGACAGAGAACTGTGGCTAGGTAGACTCAGATGGAAAGCACCTCCAAAATCCTGTTCCAGAACCCTCTGGTTATATTTTACTACCCCATCCTATTGCAAATCTGACTTTGTGAAGGTATGTGTCCCTGCAACTGGAAGATACAAAGACCATGCTTTGTTACTATGTGGATTGACTTACTAGATTTTTCTCTTCAAGGCAGAAGAGAAAACAACTAAGTTCTTCCATATAATTTACCAATTGTCATTGCTTGTGGTCCTTGCTTACTGATTGCAACCAACTGAAGTTAGGACAGCATTAAAAAAATGCAACCAATCCTTGCATTTACAATTGTCTCAGTATCCTGCAGTTACATGATCACCATTCATGCTTATGACAAGTAATTAATAGAGAATACAGAAATAAAATCTTAAGTGGCATTATTTTTTGCTTAGTGACTCCATTACTTTGCTTAAAAACAAAGGCAAAATAAGGTGGTAAACCCATCACAATCACTTGATTTTGGGCTTAAGCAGCTATGTTGTACATCAGCCAAATTGCTGGTCCCAATTGCTGTTTTTACTATCACCCTCACCTGATCTACAGATATTCACCACTATTGCAAACTCCTATTACTGATTATATAAACCTACATTCCCACATATTTATACAATCTTTAAATATTTATTATAAGGTAACCAATGTAGCATAAAAGGAAGGTAGTCCCTAATTTCACAATTTAAGAAAAGTTAAGGAGAAAAAAACATAAGAGGACACCCAAAATTAATACACTGAGAGATGAGGATGCTTATTGTGTGTATAAGCTACTGACTGCAGATAGAAAAAGGGAATGAACTTGAGTATCCAGGAAAAGTCACAACCAGCAAATTGTATCTTTGGAGAAAAGAATTATTAACAGATGCATTTTATTGCAAATATCCCTTACATGTAAAAAAGCATTGGGGGTGTGGGGGTGTGTGGAGATCTATGTCTTCCCTTGAACCCAGAAAAATCTCTAACATGGTTTACACATAAGGAACAGCTTTGATATGTTTTCTTAACATACTATATTTTGCCCATTTTGTAAGACCGCCATAAATATGGAAATGAACTTATAAAGTTGAATACCAAGACAACGAGACCAGAAAAAAATCAGAAGTCTCTCTAAACCTTAACTTTCCTGTTGCATCTCTGGAAGTTCAAGCATGATATAAATTTTTAAGTTAGCCTAAAACAATCCATTTGTTGGCTTGATGTTGCAACTGAGCTAAATTATATTTCAGAATTAGTGTGCATATTTTACGGCAATTGTAACATACATACACACACAGTGTGTGCATATGTATATGTATACATATGTGTATATATAGGTATGTGTTTGTGTGTGTGTGTATATATATATAAAATGTATATATGTGTGCATTATTTATTACAGAAATAAGCCTAAAAACATGATTTATTATGTTAATATAATAATTAGTCTGATAAAGAATAATTCTTTTACTTTGGTATTGTATCACACAAAGCCTCATTTTTAACCATAATTTGTTGGAATCAGATTTTATATATTCTGCATTATTTTTACTTCTGGCGAGACAGAAGCAAAAGTGACAGTCTTCTTAAATATCAAATTGTATAACCTGCCTTTCTTTTGCCCAAATCTCCACTGCCCACTGAGAATCAAGCCCACCTGGCAGGTCAATAGCTACAGCACGGTATCCAGCTTCTGCCAACTTAGACAAAGTTTGCAGGTTGAGCCACGTCTCTGATGAAAAACGAATGCCATGGAGCAGCAGGAGGGAAAGGCGAGGAGCCTGTTGTGTAGGTTTAGCCTGGCGGGAGAACAGAGTCTGCCCACCCACTATGATGGTTTCCTCCGTCACCTGTATTGCAGCCATCACCCTGGGATCTCCTGGGAAACCTGAAGACATGAAGTGAGCAGAAAAAAAGATTCAATGATTGCCTTCGGCACTGATTTTTATAATATATTGTAAGAATAGATTAATTTTTATTATTAAATGTATACATGACATACTTAACTGATTCGGTATGTTCACTCTTAATAGTCTCTTCCCGTTTGCTGGTCTGATATTTACATTTTTTTATTATTTTACCTGTTTGATATTATAATTAGTAATTAAATTGTTAGATCTAAGTATGTTTCTGGTTTTCAAAAAATGTTTTGTATATAGTTTCCTCTGCAATTCTATTTTTAAAATTGCTATAAAAATAGAGCTGGGTCTGCTCTAGATAATTAATACATTACATGTCATGTGAACTACTGACCTACTTAATACAGGAGGAGGATTTAATTCAAATCTGTTACTCACATGTTCTTACCTGCTGAGCTGTTATATAATTCTGAAAATCCAGTCAAGTGAGTAACAGTGTTCAGATTTGAGCCACTTGGTCCGAGAATGAAACAAGATGGATGCCAGCGCAGCCAACAACAAGGCACTCTGACACAAAACTGACATAAACATGCCTTTATAACTGTCTGGCTGCAATGTCCAAGATACAATAACTTTTGCCTGCCTAGCCAGTGAAGAATAGGCAAGAAGTATGACAAAGCTTTGCCAATACTTTTTTGTTTGCAGAATACAAGAACCCTGGACCGGGAAAACAAATAGAGGATAGGGCTCCTAGATGCACTGATAATGACTGGATTGTGGGTTGTATTATGTGTATTGCCTATAGACCGAACAACTTCAGGATTCTTGTTATAGATAAATGCCTGAACTGGTCAGAAGAGACACTGATGCTATAAATAATGGGATGGAATAATGGGATGGAGATATAAAACTATTTAAGAACTTCATTTTTTCCAATCCTGCTAAAATCCCCTAAAGCCCTCCCAAGGAGACAGAACTACAAGAAATGTCCATTTCCCAGCTGGGCAAATAAACCTTCATACAAGCAATCTCAGGACAGGGTGTCCCCTTTACGTTTAGCTCCCTTTAGCTCTTTTGGTCACCAGTGTTTTCCTTTAACATGCAGTATTTTTCCTCTTATCTGTATTTTCCCTCTTATCTGTAAGCTGTTCAGAATCATCGAGGAATCAGCAATCTCAAAACTGGGTTAAACAAGTAAATAAATAATTAGAAATAAAGATGTTTGCCTGAAACTTGCAGTTAGTGTGACAGGATTCCCATTGACATTTGGGTTTTGTTGCAAGCAGCTAGGAACTTCTTTTTCTTTTAAGAAAGTAATAAGGAAAGATTCAAGAACCAAATCACTCTTCATTAGCCAGTAACTTTTTAAATTTGCCATACATGCCTGGGTTCTTTGCTAGTTTTTTTTAATGTAAACTGCAGTGTAATAGGGAATCCAAAATAAAGTAAACTAGACAAATAAAATGAAGATATTTTTTTTCCTCAGTGCAACCTACTTCACAATATATGCAGTGATCCATTGTCAAGCGTGAACCGGCTGTTTTGGAACAGCTGAGGGGGAAAAAAAAAACAAATAAGGTCTCTGTAAAACTTACCAAGTTATTGCCTTAATTAACCAAAATGGTGAAGTTTCGAGAACAGGCTAACTTGCAATGGGCATGCAAACCGATCGCTGAAAGATTTAACACTCTCCAGAACTTCCGGGTCCAAAGGTATTAGGGGAAGTTTGAGGAAGGAGGGGAAAGGGGAGTAATACTGTGAAAACTGCAACATTTTCGAAGCAAAAGTTCAAACGAACACTCGGGACACCTAGTGGTCATGAACAGAATACATTTATTTCTACAATAATTTAGTAAAATGTGCAGGTAAGTGGTTCTAGTGTTATCACTTACGATGTATTACTATTGCATTATTTTACAATGTCTTCCAATCAATGGTGGGATTCAAAAATATTTTACTACGGGTTCTGTGGGCGTGGCTTGGCGGGCTTGGCAGGGGAAGGGTACTGTAAAATCTCCAGTCACACAGGTGGCATTCGCTGGTTCTCCGAACGGCTCAAAATTTCCCCAGAAATGGTCAGAACCTGCTGAATTATCACCTCTGATTCCAATATTTATTTGTAACAGAAACATTTGTGTGTGCGGTTTTGTATGCGATTGTTGAGTGTGTGCATGAGCACACACACACACCCAAGTTAATTTTTGATCCCTGACAAGTGCTTGGACAAGTACAGGCAGTTTTCTTGGCAAGAGTTTTGGGAAGTAGTCTCATTCTTACGACTGAGAATGTGTGACTGGCTCAAGTCACTCAGCTGGCTTTGTGACTAAGGCAGGCTGAAGTCATTTTTAAAAAACCTCAAAAACAAATAAATATTAAAAACTTTAAATATTGTAAAGTCATCCTAAACAATCCATGCCATCATTTCAGCTGGGGGTGGGGGTGGAAATGGGAACAGGAGTGACTTCTAAATTTCTTGTTGAAAAATGCCAGAGAGTATCAGAAATTCTTTCTTTCTTTCTTTCTTTCTTTTCAATTAAAAAACTCTTTTTATCCCATATCTTATCTCTTATCAATAGTCATTACAAAAAATTAATCTTGCCTATTAAGATCAGGAATATTAACATATATAATTTAATCTTAATAAAAAAATCAATTTATAATCAAAACATAGCACCTTAATAAATAAATAAATAAAATAAGTAAATCTTTAAAGCCTTAGCATTTAATCTTAGTCCAAAAGAAATTAACAGCTACCAGAGACCATAACATGTATATTTTAACCCTAATCAAGCAGATTCATTTTATAAATATTCTTGTTATTTTAAAAAGCTTAATCTTTAGATCTATTAAGTGATAACTCACAAATGAATTCATTATCATTTTTCTTTGTCTCCTTCCAAGAACCTGAACAACACCTCTGCCTTTTGTTTCAGAAAGAGTTTCCTTGATTCCATATTCCTTTTATAAATCTAAAATAAGGAAGCTTTCTAAATCACTCTTCCAATTTATTATTTGTATGTCCTCTTTAATTATTAAGACATCAACTGATTTCATTTGTAAATCCATTTTGGCATTATTTTCCATATCATACTCTGGCACTTTAAAATCTGTTTTCAGATCCACATCTTTTTTCCATATCACTTTTATAATTCAATAATTTTAAAACTCCTAATCTACATGCAAATCTTTCTCCGTCTCTATTTTAGCAAATAAAATCTGTTGTTCTTCCAGTTCCTCTGCCATACATATCAAACAATCTTGTAAGCAATGTCTGAGTAAGTTGTTTCCAAACAGACATAATTCAATTAATTTTATACAATAACTTATAATAAATAAATACAAAATGTTTTGCTTGTTATCTTGGAGAACAACTAACAATTGTAATATAAAATTTTGGTCTTGATGGATAAGTAGGGAAGGTTCATACATTGGATTAACTGATGTTATGGCTTATTTGGCTAAGTGTGAAATGTGAACCTAGCATAAATTATTCAAGCAATGAAAATTAAACCAAACTTAATACAGTGCATAATTGTAAAATTACTTTTTACTTGCAGATTAGTATTTAGTTTTGATGTGGTGAGTGAGCTGCTATTCGAAATCCAAACAGAGACCTTAAACAGGATGAGTAAGCCAAATCTATATGGAAAGCTTGAAACATTAATTTTTGGATGCTCCAGAAACCAACTATTTTGGAAGAATACTTCAGTTTCCAGTTATAGCTAATGACCACAAAATGAGTATCTGACCTTTTGATCATTCGGGCAGCAAGGATGAATCTGTGTTGCTAAATCTTTTATATTTTGATTTCGGTCTACATTAGGAAATAAGAAATTTTTATTTTACTGTAAATAAGTATTAACACTTGTAGCTTAATGTTAGAAATGAAAAGTAATACAGTAATAAAATTATCCATTTGGTTCAGAAGGATAGCTGACAGAACAACACATTGGCAGCCTTTGTGTCCTGCTTTGGCCAGTTCATCATACTGGCTTATCTTAATTCATAGAGGAAGAAGAGGGAGGAAATCTCAAAGTTCTCTGTCAGTTTGGATGCACCTTTATGCCATTTTTAGAACTTTTATGTATCCCAAGATGCCCGTTTTTACATGTATACAAATTGCTATTGTTTGTGATTGTAAGTATCTGCACAGATATCTTCTAAAATCACTCTAATTCATTTGAATGGGAAGAGTAAACCTTAATCAAAGGATATTCCATAATGTACCATTATGTTATTACTACTAGCTTACGTATAACATGAGGGCTATCCACAAAATAGATTACGTTTTGCGATAGAAAAAAAACAAAGTGTTGGAAAAATTTTTTATTATATACACTTGAAAGTGACACTTAAATACTACTTTTCAACATATTCACCGAACAAATTGAGGCACTTATCATAGCGGTGAGCAGGCTTTGTAATTCCACTGTTATAAAATTCAGCCGCCTGAGATTTGAGCCAGTCAGTCACACCCGCTCGCAGTTCCGCGTTGTCAAAGCGCTGTGTTCCAAGCCAGGTCTTCATCCTCGGAAACAAGTGGTAGTCGCTTGGTGCAAGATCAGGGCTGTAGGGCGGATGAAGAAAAATCTCCCACTTGAAAGCATTCAGGACTTCTCGAGTGCGATTTGCTGTGTGTGGTCGGGCACTGTCATGCAAAAACAAAATTTTTGAGCTTAACTTTCCTCTACGCTTGTTCTGAATTGCTTTTCTTAGTTTTTGCAACGTTTCACAATACCTCACAGAGTTTATTGTTGCACCATGTTCCAGAAAATCGATAAGCACACCTTGCCTATCCCAAAAACATTCGCCATAATCTTCCTTGCAGAGAACGTTTGCAAACATTTTCTTGGTTTTTTGGGGGAATTTGTGTGCCCCCACTCCATAGACTGCAATTTGGTCTCGTTGTTCACATGTTTGACCCAAGTCTCATTTCCAGTTATGATTCGATCAAGAAATGAATCTCTATCTTTGTTGTAAGAATACAGAAATGTCAATGATGCGGCCATACACTGACTCTTGTGGTTTTCTGTCAGGATTTTTGGCACCCACCTTGCACAAAATTTGTGGTAGCCTAGCTTTTGTGTAACAATTTCATGCAACAAACTGCATGAAATTTGTGGAAAACTAAGCAATAGTTCCGTTACTGTGAAACAGTGGTTTTCATGAATCTTGTCATCGACTTTCACGACCAATTCATCAGTCACAATGCTCGGACGTCCACTCCGCTGTTCATCATGAACGTTAGTTCATCCATTTTTAAACTTAATGCACCATTGGCGCACTCCACCTTCAGTGATGATGTTGTCCCCGAACACTTCACACAGTTGCCGAAAAATTTCAATCGGTTTATGGTTTTTTGCCAACAAAAACCTTATCACTGATCGCATCTCACAACTCGCGGGATTTTCAATTGCAGCACACATTTCAAACATTTGCTGTGAAATAACGGGCAACGATATGAACCTCCCACTAGCACGACTAGATGCAGACTAAGCGGCGGACGCACAGACCAAAGATGGCCGTGCTTGCTCTGGCCCTTCTTGCTACAGACAAAAACATAATCTATTTTGTGGATAGCCCTCATGTATTAAGTCTTTAAAGCTGTATCATGAATTAGTAGTTGAAATGGGCAGCTATAGAAATCAGATAAGTATAATTTTATGTGCATAGAGAAATATTTAAAAATACTTATTGTACTTATATATTGCTGCAATAAAGAAATGATTCTCATCAAAATAATTATTGCAATTGAATTTATAAATGTTTTGTAGATACATAAATACCTATCATGCTATTCCCTTTGGGTTAAACAACTTAATCATTAATATCCTTACATATGAGTGAAATAAGAAATAGGGGCTGGAGGCTAAAACATATGATGAACAGTTACAGGAACTGGGTATGCCTAGTCTAAATTGTGGGTGTTTGGATTTGGGAATGGAATTGTCCATATCTTCACATTGGCAGTCTTCATGTCCTGCTTTGGCCAGTTCATCATACTGGTAGGACAGCTGATGACTGGCAGGTCATATGTATTCATGGCAAGGATCTTCACTGACTGTCTCTTCAGGACTTGTCTTATCCTTTGGTGGTGGTAGTTGTTGTCTTCCTTGCTTCCTCATCCTGGTTCCTACATAGTTGTGGGATACCAAAGTACTTGTAGCTGGTCTATGTTATGTGCCTCACTGGTAGTTTAGATCACTATAGTTTAGACTCACTATTACTCTAACAACTTTCCCTCTCGACTCCCATCCTGCCACTTTTTTCCAATCTGAATGACATCCAGGTGCTCTTACTGTAGATCCCTGTCAGGTGGATCAACAGGTTGATGTCTTCTTCACTCTTTGCATATAGCTTAATGTCATTTATGTAGAAGAGGTGGTTGATGGTAGTTCCACTCTTGAACTTGTTTCTGTATCTGATCCTTGTAATTACCTAGCTGAGGGGGTTCAAGCCTATACTGAATAGCAGCAGGGACAGTGTATTACCTTGGTATATGCCATACTTAATGGACACTTATGGCGTTACCTTGAACTGACTTCCAAAGTTGTCTTCCACACCCTTTCTTGAGGAAGGTCAAATAAGAGACTAACAGAATTAGAAGGGACCTTGGAAGTCTTCTAGTCCAAACTCCTGCTCAAGCAGGAGACCTATATGAATCCAGACAAGTGGTTTGCAGAGCTGCAGTAATGCGGTGGTTAGAATGCAGTAGTGCAGGCTACTTCTGCTGATCACTGGCAACCAGCAGTTTGGCAGTTCGGGTCTCACCAGCTCAGGGTTGACTCAGCCTTTCATTCTTCCGAGGTCAGTAAAATGAGGGCCCAGATTGTTGGGGGCAATATACTGACTGCTTAGACAGGGCTGTAAAAAGCACTGTGAAGCAGTATATAAGTTTAAGTGCTATTGCTATTGCTAAGTGGTTGTCCAATCTCTTCTTAAAAACCTCCAGTGATGGAACCCACAACTTCAGATGGCAAGCTGATAGTTTTAACTATCAAGAAATTTCTTATTTCTAGCTGTGTTCTCTCCCTGATTACTTTTCATCTGTTGCTCCTTGTTCTGCCTTCAGGTGCTTTGGAGAATAGGTTGACTCCCTTAGATATTGGAACACTGCTCTCATGTCACCCCTTGTCCTTCTTTTCATTAAACTACACATAACCAATTCCTGCAACGGTTCTTCACATGTTTTAGCCTCCAGTCCCCTCATCAACTTTGTCGCTTCTCTCTGTACTCTTTCTGGAGTCTTGACATCTTTTTTTTATATATTATGGTGACCAAAACTGGATGCAATATTCCAAGTGTGGTCTTATCAAGACATTATAAAGTGGTACGAACATTTTATATGATCTTGATTCTGTTAATCCAGTTTAGGATTATGTTGGCTTTTCTCGCAGCTACAGCATACTGCCAGCAAGTAGGTCCTCAGTATCCTGTTGACTTTGTATAAAGCCCATGTCCCACTGCACCAACGGATGCAAAGAGGATGTAAAACATTAAAAAACGCTATGCATCCGTTGTGTACTCATTGCATACGTGTTTCATATGCTCTATCCGTCGAGCATCTGTCCATTGAGATTTCATCCATGCAAGAAGTTTTGAGCTGCACAAATCTTTGTGAATGGATGAACTTTCCGCCGTGTACGATGTAAATCCGCAACATACGAGCAACAAATGTTCTGTGTCCGTTTATCATCCATTAAACATCCGCTGTATCCTCTCTGCATCCTCTGGGCATCCCCGCAACTCACATCCGCTGCAGCTGAAAATGGAAAGAGGGAGGAAACAAAAGGTACACAGAACGTCTACACAGCGTTAGTAGCATGGAAATAGAAAGGATGCACAGTGAACGGTTTGCATCCTATATACATCCTCTAGGCTTCCTATGAACATCCGTTCATAGGATGAACATACTCCGCTACATACTACCCACGTCTGTTCTTTTCCTTTCTTTTCCGTTCTGTTTATGCAAATTTTCACCACTTTTTGGAACGGATGACAACGGATGGAGCACCCCCGAAATTTTGCTCATCTGCTGTGACCTTTTTGCATATGTTTTGCATCCGTCGGCCAGTGGGACCTAGCCTTAATGTGAAGCAGTCACAGAACCATGTGTGTGGCACTGATGCATGAACTTTCTGGTAGTCGGTCCATACTGTGCTCAAAGTCCAAACGTCTCAAAATTGATAAATTGACAAACACTGCACCAGATATTCTCTTTATCTGAACCAACTCAGTTCTTTTGGCTTAATTTATAAATAATTACAAACAGATATCCAAACCTGGTGCCAGGTTAGGCTCATTCTGTGTTTTTTTGTTATGTTTGAAGAACAGCTTGTATTGTTCGTTCTTCCTTCTTGTGCGGTGCAAAGCACAAGTTAAATAAAAGTGCAAATGTGTGGGGTTTTGTAAGAATTACGTGATTTTTTTAAGTGAAAGAGAAAAAGACTATCTTCTGTTTCTTGTTAAAGGAAGAAAAAAAGAAGCAATTGGTTGGGAAATTTGCATTGCATAAAATTTTTCGTCAATCATATACTGGCGTTCAGGGCAGGTTTCATTAAAAAAAAATAGATTGGGTTAATATCAGAAATTACTGGTAACCTATCTTTACTATTAGCTTATCTATGCTTTTTCTGCCAACAAGCATAGAAGCAACATTTTCAGTCACCAAGTCAGGCTTTGATCTGATGACTAAGAAAATTCCGGGGGGAAAAAGAGTTATACTAAGAGCAGCTCCTTTTTTCCATTGCAATATCTCATTAAAATTGTTCAAGTTTTCCTTGGGGAATACTATTCTTTACTATACATCAAAATTCAAAAATAACATCAACACCTGCTAAGCATCTGAACAAAATAGAAACAAACAGTCTCTTCCCATTTCTCTCAGTAACAAAAATACCTATGGCACAAAACTGGCCTGGATTTGTGCTGAATTAGAAAAAGGTTCAAACTGTACTAACAGTATTTTGTGGCCTTGTATCTATTTACAAATAGGCTGAATTTATCATAATGAACCATTATTGTATCTTAAATAAATCACAATTGGTTGGAACTATATTTCCATACCCTACTTTACCTTCATTAAGCTAAAACCAAATAAACCCACTGTAGTGCAGTCAAGTACTAAACAATACCCAGTTTTATGGACATTTTCGTTGCATCTAGTGATCATGTTAATTTTGCAGCTGCAATCTGATTGCTGTAAACAAACCTTATTACATATGGTTTTAGCCAGATGTGAAAAAACAGCCATACAAAGACTGAGTGGAAGTGGAGATACAATCTAAACACATCCTAAGCAGCCAATATTCACCATCTGCACGTTCATTTCCCCCAAACAATGTATTTCCTGGTGTGAAGTTTGTTCATACAACATGCTGAATATGATTTGCTTTTGGCTTTGTGTATTGCATGAAACCTGCCACCATGATTTTAAGCCATTGCTTTGTGTGTGCGCACGCATGAGTGTGTGAATGCTATTTGAACAAACCATGGCTTTTTGAACATGCTTTTTGAACAAACCATGGCTTAGCATAATTTATTGATTAGGTTTTGTTAGGAATATAAGTCACCTAACAGGTATTTGGGTTAGAAATATATAAACCAGGATAAACATTTTAAAACTGTTATCTTTAAGAAAATACAAAACTGTAACAGGTGTGGTTTCTCAAATGGCCATAAGATGGAGCCAGAAATCTGTTTTGTCTTGGTCTGAGTCTCAGAAGAGTGTGTGAGTGTATCTCTGTTTCCTTCTGTTGGAAAGTATTGCAGTTCCTCCATTTTTCTTAATTGACTGATATTTTCTGGATTTGATATAAGTTTGTTACTGAACTGTTTTTGACACTGGATTTTGTTACTGAATTATCCCTGGATTGAAAACTGACTGATTTAACTTGTGACTGACTTTGGATTGCTTGTTTGGACTTTGCTTAACGTTTCTGGAAGTAAAAACCTACATTTACTGTCGTGTATCTGTGTGTATTATTCCAACACCATACCCTCTATAGGTCTCCCTGTATGCGCTCATTCTCCTAACGGGGAATTTTACCTCAACAGGTTTTGATCAGAGGGCAGTGCGCATTCTTTGCTTGGCAGTCCACAGGTGAGTTTGGATTTCTATTCTGAAAGCCCCTTACGCAGCCTGCATTGGAAAGAACATGATTATCGTTGGGGATAATGGGTTTCTGAAGTTCAAAAACTTGGAAAACCAGAAGGAGCCTGATCACAAAAAGTCAGGCTCCTTCCTAAAATGGAGGGGCATAAACGGAGAACAAGTAGGGGGAAAGATTGCTCCTTTCCGTTTGCCTCCCCCCCCCCCCCCTTACGTTAGAGCAGCGACCCCCAACCTTTTGGGCGCGAGGCACCAGTTCCGTGGAGAGAGATGCCGGTCCAAGGGCCTGGGCCTGGTTACCTCCGCCTTAAGAGTCTCGCTCCTCTAATTTAAATCAAGTGCCCTGAATTTTCCTCGCCTCAAACGCGAAAGCGCTCCGATCCCGCCCGCTGCCAAATCAGGCGAGGGGTCGGGGGACTCTTTGGGGAGGAGGTGCGGAAAGTCCGAGGAAGACACAAGGACCAGCCTCCCACACGGACAGACCCCCGCCCCCCGCTTCTCCCTTCAGCCGCTCCCTTCAGCTCCCGATCCTGGACGGGTGGCAGGGCTCCCCTTGGCCGCTAGATGGGGCCCGGCGCGTAAAGGCGGGGAGCCGGGCTGGCGGGTCGCGGAGGAAAAGAGTTCGCGTCACCAGCTCGCGCAGCGCCCGCTCGTGGGGGGAAGAGGCGAGAGCGCGAGAGAAGACGCAGCGGCTGCGAAGCGCAGGTACCGTCGGCCTGTCTGGCCGGCCTGCCCCGCGGAGGGAGGAGCGTTTTGTTCCCGCGGCGTCTGGCTTGGCTCGCAGGGTCCATGGCCGGCGGCTGACAAAGGCCCTCCCGCGTTGGGCGGGCCTGGGGAAAAGACGCTTGGGGAGGGTGGCTGTCGGCCTATGTGCGCCCTTCCCTCCCGGGGAGGAATCCGCCGAGGGATCGTGCCTCGCCTGGGTAAAGCGGGAAGAATTTGCGGGAGTCTCTTCCCGGCCTACCGAAGTTTTCGTGGCAGAGGTTAAAGCTCGGTTGCGCGCGTGTTGCGTGTCAGGTCATTTTGCGAGAAGCGCGCGGTCAAAGGAGAAAAACAGCCGGCATTTTTTATTTTTACGGTTTCCCTTGAAGCCGAGGCTGGTTCCCCTCTGACGCAGAACGGGTTGCCCTCCTCCAGTTCCCAATGCAAAAAAAGCTGGTGTTTTGGGGTTGGTTTTTTTTTTTTTTTCTCATGGGCCGAGGTGCCGGGCGTGGGAGTAGAGCGGGAGCCCGACAGGTGCGTCGGTCTCCCGCCTTAGGAGATCCTTCGAAGCCGGGAGGAGAGGAATAAGAGGTTGACGCGTTAGGGCTCTTGGAAGTGCCTGAAACATGGGAGGTTGGGATTTGGAAAGGCTTGCTGGGTCAATGGAAGAAGTCTGTGGAGAGTTAGAGAGAGGGAGAAGATGGTGTCGACTGTGAAACTCTTGCTTGCTCTCATAGGCCTTGGGTGAATTTGTAAGCGCCCAGTAAAATTTATATTTTCCCACCCCATTAAACAATGCCTTTCTCTCACAGTAACATGCCAGTGAAACTGCCTGGATAGAAACAGGGTTTGTATGAGTAGGTGTGTGCAGTCTGAGGTTAAAAAAAAAAATCACCTGGTAAACAAGGGTGTGTCCTCCTATACTTAAACCAAGCAAAGGCAGTCTGAAAGCTTCCCGCTTCTGCTATTTTCTGCATACATGTTGTGTCTGTTCTGAGTGGGAATTAACTTATAGCTCCAAAGAATCCAAAAAGGAAGTTGAAGAAAGGTTATGATGGATCTTAGAAGAATTCACCATGTGCACTTCTCTCCTCATGTGGCAAATTCCGTTCAGGAGCTGTTGGAGCAAATAATACCAGAACATGTTGCCTTACGCCAGGCCTTGGCATCTCTCAATGCTGGTTTAGCAAAGCTTGAGAAACGCCTGGAAGGTACAGATCGCCGCGTGGGAGCCCTGGAAGCAAAGATGGTATCGACTCAAGGCTGCGTTGTCAAACATGCTACTTTAATGAAGGAATTGGCAGTGGGAAACTTGGTGGCTGACTACAAGCTGGAGACACTAGAAAACAAATTGCGAGCTCGGAACTTGAGGGTCACAGGTATTCCAGCAGCCGTTAGAAATGTGAACCTTATCCCATTCATAGAAAATCTGTTACCAGCTGCCTTAGATTTAAATGGCAAACAGGTTCCTATCTGTATAGAAAGTGCTTACCGTCTCCCAGCAAATAATGCTCAGGTGGGTAAAGGTAGTCCTGTATTAATCACTCTTTCTGATTTGCGGCATCGGGAGAAAATATTGAAGACATCCTGGACAACAAACTTCCATGGACACAAGGTATCCTTCTTTCCTGATCTCAGCCCACTGACATATGCCCGACGGAAACGTTTTGTGGCTCTCAAGCAACAGTTCCTAAAGGAAGGAGTTCAGGCCTATGTATTGTACCCTTCAAAGTTAAAGGTTCTGTACCAGGAGAAAATGTACATCTTCAAGGACATTCAGTCTGCAGATCACCTACTGGATGAAATCCGAAAAGGTAGTTGGTAAATGGAGAAAAATTAGTACGGACTTTGAGAAGAAAGCTTTGCTCCTTTTGGGTGTAGTGTTGACAGGATTACTTTTGAAATCTTTGACTGTTATTTTGAAGTAAGCATAATGAATAGTAGCAGATTCAATGGAATGAAATCTAGTTTAGGTGTGCCATAATATGCAGACATGCAAACCAAGCTTTCACTTCAGACAGTGATATCCTGAGACACTGGGAAAAGCTTGTAATCTTGGAAGGCCTTCATCTTCCTCAGCACACATTGCATATGCCTGAATAGGCAAATACCAATACATGACTTAGGGTCTTTAACGGAATCTACTTAATGAAAGAGAGGTATCTTGATTCCTTTTGAGTTTACTTCCTCAGTGATTCTTTTATTAGTAAGTATAACAGGTTGAGAGGTATTTTTATACTCATTTGCAAGATTCTGCTATTGATACAGTGGTGGAAAAGGTGCTTCCAACCCTTGTAATCAACTAGAGAATTACATCATTTACAAGAGGGTTTTTTTTTTTGCTTTAAGTACCCAAATTCTATCATATTTACAAAAGATTTTGAAATTGCATTCTGCTAGCAAAGATTTGTTTGCATTACTGTGTTTTCAAGCATACAGAACTCTTATAGCCTAAAGTGCTAGAAAATAATGGACTGGTGTTTCTTCTTTGCATACATACTCAACTTTGTCTGCAGATGGGCTTTGCCTAAAATTGATTTTATGAAATATTTACCAAGTTTGTACATGATAAGCATAATGATTAGTTTGCTATGATTTTTAAAAATACATTTTCCTCACTGATAATCTCTTCAAAGATGTATGGCTATTCTTGCAGTATATTTTTCACTGTTTAGTTACCCAATTGTTGTTATAGGACCCAGCGGGAATTGCTTTCAGAGAGAGTAGTGTCCATCTTTTAATGGCAACCTCACTTGTGGGATTTGGCAAATTCATCTAGGGCAAGTAACAAAGTCGCAAAGCTGCATACTCAACTTTTGTGTAGATGTAGATCAGTATGTTTTGGAGATCTGGAAAATAATTCATCTCCCAATTGTAGTGATGATTGCATATATTAATAATTAGTTTACATCTGTCCTGGCTGATACTAAAAGGGTGGGAAAATATTTTAAATCTGCTGTGCATCAAAATGATGAATTCTGAACTATTTGAATACAAAACCCCAATTATTGTGAGGTCAGCTAGAAGAAGGGGTACCTAAATATTTACCTAAGGCAGTCTCACGTATTGGAAACTGAATTATTTTCCCTAAAATCACAGAAATAATTGTTCCTTTGTAAGCACTTTTGCATGGATATTTATAATCTGGGTGAGATATTTGACAGCTTTCCTATCATTTTTGAAAGTGAAATTTGCTCTGTTAGTAAAAAGTTTAATACAGTTTATTTTTGATGGGAAAAGGCCATAGACTCCACTATTTGTGAATTGAATCTAATTATCTTTTGTGTTTGGATAAAGGCCTAATTTGACAAGTTGGACACAAGTATCAGTACAAAGATTGAAAGAAAAACTCAGAGGAGCAACAAAACCTAAGAGTTTAGAAAGAAAGGACTGGCAAATGTTTTGCAAAACCTGGTCTGATGTGTAGCACCACTATAGGAGACATAGCCATTTTAATTCTGTACTGAATAAACTTAAAAGAATTTTGTTTCAGTAACAAAATAAAAGGAAAGACAGATCTTTTTGAGCCTCAGTGAGGCTGAAGTAGTTTAGAGAAAGGAAAGTATAGTAAAGTGGGAATCTTCCTTCCTGTAGGTATGGGTAGGTCTTAAAACTGTAAAGGAGACAAGGGGAAATAGTTGCTGTTTTATATTTAAGATTTATTTCATATGCTTGCACTAAAATTGTTTTCACTGGCATGGATATGCAGAAAGTAAGTATTGGCAATAAATAGTAGAATGCATTTCTTTTTAAATCAGCCAGCTGATAAAAACATCAACCATAATAGGAAATGAGAGTTTCTACAACAACCTTCTGATTATGAATTGGATCCTACTAATACAAATTCTGGACTTTAGAGATCATTTGTGCAAGGCTGGTAGAAATATCCCACCTTCCAAAAGATTTATAGCTTATACTTACTTGCTAAAGAGAAAGGTGGGATTTAATATTGGCAGCTGTTTTTGTCTATTGCCATTGATTACCAGGAAAAAGAACAGGCAGATGGGCTTTTAAAAATTATTTATATCCTGCCCTTTTCATATACAACTCAAGGCAGAAAAATTACCTTTCTTTCCTTTGCTATTTCTCCCACAACAACAACCCTGCTAGGTGAGTTGGGCTGAGAGAAAGTGGCTGGCCCAAAGTCACCTAGCTGGTTTTTCTGTCTAAGATGGGACTAGAAGTCAGAGTCTCCTGTGCCATGACCTATCCACACTATACCAAACTGGTTCTAGTTTATAGTTTATACCCTCTACTTTCTCCATCTTTAAAATGATGTACTTAGTTCTATAATTAGTTCTGCATGCAATTTGATTCTTGTAGTAGCCCTTGGTTGCTGATCAGAATCATAGAGTAATCTTAATGGTTGAGTGTGGATTTTAATCTGGCTTTCTCCAATCATACTCCAACATTCTTAATTTTTACATCCCAGAAGCCCTGGTGATTGCCTATGTTTTTCCAAAGCTGGTTATTACCTAAAAAAGAAATTTGAATCTTAAATAGCAATTCAATATGGCACTGTTATTGAGGCATACCAATAGTTTTAGTTCTTAACCCTAAGTCATACTGTACAGTGCTACCCACCATCTCCAAATTCAGTGGTTACAACAGAGATTGAAAGATTTAAGTCCTGGTGCAAAGACAAGTTAACATAGCTAACAATAAAATAAGCAAGATGAACTTGAAATATGATTATCCTAATCACTCAACCATAAACTTGATTTCTTGTATTAAAAAGAGCCATAATTATTTCCCTCCCTCCTCAAAAAAGGCATAACGGTTGAGGAGGAAAGAAAACATGTCTTATACACCAGGGATCTCCAACCTTGGCAACTTTAAGTCTTGTGGAGTTCAAATCCCAGAATTCCTCGGCCAGCAAAGCTACAGCAGTAATCCTGCAGTTTTGTGGTGCGTGGTATTTGTTAGCTCATTGCCTTACCATAGCAAACTCTCTGATCCTAGTGGATCTTTTTTTGTCTTTCAAATCCTTTCAGAAAAGATGACTATGACTTTGATCCGCAACAGGCTGGCGCTGCTGGTCCTAGGAATCCTTGTCACTTTTGTCCTCTACCTGTTGCTTCCTGCAATCCAGCATGAAAAATTTACTGCTTCAGTAGACATCCCTAAACCACGGGCCATGGAGGAAGAGGTGAAGAATGCCGGAAATGTCACCATTGCAACAGGGACAATTTTGCACTCTTCCATTTTCTTCAGAGAAGCTGTGTTGGTACAAAAAGATGTGGCTTCCTCCACTGAAAGGTAAGTTACCTTCCTGATTTTTGAGACTTCAAAGAGTTAAATCTCCTTCACATAACAAATAACACTCAAGCATCTGTTATCTATTCTAATAGTACATAGAAACATTACCTTGAGTTTGAGCTACTGGCAGCAATTCTGGTTGGTTTAAAGAGTACCAAAAGTATGATGAGTATTGGGTGATTTAGTTTTTAAAGTGAATCGTTCTCTTGAATGGTTGATTTATTTTGCTCCAGTAAAAGTTACCATTTTGGTATTACTGTATTTCAATGAACAGATGATGAAATGTATATTTATGAATCTATTTTCCTTGACACTTCCTGGATGGATGTCATATTACTCATTTGATTCTTAAACTACTCCTATTTCTATGACTGTGCAGCTTTCAAAAAAATTATTATTTGAACTAGATCCTGGATCCATAGAGAGAATCCAGCTTATTTCTCACAGTGTGCAGAATAATTCAGCATTGGTAATCCAGGGCTGAATCATGCTTGCTGATGCTGGAATTTTCTTTTCTATTGTGCATTTGTTGTGTTAATCTGTGGCTTTTTTGGGATATAAAGAACTACTACTCAGATATTGCAGGGGGCCTAAATATATTTTTCTCATCACATTTGCCACAAAGCAATCTTATTTTCTAAGTTTGTAAAAGCATCACTTTTCATCCATAAAAATGGCTTTCTCTTAATTGGTAATTATTTGTAATTAGGAGCTTCAAATGTTTTGTCTACTCTATGACTGCCATACGCTTCTGTTATTGAGTGAATCTTGTAATTATCCAATCTATTTAAGAATATGTTTTCTGTTAGATAATTTGAGTATTTCCTTCTGTACTAGTATCTATAGTATATAACCTTTTAAAGATTGGAAAATAAATATTGCAAAGATTGCCAAATATCTCATTTCTTTAATAATTTACCATGTTGTTTTATGAACTCTTTTTCAAATATTCAAATTGTTTGAGATCAGTCTTCTTTAACTTGGTGGGAATTAGATGTATTGAAATAATCATTACCAGATCTCTACTGATTGTATTGCAACATATCTGATGTATTGCAATGTATCCACCAAGCAATATTCTCATAAACAGTGGAATAGAGTTCTATTTTCCCCACCTGTATTTATTCATTACCCTGCTCATGTATCTCATGTAACTTTCCCCGACCACACTTCAGGCAAGTGTTACTTTGGTGCTAAAAAAAACCCCAATTCTCTTAATTTTCCTGAAAGATATTTGAATGGTGTTTTGAAATGATCTTTTTTTCTTTTCCTTTTTTGAGATTAGTTTAGGGATTTTGTTTTACTATGTAAATAAAATATTGTGGGGCTTTTAGGTATTTTTAATACATTACTCATATCAGAATAGTCAAAAAAGATGAAATTAGCTACTAGTTCTTTTTCTTAACAGGCTGGCAGTGATCTTCTTGCATGGCCAGTCCTTCACATCCAAGACATGGGAGACTCTAGGAACACTGGCTTTGCTTGCAGAGAATGGCTATCGTGCAGTAGCTATTGATTTGCCTGGTAAGAGTAAGCAGTGAAACCATTTTTTAAAAAACCCATTTTGACTTTTCAGTTTTGACTTCATTTTTTCTTATGGGCTGATATTCAGTAATAATATACATTTCTGAGGGGCTTGCTTTGGAAAACATTTTGGATGAGGGTAGCAAACCAAAGTAGAGGGACGAGCATTATTTAGTAAATCGTTTCCATCTGCATAATCCATTGGCAGTAATCCCTCTGCCTCTCTCTGGAGTGAATGCCAGCAGTTGTAGAGGCTCTTCTAATGTGTCTGTTCTATTTTCATAACAGGGAGAATGTAATTTATTACTTAATAAGGGGGAAAAGTTATTGGAATCTGTTAAGTGGAAGGATGAGCCAGGTTTGTATGAATGGCATGCACTGAAGATTTCATTGCCAAATATATTTGCCAGTTTTATTTCCCATTTCAAATACTATTGTATTTTAATGTCTTTCCTGGAGAAAAATGTTTGGTTTGTGTTTGTTTAGCATCCCCCTCCCTACCTCAAGTCTTTTTAGCTCCCATTCTAATAGTTTTGAAAAGTCCCTAAAAACCTGGCTCTTCTAGGCTTTGGGAATAAGGTGACTGTTGAGTCCCTATTGAGTACATTTTGTACAGTGCTTGGAATTTGTGTCTGGCTATGTATGATGTCCTTGTTTTTTTATTCTTTATAATAATGTAAGCCTCAATGTCTCTCTGGAGTTGTATAGCCTCAAGTCTAATGAAAAGCATAAATATGAAAACATTAATAGCTTTAAAATTAAAATTAACAGCAATTAAATAGTTAAAACCAAAAGCACTGGGTAGGTTTTTGTCATTCATTCAGCCACCTCCAGTATAATGCACCCTCATTGATGTTCCAAGTCAACCAGCAGAGCCAGGTTTTAAAGCCATTCCCGAAGACCAGGAAATTGGAGGAGGATCTCACCCCTGGAGGCAAGATGTTCCAAAGGCCAGAGTTATAACTATCACTTTGGAGGGCTAATTTATAAAAGTTTAGCTTGCATTATAAATGATTTATATTTTAGAATAATTTCTAATGGATGTTGCTATAGGGTGAGGGAAATTGCTTAACTCGTCAAAAGAAAGCCAGAAGTAATAATTAGGCTATAGAGATTGCTAACTGCATAGCCATGTAGTTTTTTATCTTTGAGAATACTTTGACCTCTGCAAAAATTCAGTGCTGTATTTTATTGCATATTTCAGTCTCACAGGAGTGCGTAATGGAGCTTAAACATGCTTTAAATAAATAATGCTACTTTGAAAGGACATAAATTTGTCACAGCTTCTCTTAAGTTGTATTTGACTAAAGGATCAGAAAGAAGAGCCAAGTTTTCCCTTGAAAGTTGGAGGACAGTCTTCCTGAACCTGGTACTCTCCAGATCTGTGGCCTGAGGAATTCTAGGAGCTGTAATTTCAGCATGTCTGGAGGGAGGTTAAAAAAAAGATCTTCCTCTATAAATATCAGAATGATATGAATTAAAACAGGGGTGTCAAACTCAAGGCAGCCCACGAGGTGCTTAGATCTGGCCCACAGGCTCACCCTGGAAATTGCAAAGGACTGGCCCGTGGTGTCTCTGCCAGCGAAAATGGAGTTTGGGTGAGTCATGGCAGGACTGGGTGGGTCAGTCCTTTTGGGTCCCATTTTCAACCACGATAGCTTCCTGCAATCCTTTGCCAGCGAAAACAGTTTGGGGAGGCTGCATGCAGCCTGCCTGGCTCCGTTACCCCTGGCAGAGGGCTGCAGGAGACTGCTGTGGCCAAAACCAGAGCCAGTGTGGGCTACACATGCCTCCCTGGCTCTGTTTTTGCTGGCAAAGGGAGGCAGGAGGCCATCATGGCCGAAAACAGCTTCATTGAGTGATGAGCTGGCCACACCCATCCTGGCCATGTGGCCTTGCCTCCCCAAGGTCAAACAGAAGTGGCCCTCAATGAAAACGTGAACACTCCTGAATTAGAATACATGTCTTGATTTCTAGATTTGGTATCAATGACTAAAGCTATTAATTGGAACTGTTTTAATGATTCTCATTGTTTACTTAAAACTATTACCCAATTCTATTTATTTTAGTTGTTCCAATTTTTGTTTGTTTCTGAACAGGTTATGGGAGCTCCCCACGTTCAGCCTCCGTCGGGACCACAAAAGGCCGCATTTCCTTTCTGGAGCAAGTCTTCAAGGACCTGGGTCTTCAGAAGCCCATTTTGATCAGCTCATCTATGAGTGGCCGATATTCCATTCCATTTCTCTTTTCTAGTGGAGAAAAGCTAAAGGGCTTTGTGTCTATTGCACCAGTGGGTACAAAAGATTTTACAGCTCAACAATATCAGCAGGTCGAGGTAAGAGATCAATGGACTGGAAAAGCTAATTATATTTATTTGCATGGAAGAAGACATCTCTCTTCCCAAAGCAGGGGGGGAAAGTCTCTTAGTGAATCTAAGAGGATCTTCTATTTTAAAGACAAATGATTTGAGAAAAAAAATACATGTATTCATTTCAAGCAAATACTATTCATTTGATTTTATATAAACTTTAATTCCATTAAATTAGTGTGGCCTTTTTCAATATATGTAACCCTTATTTCCTAACATCCCAAGGAAATAGTCACTCTTGGGTATTAACTTTCAGGGCTGTGTGAGTTATAGATGTTTTGCAGCAACATGTGTCTCCCTGGGAATGCAGACAGTACAGTTCCTGGTCTAGAGTTTATTAAGAAAAGATGTTTTAAATTTTCCATGCGATTTTAGTAAGGAAGTGGAAGAGGGGGATAAACAGAACCTTTCAAGGACACATAGGGGGTATAGAATCTGATGTCTGGCATAGAGGGCTTTTTATACAAACTTATAGGGCCCCATAATATAGGTGTCTCATGTATGTTGAAATGCAGAAATAGGAAAGAGAGACAAAACTTGGAGAAAGTTGTGTAGACAGTGATGCCAGGAAGGACAATCTCTCTAGCTTTATATGCCTGAAAGAAGCTGGGGGAAAGAAGTTCTATTATGCAGATATTAGGTAGCATGATCATTGTGTTAGTATGGTATAGACCAGTCTTTCCCAAACTATAGCCTGGGGAAATCCTTGAAGTAATTTCAGGCCTCAGGGAACTTGTGCATAAAAATGATAAAAAAGACCAAACAACCAAGATCACAATACAATTTACTTCTAACCCACACAATCCTCATTTTACACTGTTCACAACAACAGTAAAGCAACAGGCCAGCAGCTAAGATGCAGGATGTAAAATTTCCTTCCCAGTGAGCACCAGCACTGCACAAAGTATGTAATAAAAAAACACATTTTTTTTCATTTATGACCTCTTTTGGAACCCCACTTAAGAAAGACTATTCTAGACACTTGCTGGATTTGTACAATTCTCCTTATGACATATATAGCAAGTATGTGTTAATGGTACACATAGGATTGCAGAACTCCAAATATCATTTCATCACCAATCCCTACCATTTATTTCTTTTTATTTCTGCCATGGCAGCTGCCCTTTGGAGCATCATGCCTCCTGAGATTAAATTGTCCCTGTCGGCCTATTGTAAGATCTTGAGAACTTGCCTTTGTGCCTAAGCACTGATTATAGTTTATCTCCTGGTTATATGGATGATAGATTAGACAGTGCCTGGCTGCTATGTGTTTTTATTTTTTTCCCCATTTTTTGCTTTATTCTAAGCTGCTTAGAGTGTAAAAGATAGTCTTTATGCATTGCATAAATAAAATACAGATTTCCATAACAATACCCTTTGAAGATCCTTATGTTCTGTCCCTTGATGCGAGTAGCCAAGAGCAACTGGACGAAGGGCTCATCATAATTGAAGATCCCATCTTCTAGAATTGATAGAATTATTGCCCCTTTTTATCTACTGTATTAATGTCAGTCTTGGGAGCACTGCAGGCAAGACGTCTGCAGAGTACTAGCTCTAACTTTTATTTTAAAGTTATGTTAACAGAATCTTGAGAGTCTGAAAGTACAGTACATCTCTTCTCGCCTCACTTTGCCAATCTAAGAAACCAGGAAAGGTGCCTTCTGACATGTTTGCTACACCCTCATTGCCTCCATGGATTTAGCTGCTACTATTTGTCTGACTGTTGAATAGTTTGCAGTTCTTCCTCCTGTCTCCCAAGGTCATTCCCATAGAGTAGACCAGGGGTCCCCAAATTTGGCAGCTTTAAGATTTGTGGCTGTGCTGGCTAGAGAATTCTGGGAGTTGAAGTCCACAAGTCTTAAAGTTGCCAAATTTGGAGACCTCTGCAGTAGACCATTGTATCCAGATTCCGATCACTGTCTCAAGTGCTTCTTTTGGAAAGGGCATCTAGATATGTTATGCTGATGTATTTTACAGGGCCTTTTTGCAAGTTGCATGGAAAAGAATGGCAATTATTTAGCAGTGACTGGGAAGTGATGTTAGTGTTAATTCACATAATCCTTGTGGACCATTGCTCATTTATTTATGTTTTTATGTTTCTAGATACCAACATTGATTATTTATGGACAGCATGATATTGACTTGGGTGTACAGTCTCTGCAAAATCTTCAGCAGATTCCCAGATCCAGAGTTGTCATGTTGTTGGGAGCTGGCCATGCCTGCTATCTTGATAAACCTCAGGAGTTCCACAAAGCACTGCTGAGCTTCCTCAATGAATTGAAGTGACCGTGGTATCCCTTCTCAGTTGCTCTACTGAATCTCATTTTCCTTTTTCCAGGGAAAAAGTGAAGACTGAATGTCTGTTACATAACCTGGATATGATGTGCATATAAATCTGGTTCTTTATACTTCAAGGGCTATAGAGCTTGACTGTTGATAGAAGAATTTATCTCTACTTTTTTGTGGGGTTATTTCTTTTACAAGTGCTCAAGGTATAATTGCCAGAATCCCACAAACTGGCAGAAGTATTGGATCAAGGACATACAGAGCAAGGTAGCATTTTCACAACATGCTTGTGAAAAAACTGAAGAACTTGGATCTGCACATCACTATTCAATATTCATTCCTTTTAAGAGCTGATCTCTCCAGAGAAAGGTACAACCTCTACTCTAATATCTTATTTCAGGAACCTGGGCCACAGATATTATCTCAAGATTGATAATTGTTTTCATTAACTACCATCTACTACTTTTAGTGTGCATACTTCTGTTTTGAGGGTGTTTTCTTGTACTTTTTATCTTAATTCTACTGTTGTGGTTTGGAGGGTCTGCTTCAGTTTTTTTCAGCAGTGGAAGGAGACAAAATTGATGTGCTTGTCCTTGCTAGGAGCAGGTAATATTTGAAATTGCCCAACAGACATTTGGGAAATTTGAGGAAAAATGTTGGGGAAAAAAAATGACACATTTTAAAGTGTATTTTTCCTTTAACCTTGATGACCACTGTAATCCATTGGTTGCCCAGCTGTAACATGCTGACTCTCTGTGAATGAAGTAGTTAGAATGTGTCATCCAGACATACCTGACCAGGAGAATATGGAAGACATGAGGAGAATGAGTCAACCTTTCGGAGAAGCATATTCCAATGTTAGGAGGGGGATAATTTTTCCTACTCATTAGGTCATACATTATCTAGGTTTTTGAGTGTTGCAAACTGTTTAAGGGTCAATAAATTGTTTATACTGGTACTTGGTGTATGTGTCTATGTGCAAACAATACAGTGCTGGACAGAAACTATGCTCGAGATCAAGCTATGAAGTCATGGCTGATAGCTTAGAACATTGACTTGTTAAAGCCTTATGGCAGGGGGTCAAACTCAAGGCCTTGGGCCAAATCTGGCCCATGGGGTGCTTAGATCTGACCTATGGGGCTGCCCTGGAAACAATGAAGGACTGGCCCATGGTGCCTCTGCCAATGAAAACTGTTTTTGCTGGCAGAGGGTTGCAGGAGGCCGTCACAGCCAAAAACAGACCTCAGGAGTCCGTTTTTGCTGGCAGAGCGCTCAAGCGCCCCCAACACAAGTGACACTGAGTTGGCCATGCCCACCCTGGCCCGCGTCCCATGCCCCCCCGAGGTCAAACACAACCCTGATGCAGCCCTCAATAAAATTGAGTTTGACCCCCACGCCTTATGGAATAAGATTCTATGTTTGGTATTTTATTTATAATCTATAATAAGAACTATGCCCATGAATACCTAACTACCTATAATTTAATTTTGTATTTTCCAAACAGGTTTTCCAACTTTAATGTACAGACTCCTACTTTGAGTTTTCACTCAATTACTAAATTCCCTCTAAATATGTTCAAGTGAGTTTCCTTATATATTCTGTTCCACACTGAATTACTAGGGTATTTTCAATCATTAGATGAATAAGAAAAAAATGATAATTCATTTTCTTCCATCATAAATGAAGCTAAGAACTTCTGCTTTCTTGTGATTTCAAAACAAAGTTATGAATTTATGAGAAGAGATAAAACTTTTGTCTGAATTCTGGTATTCAGAAATTTCTAATTTCTTCTATTTAAGAGGTTTGAGGGTTTTGTAGCTTATCTTGATGAGCAATAGTTTTAGAGTAAAACAGAAAGTTTGTAAATGTATGTTCCTTCTAGCTACCTTTTGAAACTAAATGCTAGAGTGAAAATACCTGATACATTCTACTGCTTTTATAGAAATTAACTGCCTATATTTTAAGGTTCTCATTTAATGGTGGCTGTTGTGGCCGAAAATGGAGCCTCAGTGAGTGAAATTGAGCTGGCCACGTCCCCTGGCCATGCTCCCCATCCTTCTGAGGTCAAACACAACCCTGAGGCAGCCTTCAATGAAATCAAGTTTGACACCCCTGGCTTATAGTGACCTGTGTTACATGTTTGATGACTCTGCTGCTTAGTTATAGAATAAGAGGGAAAAAGACTAGGCTTATGTTTTAGTTCTCTTTTTCATAGATAACGAATTAATATTGGAAAACATGTTAACATTTTAAAGCAGCATTCCTTGGCCTGTTACTCAAATGATTTCCAGCTAATTGAATATTATGACAGTATCCAGTCCATTGTAAAGGCATTGAGTTGGGGAGGCTGACCTACAGTACAATAATACAAAAACCAGAGGGAGGCTAAATTGCACAGTTAGATGCTCAAGATAATTATTGAAAGGCTAGTTAGGTAATAATTACTTGTGCACAATGCAGCACATACAAAGTCCAACTCTTACATTTTGTATGCAATAGAAGTTGTTTTTGGACTAATTTTCCTTTTGGCCTAGATTTCTAAAGCAAGTGATCATTTTTGTATGTGAAATACTAGGATCTCCACAGAATGTAACATTTTATTACTGATATTTTATTGAATTCACGCATACACATTCTCTTAGCATTTGCAAATCATTTCAAATAATTTGCTTCAAAAAACTGGCTGATTATTTCTCTCATTAAAAGCATATCCACTAATTCTTTAATTTGCTACCACAAAAGCCATGTTATACACCACTAAATGTGTGGGGTATCTGATAAGAATGCTAATGCTGGCTGGCCTTGTTGCCTGCATACATGCTGCATATTAACTACTTGCTGCAAAATCTAAATAAATTGGGTCCAAAATATCAATTTAATATGAAGCTTAATTGTCTTAATGATATGAGTGATGGAAAGCATCGCTTTGTGTTCTTCATATGAAATCTAATAGCTAAGAAGTCTCTCAGGTGATACAATAAGCCAGACCCACCTATCTTATTTGAACCTGATTGCTAAGTACCTTGAAATACCCCTTTTATGAAACCCTTAGATTTCGACAAAAGCTTCATGTCTATGTTAATCTTTCCTTTTTGCAAGCCCCTGGAAATATGGCATATACACCTGTCTTTCCTTTCATTTTCAGGATAAGCAATGTGATAAAGGAAATAAAGGAAATAAATACTAAGTCAAAATATTTTTTCCGAAGGTTTGTGATTATAAATCAGGAAATATAATTAATTCTAGTTATAATAGTTATAATGAATTCTAGTTATATAATTATACAGCAAAACCATTTACTGTATCACTTTGGACCATTCTGTTTGCAAACCATTTCTGCTTCTACCACTTCCTACATTGTCTTTTCATCTTCATACATTTCATCTTTTTCTATTTTAGTGTATCATCAACTTCTTTTTTGGCTTTCTCAGTTATCATTTTTCTTCTCGCACCGTTTAATCTCCCTCTATATATTTGTCTTTTATTTGATCCTCACTGTGTGATGAAACTACCTTTAACATTTCATTTTGGTAACTCACTTTTGTGTTCTGCTCACTTCCACTGAATATCTATCTATTCTTGATCTCTCTTATTTTACCACATTTAAGTACTCCATTCTTGTTTTATTCAACTTATTTTAAAGCTTATTATTTATTTTATTTATAAAATTTATAGGCCACCCATTTTACCTCAATGTAACTTTGGACAGCTTACAATCATTAAAAGTTTCTCTCTTAATTTCAGAATCAATCAATCACTCTTTCTAACAGTGGAAAGATGTATATCTTAATAAACAGCCATTTTTGGAGACGCATTAATTCCTTGCAACACTTTTTATTTTTAATTCAATTCATCTTCATCTACTTTTTTAACCATTTTAATTTCCATGAAAACCATTGTGTATTTCCTTTGCTTAATTGCTCCTCTTTGATGGCATACTTTGCAAATTTTCCTGGTATATTCTGTACAATATTCTATGTGTACTTTGTAACATAATCACTTTCATTTTTTGCCAAAATTCTGCACAATCTTTTTTCATATGCAGTTTCCTTCCTTTCTTTCTTTCTTTCTTTCTCTCTCTCTCTCTTTCTCTCTCTCTCTCTTCCTTCCTTCCTGTCTTTCATTAGGAGATTCATATTCTCATATATTCACATAATCTCTTTCTATAGTGGCTTTACTTTCAACTCTACTATCCTTAATCTTTTTTTCTCCTGTGTCCATTCTTGCCAAACTGCATTTTTTATACCACAAAAATTGCCCTCTCCTCCATTCAGAACCTCCCGTCACCTTTACATCCTTTCATTGTCTTAGTCTTTCGTCTTAAATAAACGAGTGATACTTTTAGATTTATATTAATTCCTTTGGCACATCCAGTTATGAAGAAGGCTTCTGCTTAAGCCACATATTTTAAAAAAAAAACATATTATCAAAGCAGACTTTTCACTATTTTCATTCATTCTTAGGTATCCATATAGCTCAATTATTTCTTCTTTATTCTCTTGGCATCTAAATTCGTCCCCCTCTTCTCCAACTCCATTTATTAAAAATGTTGAATTTGGCCCCCAAAATGCTCCCTGCAGGAGTTCCAATAGGTAAGCCTGGGTAAGATTTTTGCCTGTGATGCTAACCCTTAACTCCAACCCCAGAGACTATCTGGTATGATGGTGTACTATGACCCACCAGCCTGGAGATAGAAGCAGTGTACTGATAAACACTCAGGATATCCCAGAACACGACTACAGGTAATTATAAGAATGCATGTAATAAAGTAACTGGAAACTTTAGAGGATCCATAATGATTCAATTAGCATAAAAGTTAATAAAATGATCAAGTGCATTTATACCTAAAGTATCATTAGTATGTTCTGTATGTTTTTCACGATAACTGTTTTTGTTGCACTTAAACTATTGCTGCTATGCGAGCACTGCAATACTGCAATACTAGATCTTTTCTAGGTGTAGGGAGAGAAACCTTCTAAGCCACATATTTGTACAAATTCTTGTTTTTGCTGACTTCCAATTTTAACAGTGACAGTCCTGGGAACAAATATGAATTGCTTACTTGGCTTTCGACTTAAAAGGTGTGAATAAAATATTTTGTATCCTTATATTACTTTATTCATAAATTATACTTCTTGTAGTCAAAGTCACCTTAAGCAGTTCAGCAACGTTTTCTTAAAACAATTTTAAATTACCATTTAAAATAATGGGCAAGTATTTAAACAGCTCAATTTAGAAACAGCTAGAATTTGATACTTTTTTTTTTTTTTTTTTTACAAAAAATAGGCATTTCTTTAGCAAAAGGAATAAAAATTAATTAGAACTTCTTGGTAAAAACATGAGTTTGATGTAATGTAGTCTCATCTTGCATCAGGCTAGACTGAATAGTAGTTTCCCTTTAGGCATAAAGACAATTGGGTAACCTTGTATCATTAACTTTCTTTCACCTGTAGGAAGCAGCCAATGGCAAACCACTTCCGAAATTTTGCCAAGAGAACTTGCAGGGTCTACTCCAGAAGTCACCAGAACTCAATACAACACAACAGAACTCAAAGGAACACAGGCACACAAACTCCCCCCCCCCCCAAGATATGTAGTAACTATAACTATAATCTGAAAGGTTCAGATTATAACAAAAAGCTTTTCATATTGTGGAGTCATCCATGAGGGTCCTCATATTTTGAAAACAATTTGTAAAAAAGACCTCATGTGGGATGATAAAGAATACCTCTCTGGTATTCTGCACAAACAGAAACAAAAAGAGATCCTGTTCTGGAATGAATCAAATAATTAAAGAAGCATGTTTTTAATACAACCATCTTTTTTAAGCTTATGCATAAGTCTGATAAACCATGTCTACATTCATTAATAGCAAGAAGGATCATGCTCATGAGATCAGAAGCACTTCAACCAAATGATTTTCAAAGTGTGCCAAGTCCTATTCTGTGTAATGAAAGCACTCATTACTGAATAGTGATGAATCAAAATTTAGATCTAGTCTTTTCTACTGTATAACTGGAACCTTAAGAGACCCATTCAATCTGGAACTTTATGTGGCTGTTTAGGAACAATATTCAGATTGGCTCTCCCAGCCAATGCTGAAAGATACTTAAAATTCAGACCCTGTGCTGTAGCCAAAACTGCAACTTTGAACGAAGACACTGGCCTGTATGGTCTTGAATGGCAAAGACAAATAATACCAAAGAGTTTGTGAAGCTGAAAGGGAACATTGGTAGCAAATGTTCCAGCAAAAAATCTGGTGCCATGTCACTTCATGTCACAGGAAGACTAAAAGTATGCAACTTTTACACAAGATGCATTCAAAACTCACTGAACAGTATTATTAAAAAGTCAGAATGCTTTCTGTGTACAACTGCATTTCTTCTGGAACCTGTTATTTCTACCCAAACATGAAAAATGGATACAGTTGCTTACTTGGAATAGGGTTACAAACTGAAGTACTGGACAGAGGTGGTAGATCTTAGAAATGTTCTACCAAGACTTGTACTCGAAGGAAACTTTGGTACTTTCTTCCCTTTGTTAAATCCACAACACAATAATTGAATATAAAATGACTCTATTTAAAAAAAAAAAATTATCTAAACAGGAGAGGAGAGGTGGAATCTTGGAATTGTTTCAGAAATGGAGCCTTGTCTCTTGATTGTTAAAACTTTGTAAGAGATAGAAAAATAATATATTTCTTTCTCCACATGCTGAATTTTAGTAACCTAGTTTTACTGGAATATTATAATATGAAGTATAATGGATGAAATCCCAATGTTCTGCCATAAGTTAATCATCCTCAGATCTTGATTCTATTATAGGTTTTATGATGCTCACAAACTATATAAATTTATATAAATTTAAATGCTAAATTTATGCAGTATTTTTATCAACAGGCTGTATAAAAAACTTAATTTTAATTCATTAGAAGTTACGAAAGTGCTTTAACATACATCTGGCCCAAAATCTGATTTCAACCACAAAACACAAATGGCTAACTGCAACTGGCTGTGCTTGTACATTTTTGGTGATTTTACTGTGATTTACTCCATCTTCTCTGCTTTTAAACAGTATAGTGAATTAAAATATACTTGGCTGGTTTGTGCTGCTGAAAATTGCTTATCCAATCTCTTTAAAACTTCCAGTGTTGGAGCATTCACAACTTCTGGAGGCAAGTTGTTCCACTAATTCATTGTTCTAACTATAGGGATTTTTTTTCTTTGTTCTAGGTTGGTTCTCTCCTTGTTTCCACCCATTGCTTCTTGTCCTGCCTTCAGGTGCTCTGCAGACTAGATTGACCCCCTCTTCTTTGTGGCAGCCCCTGAGATATTGGAACACTGCTGTCATGTCTCCCCTTGTCCTTCATTAAACTAGACATACCCAATTCCTGCAACCGTTCTTCACGTTTTAGCCTTCAGTCCCCAGCTCATCTTTGTTGCTCTTCTCTGCACTCTAGAATCTCAACTTTTTTAATATCGTGGTGACTCATAATTAGTGGTAGCTTAAGACTGGGCCTGCTATGGAGGGCAACCAAATGATATTTTTCCTGAAGGGCGATCACCCATTGTCCCGAGTTACCCCAAATACAGGTAGTCCTCGACTTACAACAGTTCTCTTAGTGACCCTTCGAAGTTACAGCAACACTGAAAAAAGTGACTTACGACCCATGTTTCATTCTTACAACCTTGGCAGCATCCCCATGGTCGTGTGATTTCCTTTTGGATGCTTGACAACTACTCAACATTTATGACAGTTGCAGGGTCTCAGAGTCACTTGATCACTTTCTGCTAACCTGACCAAGTCAAGCCAATGGGGAAACCAGATATAAGAGTGGTAAAAAATTATTGATTGATTTGATCTGATTTGTCAATTGCTTACAAGAGAATAGGTATAAGTGTAAACATAGTGATGAATACATGGATACATATCAGAAAAAATGAGGCAAAACTCAGCAAATTTGTCACTCAACAACCTAAGTTTTGGGGCTCAACCGTGGCCTATAAGTTTAGGACTCCCGGTTGGGGTAGATTTCAGGCCACCCATTCCCTCTGCCAAAAGCCTGGCAGTACTTCACGAAGCCCCTGCCTGCCCTTACCTACCCTGCTCCTTTCTCAGCTTTCTGCTTCCCTGCTTGCAGAAAGACAAAAACCACGTCCCGGGCACGCCATGCGGAACCGAGGCGCTCCAAGCGAAATCCCGCAGCGCCGGTTTCTCCCCGGCGGCTTGGGCCGGAGCCAGGCTGGGCTGCAAAGGCAGGGCGGGCGGGCGGGCGGGCGTCGGATTGGGCGGCAGCGGGCGGGCCGGCGCGCGCCTTGGAGATTGGCCCGCTCTGCGCTCAAGCCCTCCCCGGCGCCACTTGCTGGCCCCGCCGCCGAGGACGGTGTGGAGTCAAGTGGCGGCGAGCAAGGCTTGAGGGAAGCGGTGGCGGCCTCCGCAACGAGCAAAGAGGTGGGTGAGGGAGGGAGGAGCGTCGAGGGGGTAGACTACCGCTTCGGGGACGGAGGGTGGGGTGGGGGGGGGGGAAAGCTTTGCTACCCGGGAAAAGCTACCCCGTCGCTTCGCCCCACCGTCGGCTCTTTTCCCTGAGGGAACGAGGGGGAAGGCCAACCCGCCCTCGCCTCCAAGGTGCCTGCCGGAGAACTTGTTTACTTGGTTGCCGCTGGGCCAGGAGCTGACAAGGGAGGCAGGCGAGCGTTGGATTGCGGTATCAGGCAGAGAAAAAAATCTCATGAAAGGGGGTGGTGGGGTGGTGGCGGGGGTGCTTGGCTGGCGCTAAGGGCCAGAGCCGGGCAGTCTCAAGCTGCCTTGCGGGCTTGTAACTGTCGTCTGCCGGACTTTCGCCCCTGCAGCCGACGAACTCTCCGTGAATGGGGGTGTAACTCTCCCAGCTCTGCAGAGCATAGTTGTCGCTGTGGAAATTCTGCCTTGACTGCAGTCGTTAAAGGACTGACAATCCTGTATCCGGGGGGGGGGGGGGGGGGGGGGGGGGGTGGCAGTTTATTTTTCATTTCATTTTATTTATTTACTTTGCCGAGCGATTATAAGATAACAGGTATAAGTATAAACATAGTTATGAATGCATGAAATTGTGTCCAGAACACACTCAACTGGCAGGAGTTTTGTACGCCCTGCAGTCAAGAGTCTGGGAACAGCTTACCAGAAGACATTGTAGGCATGATTAGTGACAGAGGGTCTCAGTCATTCAAGAGTCGCCTCCACAACCACCTTCTGCAGATTGCACAGTATATTATTTATTAGGCCCCACTTTTTTCTTTTTGTCATTATCCTTCTCTTAAGCTGCTGTGAACCCTTGATTAGGCCATGAGGTTGTCATGTATAGTGCACAGCATTGTATGCATGATCTTGATACTTAGTGTCACGCCTTGTGGACTATTGTTCACAATAGCATGTATAAAAAAAATATATGGATAGATAGATAGATATGTATGTATGAGAAAAATAAAAAGAAACAACAGGACAGGGACCGTAGGCAGGTTTCATTCTATCCTCTGAGACTCTTTGGGGTATTTTTAATACTCTTCTTGCTTTTGGCTGAAGTGAGTACTTGAAGGTACAGTACTGTACCTTTATACTGTACAGTGCAGGAGTTTGAAATGGGAAACATAACCCTACCATAATTTCATTCGTTATTTCCGGGATAACTTCCTTCTCACCCAGTCCCAGTTGAAAAAGTGCAGTTCTTGTGTTCTTGACCTTCACTTTCTGTCTGTTTCTCTCTTCCTGTAGTTGATATAGTACTCTACTCTTCGAAGTCCAGAAGGCTAATATGCTACCAGACTCTAAAAAGCTTGGGGAGAGGGATCCCAAAGAAGACCCATCTGTCACTCTCTTCCGGGAATATCTGAGAATCAAGACAGTCCAGCCTCAGCCTGATTATGGTATTAACTTTTTCTTCTTTCCTTAAAGAAAGCCAAAGTCATAAGGCTTTCTGTTTGACCAGATCCCATCTGCAACCAGCTTTTGGCTGAACTGTTAGATGTCTACCATCTGATAGGAGCACACCCACAAAAATCTGGTTCCTTTTATCAGTCAGAGTTGATATTCATGCATGATTTGTTAGACAAAGAGAAGCAAGCTGATTTCTAAAGTTTACTTGAATAGAATTTATCTTACCAGTTCTGTCTATGACACATTCAGTTTATTTGTCACGTACAGTTAGAATGGTATGGAATGGAATGGAATGGAATGGAATGGAATGGAATGGAATAGAATAGAATAGAATAGAATAGAATAGAATAGAATAGAATAGAATAGAATAGAATAGAATAGAATAGAATTCTTTATTGGCCAAGTGTGATTGGACACACAAGGAATTTGTCTTGGTGCAAATACTCTCAGTATACATAAAAGAAAACATACATTTGTCAAGAGTCAAGAATCATAAGGTACAACACTTAATGATAGTCATGTGGTACAATAAGCAATCAAATCATACAAAGAAACAGTCAATATAGATCATAAGGATACCGTTGATCCTATTGTGAAAAGAAAAGGGTCATCCAATTCAATTGTATGTATGTGAACCATAGTATATGCCTAACTCCTTCATGCCTTTTTATTCTACATGAATTTAATGCTGCAATACTACATATCTTGTGCATATTGATCTTCAGACTTTGTTGCACTGATAATCAGCATTCAGTACCTGAAATTTGTTACAAAATGTGGGGGGTGGAGGAAGAAAAATTAACTTTCATTTTATATCATGGGTTTTTTTATATGAAAAGCAATTTATCATCAGACTGTACGATATTACATTATGAGATTATAATTCTTGGTCAAGAAAAGCGTTTTCATTATGCATAGTTTGCTATGTGCTTTTGTAAAAATAACTAGCACAATGTGTACCATATCTTTGCAAGCTGGCTATATTAAATGACATTTTAAATGTATATGTATTAAATGAAGATTTTTCTGAGCAAATACACAGTGCCAATATATCTGTTTGATTTATGATTTATTTATACATCTGCATGTTATTTTGTTCTTGGCACACTCAAACAGAATTCTGCCTATGTAAGAAACATATTCAGAGTGTGATTATTTAGAATAGTTTATTTATTTGGTACTAAAAATGCCCCAAATAATGTGGTAAGAAAAAATATATATGTGGTTTTCTTTATGTGTGTGTGCGCGCGCATGCATATGTGTGTGTATGCATATAGTCCTGGATCTATGACCATAATAAAGATCAGAATTTCTATTGCTAAATGAGGCAATTTTTTTTCATACCAATTTTATGATCTTTTTTCACATAGTTGTGAAATAAACAAATCACTGCAGTTGTGAAGTGAATTGTGCAGTCATTAAGGAAGTCCAACTTCCCCCACTGAGTGTTTATTGGAAAGTGGCTGGGAAGGTTACAAATGACAATCATATGTTCCAAGGATGCTGCACCTGTCGTAACTACATTTTGGTTGTCAAGCAACCAAATTTTCATCATGTGACTGTGGGGATGATACAATCTTCATCAGTGCCAGAACTGGTTGTAAGTCATTTTCACTGAACCTACTAAGATTTACTTCTAAATAATCTGTAGAAGATTATTAGTGTTTGCTATCTAAGATTGATGTACTTCTTAAGCATACTTCATGCTTAAGGGAACAGTAGGAAACTAGAAAAAGTTTGAGTGTATCTTGTGAAAATTTTGCCTGTTTAAATAGGAGGTTATGACCATATTGTGGCCCCTCTGAATTTGTAATGATGGAGTATTTGATCCAAATCGGTTGAGAGTAAAACAAGATTCTTTTGTTTTAGTAAGAGTGGCATACTTTTGAGATATAGAATCTAAGCAGAATAGGGTTATGTGACTTGTTCTTTATGTCAAAAAAGAAAGAAAGAAAGAAAGAAAGAAAGAAAGAAAGAAAGAAAGAAAGAAAGAAAGAAAGAAAGAAAGAAAGAAAGTTAGTTACACTCATACACTCCAGCAAGCATTGAAGGTAGAAAATATTATTATCTATCTTTGGTTTGGTTTGAAGGAGCTCCTCCAGAAGAAGAATACATCAAAAGCTAACATCAGTTATGTGTTTGCATGGCTAATGAAATTCTTCAGAGTAAAAGCTAAAGATTTTTTCCCTCTTACAATTTTATTTTCTGACCACAAAAACTTATACAGCCAGAAATCTATACAATCAATATAAGCTTTTCTGAAAGTTAGAAGACTTGGCAAGAAAGCAGTTTCACATTTGCAACTTGGCAAGAAAGCAGTTTCACATTTGCCTCCCTGACACTATTTATGCAGAAAATATTCTTATGATTATACCTGTGGGATAAATGAGGCAGTGTAATTATACAGATTGTCTCTACCATGCGTAGGGTTGATCTTGCACTATCTGGGGAAGAAACAGTTGCACTCTATAAAAATTGAATAAAGGAATTAATGGAAATGATAAGACTCAAGAACTGTAATAATCTGAATGAGGAATATATTTATTTAATTCTCACAGTGATTTCTATACAGTTTTTATATCTATCACTTGATATTTAGAAATAATCCCCAAAAGGAACAAAGCATCAGGTCTGGGTTTTGAGGGAGCCCACTTAGGATGGCAATTGCTTGTTTATTTTGTTTTGTGTCCAATTATCTTTTAACTTTCGTTTCATTTTTCATTATGATTATTTTATTGATTGCTACCTTCCCAAAGGTTCCTGTTATTTGGATGTCCATATAATATAAATAAATAAAATAATACAAGTCCGTCTAGTTGATTTCTTCTCCCAGTGCCCATGTCCATGTAGAAAATCAGTGTAAAGTACAAAGTTACCTCCATCTAGATCTTCATCATTTTCATTGTGGAGGAACAAATGTTTCTACTGAATAAATTTGTAGAACTTTCATTGAAAACAAATCTGGAATAATATTCTGAAATCTTAAGGCCTCCATATTAATTCCAGAATGCTCAGTGTGTCAATATTTCTCCTTCTACTGGTAATATTTGAAAAGCTAAAATAATAGTTTTTTATTTTAATTGTTTGTGGACTGGATGATATACGTGAGGGAGGACTGAAATGTACCACCTTGAAATGGAAGGTAGAAACAATGATGTCTCAGTTGACTGCTGGAAGCACTACTTGTCTGTTTAGGGCTCATTGTTAATTTTACGGCTTTGGGCAATTTGCTGTATGCCTTTCCACGATAATGGTTGTCATCTTTAAAAATATTAGTAGAATAATTAAAATAAACATATAATAGATGACAAGTGAGCTTAAACACATGTTGAAGAGATAAGAAGGCTCAAGATTTCAAACTTTGTCCATTGCTTTATCCTTGGGGCAAAGTTTTAATTCAAATATTGCATGTGGGGAAAAGTTTTATAGAACTTGTACTGTCATTTTTAAAAATTAAATATTGATTGAAATAAAAACACATTTGTAATTTTCATGGTGGCTTCATATTTTCTTCCAGAAACAGCAGTAAAATTCCTGGAAAGAATAGCTTCTGAACTTGATCTACAGTGTCTAAAAGTGGAGGTAAAATAATGAGAAATCCTTGCACTTATGCGGATTCTGTCAATTTCTGATTTGTTGCTATATGGCCTCTTTGTGCTCATAATTTAGGAAGAAAATCAGCATCATTTATCTTTGTCATGCAGGCTTAAGCTTTGAGATAAGGGATTTAAAAAAATAAAACTTCACCAGCATATATTGTTATTGATAGCAACATAGAAGTGATTTGTTATTGCTTTCTACAAGGATTTCCTTATCTAACATTATCAAGAAGTCTCTCATTAAAGTACCATGCAAATCTAATCTAATTTAATTTTTCACTTATAAAAATGTCAGCTAGACCCTGCTGTTTGCTGAGTTAAAGTAAAGGAATACTGTCTCTCATGTATATTACTGCTACAGCTCAGGGTTTTAATTTCATTCCATTGTGAAAATAGATATAATGGTACATTGGGGCAATTTTTGTTTGGGGCATTTTTCAAAGAGACATTTCTATGTGTTGTTTAACTAATGTTGCTTTACTCTGTCATCTGAGTTAATAATAAGGAATAAGATGGCATTCATTTCAAATTCGGAGGAAAAAAACTATAAAAGATTTTAACAAAGTTCAGTAGCATAGGCTAAAGACTTGTTACCTAGAAACATGTTTAAAAATAGTGACCTCAACATCTATCAAAATTAAATTCTTTAATAACACATACTAATTATCCACAGGATAAAGTGGACAATTGATGGAATTTTATTTTTTTGCAACTTATCCCTTTCAAATGTTTTTGCTGTCCTCATCTGTTTCTTTTCCCCAGAGATGTGTAAAGTCTTATTTCTTGTATAGTTGCAAGCCACATACCCATGTTACAATTGCATATGTGATAGAAATACAAAGATACAGACAGATATACAGGCAATAGATCAGTTCACATAGCATAAATTCATGCTGCTAGAATTAGTCCAGACAGTTGCACCATTCACATATAATTGTCTAGGGTTTATGGCATGGTTATGCTGTACAAAGAAGCATATTATTGAGATAGTGATCATTATTAAAAATCACTTGGAACATGGCATCTACCAGCTAAAGTGTTAGCTGCCTACTTAGGCAGTGAATAAGTTTATAGAGACATGGGTGTCCAAATGTGTTAATAATTGTATCTTATTGAGTATTATGCTGGATGAAATAGATATTTGGCTTGATTCAACAAAGATCCATTTTTAATTTTATTAATGACTTCAGAGTTATAATAATATTATTTAAAACTGGCAGGCTTTCTATGTTATCATCTGATGTAATGTTAAAAAAACTGTACTAGTGTTGGAGAAACTAGCTGTGATCTTTTGAAGAGCCTGCTATCCAGTTACTCTGTTTATTACAGGTTCTATATCCAATAACCCAGCCTGACTTTTTCAGCTTTATGTGCCACATTTAGACTGCTATGTGTTAAAAAAGAATGCTATGGAAAAGGTTTTTTACTAGGAAAAGGCAAGGAATATAATTTTGCTAGGCTGTTCCCTTATTTCTGTTCCTGTATTAAAACTGATTCTCCTCAGGTTGACTGAGCTGAAAGTGTTAAAATGCTCCTATGTAAATAAATCATTTCAAGAATTAGAGCTTGCCTTTTTTTCAATATTTATGGTAATCAGAACCAGTTTTATAAAACTGAATTGACTTCCAGCCTGTTTGAGTTTTCCATGTCGTTTGGAGTTGCTGTGGGCTCCCTCTAATGACATCTGGATTTTCTCTAAACAGAAAATTAAAATTGAGAAGTGGTAAATGGATCTTGATGGTACTTTGGAGCTGCCTGAAGACACAGTAGAAAAAGAAGGAATATCTGTTTGAAAATCATTTTGTACTTTGCTTATTTCTGAAAAGCAGTTTTGTATGTATAAATATTATAAATGATTATTGCTTCCAGTTTCTGTGTCTATACTTCTATTGCTTTCAGTGTCTGGATTCACATAGCATGCTAAGTCATAATAATAGGGTCTTGAGCAAGATGCTGGGCTAGACATAAGTTATATGGCAAAAGTGACTATCATACAAATCAGGATTTCAGCAATGAAACTGAAATTCTTAGCTATCATGCTGCCTGCTTTTTCTTATTAAATTTAAATTTAATAAAAGTATTTGCCATTTCCCTAGAATAAATAATACAACTTTTCAAATTCAGTTTTTATTTTATAAAATTTTATTCTCCCCATGAAAAGAGAGGAGGGTGTATATAGTGTGAAAACTACACAAAGTTTTATTTTCCAAAGAAGAATCCCATCTGATCTAATGTTCTGTTGCAGGTCTGCCCTGACCGTGTGATCACCATTCTGACTTGGAAAGGCACAAACCCACAACTCCGCTCCATCTTACTGAATTCCCATACAGACGTGGTACCCGTGTTTGAGGTTAGGAAATCGCAGTGGGGATTCACTTGCAACTTTAGCCTTGCTGGAAAAGAGAGTTGGGGGGTGATTGGATTCCTTCTTCAAAACAAAACTTGCAAAAGCCAGGAAGAGGAGCAGAAGTGGTGAATCTCATCGTCCTCTTTGCTATTCCTTGTTTTAGTTTACAGGTAGTCTTCGACTTGTGAACATTTGATTAGCAACCGTTTAGAGTTACAGTGACACTGAAAAAAGTGACTTATGACTGGTCCTTGCACTTAAAAATCAACGCAATGCCTCTATGATCATGTAATCATAATTCAGGCACTTTTGCAACTGGTTGCATTTACGATATAGTTGCAATGTTCTAGAGTCATGCGATCACCATTTGCCTCCCACCACTTTCCTTCCAGCTTCTGACAAGCAAGCTCAATGGGGAAATTGGCAGGGAAGATCGCAAATTGAGATCATGTGATGTCTCAGTGACTGTGGTGATTCATTTAATGACCATGGGGAAAAAAAGTCATAAAATTGAATATGGTCACTTCAGTAGTGGTATTCAAATAAAGTTGCCACCGATTCAGTGGGCATGGCTTAGTGGTCATGCTTTGTGCGCATGCACACTTTGTGTGCACGTGCATGCCAAACACGCACTTTGCGCAGGTGCAGAGGCATTCTAACTTGCCTCCTGCAAGCCTGCATGATGCTGGTCGCTGCAGCTCGTTTTGAATTATGGCCATAAAAGTGAGTATGGGCGCCTGGGCGGGCAGGTGGGCCAAACACAGAGCAGCGAAGAGAACCGGTTCGGTCTCCACTGCTCATCGCCCGCTACCAGCTCTCCAGAACCAGGCAGAACCGGTCGAATACCACCACTGGGTCACTTGATTTCTCACTTAACTACTTCACTGTTTAACAATGAATTTATGGTTCCAAGTGTGGTCGTAAGTTGAGGATTTCAACTGTTGGTGGTCCAGTGATTAGAATGCAGTGTTGCAGGCTAGCTCTGCTGATCACCAGGAGTTCAATTCTGCCTGGCTCAAGGTTGACTCAGCCTTCCACCTTTCCGAAGTCGGTAAAATGAGGACCCAGATTGTTGGGGGACAATATGCTGTCTCTATAAACCACTTATGAAGTGATATATAAGTCTTAAGTGCTGTTGCTACCTATACACAAAATACAGGTTACACTTCTTTTATGAAGATGTGTTGGAAATTCATACGTGGGCCATTAGTAGTATATGAAAATTCTTTTTCTCTGGAAATGAAAAGATGAGTTACAGGATGAATCTCATGATTTTTCAATCAAGGTTGGATCTACACTTTGTAACATTTTCAATTCTTATATTTGTAGGAATAGAAACACTATGGGGGAAAATAAAAATCTTATTAACTAGTGGTTGCTTAATAAAGAAATTTTATTTTACTGTGGATATTTATAAAGAAAAAATGGTGTTTGGTATATCTATCTATAATGTTGTACCAGCAGGTAACTCCTTATAATAACAATGGAGTAAAGAAAATGAAACAACTTGCTTATTTATTTACTTAGTATCAGAGCAGTAAATTGATACTGCTTATATAAGCATTCAAGATGGCTTACAACAATAATTATATGAATAATAATAATGATTATTGGCTGTCAAATAGCAAACAAAATGACGATGGGTACAAAGGAGGACTTTGTAAGCCAAGAGGAAATCTATATTTTTCAGCAACTAGAAGTATATCCCCAAATGGAAAGAATGGGTAGGTATAATATAGTCAGCACTCAGTGGATTTTTTAAATTCACATTGTTTACAAAACAGACTACACAACTGACAAACATTATGGCAATATATCAATTTGTACAATTATCCAAGTAACGTAAGTTATCTCATTACATAAATTTGCATTTAATGGACTAAACAGACATTCATTCTGTGAATGGAGGCAAATGTACATGTCCTGGGATAATGATGCAGGATCCAATCTGAGTTGGTCCCTAGGACCAGAACTTTGTTTTTCAAAGCTTTGGACTCATACTGTTCCCTGAAGATGGGCTCCAGCATAAGTCTGAAAGCTGGAAGAAAAAACCTTTGGTCTCAGGGACCGACTCAGATTGGATCTTGCAGACATTAATTCCCTCCATTGGTGGGTTAAGTGTGTTTGTACAGAGACATTTCAAATTAAACTGCAAGGAATACAATGAAAGAAAGTGGGTATATTTGCTTAGTTTCAATGGAAAAAAGAGAACAAAGAGCTATACTTTAGTCAATCCCAATTCTTTGGAATCCTGAGTTTGTCCTCAGAAGGAGGACTGATGCTTCTCTCATCTGCTCTGAAATATTCCAAAATATTAAGACCTGAGCAAAAAGAAAAGCACTGATGACTAATTAAGTAATTCTAGAACAGGCGTGTCAGAACTTTTTCCCCCTTTGCTAAACTGGGCATCGGCATGGCTAGCGCATGACGCATCCAGCTCATGGGCCAGGAGTTTGATAGCCCTGTTCTAAGGTTTCCAGTATTCCTCACTGAAACATGGTTTGGAATATAGTACAAACATAGGATATAAAAAGTTTGTGCTTTAGATCCTGACTATTAAAACGAAAATACAAGTATAAGGCAGAAAGAAAGCTTGGGGGAATGAGATTAGAAAGAAATAACATTTAAGTGTGAACTTACATTTAGCACACTCTCCTGAAATAGTTAAGTCCAACACTTTAGGCTGGTGCATTATTTACTGGAGGAATAAATAAAAAACCCCAATAATTCAAAAAAAAAAAAAAAGCCATTGCTTTCTTTCCAGCTGTAAATCTGACTCTAAAATTGTGATCCATATGCAGTACAAAAGACTGCGTATTTGTTCCAGACAAATTTTTTGAGCTTGTATTACTGTACTTGTATTACTGTTGTACTACTGTAGTGGAAAATTGCTACAAAAATAGCTGCTGAGATTTTATTGTGGTATAAATAGTAGAAAACTGCCATCCAGGGCAGTGAATTTGTTAGCTTAAAAACTCTGGTTTTAAAAAGTGGTTCTGAAAGAGGAAGCTCTGTGAAATTTGGAACTGGATAATGGAGCGTTCTAAATGAATCTCCCAGCTTTAATTAAATTACCATAAAAGATGTACAGACTCACCAACTTTCGGTAATGATAAAAGGAGGCAATTAACATGATGCCTTCATGATTATTTTGCTACTGGTTACCTTGCAGCTCCCATACTTTGCAACATTTTCCAGAAAAACTACTTCCTCACACAAACAGAGAATCCAAAAAGCATCTTCCCAAAAGTTATCCTTGCTAAACTCAGAAGCAAGTTTTTCAAAGGTTTCCTAGTTTCTCAAGTCAGGAAATGTGTAAGTTTATCTTGATTTGTTCCCAGTACTGTAGGGCATCACTGAAAATAGTCAGGCTTTTCCTTTAATGTCTTAACAGGCTGCTGTAAGAGCAAAGCCTCATTTCTCATCAATTCACATTTTTCTCATTGTTTCATTTTCTTCCCTGCAGAAATATTGGCAGCATGATCCTTTTTTGGCTTTCAAAGACTCTGAGGGAAATATCTATGGACGGGGAGCTCAAGATATGAAATGTGTATCTATCCAGTATGTGTAACCTATCTTGTCCTTCTATTTATGTTCTAGACCAGGGGTGTCAAACTGGCGGTCCGCGGGACAGATGCGTCACACACAGGCGCAGCTCCGTGAGTGGGAAAAACATTGTGAAGCGTCACGTGACAGCAATGTGATGCCATGAGTTTGACGTCTGTGTTCTAGACAGTACAAAAGACATTTGTTTAATAAGGAAAGCTACTTTGGCATTTTGTCTTGCGAAATGATGGAAGTGAAGGGATGTGACCAAGGGAGTAATTCATGTAAAGAGCATTTTAGTTATGGCTGTGAAAACGATAGAAATCAATACTAAACTTGATTTGTTAATCCTGTCTGTTTTGATTATGTGCTATTTTGCCATATTGTTTCATAGTGACAACATAGATCAGGGGTGGGCAATTAATTTTCCCAAGGGACTGTATTGGACTGTCGTGGAGGGCTGAACCAAAAGGGCCATGAAGATATATAGGCAGGGATGCATGCACATACGTCAATTGAAAAAAATATATTGTCGCTTTCAAAATAAAAGCAATGCACTTGTAGATGTAAGTGAGACCAGTCTACTGGTCCTCTGGCAGCCCAAGGAGGAACCGGTCTACCCACCTTCCAAGCATGAGCAGAACCAGTCTGCCAGACTTAACTTCCCCCTTTGGTAGTGCTGGCCATTAAACCAGTTTAATTTCTGATTGACATGAGCTAGACAGAAATAATCAAAGGGCTGTATGTGACCTGGAGGCCATAAAATGCCCAGGTGTGACATAGACTTTCTCCATGATAACCTGTCCCTAACCTAGTCCTTCAAGTCATTCATAATCTCTGTAACTGAGCACATCCACCTTGCTGTTGATTGTTCTCTTCTCTTTCCTTCCACCTATAAACTGATTGCCCATCAATGTAAAGCTGATGAATATTACCCCATTTGCTCAGGTTTAATGCTGTATTTTAAAGATGAGCTGCCTTATATAAATACAATATACATTGTAATGTTTTTGTCCCTTATTTCTTTTTTTAAATTTTTTATTGATTTTTAGAAACAAACATAGACAAACACAACACAGAACATGAAAACATAAAACCTCTTTTCTGAAAGCAGCCTGATCCCGGGTTACATCTCTTTGTACAGACACCAATTCAAATTTATGCTCATTTTTATATACCATTCCATATCTTATTGCCATTCTACATTTTCTATATGGTTTCTCCCCTCTTTTAACTTTCTTAATTTTATTTTTATTTGCTTCATCTCAAATCAGATCATTATATTTATATTCTTTGTCTGTCCTATTTCAGCTATCTATCATCTTTTCTCCTTAAACATGATTCCTCCTGTAGTCACTAATTGGAGTATGACGTCTTTATATCTTTCCCCTAAAATTATAACACTTAATATAGAATGTAACTTCCATTGGGATTCTGCGTAGTACATTAAAGCTATACACTACATTTTAAAAAGAAAAAGAAAAGAAAAGTATAAATATATAATGTAATTAAAACAATGATCCATACCAATTCAATTCTATCATTAATGTTAATATTCATTTAAATTTTAAACATTTAACACATTACTTTTCAAATAAGTATCATGCTTCTATGGGAACGCTTGTAAACTTTCCATGATTACTTCCCCCTCACTTCACTTGCATTTTAAAACATTATATCATTAAAATGTTCCCATTCCTTCCTAAATTAATTCTCTCATTTAATTCATTCCATTTATTTTATTCAGAAATGTTTCACTAAATCATATGTTGTTTCCAATTTTCTAATATTATTTCTAAATACAAATATAACAATATAATCATATGTACCTTTGCAGAATCACTTTTTCAATTACATTTTTACCCATTATCTCTAAATATGTCCTGTTTCTTTACATCTTGCTTCACACCCTTGTAGCTTCTCTTCCCTTCCCTCCTCTCTTGCTTCTTCTCTCTGCCCTTTTTACCCCCTTGTCTCTCCACCTCAGTTTCCCTATTCTGTATTTCCTTTTTCTGTTGCTTTCTCACATTATATCCACTTTTCACCATATTTTGCCCTTTTTTGGTTGTTTTTTTAGGTCTCAAATTATCCATTCTCTTTCCCCTCTTTCCCCTTTCTTCCCCAAGTAGAGTTACTTGTTCATTTAAAATCGCTTCTTCTTTGTCCCAATCTTCTTGTTGCGTAGTCTTTTCTTGTAGTTTCTCGTAGAGAGCCTTTCCCTTCTTATTTCTTCTTTTTCTGTTTTTTTTATTGTTACATCTTTTTTCCTTCATTTTTGTTTATTAATGCAATTAAATAAAAATATAAAACTTGTATCTCATTGGCCGAAAAACAGCAAGCTGGAAAAGACAGATTGTTACTGCATTCAGAAGATGGTACCAAATAGTAGTTCTTGTAAGCAGAAAATAGGTGCCTTGTATGCGAATACCAGGCTCTGCTTTGCCCTGCAAGGCATGTTTTAGAATTCAGGGAATTTTGATCCAGACTCCAGCAAAATGCTTGCTCCTTTCCAATATACAGCATCCATCATCAACACATACTCCTTTCCCTTAAAAAGGCTATATATTTTTAATGAAAATGAAAAGATATTTTTAATGAAATACTAAATAAGGCATTTTTCTTTCAGATACCTAGAAGCCATACGAAGGCTGAAAGCTGAAGGAAGACATTTTCCACGAACCATTCATATGAGCTTTGTCCCAGGTGAGTTAAATAATAGCACATAGCATAATTGTGTGTCTCCTAATTTTTGCTCAAATAAGCAAAAAATACAGAAACTCAACACCATTGGGTTCATTCTGCTTTCATGTGTAAAGAGGCTTCACCAGCGGTAGGATTCAAATTTTTTTACTCCCGGTTCTGTGGGTGTGGCTTGGTGAGTATGGCAGGGGAAGGATACTGTAAAATCTCCAGTCAGAGGTGGTATTTGCCGGTTCTCTGAACTACTCAAAATTTCTGCTACCAGAACTGGTCAGAACTTACTGAATACCATCTCTGGGCCTCATTAATGGTCTGCTGAGATATATTCTCACAACAGAGCATCTCTTGTGTGTCCATTCAGCAGCAGACCAAAGTCAGGCTAAGATGTTCTGGTATGAAAATAATGGTATGCTGGCAGAAAATTTCCCATGTGGCTATTCTATGATATATGGAGGAGAAAACTTCAGAGATCAAATGTCTACTAGCTTCAGTTGGCCTGCTCTAGAATTGCCCTATCCCAACCAGCTGGTGTTTCATGTGTACTGCCATTCTTGCTTTGGTTGCCATACTGACACACTTTTTCTGTTTTCTTATTGTTCAAATATGGGAGCATGCTTTGGATTTTCCACAAGACAAGTATTTCTGTTGAGATACAAAACTAAAATCTTCGCAGGTGGCAGCCCACTTTTGCCCAGGGCTTTCCTCCACCTAGAAGCTTCTCTTCTTCCAAATCAAGAGTCACACACTGGTTTTTAAAAGTTTTGTCTATAAGAATGCCCAGCAATTGATGCATATATGTCTAGGATTTTAAAAACCATTGCAGATAATAATTTTAAAGGGTTGAAGCTTGTAATTCTAAGCATGCAGTGCTTTGTTAAAAGCATGATTCAATAAAAAGGGCTTTCAGAGATTCTCAAAGCAACTGTTCCAAACAAGCATCAGAGCCAGCTGGAGCAGAGGTACAAGGACAGCAATTGGCAGTTCATCTTTCCTAACAGATAATTCTTCATGAGTGGGAAAAGGAGAAGAAGTACTCCTCCAACCACAGCTCTGAAACATTTTTATGCTGTCATATTTTTGACTTGAGGACAGAAGCCATTACTGTGGATGTGAGGAAGAGTTTTTACTTAGGGTTGGTGATGTTATTTCCCCAGGCAAATGAGATGCAAGCTAAGTCGCCTTGTAAAACCCACAGAAGTCAATAAAGTAAACATTTTCAGTATGGATTTGCAACAAAATATTTTCACTGCATTGTTTTGGAAGAAAAGCATAGATTTCATTTCTGCAGCAAAATATTAAAACCACATCTTTATCAATGTTAGTTAAACAATATGGGGAGATTATGTAAAACATATAAATACAGGAGAATATTTGTAGCTCAGGATTGAACTTCTACAGATCACTTGAACATCTTCCAGCAAAATGCATACCCACACAATTTTATAAAAAAAAACCTGACCTTTTAACACACTACAATTCAACTAATGCAAGCTATGAAAAAAACAACACTACCACACATCAAAAACAAGTAACAAACTATTACTACAACATGGTATCACCATAGCACACAAACCAACTAAAGCCTCTAAATCTTAAAACATTGTAAACAAACTAAAAGACCTATGGTAGCACCTCCAAAAGAAAAAAAAAAACAGGAGCCATTTACAACATATAGTACAAGCACTGCTCTGGCCACTCACTGAGTAAGACAGCCAGGCAGAAGACTAGCAGAGTGCATCCATGAATATAACTAGCAGTCAGAAGGCATGATGAAAATTCCTTAATTTTGCAACACATGGATAGATTTAACCATAGTTTCAAATGATAAACTGTGAGTAGCTTGGACCAAGATAAATCCAATATGCTGGAGAATTCCTGGAAGTCTAGAACTCAAACAAATCAGCCATTAACAGCATATAGATAACAATAAATAAAAATAGCATCACATGTCATTCAAATAAAAAAGCTAAAAAGGAAATCAAAAGTCTAAAACAGTGGTTCCCAAACTTTTTCAGTCCACTGCCCCCTTGGTGCTACAAACTCATCCTTGGTGCCCCCCACCCAGGCGTGGGATTCAAATTTCTATGGGTGTGGCCTAATTTGAGGGTGTGGTTTGCTGGTAATATGACTGGGTGGGCATGGTTTGCTGGTCATGTGACTGGGTGGGCGTGGCCAGGTGACTGGCAAACCAAATACAAATGGTCCTCACTTAATGACCGGTTGTTTAGCAAGTGTTCTAATTTATGACTGGCCTCCCCAGAGCTACTTGACCAGTTTTTGGAGTTTTGACAGCTTTACATCAGGGGTCTAAATCCCACCCCTGCCTGTGTGTGAGAGAGAGAGGGAGAAAGAGAGGTTGGATCAGATCTCTCTCTCTCTCTCTCTCTCTCTCCCACCAATGCCAGAAAGCCACCGTCAGTCAAAATTCATATTAGTGGTCTATGGGATTTAAAATTATGAGTTTGGTGGTCCCTGAGGTCCAAAGGTTTGGTGACCCCTGATCCAAAGGGATGAGCCTGAGAAAGGGAAAGAGAGAGAGAAAAGAAAGAGAGAAAGAGAGAGAGAGAAAAGAAAGAGAAAAGGGAAAGAAAGAAAAAGGGAAAAAGAAAGAGGGGGGATGGAAGGAAGGGACAGAAAGAAAAAGAAATAAAGAAGGAGGGAGGGAGGGAGGGAGGAGAAAGATAATGAGATATCTATTCTAGTCCAGCAGGGTTAGAAGGGAGTATGTGTGTGTGTGTGTGTGTGTTCTCGTAATTTACCAGTACATTTTGGTTTTGTCTTCTTCAGAATTGGCACTGTAATACATTGGGGAAAAGTAATTTTTAGGGAGGAGATCTGGTCCAGTGGATCCTGTTTAAAGTCACAACAAAATGTGAGAGCTTCATGATAGTCTTGACCATGTTTCGTCCACAAAACCTTTAATAGAAGCCAAAGAGGTTTCAATGTGCTGGCAAAGATGTTTCAATGTGGAAAAGGACCTCAGTCTAAACTAGGCCTCATTCAATCTGATGCATCAGGTCTCTCTCTTTCTCTCTCTCTCTCTCTCTCCTTCCCTTCTTCCCTCTCAGACTGGCTTTGTTCTACTTTCCCGATGTGCCTGTGGGGCAGGCGCTTCGAACATGGATGGATGGATGGATGGATGGATGGATGGATGGATGGATGGATGGAGAGAGAGAGACAGAGACAGACAGACAGGCAGGCAGGAAAAGAGGCAGGCAAACAGACAGATCTTTTGGATGGATGGATGGACGGACGGACAGGCAGACAGACAGTATGCTACAGCGGAGGCACTTTGGGAAAGCGGTGGCAGCAGCTTTTCCCAACGTGTTGCTGCATTTGAAGCACCAGTTCTGGAGCATTACTACAGTCAATGGGTGAACCTGCAGGGCCAGCGCCTTGAACGCCCCCCCGCCGCCTCTTAGCATCCCCAAGGGAGTCAGCAGAGGGAAGCTAAGAGGCAGCAGGGGGGCGTTCGAGGCACCAGCCGACCCTGCAGCTTCACCCATTGACTAGCACTGCTCTGGAGCCAACGCCACCAATGCAGAAGCGGTGGCACATTGCATGCTGCCACAGCCGCGTTCGACACGCCACCCCCTGCTGCCTCTAAGCTCCTGCCGGCCCCCTTGGGGACACTAAGAGGTGGCAGGGGGATGGTGCAATGAACGCTGCCATGGTGGCACATAACGTGCCACCGCTTCTGCATTGGAGGCGCCGGCTCCAGAGCGGTGCTACAATCAATGGGTGAACCTGCAGGACCGGCACCTCGAATGCCCCCCTGCCACCTCTTAGTGTCCCCAAGGGAGTCAGCAGAGGGGGGCAAAGAGGCAGCAGGGGGACAGCACATCGAACACGGCTGTGGCGGTACATAATGTGCCACCGCTTCCGCATTGGAGGCGCCGGCTCTGGAGTGGTGCTACAGTCAATGAGTGAACTTGCAGGGCTGACACCTCGAACGCCCCCTGCCACCTCTTAGCACCCCCCTACCAGCCCCCTTGCCTCTTAGCACCCCCCTAAGGCATCCCACCGCCCCCCAGGAGGCGGTACCGCCCAATTTGGGAACCACTGCTCTAAAACACATTCTTGCCAGCAGTCAACACTCAGATAAGCAGGGAATAACACTAGGATTAATACTAGATCAACAACCAAACAATCAACAATCAAACAGTATATTCCAATTAAGGAACTATCATATTCTATAAACAACAGCCTAATCAAGAAACTACCAAGAAGAAAACAATACTCCCACCCACAGCGAAAGGGCAAGCCACAATGTATATACAGAGAGCAAACCCCACTTGCTTCTAGCACTGAAGATGTTCCTTAATTGTGTAAGGAAACATATGTGAGAAAACAAGCAAGCTCAGCATCAAGAACTCTATAAAACATACATATTTTATATCAGGAGACAATGCTTTATTTAGGAATGGAAAAATAAGTAAAGAATGAAAGACAAACCATTGGTCAAAACTTCATCATAAGGTTGATTTGCTGTTTTTATTACTAATTTGTAGATTCAAGATTAAAATTCAAAAAAACCCCACAAACTGCAGCAGTTGTTTACTTTAATACTTCTATCAAATCATAAATGATAGCTTTAATAACTCTGTAATTATTGCTATACCAAACCTCTGTTTAGTGTCCATGTTCCCTCTCAGTAATCGTAGAAGAATGATAATTCTTGATTTCCTCTCTGGGTACTGCTTGTTCTACAGATAATCCAGTAGCAGCAGCTGGGTGGAATGAGAAATTTCTGATGATGGTGATGGATTTCTTTAACCAGAGAAAGAAAATATTTACTGATAGAGTTTTCATCTTCTTTTGCTTCCAACTGTCATTGGATTATATTAGATGACATATGAAGAAGATAGTTAAATTCAGAAGTAGTTCGATACAGCATCATCACAATGCTATATTTTAAAATGACAATTTTAAAAAATCACAGAGCCTTCAAATTTTCATTAGGACCCTAACATAGGGAAAGAGAGACTAACCCTTTACCTTAATCTGGTTTCTTTGACAATTAATTCCCTTCGTCCCATCTGCGCCTGTGATCAAGCAGCATACTACTAGGGTATGTCATATTCTACTCCAGGACTTACAGCAGCTTTGGGGGGGAAATTAAGAATGAAGAATGTCGCAGAAGCTTTTGAGCAAATAAATAATTTGGGATCTTTCTGCAGTTATTCTAAGATTGTTCTACTCTGTTCTTTTGTTGCATCCCAATGAGATGGCACTTGTGGTCTCAAATGTAATGTTATGTCCCATTAAACAGAGTGATTGCTTTCCTGATTAATAGCAGGAAACAATTAGTGCATTAAAATTTTTGGGACAGACACACAAAAAAGCTGATGAATGGGTTTTGGAGAAAAAAACATTTTTTTGTTCTTTGTGCTATGCTAGTACAAAGAAAGAGAGGAGGCCCTCTGCGTGCCAAGAGAACAAAAGCTCTCTTGGATCCTATAATTAGTTCTTCAAATATTTCCACTCTGAAATGCTGGTTTTGGAGATCAAAGAAAAAGTAAGTAACTGTCTGGGCTTTCTTTTTCCTGCAGATGAAGAGGTTGGGGGCCACAAGGGGATGGAATTGTTTGTGAAGACTCCTGAGTTTGCAGCACTTAATGTTGGCTTTGCCCTGGATGAAGGTGAAAATCCATAGTATGGCATTTGGGAAGCAGTTTTGCAATTGAAAAATATGCTGTCACTGAAATCATTTTCCTTTTTTTCTTAATAAAATTATTCTTTGTGATTCCTTAGTTTCCTTTTCAAAGCTGTGTGAATGTAGGTTTGTTGTCTCAGAAGCAAGGCCTATGCAGCCTTTGTGCAGATTCTTTTAATGATGATGATGATGATGTCTTCCCATACATGAATACAAAGCCAGTTAGTTGATGCTATAGTTGCTTGCCAAAAGTCTTTGAAGAAAGCTTCTATGTTTGAATGGCATTTGTTATTTACGATTGTTGTTTGGTTTTCTCCTAGGTCTGGCAAACCCAACGGACACTTTCACTGTATTCTATGGTGAGAAATGCCCATGGTGTAAGTAAGATCTGAAATGTTCTGAATTTCCTCTAATCTGTTTTCATTTTAACCTGCATCTTCGGAAGATCTATACTAAAAACTATCTGCCATATCTCCGCAACACATAATGCATGAATTCTTTTGAACAGAGAAGTTTTGTCAGTTTTATGTCTACTGTATATTTTTTTCTTAGTTGCAGCTGAATTTCTTTGCAACATCGGTTTTCACTCTGGAGAACTGTAGTCACACTTACATCTCACTGGACTGATGTAGAATTTTAGACCTCCTCTGGTGCCTATTGTTTTATAGTTTGGAATTTCAATTAAGGCATTATGAAACTTTCTAATGTTTTATAGTGCATGCCTGTAATTTAATTTCATTCAAATGTTGAAATCTGATTCTCTGAAAACTCAAGAATTACTGCAGTTAATGTTGGCAACTAACTCTAGTTATTAGTTGTGTGTGTGTGTGTGTATGTTATTGTTTTAATTGTGTTTATTATGTTCTATTTCATTATAAAAGATGTTATATGCATAACCAACCAAGAACAGAGTGTTGCCAGCCAATCAAAGCCACAAAACAGACAGAAGAAACCAGAAACACCAATCAATCAAACTCCCAAGTCCAATGAACACAGATCCAGGCTCCCAGCCAATCAGAATGGACCAGCCTCAAATTTGAAACCAGGAACTAACTCTATACATACATACATACATACATACATACATACATACATACATACATATATATATATATATATATATATAAATTATGTCAAATATCTGTTTTATCTTGGGAGATACAGGAATACTAGGAACCATAGGCAGTATTAATGCACATTACCATCTTTATTATTGTAGATAAAAGATTCTAGCACATTTTTTTGAGCTTGCCAGCATTACAGAGGCACAGAATAACTGACCCAGAGTTATTCTGGTTCACACTTGTATTTAACAGGAAGAAATACTGGGGATAATTAATTAACTCAAAGTTAGTTTGCAAATTATTTAATTTTTTTCTATTAATAATATCCAATCTTAAAATTACCAGGAGACTGATGTACTTTTTAACTTGCACTAGTTCTACTTGCTGTGGTAGTTAAACAATATAACTATTTGGCTTGCTTTGCTTTACTTTATGTTTACATTTACATTTTTTGTCTTTCTTTAAATGACCTCAGGGATTAAAGTGAAAGTAGAAGGAAATCCGGGACATGGATCTAGATTCATTGAGAATACAGCTGCTGAAAAGATGGTAAGAGACCATTCTCTATAAAATACTGGGCCAAGGAAGGGTGGGAGGTAGAACTTATTATTATATCCACATGTGAAAGTAGAAAATCAAAGCAGACACTTTATATGAACTGTCTGTTTTGCTGGATGTAACGTGCAGTTTAGAGTAGGATTATCAAACTGCAGTGCTCTAATTTTGTTAGGCTATAACACTTGATTATGAAATTCACGGAGGAAACCTCTATGGTCAGATGTTATTAAAGTTATAGCCCATCAGTTTCTAGAGAGACAAAGGATGCCTATTTTTTGTTTACAAATATTTTTCCCATTTTATCATAATTCTCTAAAAGAGGTAAATTCCTATCTTACCCAGAAGCTGACACTAAAGGCAGTACTGTAGAAGTGGGGAGAATGCTTATCATTGCATTTACTTTTGATTTTCCTGTTCGTAGCACAGAGTGATCACTTCTTTCCTAGAATTCAGAGAACATGAAAAACAAAGGTAAGAAATACAAATAGGTGAAGTCTATCAAGCTAAAGAAAGGCAATGCCTGACCTTTATGATTGAATAATGGTATTTCCCCATTAGTATGATTTTTTTTAATGAAAGTACAATAAAAGAAGAGGGTTTTGTTCACCTCAAAAACAATTGATTGTGGCATGGCTTCATAGACTGTATCCTAGTACATGAAATATACAAAGTGATCCAGTATTGCTCTCACAGACTTTTATTACAAATACATTGCTATCACAAATGTCCATTTGAACCTTCAGCTGTGATGTGGAAAACAATTCCGCTTTTTCTTTCTACAACTGGACTGAAAGGTATAGGTGGCATATATCCTTCATCGCCCTTTGATTCTCTAAAATGGATCTGGCAGTTTTTCATTTTCATGATGAAAAGGGTGAGTAATGAATTACACAGCCCAGCTCTGCCATAACTCTACTAAGATGAAATTCACAAAATAATTTCACAAAAGCTATCCTTGCCTTCCTACAATACTGTATACAGTGATGCACTTTGCATAATTCCTAAAAATTTCTGATAAGTCAAGCACTTTAAAGAGGTGCTTTGTAAATCCAGAATGGCATTATATTCACAAAGGACATTTAATTTTGAAAATTATCTGTTTGATGACATTTATTAATATATTGTTGGATGTTGCACTGTCCACCATTTGTCATGCATTAAGAGCCAATCCTCAGAACTGGCTCTTAATGAACTCAGAACTCAGACCCCAGTGGCTGGGTCCACTTGTAGGAGCCGTTCTCACAACACTAGTATATAGTTGGTTAAAATCTGAGAACTTTGACCAACACGTCAAATTAAATTAATGCATGTAACAATTCTGATAAATGCAGGGATGCTTTACTGTGGTGGCATCTGTTCTGCCAGTGATATATAGAAGTTATGTTTTGTATGTATGTTTTTAAGATAATGTGTAAATTACAGAATCAGGTATCTTCTGCAGTTTTGGTTGGTCAGTGATTCCTATAAATATTTGGGCAGGTGATCAGAATATTTGCCCTTTGCCACATGCTCACGGATTTATCAATGAATTTGTTTAAAAATGACAAACAGAATGTATAATTTTTTGTTCTTTCTCACAGATTGAAAAGTGAGGGACATCTTACTTTAGGAGATGTAACATCAGTGAACCTGACCATGTTGAATGGAGGAGTATCATTCAATGTGGTTCCCTCTGAGCTCTCTGTTGCCTTTGACATCCGGCTCCCTCCAACACAGGACTTAAAGGTACAGAGAAGGAGAAGGTTACCAGTTTTCATTCTGTGAAGACATTCCTTGAATGTCTCATCATAACTGGCCAGAGAATGTATTTGCTCTTTCCACTTATGCTAGAAAAAGCAGCAGGAATGGAATGGAATGAGTTGGAAGGGACCTTGGAGGTCTTCTAGTCCAACCCCATGCTTAGGCAGGAAACGCTATACCATTTCAGACATTATTTATTATTTAATATAAAATGAATATACAGTTGTTATTTGCAAGTAGTTATGGACATATTTTGTTATGCTCATGTAATACCACTATTCAATGAACCAGACTGGTTCCCAATAGGCTTTTGGGTGCAATTCAAGCTGCTGGTTCTCACCTTTAAAGTCCTGCATGGCATAGGGCTGGATTACATTTCCTAAGAACATCTCCCTGTGTCACATTCTTTCACATGGAGGGCATGCTCCAGGTTCCTTCTTTTAAATCTTGTCATCATCAGAAAGGGTGCCATTTTTTTGTGTTTTGCCTTAGAAGTATCTCCCCTCCCCCATATATGACAGCCCCCAACCCTTCTCACCTTTAAGAAAACCATTAAGACCTGGCTTTTCCCTCAGGCATTTGGGCTGAGTTATATGGGAGTTCCCCTGTGGTGATTTTGTGTGCCTGTCACCATTTTACATTTGGTTTTTTTATTGTTATGTATGGTTTTTCCCCTTTTTTGATTTATTGTTATTTTATGCTGTACACCACCTATCGTTTGAGATCAGCGATCTTATAAATCTTAAACTGTTTCTGGCTGGTTTTTTTTTTTTTTACAAAACTTGTTAAACTGTCCTATAAAATATTGTTCATTTGTTTAACAATCTTGCAGTGTTTGTAGCAGTTAATATGGAAGTCCTTAATAACTTTTCTTGATGTTTGAAAGAATTGGAGAGCCTAATTCTTTTACTTGTATATTACTTTCAAGAGTCCTGAATTCTGGTAGTCTTGAGGGCTTTCATGCTCTACGTCTGTTTAATGAAAGATTAACAGTGTTTTGCAACACATTCCCCCAAAAGCTGCCCTGGAGAGAAATGTCAGGTATCTATCATACAAACCTTTGATCAATATGTAGCTTTGAAGCTACATATTTGATGTTTCCTTACCTGTGAGGGAAGAAATATTCTTAAACAGGCAGGAAGGAGTGCAGAGAATAGAATAAGATAATGAAAAGTAGGGTATCTGGCCAAGAATTGCTCAGAACAAAGTGCTTTCTCATATCACATACTGATTTGTCTTTGCTTTGCAGGCATTTGAGGAGCAACTCAAATCTTGGTGCAAAGCAGCTGGAGAAGGTGTTACATATGAGTTCCAGCAGGTAACTGGGAAATGAGGATCCACTCCAACTACTTTTCCTTTAGTTTTAGAAGCAAAACTCTAAATTGGTTTTGGCTTATAGCCTTTTAGAGTACTGCCACTGTCTTTTTCTCCCTTTCTTCTTCGGCCTTTATCTCAACAGGGCTGTCTTTCTATGGTGCCTTGTGCTCCACAGCCTCTTTTAGTCCTACTGCTACTTCTGCCAGGCTTTTGCCAAACATTCCTGGATTTTGAGAATCTGTTTCCTCCTACGAGTTTCACCTTCTACCTTTTCCCTTGGGCTAGAAATGCATGGATCAGACAGTTACCTCCACAGAGGAATCTGATCCCTGGTGGAAGGCATTCAGTGACACCTGCAAAGACATGTGAGTACATTATTACATTTACCTTTTCTCATTTTTCTTCCTTTTTCCTTAGTCATTCTGGGATAGGAGCAACTTCTCCTGCTAGATAGGAGGAAACTATATTTATATTTATATTTGGTGAAGAAGTTGCTATGGGCTTCATAAAGAACCACATTATACCACATTATAAAAAAGATGTTGAGACTCTAGAAAAAGTAGAGAGAAGAGCAACCAGGATGATTAGGGGACTGGAGACTAAAACATACAAAGAACTGTTGCAGGAACTGGGCTTGGCTAGTCTAGTGAAGAGAAGGACCAGGGGAGACATGATAGAGGTCTTCCAATATTTGAGGGGCTGCCACAGGGAGGAAGGGGTCAAGCTATTTTCTAAAGCATCTGTAGGCCAGACAAGGAACAATGGATGGAAACTAAATAAGGAGAGATTTAACCTAGAAATAAGGAGAAACTTTGTTCAGTGAGAACAATCAACCAATGGAACAGCTTGCCCTCGGAAGTTGTGGGAGAGCCATCACTTGAGATTTTCAGAAAGAAATTAGACTGCCATTTGTCAGAAATGGTGTAGGGTCTCCCACTTGGGTGGGGGGTTGGACTAGATAACCTACAAGGTCCCTTCCAACTCTGATTATCTGTTAAGAAAAAAAGTATATACTGAAATACCCTCTAGTATAGACCAGCTTTCCCAGACTACCACCTGTCTATATTCAGAGATTGTAAGGGCTAAACCAACAGAATGGTTGCAAGTTGGGAAAAGCATGGAAACTCCATCTTCTCAACTACTCCAATTTTGGATCATCTCAGAAGCCTACAGTTACATTTTTTCCCCAGTTGATAAATTCTACCTTTGGAATAGTTTGAAACTTCTGAAACTGCAAAAAGACCAAGTTAAATAACAACCATCACACGGGGAGCTTCTCTGCCATTGTATCTCTGTTTCTTCAGGAATATGAAGCTGAAGTGTGAGATCTTCCCTGCTGCCACTGACAGCCGCTACATCAGAGCAGTGAGTATAGATGTCTTTCCTAGAGGCACCTGACCAGCAGAAGTGCTTCTCTTCTACTTAATTGCTTTGGCCTTGGTTTCTGACACCTGCTTCTCCTTCCAATATATTTCAGGCAGGTCACCCTGCAATTGGCTTTTCCCCCATGAACTACACGCCTGTGCTGCTGCATGACCACAACGAATTCCTGAATGAGCAGGTCTTCCTTCATGGGATTGAGATCTATGCTCACCTTATCCCGGCACTAGCCAGTGTCCCTCCTCTGCAAACAGAAGTCTGAGATCCTAGCAGATGGCAGTGATTTGGGCCGTGTAGTGGTGGTGGGGGGTTGGGGAGAAAAACCAAAGAAATTGAGAGGACACTATGATATTGTGACTGAGGGCTTATAGTGCCTGATAATCTGTGTTTTGCCAAGAGGAAGTGGAATTCCAGCATCCCTGGATGTTATACAAGGGACGAAACAATCTGGCAGCATCAGTTACTGCAACCATATGTAAATTAGGGTCTTGTTAATGTCAATGACTTTTTCTCTGCTGCATACTAATGAACACAGAGACCCTTCTTTTCACAATTCCAGATGGAAAACCATGTCCTTTTTTTTCTACTAACGATTTCTCTATTTGGAGATAAAGGTATAGTCTTCATGGCTTCTAAATCAGCAAATTCTAAATACTAGCTTCTCACTACTGAAATGCAATTGAACAGGAAAATGTTATTGTCATATTAATTGTCTTCCTGTTACTACCATACTGTTTTGCTGTGTGTGTGGTTTTTTTTAAAGAAAAATAACATCATTTACATTGGTAAATCTAAGGCAAAATAGAGATGAAGACCCTGAAATCGTGAGAAGTTGAGGTCAGATGAGAGTGCTATTTAGGCTGATGGGGTTGATGTGGAGTTATTCTTTTTTCTTTTACTTTGTCTAGCATGCCTAATACTACTATGGAAGACCATCTCAACAGTTATAATATTGAGCAATTTTTCTTAGTTCCCTATTTGTAAAGGAGAATCAATTATGACACTTACCCTTTGCTTCATGAGTTCTTTCAGAGGCAAAAATGTTTTGAAAGTAAATGAAAGGGAATTTAGCAATAGCACTTAGACTTATATATTGTTTCACAGAGCTGTACAGCCCTCTCTAAGCAGTTTACAGTGTCAGCATATTGCCCCCAACAATCTTGGTCCTCATTTTACCCACCTCGGAAGGATGGAAGGCTGAACCAGTGAGAACAGTCAGCAGAATTAGCCTGTATTCTAGCCACTGTGCCATCATGGCTCTTTTTATGAAATAAAGTTTAATTACAGTGAGAGATCAAGATCTTGAAGGAGGAGTTAAGAATTAATACGACTTGCTTAAGAACTTTCTTCCTTACTCTACTATCTTATCCCACAGGAAGATGGGGATGTCCCTGAATTTTTACTCCTTGACTTTTACTCCATACTCACTAGCAGTATGGCTGACTGCCTTAATTATCTACTGAACCTGTATTCAACTAATTATAAATGAATGCCATTTGGATTCTTTGAATGCCAAACGTCTAAGGGTAAAATGAAGATGATCAGTAACCTGGATGACTTTTCTCCCAAGAATACCTTGGGGATGGAATCCTTTCCTTTGAGGCATTTTAATTTAATTTTTATTAAATTTGAGGCATTTTAATTTTAACTGGAATTCTGCTGAAATATTGAAGTAAACTGAAATCATCAGTAAAGGAACTGTATATGGTTTAAGATAAGGAGAAACATTCAGCCACATTTCCTTGAACAGATGCCATTCTGTAAAGAATTTGTTCACATACACCTGCCTCTTGAATGTTAGCTATGTTTCCCCCATTCACAGCATTAGCAAAAGGCAAACCATCCCACGAAAGGGGTATTTTTCCCAGTTTTATACAAGATAATTGGTTCAGGCTGGAAAGTGAGAGAAGTTCTCCAGATTTCGACATGCTTTATCTCAGGTTCTCTTCATCCAACTTGTCATTGGCAACAATACCTGAACTTCTTCCAGAATGATTATTTTTGACACACTGCTGTAACATAAGATCATCCCACTGTATTTACACTGTCAGGTACACTTTCTCTTTTTAATATTGGATAACATCTGTTAGAAATTTCACTCATACTGTCTAGTTTCATATAGCCACACATACTTTGGGAATATGGAAATTTCCCCCCTTTATTAGTAGACTATTAACTACAGGTAATTTTTGATATGAAACTGAAGCACAGATAACAACACTGTGATTTGTCTTATTATGTATACAATCATAATTTGTGAAATTTACTGTGAAAATATAAATGTTTTGTAAAGTCTTGTATCCCAAAATGTTCAGGAGTCAAAATAGAGCTAAATCAGGATTCTTTCAAAAGCCTAGGGAAAAAGGCTCATGTGTGCATTTTTACAGCTGTGTATAGTTTTGTACAATCTTACTTGGTAGAAAGTCCCATTGTGTTCTGTTGTGTTTTGGTAAACATGCACTGAATTTTTGCATACATGTAGATGTGGATATTTTTTTAGATGAACATATCTCCTTCGGGGAAATGACACTTCCACATAAGTCTGTGGTATCAAAATTTTGTTTAGTTTTGCTTTTTGTTTGTTCTGTTTGCCATGTTCCAGGATGAACTGCTTCTCTTAGTTAAGTCTGGCTGAAAAGAGAAATAATAGGACTATATGTGATTATTAGATTAATAATTGTATATTAGGAAGATGAACAGAAAGCTGCTTATGGGCTTCCAAGAGGCTTTCAGTGCTCTTTGATCCAATGCAACCTATTGGGGGAGGTAGGGGAGTGGGCAGCATCTTCTCTCACATAAATTTAAATTGTCTGTGCCCACATGAACAAAATGGTACAATTCATACCATGGATTATGGCAACATTTTTGGCAAAGTTGGCAACTTTAAAATGTGTGGACTTCAACTCCCAGAATTCCCCATGTTAAATTTTTTTTGCCAAGATTTCAAAACTGGTTTGCCATTGCCTGCTTTCAAGGGCTGAAGGAGAATGATCTGTCCAAGGACATCCAACTGGCTGGCTTCCTCTGCTTTTTTCCTCAGCAGGCTGTGAATATGAGAATTTAAAAAGAACTTCTGGTCTTTTAAAATCAGGTGTTCTTTGCTGTCCTTCCTATCTAAACCTAGATAGAAATTTATTCAGTCTTGGAAATATTTTTTTTCAGTTTATATAGAGGTGATTTTAAGAAACAAATAGAATTAATAAATCAAAACTTACTCAAATTTTAAAATTAGATTTTTGTGCTAACTTGGGAGGTGCGAACTCAACAGGTGGTAACAGTTGATTGACCTAATTGGAATTCTGAAACCAAGCAGGGCCGGGTGGCATTTTGATAGGAGACTAATGAGGAATTCTAGGGCTGTAGGCTTATCTGGGAACTCAAAACCATCACCTCCCACCAAAAAAAAGGTAGTGGCAAACCATTTACAAAACTAATGGGCCTACAGGTAGTCTCAAGCTTATGATCATAATTGGGACTGGAATGTCTGTTGCTAAGCAGTGTACTCATGAAGTGAATTGGACCCAATTTTATGACCTTTTTGCTGTGATCAGATGAATCACATGATTGTTAAGTGAACCTGGCTTCCCCATTGACTGTTGTCAGACATCCCTTGGGAAGGTTACAAACGGTAGTCACGTAACCCTGGGATGTGCAATGGTTGTAAGTGTGAGGACTGATCGAAGACACTTTTTCACTTTTTAAAATTTCAAACAGGTGTTAAACGAATGGTCATAAGTTGAAGTGTCCCTGTATACCAAAAATCCAATTTCTCTCAAGTTTTCCTTTTATTCCGAACAATAATTGCTTGGAACTATTTTCCACCAGATGGCGAACTGCACCTAAAAATCCTCCAACATGGAATAATTTCAACCTATGGAACAACTGTCAAATATTGTTGATATTGCTCATATTTGTTGGGAGTGGGATGCAACAATGTGTGTATGGATATAACATGGCAATAATTAAAAATGATTGCTTGGTAAAAGGAGAAGATGCACAAACATTAAAATATTAAAAACTGTTTTTGCAACAGCAGGTAGCATGATAAACAATAGATTAAAAGTTGAACTATGTACCTTGAAGCAAAATGAGTTTTCCATTCTCAGTTCATAGGCCAACTTTATCAGAGGGTTTAGAGGGGGGATCATTTCAAACAGAGCCCAATGTGTGAACTTTGTTAGCTGAGGGACAGTGAGTACAGACAAGTGATAATATTTTCTTTTGCAATGACACAGTTACTCAGTTACTTCACAGAATAAATATTAATACACTGATACATTTACATCACAAGTTCTGCAAGAGTCAGCAAAACTTTTACAAGAGAATGTTCTACTCAGGGACTTGATGTAATCTCTTGGTTTTGACTTAACATATCATGTGAACCTGGGCAGAAGTGGTGATACAGGTAGCATAAAATAATTTTATGAATTGGTTATAAAAAACAGATGTAAATTTTACAGTAGAAAGCAATCTCAAGCTGTCTATTTTGAATGTGTTCAAAGAAAAAATGCAATGTTATTTATGGTTATTTTTTACTGAGGAGAGTAGGAAGTTGTGTGAATGTTTAATATCAGGTTCAAATACCATCATCAGCCTATTATACAATTCTGAGGCAAAGAATCACTTAAGGAAGCAAAATGTGTTGGACCAGCTCTAGCAATGCAGAAAGTTTATGAAGAACATGAAAAAGGAAATGAAAACCAAGTTGGGGGAAAATATACTCACAAAAGACAGCATAACTCTTTTCAAAGCAAAGTTGGAAAGACCACTGATCAGTGATAATCACATATTGAAAAAGTGGAAATCAAAATGACAAGAGGAAGTGACCATACACATTTGATCAGAATGTACCCTATTTCTCCAACAATACGGCCTCCCCCAATAGGAAGTCCCAGCATGTTTTATAGGCATGAAGTGAAATTAAGCCCCTCCCCCCAAATTAAGCCCTATATTAAAACATGCGAAATGGGGAGGAATGGTGGTGGGGCTTGCCGTTAGGAAGTACTTTTGTTGCACACCCGGATATGGTGCTGCCTGCATTGACCCCGATATAACCCCACCAACGCCGAGGTCAACATCTAAGCCATCGCCACCTGCCCACCCAAAGATGTAAGGGGGGGGGAATTAAGTCACTCCCCAAAAGACGGCCTAGCCATTTTTTCGGGACTCAAAAAAAAAAAAAAGACCCGGCCTTATTATATGAGAAACACGTAATGGCAGCAACAAGAAATCTAGCAATAGTTGCATTAGAAAAAATGGCTGTGTTGTTTGATTTTGATCGACCCAAATGAAGACAGCTTTGCTGACAAGCAGACCCTGCCATAGCACAGGAATAATGCTATGAAGAAGAAGGGGAGAAAGAAAAGAGGAAGGGGAGAAGGAGAAGAAAGAGAGAAAGAAAAAGAAAAATATTCAGAGGAAGAAAAAAAAGATCCTGGAATAACTGGTCTGCTTGTGGAAGCCATACCCCTCACTAGCTGTAGCTATCACAAAAGTCTGACTGGAATGGAGCCACACGGGATAGAGCCATTTTGTTTTGCTCCATTTTGTTCTGTTACTGGCAGCCAGGGGGGGGGGGGGAGAAAGGTGACTGCTGCTTTGTTCCAGTAAAGCTTTTGAATCTGCATGTTTGAGAGCCATATTGATGTCGTGGTTAAGGCATCAGGCTAGAAACCTGGAGACCATGAATTCTAGTCCCACCTTGGGCACAAAATTAGTTGAGTGACTAGGCTAGTCATTCAGCTCCAAGAAGGAGGCAGTGGCAAACCATTTCTGAAAAACTTTGCCAAGAAAACTGCAGGGACTTGTCCAAGTAATCCCTGAGAATTGGATATGATTGAATGGAAGGAGGGAAAAAGGTAAATCAGGATACTAGTTTGCTACTTTGGATTTTTGACAGAGATCTGATCAAAATCTCTTGAGTTAGACACAGCCTAAATGCATCTGGGATTTGGCCTGGCTCTGTCTCAGCCTCCAAATTTTGAGTGTCAAAACAGGCTATTTTCTCCCATTTGATAAATCAAGCCAGGTGTGGAATGTCAAGTCTGCTCTTTAGCATCTTTGTACACAATATATCCCAGTACAAATATCTACATGGTGCAATGTAAAGTCAAGAGAGGGCATCACGCAAAACAGCATGGTTTCTCTTTGGGGAGTGGGGGGGCGGGATAGCTGATCAGTTTCCACCACAGTCTGTTGAAGTTGCCTGCCAGCATTTGCCGAGGCCTCTTACTCTGCCGCCCTGCTGTCTCCACACTACTCAAAACACAACAGCAAGCAGCAACCTGGCTTAAAGCAGCTGCTGAAATTGAAATCAGATGAGATGCAAAAATATTATGCTTTGGGTCTGAACTTTCCTCTCTTCATAAATGAGATCCATTTCTTCCAAGGCAAGGGCTCTCTCTAGGGCCCCCCAGATGCTGCCTTGATCGGTGATCGCCAATGAGTTGCTGTGTTGGCAGCCCAAAGGAGGATAAGATGGGTCAGTGCAGGTCCCCACAGTTCCCCACAGTTCAATTTCCTGAGCCCTGAACCCTAGGTAAAAGGTGGACCTCACTACTTGTCCTAGGACTGATGACTTTTCTGTGGGAAAAATGGGAGATGGAATTTTTAGATTAGGGTTTCATCTCAGTATTGCAAAAACAACGTTGCCTGTTGTTACTGGTTTCAGACTGACAAATTTAGTTTGAACATTTACATTTCTTAGAATAAATAATATTCTTTTTTGTAAAATAAATAATATTCTAATGTGAAGCTGAGACAGTGGTTCAATTCCTAATGCTGAAAAAACAACGCGACGAATAGCTTCATACAGTATATCATGACAGATTTAAAAAGTGTAACCTCATACTTTTTTATTGTTGGGGTGACTGCACCTAAAAAGGGGGCAAGATTTCACTCATCATCTTGAAATTTTAACCCTGGCTTCAACTACTGTAATTAAACATCCCTTGAAAAATGGTGTCAATAAAATCTTTTCAGAAAATCTGAGAAGGCGGAGCTACCATTGGGGCGATACGGCATGCGATCTTGGAGGTCTGAGATCACTGCCAATATCTTTGCTCCTGGATGGTCCGATCGGATCTAAACCGTCCCGAGGAGACGATGAATGTAAAGAGCGCATCTTGACAATCCCAGGGACATCGCAAGATCCCTGGTAGATCCAGGAGAAGCTCTTCTTGTCAACGGCAAAGAGGCAGCCATTAAAGCTGCTGAAGTTGGGGCAGCTCTGAAATGGAAGAAAACAGAAAGAGAAAGTGTGCCGGTTTGGTGAGAACTTTTTTTATATTTTAAGATTTGAAAGGACACCCTAAAGGAAAGAAAGAATCTGTAAAAGTTTTGATAGAAGTGATTAAGCGGCAATTTTAAACAAGAATGTCAACGTAATATTTTTTTTCATTGCTGGATTTTTTATACATGATTCTATATTTATATTTTGAAACTGGACTGATTTTTCTTGTTATTTATTCTTTTCTCCTTTTTGATTTTATAATATTTTAAATTAGAGATTCCCTTATAGTTACTTTTTAAATACCTTTTTTCTTTTTCAATTAATTCTTATTATATTTTGCTTGGCAGAGAAGAGGGGGAAAGTGAAAGCTAAAGAAACTTTGTAACACTGCCAACTAGAGGCTTGGAAGTACCTTTTTTGTTTTTTTTCCAGACAAAAGTGAGAAAGAACTGTGACTTGGTTTCAAGGACATTGCCTGGTTGATAAGATAGAGGGAAGAGTATTGGAGAGTATTATTGCAGGTGCTCTTCTGAGTTCCTATTAGCAGCTGGAGTTTGGTGTTAAAACTTAGGAAAAGAGAAGATGACAATCCTTTGGAGAAGAGGGCTATAATAAGAGCCTTGGATAATTAAACAAAGTGCAGTGTGCTTTTCATTTTTTCTAAGCTGTGCTACTCCCCCCCCCCATCAGTTTATTTCTTTTCTTTTCTTTTTTTTGTAATAGCTACTTGGCTTTTTGGCTTTTTGGAACTTGTCTACTTTTTATATTGGTCCCTTTATAGTTTCTTTTTATTTTTTTATATATATTTGAAATTTCTTAATTGGATTAAGGTGTTGAAGAGCCTGAAGAATCTTTTTTCCCCCTTTTTTTTAGTCCTTTTCCTCACCTCTTTGCTTTTTTGGAACTTTATAATTTTTCTTTTTTTTCATGTCTGTTTATGGTGTGCTTATGTCCTTTTTTGTTTATTTTTGAATTTTTATTGTTCTCTAATTAATCGATTGGATTAAGATATACAAGAGCCTGAAGAATTTTTTTTCCTTTTTCCTTTTTAATTATTATCACCAATTTGTTTTTTCTTTTTCTTTTTTCACTATTTTTACTTGGAACTGTAATTGGTTATTTCACAACTGGATTAAGGTCTAGAAGAATTTGAAAGATCTTGAATTTCTCAAAATGAGTAGGAAGTTAACAACTCCTGGTTCTTCAGCTTCTGCTTCCTCCTCTCCACCATCTGGAGGACAACACTCAATACAGACAATGTTAAAGCAAGAAAAAGAACAAGAAAAAAGTGACCCTGCAGATGATTATGCAAGGAATTAAAAATATTCAAACATGAACAGAGAATATTGAAAAGAAAATAGAGAACATTGAACAAAGAACAGAGAACATTGAACAAAGAACAGGGAAAACCGATGAAAAAGTGGAGAGCATTCAACAAATGATGATGAAGTATGATGAGAGGCTCCAAGAAATTGAAGAAGGGAAACAAAGAGATAAGAAGATTGGAGACATTGATTCCAGATTGATTATGGTTGAACAAGATAAAAGTGGTATGCTGAGATGGGAGATTGATAGATCAGAATTTTATCTCAGATTTCAAAATGTAGAGGAAGAAAAAGGACAAAATCTAGCAGAGATAATGATAGAAATACTGGCTGAAGCTTTGGAAACAACTTGAGAAAGCAAACAGCAAACGTAATGATAGAGGGAGAATTGACAGACTCTATTGATATAAAAAAAGGAACAAGACACTGTCACCCTTCTTGTTTGTGTTAACCTTGGAAGTGTTAAACAGAAATATTAGAGAAGAAAAAGATATAAAAGAGATGAAAATTAAAAAGGAAGAATTTAAACTGCAAGCATTCACAGATGATTTGGTTTTTATCCTAGAAGATCCATTCGAAACAGCATCAAAATTGACAGAAAAGATAGAGGCATATGGAAAAGTGGCTGGCTTAAAAATAAATAAAGATAAGACAAAGATTCTGACAAAAGAACATGTTACTAAGACAAAAGGAAGAATTAGTAGACCAACTGAAAATCCAGGTCACGAATAAGATTAAATTCTTGGGGATATATCTGACAGCAAGATGCAGTACACTAAAAGAGAATAATTATATTAAACTTAAGCATCAGATAGCGCTAGATTTGGCGAAATGGGAAAATTTACAACTGTCACTAATAGGGAGAATATCAACAGTCAAGATGAATATATTACCCAGAATTTTATATTTGTTTCAAACAATTCCAATTAGGCTTGGAAAAGATTATTTTGAAGATTTAAATAAAATTGTGTTGAAATATATATGGAAAGGTAAGAAGGCGAAAATAAAGTTAAAACTTTTGCAAGATGCTAGAATAGGAGGAGGATTTGGCTTGCCTAATGGGGAGTTGTACTATCAAGCTACGAAATTGATGTGGGTAAAGGAATGGATAACATTAAGAAATACTAGATTGTTGCCATTAGAAGGACATGATCTGTTGTTGGGGTGGCATGCTTTTCTATGGTATAAAGGAACTAAAACACAGGGGTACTTTAGAAGATATTATATACGGGACTCTCTCTGGTTAAACTGAGAGAAGATTAAAAGACAATGTTATTTGAAAATTCCAGTCTAGCTATCGACTATTGAAGCATTTTCTTATCCTATAATATACAAAAAGGAGCAAACAGTTTGATATGGTGAAATATTGAATGAAAAGGGTGAACTTAAATTTATGCAAAAATCAGAGGAACAAGGTATAAAAATGAATTGGTTTTCATATGCACAAATACAATCAAGGTATGATAAAGATTTTAAAACCGAAGGTTTTTATGATATTTTCAGCCTTCAAGATCTTCTACTATTGCCTTGCATCTTTAGGCTGTCATAGGAAACAGGGTGGGGGGAGGGAATGAGTCTGGGAAGTGAGCTGGAGGTGTTACATTTTTCTGTTGTGAAAATGGGGGGGGGAGTATACATCAGAGTTTGGTTTCTATTTCTCGCTTAGCTTTCTTTTATCTGTGCAACTGTAATCCATTATCAAAGTATGCCAAGGTCAACAGACAGAGGCCTCATCACCACCTGAAGATGCCCACATGATCATATTCACAATTTCTAATTGGAAGTTTCATCTGAACTATTGGGGGTGGGAACATTTCCATCACTTTGTATATGTGATTTACACGCCGAATTTCTCAGATTCAGAATTCTTTGGTTGCTACCACTTCACTTTCAGTAAAAGATAACTTTTCTCTAACTTAAAGAGTCTAAGTATTTCTTTCTTGGATTTTGAATGGATCACTGGCTGACAGATATATTGATTGATTTAGATAAGATTTTTACAGATACTGATGAAACGGTGATTAAAAAATTATATGGATATTTATTAGAAATTAGAAGAACAAGTTAAAGAAACTGATTGCTTGGGGAAAGAATTTTTGATATGGGATTGATTTAGAGAAATGGCAAAAATTGTGGTCTCAAAATTATAAAATGACAATGTCAACAGCATATAAAGAAAATTTGTATAAGATGTTTTACAGGTGGCATTTTCCCCTGACAAGAATAGCAAGAATGTTCAAGAATAAATCCGAAAAATGTTGGAAATGTCATCAGACACCTGGCTCATATTACCATATGTGGTGGACTTGTGCGGATGCAAAAAAATACTGGACTAAAATCCACACATGGTTGGAAAAAATGACAAAAAAGCATATAGATTTGAAACCAGAGATATTCTTATTGGGAATTTTACCTGAAATATATAGTAAAGACTTGAAATACCTGTTTGTAAATGTATTTACAGCGGCTAGGATTGTATTTGCTAAAAACTGGAAAAATGAGAAAATACCAACACAGGAGGAAATCATTAAGAAAATATTGGAATGTGATGAAATGAGTAGATTGACATTTGAAATTAGAGAGCAAAAAGATAAACAATTTTATAAAATTTGGGATCTATTCTATCAATGGTTAGATAATAAAACATAGTAATGAAATATGTAGATTTTTAGAAAATAAATATATAAAGATGCATTTTCTTTTTTTTTCTTCTTTTTAATTATATCTACAAAATGATTCTAGGATAGATCTGGGAGGATAATGTGAATTGTTATAAAATAAACTAAGTAGAATATGTTTATTTTGTAAAATATGAATGAATAAAAGTATAGTCAACGATTGATTAATAAAGATATTAATGTACTTGATATTTGATTGAAAGTATGAGAGGTTATATGATGTAATTATAATTGAAAACTACAAAATGGTAGCACAAAACAATTTTAAATCAACCGACACACTGTATGTATACATGGAAGATGGCTTAATGTTTTTATGTTTTGTTTGTTAATGTTTGTTTTAAAACCAATAAAAATTTGTAAAAAATAAAAAAATAAAATCTTTTTGAAAAATCTATTTTGAGTTGTATGCTGAGATTGATTTTCCTAAAAGTATTTGTCTCCATGATCAGTGCAGAACTTGACAAAATTCATATACTTTCCATAACACTTATCCTTCAACTTTATTGTCCTCCTCTTATGAACTTGTTAACTCCATTGCATCTTTCCTTTCACAGCCATAATTACTTTCTGGGTTTCTGAGAGAAAACAGAGCAGAGAGTGCAGACAACATAAAAGCAGTTGACTCCCTGTAGCCTAATGCACCATATTTATCCATTTAATCCACTGTTCATGAAGGGGGCCATAGGCACTTACTTGCTTTAGAGTGGATCAGTTGCAAAGATGAAAAGGCCTCCCTACATTGCAAATGTGCAAGTGATGGAAAAAAAGATTGCATCTGTTTTTACATTGGAGGGGATTTTTTATCTTTTCTCCCCAAGCTTTTATCTTTTCTCCACCCATTATAATAACCACTATGAAGCTTTTGACTGAAAGATGATCTTCCTTCATTCCTCAGCACTGCAATTACTACTGGCTACTCTACATAGTAAAATATTCCTGGGAAAAGCATCTGAATGGGGGGGAAATGCCAGAAAGCCCCACCTCCCCATTACAGAGATGCCACCTGACATTGTGGCTTGGAATGCAGGGCCCAATCATTGATGAAGGCTTCCTAAACTTTTCAGGGTATCTATTTTATAGGGTTTTCCCCCCCTGCAGTCCCTCTCCTGTATGCTTCTTGAAAGTCATTTTTTTTAAATTCACCAAATGTAGAAAATTGGTTGTGTGTGCAGGGGGAGTACATTACTAGCAATTTTATAAATGGATTTTATAAATTAGTAATTTTTATAAATTAGTGGACTCTTAAGGGTCTTGGTAAGGAGGATATTCATCTATTAGGAAGCTGGAGTTAGCAAAGAAGCAGTGAGTAATTAGACTGAATGTTGGAAACTAGATTATCCAGAGCACACAAATGCCAAAGTTAATATATTTGCCTATAGATTATGAACAGTAAAAACGATACGGAATAAGGCCAACTTTGATCTAAGGTTAATAGTGTTTGCATATCAGCATGGAACTTACAAAAATTAATACTGCTTATGGGATAAAACTGATTTTTATATAAGAGATTAGGAAGACTTGGAAGTGCTCTTAGAAGCTACTTTTGGAGCCCTAAGATTTCTTGATACCTGAGACACAGCATTATGAGTATATATTTTTTAAAAATCACAAAGTGTATACAAAATAATAAGCAGGAGAGCTGTGGAATATCTGCAGATAATTCTCGTAAATTATTACAACACAATAGTAACAATTTGAAGAGGGAAACCAAGAACCCTGGTTTAAAACTAGCTGAACTAATCTCTAGAGCCAAAATAGGGAGCAGGGCAGGGGAAAGAAAAAAGAAAAGGATTTTGACATATCATTCATCCCAACAACTTGCCTCTTTGAGAGAGTGCCTGCTTTTCATAGAGTCTGCCCTCCTGTTCTGACAGTGTGTTTGCTTTGATACCCCCCTTTTTTTAAAAAAAAATAACACCATCTAGTATGAGTCAAGAAGTGGCCCTCTATTGCAGCATCTGCCATTTGCAATAGTTTTCCTGGAAATGCATATATTTTAATGGTATCTGTGTCACCCAGTGGCTAATAGGTTCTTGATACATTCTTTTTTCTTTTGCATGATTCCCAGAATCAGTGTTCAATGTTATCCCCCAGTCATCTCTGTAGAAGCGCTGGAAAAAGGAGACTCGAGACCAGCGTAACTTAAGCTCTTTATTAAAAGGTATAGATCTGTGCTGGACCTGCAAGCCGCGACAGCTCCTATTATAGAGCTTGCTGGCGGCTCTTACCCAATGACAGCCTTCTGAATCTCCTGCGATTGGCTCGGCCAATCGCGGGAGATTCTTTACTGACCAATCACCGTCGTTCTTCTGTCCAATCACAGTGCAGTCCATCTTAGCCAATCAGGTTAGAGTATTTCAAGAATGTTAATATGGAACACCCCTCCTCTCTTGGTATAGTCCATCCTACATGATGTAGTCGCATAGGTAGGCAGGGCTTTTAACCTGCTTGACCTGCGCAGCTCAGTTGCTGCGTGGTCTTCAGACAGTTCGGATGGGAACTTTGTCACTCCTGATCTTCTCCATGGAACCGCCTGGAAGGGTGAGTCAGGCCTTTCCGCAACTCCCACCCAGTCTACTGGGCTCGGTTGAGTTGTCAGCTTCTCTGTTCCCAGCCGGTCTTTCCGGGCTGGTTGAACTGGCTTGGCTGTTCCTTCCAGGTGAGGTTTCGAGTTGGTTGTCTTCCGCTGGTACCATTCTGCTGCCTTCGCTTTCCGGTGAGTATTGTTGGTTTCTTCTTTTATTTATTGGTGCATGGATTGACTGCTCGGTTTGTGTTGGTTGGGCATGTTCGGTTTGCCGTTGTATCGTAGGAGCGTTTTCTCCTTCTTTTTGAAAATTGTTTGGGGTTTCTCCCCCCCCCCCAGTTTTTTTATTAATGTCTTTTTGTGAATTTTGCATGTTTTCGGCGTTGTTTGAATTTGTACGTAATCTTAGTTAATTGACATGTTGTTTCCACTGTCTTCCCTCCTCCGTTTCCAGCTGGTATGACCAGGGACCTGTCACTTGGGTTATTGTTGCAGGTACCCACAGTGGGTCCCCTGAGAAGTTTTTGGTGTAGACAGTGTCTCCCAGCTTAAATGTATGGTACCGGCTGGATGAGTCTGGTGGCTTTTCGGGGTTGTATGTCGGGTGCAGTCTGTCAAGATGGGATCGGAGTTTTCTTCCCATCAGGAGCTCTGCTGGGCTTTTATTGGTTTTCGCACTTGGTGTTATGTGTTGTATTGTTAATAGTTTATTTATTTTCTTGTGTATGCTCCCTGTGTCCATTTTTTCTAAAGCGTCTTTGGTGTATCTGACCATTCGTTCATCACCGGATGAATGGGTGCTGTCAATGCGTGTTGTATGCCCCTCTCGGCGAGAAATTGTTTGAATGCCAATGCCGTGAATTGTGGCCCGTTGTCAGACACTATCAAGTCATGTAGGCCATGGGTGGCAAAAAGTCTGTTTAGTTGCTTTATAACTGCTTCCGTCGTGGTGGATTACATTAGGCTTACCTCCAGCCAGTTGGAGTAAGCATCTACTGCGATTAAAAAGGTGTGCCCTTTTGTGGGTCCCGCAAAGTCTATGTGGACCCTTGACTATGGGCCCCTTGGTGTTTCCCACTCAATGGTTGGTGCTGCGGAGTGCTTGGTCTGGATCTTTGACATTTGTCACATGTTGCCACCCAGGTTTCAATGGTTTTGTCTATCCCTGGCCACCACACGCAGCTTCTGGCTAGGGATTTCATCTTGATGATGCCCGGGTGTCCTTCATGCAACATGTACAATATTCTTGTTTGTAAGGTGTCTGGAACCACTACTCTGTTGCCCCATAGTATACACCCTGTTAAGCCTGGGTTCCCCAACCAGGGTTAGGGAGACAAGCTAAACAGAATGTGCAGCGTTAGTCAGATAGGCACACAGATAAATGAGTGAGCTAAGCTTGTATGTTTATTAACATACAGTAAAAATAACAGATACGCTTGTGCTATCAAGAATATAGTTTATTCCATTATAAGTTCATAGCATAGTCAAATAACAGTCCAATAGTCATGTATCAAGTAGTCAGTCCATTCAGGGATATTCAGTTAGCAAAGTCCATGTAGAATATCCTATGTCAGTTCACTTACAAATCAGTCCTTTGTTCTCTCTCCCGTTCGAGCAATGCAGTCTTGATTCCAAGCAGTAATCAGGGATCATCAAAGCCAGAGTCAGCAAGCTGTAATCTTGCTACTTTTATATTGTTTTCATAACCACTCCCTTAATTACTTTTCCACAGTTAAAGCTGCAGACACTTTAACATACACTAACTATGAATCATAGTTATTATTTCACCTAAACCAGTTAGGGTAAACAATGTTATCCCTAACACACCCCTTTTGGGAGAATAGTTCAGTCTGCCAGTTTCGGAAGGGTTTAAACTGGTCACTGCTCTCTGTTTCTGGCCACCCTTTTTCCACCCAGCTCAAAACCCGTGCCAGTTTGCTGTCTTTGGTTGTCTCTCTAGCAATGTCTGATGCGGTTGTTGCCAGGTTGGGCAATGTCTCTATTTGCAGGGTGGATGTGGTGCGTGCGGGGTCGTCCTCTGGATCTGGCAAGGGGCAATGGCTTAATGCATCGGTGTGCGAGATGCTTTTCCCGGGGTGATGTATTAGCTGGTAGTTGTAGGCAGCAAGGAACTCGGACCACCTTGTCATCTGGGGTGACAGGATGTTGGGGGTGGTCTTGTTCCCTGCCAGTATCCCCAGTAGTGGTTTGTGATCGGTGATGAGAGTGAAGTCCCTACCATACAAGTATTTGTGAAAACTGCTTCACTCCAGTAACTGCTGCTAGTGCCTCCTTGTCGAGCTGGCTATAATTTCTTTCTGCCTTTGATAGTGTCTTAGAGAAGTATGCAATTGGTGCTTCTCTCCTGTCTGGCAGAGTATGGCTCAGTATGGCTCCGATGCCAAATGGAGAGGCATCGCAGGTCAACATTAGTGGTAGGGTTTCTCTGTACTGGATGAGGACTGATTCTGATGTGAGGAGATCTTTTACCTTCTGGAAGGCAGCCTCTTCCTGCTTGCCCCAGGACCAGGTGGACGTCTTGTCGAGTAACCTATGCAGAAGTTCCGCTGTTGTTGCCTTTTGTGGCAAAAAGATATTGTAGAAATTGATTAGTCCCAGAAAGGATTGTAATTATGCCTTATTTTGAGGTCTTGGGGCTTCTTTTATTGCTTTATTTTTTTTTATGGGTGGGGTGGATTCCATCTTTATCCACTAAGTATCCCAAGAACTCAACTTTTTCAGTGCATAACTGGCACTTTTCTTTTTTAACTTTTAGTCCTGCATTTTTAAATTTCTGTAGGACTTCCCTGAGTCGGCTTCTCAATTGTCTCTTGTCTTTGGCTGCTAATAAGACATCATCAAAATATGGCACGACTCCTTTAATGCCTTGCAGTAACTGTTCCATTAAGCTCTGGAAGACCCCTGGTGCTACACTGACTCCGAATTGGAGTTTTTTGCACAGGAAGGCCCCCCTGTGGGTCACAATGGTTTGCGCTTCCGCAGTCTCTACATCGACTGGCAGCTGTTGGTATGCCTGCACCAGTTCGAGTTTCGTGAAGACTTTTCCTCCCCCGAGTGAGTGTAGGAGGTGCTGTACCACCGGAACTGGGTATGCACTCTTTTGCAGTGCATTATTAAGGGTTGCTTTATAGTCCCCACAAATTCTTACAGACCCGTCTGGTTTTATTGGGGTGGCTATTGGGGTCTCCCAGCATGCATGATCTATTGGTTCCAGGACCCCTTGCGCGATGAGCTTATCTAGTTGCTTGTCTATTTTTGCCTTGAGCGCGAAGGGAACTCGTCTTGGTTTGAGACGGATTGGGGCAATATTGGGGTTCACATTAAATGATATTGGGGACCCCCGGTACTTGCCTAATTGTCTGTCGAAAACTTCTTGGAATTCCTTCATCAGCTCCTCCTCCTAGTCTGTTTCTTTGATGTGGTTGATGCCCGTCACCTCGATTCCTAATGGCACGAACCATTCCAGACCCAGCAGGTTTGGGTGGTCTCTGTCCACAATAGTGAGTGGGAGTACTGTTCCATGCTTTTTGAAAGTAACATGGAAGTGTCCAATTCCTATTACGGGGATTCTGTTCCCCTGATAGTCTTTAATGGTTAGTTTCTGGTTCTCCAGCTCTTGTTTTTGTAAGTTGGGCACTAACCTCTTAATCGTGTCCTAGGATACCATGGAGAGGTAGGATCCGGAGTCCACTTCCATTCTTCATGGCCTGCCTTCGATGCTGACCTGCACGTGCACTTTTCTTGAGTTGGAGTTGTCTGAGTGGCCGATGGGGACCGTTTGGTGGGTTTCTTCACATCGTCGGGTTTCACTGAGCCACTTGCTTCGATTTTCGCAGCTCCATTGGTTCTCTGAGAATCTGTCTCGGTTTCTGGGTGGTGTGTTGTCACGTTGCCTTGGGCTGGAGTTCCGTTTGTTTTGGCAGACCTTGGCAATGTGCCCCCATTTCTCACAGTACCGGCAAATGGCATCTAAGAACTGGCACTCAGAATGGGGGTGGTCACCACCGCATCCGGTGCACTGGAAACCCAACCTACGACTTCTCCAATGGTCTCACTCTGCCTGCAATCTGTGGATCTCTTCCTCCTCATCGTCAGTATTGGGTGAGAGTTCGATATCCTTGTGGTGTGCTGTTGTGGCTTTGTAACCAGCCTCAGTTTGTTTCTCGGGAGATGTATTGGTCTCCGACGTCGTTGGCCGGTCCCTTGCGTTCATTTGCTGCATCTTGGCCGCTGATTTCTTCATGGTCTCAGCTGCTGTGGCTTCAACAATGGCTTCGGTAACCGTAATGTCTGCCTGAGCCATTAGTCTGCTCTGGAGTACGGGGTCTCTGAGACCGAGGACCATGCAGTCTTTCAGAGCCTCGTCCATGTTTGAGAATCCACATGCACCTCCGATGTTCCTCAATGCTGCCACAAAATCCCTGATGCTCTCTCTGTCCTTCTGATCCTGACGGTAGAATTCGTGTCTCCGGATCAGATTTGGAACGGCCAGGGCATAGTGGTTTCGAAGTAGCCGATCTAGGTCTGGCCAAGCCATCTCCTTCACATCTTCTGGCTTGGCCAACGCTTTGGCCATCTTGAATACAGCTGGCCCGCAGTGGGTCAGGAACACAGCTCCCTTTCGGTGGTCATTTGCATCCTTCAAGTTGTTGCTCTCAAGAAACATGAGGAATTGATCGATGTCTGATTCCCAATCCTAGGTTGCCTGGTTGAATGGTGCAGGTGGCGAGTTGCAGGTGGCCATCTCATCAGTTGTTCAGCTCGGTTGCCACGTGCCCGACTGGTCTCTTCGTCTCAGAATCCCACCCTCGTCACCAGTGTAGAAGCGCAGGAAAAAGGAGACTCGAGACCAGCGTAACTTCAGCTCTTTATTAAAAGGTATAGATCTGTGCTGGACCTGCGAGCCGTGGCAGCTCTTCTTATAGAGCTTGCCGGCGGCTCTTACCCAATGACAGCCTTCTGAATCTCCCACGATCGGCTCGGCCAATTGTGGGAGATTCTTTACTGACCAATCACCGTCATTTTTCTGTCCAATCACAGTGCAGTCCGTCTTAGCCAATCAGGTTAGAGTATTTCAAGAATACTTTAATTCTTGTTAATATGGAACAATCTCTTTGGCAACTGAACTGATTTATTTCTCATTTAATTGCAGTGTAACTCATCTTTCTTTTTGCAGTGCTGAAATGTTGCTGAATTTGCAGGCAGACTATCCATTGGCAGGAACTCCTGCCTCACCTCAGCTGCTGGCTCCCTGTTCCCAGGTCCTTGAAATGGTCTTGATGGCTTAAAAGATCCCCTTATTATCAGTTGCTTAATAGTTTTCAATTTGTATGCAATAGATGCAGCATAGCCTGATTATATTGGAACTGGAGAATTGTCAGGATATTCTAGAATGCAGAACTGATCACTCGGTGTTTTAAAAGTCTCATTCTACCACCTGCTGTATCACTGGCTTCAGTTGACACCAGGAGCGAAATGTTTGCTCCTCTCAGAAATATCTTGATGATGAGTGACTCAGACCTCACATGTCAGGTTTTGGATGCTGACAACCAAAAGATTTGATCCTGTGTACTCCATGGAACCCTGTGACTTTCACAATAGGATTTTGCTATTCCCTAAACTAAGTCAGAATTTACTAAAATTTAAAAGACCAATACTCAAGTACAGCTCATCAGTCTGGAACCTGCATTACATATCTGACATTAATACAGTTGAGAAAGTCCAGAAATATTTTACAAGAAGAGTTCTCCACTCCTCTACTCGTTGCAGAATACCTTATGCCACCAGACTTGAAATTCTAGACCTAGAAAACTTCGAACTATGCTGCCTTAGGTCCGATCTTAGTATAGTATATAAAATCATACATTGCAATGTCAATGAATACTTCAGCTTCAACCATAACAATACAGGAGTACACAATAGATACAAACTTAAAGTAAACTGCACCAAACTTGATTGTAGGAAATACAACCTCAGCAACCTCAAGTTATCAATGTCTGGAATACTCTACCTGACTCTGTGGTTTCTTCCCCAAACTCCAAAAACTTTAACCTTAGACTTTCTACTATTGACCTCACCCCTTTCCTAAGAGGTCTGCAGGGGGTGTGCATAAGCTCACCAATCGTGCTTACCGTCCCTGTCCTATTGTTTCTTTTTATTTTTCTTATATGTATCCATGTATTCATAACTATGTTTATACTTATACTTGTTATCTTATAATCGCTTGACAAAATAAATAAAATAAATAAAAAGGATATTACAAAGCTATTTTTTATATTTATGATCCAACATAAGTGAAATTTAATTAACTTCTTCCTGCTGGTTTAATTGTAGATCAGACTTACCTAAATAAATGCACTTAGAACCTGGGGACCTTGCAGAACTTTGCACTGGCTTGTTCAGTGTCAATGGCGAGAGATTATGTTGGGCTCTGATTATGTGTCTTTGGGCTCTGATTATGTTAAAATTAACACCTAAAAACAAGACCCTAGTGAAATTATCTGAAAGTAGCATTTTACAGGATTCAAGCAACTGTCCACATTTCAACACCGTTACAAACTGCCTCACAAATTGCTATCGCTTCCTCTAGAGAAATTTCTCCTACAGCAATTTCCACTTAAGCTGAATTAATCATAGTTAGTTGGGAAATCCAAACTCCTAAAGAAAAGCTGAAAATTTCCATTTATTATGCTAGAGAATGGAAATGGAAACCAAGAAAAAGAAAACAATACATGGCATTCCAAATCACATCCCTGCAACAATGAGGGAAATCCTTGTTCCGTTATGCCTCATGCAGATTTACCCTTGTGGCACAAGGCAGCAGTACAGTGGTTTCCATTTCTGGCTGACTGCCACATCTTTGAAAGCAACAAGCTGTTTTCAACAAAAGTTCCAGTCTTCTGTCCAGCCTTCTCAAAATTGTGTTTCCTTCCTGTCTTGACAACTGGCAGGGCTGGAAAGGCTGCCCAAATCTCTATAGTAGTCCTTGTTTAACAACCATAATTGAAACTGGCAACTTGGTCGTTAAACGAAGCAGTTCCAAACGAACCATTCCAAACAAATGGTTGTTCAGTCTCTTTTTAAAACTAACAATGAGTGATTCCAGCTGGGCAAAGCTGTGAATTGTGACTGCAGAAAAGGTAAAGTGGCATATAATTTTTACACACTGAGGTTGCTAATAGCCAGCATAAGAAAGATGCAGAGAAAGTGAAATAATAATAGAATAATCAACATTTACTCAAAACCTGTGAGTGGGTTGCTGTTGGAGAGTAATCTTGGTCTTTGGGAAGCCAAGTCCTCTCTATTTTCTGCTCTTTCTTTATTTCTGTTTTGTTCTATCTTCTATCAATTACAATTGAATCACAAGGGTCCAATTAGTGGGCAATGATTGGGACTCTGCAGTTTTGAAGTTACTATACAATGGTGGCAAACCTATGGCACACGTGCCAGAGGTGGCACTCAGAACCCTCTCTGTGGACATGCATGCTGTCACCCAGCCCAGCTCCATTAAGTTTCTTCATTGCATTTCTCGCCATCGTTTGCAGGGAAATAAAAGTTTGGGAGACTAAAAAAAATGCACGAAACAGCCTTCATCACGGTACATTTGCTGTTGCTTTCTCCATTGCCTGCCTACTGCTTTTGCAGCACCTTGTGCAGCACAGTGAAATTTAGTGCACTTCACAATGGGGGAGACAGGGTCCCCTCCTCCTGGAGTCCATTACTATACAGAGCCACTGTTCCGTCCGGAAAAACGCGAGGTAGACCGGGTTCCAACAACAAAGTCTTTATTTTATAACACAGTTGAAAAACAGAACATTGGCTCAAGTTGCGGCAGTCTTTTATAGGATTTTCTCTGCCGGCTTGTAGCCAATGACAGGTATTTAATATTTGCCGCCTTTGAGCAGCTATGTGGATTGGTTCCTTTTGAACCAATCCCCATTCAAGTTCTTTAGCCAATCAGAAACCTGTATTTAGGAGTCTACTATTCTTCATACAGAACACCCCTCCCCTCTTGGCTTAGTCCTACGTGGTGACGTAGTGGGGCTTTTTTTGACTCAACTGAACTTGCGCGGTTCATTCCTGTTGAAGACTTTGACCGGTTCGGATGGGGTTGCTGTCTCTCTTGTTCTTTCCCATGGAACTGCCTGGAAGGGTGAGTCAGCCATTTTACTGCCGCCTAGATTTCTTAGGCCGGTGTTCTTAGGTGTTGCCGCTCCCTCCTGGTCTCTCCGGGCAGGTTGAGCTGGCCTGGCTGGCCCCTTCGTTTGGACTTTCCCCACGATTGTCTTCTAACTGTAAGTCTCTTTTATGCTCTTTTTGATTGCTATTGTATTCTCTATTTAATTTTAACGGTTCTTTATTATTTTCTCGTATTTCCCCCCCCTCTTTGGTTTGGTTTTCGTCGTTTTTTTAATATTTGTGGTTTTGTGTTTGTACTTCTTTCGATGTTTTGGGAACGAAGCTGGTCTATGTGCTGCTTCCATTCCCTGCCATCATCTATGGTTAGTCGGTAGGACCGGGGGCCTGTAATTTGTGTGATTGTTCCTGGTAGCCATAATGGGTCCCCGGTAAAATTTTTTGCATAGACTAGGTCGCCTATTTCAAATGTCCTGAATCGGGTGGAGGAGTCAGGGAGGTTTTCTGGTGTATAGTTTGGGTGCAATCTGTCTAGTTGCGACCTTAGTTTTCTCCCCATTAGTAGTTCCGCCGGACTTTTGTTTGTTATGGTACTGGGTGTGATATGCTGGAGGGTGAGCAGGCGATTTATTTTATCTTGGACATCCCCAATGTCCATTCTTTCTAACCCTTCTTTTGTAAATAACCATTCTCTCTGCCCTGCCGTTCGCAGCTGGATGGGCCGGCGCGGTTAGGGCATGTCTGATACCTAGGGAGGCTAGGTATTGTTCGAATTGAATGCTTGTTAACTGTGGCCCGTTGTCGGACACTAGGACGTACGGTAGGCCATGGGTCGCAAAGAGTTTGTCCAGTTGTTTAATAAGGATTTCAGTTGTCGTAGATGGCATAATTTTAACCTCTAGCCAATTTGAGTATGCATCTACGACAATGAGGAAAGTATGTCCCTTAGTCAGACCCGCAAAGTCGATGTGGATTCGTGACCAGGGCCTCGTGGGGTTTCCCAGTCCCTTATGGGTGCTTGTGGCAGGGAAGGTCTATTTCTTTGGCATTTGTTACACGAATTTACCCAGTATTCGATGTCCCTATCTATATCCAGCCACCAGAAATAGCTTCTAGCAAGGCTTTTCATTTTAACAATTCCAGGGTGGCCTTCGTGAAGCATATTGAGTACCCTCATTTGTAATTTGGAGGGGATAACAACCCGATCACCCCATAACAAACAACCCTTTTGAATTGAAAGTTCAGTTTGTCTGGTCCGGAAAGGCTTAAAGTTCTCAGTTTTTTGGTTTTCCGGCCAGCCTTTACCTACCCAGTTCAGTACACGGGCAGTCAATGGGTCCTTTGCGGTGGCTCTGGCGACATCATTTGCAGATATGGGCAGATTTGGGCATGTCTCTATCTGCAAGGTGGTCATCGTTGGTGCCGGGTCTTCCTCTATAATTGGTAGTGGAGTTCTGCTCAAAGCGTCTGCATGGGAGATTTGTTTCCCAGGGCGATGTTTTAGAGTATACGAGTAGGCTGCTAGGAATTCTGACCATCTAGTCATTCGCGGGGATAAAATGTTCGGTGTTGGTTTGTTTCCCGCCAAAATTCCAAGTAGCGGTTTATGGTCCATTACTATTACAAATGTTCTTCCATATAGATATTCGTGGAAGCGTTTTACTCCGGCGACGATTGCCAGGCCAATCGTCAATTATCCAATTGTCAATTGTCCATCGTCAATTGTCCAATTGACTATAATTTCGCTCGGCTTTAGACAGAGTCTTTCAATAGTATGCGACGGGTGCCTCTCTTCCGTCTGGCAATTGGTGACTCAGGATGGCACCAACTCCAAATGGTGAGGCATCACAGGTTACCGTCAATGGCAGTGTGTTGCTAAACTGGATGAGAACGGTGTTTGATGTTAATAAGTTTTTTATTCTTTGGAAAGCTTTCTTTTCTCTATACCCCCAAGTCCAAATTGTTTTCTTATCCAGTAATCGGTGTAATGGTTCCGCTATTGTTGCTTTGTGGGATAGGAACACGTTATAAAAATTTATTAGTCCCAAAAATGCCTGCAGTTCAGTTTTATTCCTTGGTTCTGGTGCGTCTTTAATAGCTCTGACTTTTTTTTCGGTAGGGTGTATGCCCTCTCCATCTATCAAATATCCCAAAAATTCGACGCGATCAGTCATTAGACAGCATTTTTCTTTCTTTACTTTAAGGCCAGATTCTCTGAATTTATTTAGGACATCTTTAAGTCCTTTCTTAAGCTGGGTTGCATCTTTGGCCGAAATTAGGATGTCGTCAAAGCATGGTACGACCCCTTTTGTACCATTTAACAGGCGTTCCATGAGACTCTGGAAAACGCCTGGGGCTACACTTACTCCAAATTGGAGTCTGTTGCATTTGAATGCCCCTTTGTGAGTCACTATTGTTTGTGCTTCAGCCATTAAGGGATCTACTGGGAGCTGCTGGTAAGCTTGTGCTAGGTCTAGTTTAGCAAAAACTTTTCCTCCCCCAAGAGAGTGTAATAGGTGTTGCACGACTGGCACTGGGTATGTGCTTTGTTGCAGCGCGTGGTTCAGGGTAGCCTTGTAGTCGCCACAGATTCGAACTGACCCATCTGGTTTAATTGGCGTTACAATTGGCGTTTCCCATTTGGCATGGTCGACCGGTTCTAAAACCCTTTGATCTATTAATTTATTTAGTTGTTCCTCTATTTTTTCTTTTAGAGCAAAAGGAACTCGTCTGGCCATTAGTCTTTTAGGGGTTACCTGGGGGTCTAGACTAAAAGAAATTGGGGTCCCCCGATACCTGCCTAGGGAGCCATCGAAAATGTCCTGGAATTCTTGGATCAGGTCTTCTTCCCAGTTGGTTGCGGCCACCCGGTCTACTCCAGTCATCCCGATGCCCAATGGTGCGAACCATTCGATGCCCAAGAGGCTTGGTCGATCTCGGTCGACTATCGTTAATGAAAGTACTGCGACATGTTGTCTGTAGGTGACTCGGAAATGTCCTAGGCCTACTACAGGAATTTGGTTTCCTTGATAGTCCTTGAGGGTTAGTTTTTGTCTCTGGAGTTCCTTGATCTTGATGTCTGGGACCAGTTTTTTGATGGTGTCCGATGACACCATCGATAGGAAAGATCCAGAGTCAACCTCCATTTCACAGGGGTTGTCTTCAATTTTTACAATTATTTTTACTTTCTTCCCGCTTTCCGTCTGAGCGCTTCCGATAGTGAAAGTCTGGTATGCTTTCTCTCGGTTAGTGGCTTGCTTGTTTCGCTGCCACTTTCTCTCGGATAGTTTTGGCTCAGTCTTTGTTGGCGAGTCGCTGCGTCTTTTTGGGCTGTAATTCTTTTTGTTCCTGCAGACTCTCTCGATATGCCCCCTTTTCTTGCATGCTCTGCAAATGGCATCGAGGAATCTGCAATCGGCTCGAGGATGGTTTCCCCCGCAGCCAGCGCATTCCCGCCGATTTCTGTTTTCACGCCCTTTCTTGTTGGAGTATAGGCGGTGGATTTCGTCGTCTTCCTCCCCGGATTCTGACGTCTCATCGAATTCTTCGTAATGAGTGGTGGTGGGAGATTGTTTTTTCCCTCTGGCTGGGCTTGTTTCATCGTTGTTCGCGTTCATTTGTTTCATTTTATCAGCCGATTTTTTCGCGGCTTCAGCGGCCGAGGCTTCTGCGATAGCTTCGGCTACTGATATGTTGGGTTTATTCAGTAGTTTGCTCTGTATATTAGAGTCTCTTAACCCCAATATTACTCGATCCCGCATCGCTTCATCTAAGTTCAGAAACTCGCACGCTCCCCCTATTTGTCGGAGGGCTGCCACAAAATCAGCGATGGTTTCGCCTTCTTTCTGGTCTCTCTGATAAAACTCGTGCCGTTTCATTAAATTTGACACCACCGGTGCATAGTGGGCCTTTAATGTTCTTTGGAGCTCTGTCCAAGTCAATTGTTTTACATCTCGGGGCTTCGCCAAAGCCTTGGCCATTTTGAAGATTGCGGGCCCACAGTGTGTCAAGAAAACAGCTCTCTTGCGCTGGTCTGAGATTTCCTCCATCTCATTGCTCTCCAGGTACATCTGGAAATGGTCTACGTAGGATTCCCAATCCTCTTCATTGGGATTGAAGGGTGCGGGCGGCGCGTTGTTTCCAGCCATTGTTCTTTGTCTGGTTTTATCTGTCACCGCGTGCTCAGTCTCACGTTTAGGACGATCCCACCTTTGTCGCCAGTGTTCCGTCCGGAAAAATGCGAGGTAGACCGGGTTCCAACAACAAAGTCTTTATTTTATAACACAGTTGAAAAACGGAACATTGGCTCAAGCTGCGGCAGCCTTTTATAGGTTTTTCTCTGCCGGCTTGTAGCCAATGACAGGTATTTAATATTTGCCGCCTTTGAGCAGCTATGTGGATTGGTTCCTTTTGAACCAATCCCCATTCAAGTTCTTTAGCCAATCAGAAACCTGTATTTAGGAGTCTACTACTCCTTATACAGAACAGCCACAATGCGACTCATCTCCCAGATGTCAGTTGCTTTTCCTGCAGAGCTGCCAGTGTTGGGATGCCACGCCTCCCCGTCAGCCAACTGATCTTCAGCTCTCCGCCGACCAGCTGAGCGTGGGTGTGCTGCTCCTGGGTTTGTCAGCCTCTGGACTTCAGATTCCCACCACCCAGGACCAGTTCAGGGGTTCCTTCTCCTGGTGGGGGAGAGAGAGAGAGGGAAAGAGAATAGAGGAAGGGAAAGAGAGAGAGAGAGAGGCAGCAAAAGAGAAAGAAAGAGGGGTAAGAGAGAGACAGAGAGTGATGGAGGGAAAGAGAGGGAGGGAAAAAGAAAGGGGAGAGGGAGGAAGTGAAAGAAAAATGATATTACAAAAGGTTTTCTTTTTTATTGTTGCTAAGCATAATATTTCAAAAGCAGAAAAAAATGAAGGGGCATAACAGTGCATTATCACATTTTTCTTAGAAGAATTAGCTGAACTCTGCCATGTTTATCATTATTTTAGGTAGTAAAACCTCAGTATTCAGATTAAATTGCCGTGTTGGCACTTTGTGATAAATATAAGTGGGTTTGGGAACTTGGTCTGTAAAAGATTAGCCATCACAGGAATAGGGTAAGAAAACATGTCTTGGCATGTTTGGTAGTAGATATAAAAAGGAACATGGTGTCCTTGTTTGATCCTAAATTAAATACGATCATGCATGTGATGCAGCTTCTAAAAAGGAAAATGTTGGCTTGAGGTTATTATCAGAAGCATACAGTTCTAATCACAGGAAATAATTGTTCCACTCTACTTTGCCTTGATCGAACCTCTGTTGGAGTACTATATTCAGTTTTGGATACCAAAGTTCAAAAAGGATAGTAAGAAACTATAAGATTGTGAAGAATCTGGAAACAACCCTAACCAGGAATGGTGAAACTATATGGCTGTGTTTAGCTTATAGATGTGATGACTGAGAGGAGATGTGATAGACTTCAAATGTCTGAAAGAGTTTCACTCAGAAAAAAAATAGATTTATTTTCTTTTGCCCCAAAGGACAGGACCAAATCAATGAATTAAAATTACAGGAAGGAGATTCAGGCTGGATATCAGAAGAAAGTTTCTGACTGCATGAGGTGCTAGCCTGTGGAACAGGCTGCCACATGAAATAGTGAGTTCTCTTTCCCTACAAGTCTTCAGTGAGGTCTGGATGGTCATATGTCAAAGGTACTTTTGTGGCCTCTTCACTAATTATCTGATGAGGTTTGATTGCTTTCAAGGTCTCTTCTGACTCTTGTGATTCTAATTCCAGTCCCCGCTCATCCCCAACTCCACTTCCACACATTTAAAATGATTCAGCCCAGATGCTGTCTCTCTTGTCCTCTTTTCTTTTCTAGAACTGTGTCTCTCTATCAGTGCCATAAGTTCATGAGATAGGGAGAATTGATAAACCTCCCCAAATATGCAGGTAGGAGAAAGGAAAGTTGAGAAGTCTATTCTACAGTTCAGTGCACCAAAACAGGTTAACTCTTGATCATGATGGAGACATTCCAATGGGCTTAAGGGCTTAACAATAGGCTTAAGGTTCATCTGCTATAGTTATTGGAAGTATTTCCCTCGCTGCTCCTTTAGAAAGAATTAGGAAGAAGTGAATACTGAACAGAAGATAAGATGTGGGGGCAACTAGAGGGAGATGAGGTCAGTGCCATCTTCAAGGGAGATCAACAATGTCAAAATTGTGGGCATGACTGGACAGTCCCAGCCCTGCCTCTCTATACTTCCATGCAATGCATGTTCAACAGAAGTAGCATCTGGACCATTTGTTTGTGCATGCCAAAATTTGACCCACCCAGAAAGGACCCCTTGATGTGTCCAGACTTTGGATGGTTGACAGCTTAGGCTGCTGAACTGGGGTAACATTTTCTTTGGACTGAGATGAACAGTATCTTCATTGTGTTAGATTCTTCTTATGTGGGAAGAAATATAATTTTCTTTAGACTAAGGTAAACACTTTGTGGTGTTTTAATACTCAGTATAAAGAGAACATTTATTTTCTTGTGACAAAGAGAGATAACCACTTCATTACATTGCATTAATCCAATGTACAGATAAATGTTATTTTCTTTTGGCAAAGCAACCTTGCATTAGTTTTAATTAAATTTAAATTTATGATTGAAGCTGGGTCGATGTTGTGTTTTATATTTACTTGCCCTAAAATAAAAAGTTGGCAAGAACTGGGAGAGTTTTAATGTTACTTTCTGGAGATTTCAAACAAAATCTTACAGGGATATTCCATTCATGAACACACCAAAGCCTTTAAGAGGGAGGGGAGGCAAAGGAAAAAATCAATGCTGCAAAGATGTGGCTATCATTGCAATGTGGAATGTGAGCCCCATGAATCAAAGTAAACTGGTTGTCAAAACAGAAATGTCAAGATTAAACACTGATATTCTGGGAATCAATGAATTGAAATGGACTGAAATGGGTGACTTCACATCTGAAGAGTTCAGATCTTTTAATGAGCACAAGAAAATCATAAAAAAATTAGAGTAGACATTATTTTTAAGAAAAGAGCATGAAAGTCAGTACTCAGATATCCCCCACTCAAAGATAAAAGAACCTTAATACAAATCCAAGGCAAGCCAATCAGTTTGCTGGGATTTAAGTGTATGGTTCACTAACTGATAAACAGAGTAAGTTAATGCTGAATGGAATGGCAACCTACAGCACCTTGTTAAAACAATGGACAAAACACACAAAAGATATACTAATTATAGGAGAAAGGAAAGTTGGAAGTAATCTGGCATCTGAAATAATAGGAAAACTGGGCCTGAGTTTATGGGAAACAGACTGCTAATAGGAAAGATAGTCTTCATAAAATCTGATACTGATTATGCCTCAGATCACAAACATCTTGCAAAAGTATAGTTTGGCCTGAAGGTAAGGAGTGTGGCCCCTTGGCCCAAATAGGTCCACTTACTCAGTGGGTCTTTTTTTAATATTAATCATTATAGATCAAATTTGAGGGTTTGGAATAAGTACCGTTATTTTGTGGTGGTTTTGCCTGATCCTAATCTGTCTTGATGGAGGATGAACTGTTGAGACTTTGGCCACAGACCTGGCTCTTTTTTCCCTTGCTGTTTAATATCTATATAAATCATCTATGCCTAGAACAAGTCATCTGTCAATTTAGGATGAGATGTCCCCAATCTGCTGATAATGTATAGTTATATATTTCTAGTCTAGACTGTGATTCTGACTAGGCCTGATGGCTCTGAGGGTTTTAGTGGAGTAAAGAAAGCTCAGATTGAATCTGAATAACAAGGTGGAGTTCCTGTTTACCTAAATTCATTGGACTTTTTTCCATAATAGTTTTGGATGAGCTTGCATTCCCCCAAAAGAGCAAGTCTATAATGTTGAGACCCTCTTGGATTCACAGCTGTTTGAAGATGATACAGAAAGGAACCAACCAATCTTAAATCTGCAGTAAAGCCTCAAGGACAAGATGGGTGCCGAAATTGCTATTGAAGTAGATCAGAGTGTCATCCTTCAGACACCATAAATTATGTCAGCATAATTTTCTTCTGTCGTGAGGGAAATGAAGTAGGCCTTGACAAACTTCATACATCAGAAACAATATAATCCTTTTCACTGTGGAAAAGAGGTAATCCAGTGTCTTAACAAAAGATGTTGTCTCCCCTCAAAGGTTGGTTTTTTTCTGTTTTAAAAAAACATATCCTTAAAATACATAATTAACAAAACAATCTTGAAACAATCTTTTCTACTTTAAATCTTTAAAGTGGAAACCAAACCAAACCAAAAAAAACCTCTAAGGAAAAAATTAACAAAAGTAGAAAAATGGGTAGGGAACCTATACTATAATTTAATATATACATAAAAACAGGGGAAAATCTACCTGATATTTCATATACATCATCACTGATTCACTAACTACAATATGACCACTAAAAATATATCACAAAATCTCTGACATAGGAACACATATTGGTGTATTCTTTGATTAACAGAAAATATTGCGTTTTCCAAAACCCTTGCAGGTGGCATTATCTTTTACTTCTTCCCTTTTATCTTCCTCGATCACTTACGATTTGTGTTCCAGCACTTATAAAAGCCGGAAAAGCTTTTTCTGGCTTCTATAAATGCTGTGGTGAAGATGAGGAGTTGGTGCAAAGCTGAGGGAAGGAACTTGGCTGCTTCTTTTTGCTCCTAGAAGGGAGCTGACCCTTGACTTTGTCAGCCTCCTTCAAAGCCTCATTCATCCCTTCATCAAAGCGAAGTCCCCTTCCTTGCAAATTTGCAAATACATATGGTAAATTTAATTATACTTCAGATGAAATAGGAACAACTGTTACATTGCATATTTCAGCTAATCATACTAAACATCAGATACTTTAAAATGCTTTGTTTTTTAAAAAGCTGCAGATGATCCTTGAATACGATAGTAGCGAATGATGGATCCATTCATTCATCCTGATAAAAAGCAAAGTTGTTTCTTACAGTGTAAGAGGAAGCAGCAACATTAAATTTCCAAGTGCTCTAATATTAAAATAACTATCTACTATTAGTTATTTTGTGGGTTAAAAATAGCAAATGCACTTGAAAACACACACACACACATACACACACACCAACTTAACTTTAAAAGAAAGAAACGCTAAATCAAATTTTCAATTCAAAGCAGCTTTTTGGGTCAATGTTTCAAATTCTAGTCTTAAAATTGAGATGCCTTTCAGTAAAATACAACCACAAGGTTTTCACTAATGACGCCGAATTAGTATCACATTTTCTTGGGTTATTACATTATATCTGTTTTATAGCTATGCAGTAAAACTGATTGTCAACAGTGTTACTGAAATATTTAGTGATCTTACAAGTTTATAGTATCTTATAAGTAGAATAACAGAAGGTCTATAAAATATATTTATGTCTTTCTCAGAAAAGTGGTTTTTTTGTTTCTATTTTGATGGACCCCACTTTCTTTTAAAGAATGATTGGTGGGACTTAAAATATGAAAGATGATGAATTATTGTCCATAACAATGTCTTGTATTTTTAAACAGCTTTCTAAAAGGGTTTTAACAGCATATTCTTAGTAGTTAATTCTGATTTTTGAAGGAGGACGTTTCTATTCATTTTTTGTGACATCCAATTGATCTTTAGCAGAGTTAGGAAAGTTTTGATATTTAAAGAGCCAAAGCACACAGAGCTGGATTGAGGAAAATAGTTTGATTTAAGTGAATTCTCACTCTATGTAGGCAGTTCTATGAAGTTATACCAAGTTCCATCCAACTTCAGCTGTCAAGTGGGACCAATCATACTTTTTGAGTGACTTCCTACTCTAAAAATCTTCTTACAAATATATAATATAGAGAAAAGGACTGAACTAAAATCATTGTTCTCAAGAGATTCATAAGATATATGGTGCAAGTTGTCATACCCTGCATATTGTCTAAAGCAATTTAGTCTAATGCTGTAAGTGTCTGATTCCTTGTTTCTCTCTTCTAGATCCAAATAAAGTTCTTTACATCACAATCACCTAATCACAACCTTAGGGCTGTCAACAAGTGCAGCAGGGCAAAACTGGATTTTAAAAAAGAAAAAATGCATTTCCAACACCAGTGAGGGCAGATAAAACTGATAAATGGTAGACAATGATAAGTATTAATTCATCCTGTTGAGAGTCTGTGGTCTGGTTTTAAATGTGATTGTAGCACCCACAACTGGCTCCAGACAGAGATAAGCCACCAATTACCATTGGAAGATCTGCCCAAACCTATGAGATTTGAACAATTGATGGTTTGTTATTGGGTGGGGGTCCTGCCACTGTAATGACAACTCCTGTCAAACTAGTAATAGGGAGTCACTGAGAGTATTTATGATTTATTTTGGAACCAGACATGTGGGAGGCACTGATCTTGGGTCTTGTGTGGTTAGATAAATGGAAGCCCAAAATATGGTAGGAGGATTGTTTCCAGAAGTTACGCATTGTAGCTGGCCCTACGCCTCCTCCATGCATGCAAAATAGAGAGGCCGTAACAGCTGTGGTTGAATCAGAACCACCATCTTATCAGATGTGTATAAAGACCTTTCAGATGTGTTTAGTGAAAAGGAGTATGAAGCATTACCACCACATAGAGCCACGGATTGCTCAATTGATTTGATTCCTGGAACGAAGTTGCCAAAATCGCGCATGTATGCAATGACTCCAAAGGAGATGGATGAAATGAGAAAATACATCAAAAAGAATCTGGCTCATGGATTCATCCAACCAGGGAGATCACATATAACTGCACCTGTTTTGTTTCTCAAGAAAAAGGATGGTGGGTTACGTTTATGAGTGGACTTCCATGGGCTCAATGCTATTTGTGTAGACGATGTATATCCCCTCCTGTTAATCAACTATTTGTCAGCAACGTTAGCAACCAGCCGTTATTTCACTAAGTTAGATTTACGTGAAGCCTACTACCACATTCAAATCATAGATGGAGATGAATGGAAGACTATGTTTAATTGTCCTCTTGGGAGCTTCCATTTTAATGTTATGCCATTTGGACTGCAGGGAGCACCTGCAGTTTTTATGCAACTTATAAATGAAGTGTTGCAAGAACATTTATATTGTGGTGTTTTAGTATACTTGGGTGATATTCTGATTTATACTGAAACAATGGAAGAACATGTGGCCTTGGTACGACTGTTCTGAAAAAATTACTTGATGCTAAGTTGTATGTGAAGCTTTCGAAGTGCGAGTTTCACTGCACATCGTTGGATTATCTGAGGTACAGAATATCAAATAAAGGGTTATAAATGGATCCCAATAAAGTAAAAGCAGTGCTTGAGTGGAAAGGCCTGAAAACAAGAAAGCAGTTACAAAGTTTTTTAGGCTTCATGAACTTTTACAGACAGTTTATTCCCAAGTTCGCAAAAATCGTATTATCACTGACAGAATTATTAAAGATGAAACACCAATCACCAAACCAAAACCCAGCCAACCCATTGTATGGTCAATAGAATGTCATCAAGCATTCAACAGTTTAAAAGCCTTATTTTCTCAAGAGCCCATTTTAAAACATCCTGAAACTAATAAGAGTTTTATAGTACAAGCTGATGCAAGCGATGTTGCTGTAGGAGCTGTTCTGTTGCAATATAACATGGAAGGACAATTACAACCCTGCGCTTATACATCACAAAAATTTACACCTACGGAAAGAAGGTGGGCTATTTGGGAGAAAGAAGTGTTCGCTGTAAAACCTGTCGTGACCATGCAATACAAGTGACCAGCAGGGCTCCGATGATGGTAGCAATCCAGAAGTGGTGATTCTGATACACCAGCAAAGCTCCTGGAGAGTATACACAAAGAATGTAATCATAGGGAGCTGTTTGTTGCAAATGTAGCTAATGGTGGATTAATCAAGCTACGGGGATTGCCTACAATGTCTATGATTGTATAATGAGGGGTAATAACAGATAATACTAGGTAATAATGGGAAGTCTCTATAATTACAGGGTTCTGTTAAACTCAGGTGAAAGCTGACTTTCCTCTCAACTGCCCGTTGGGTCAAATATGTGGATAAAGGAAAACCAAAGATCCTCGATGTTTGGAAAACAAACGTTTTAAATTCCTTCTCGTGCAAGGACACCAAGAACACAGTCAAGCAATATAAATAAAGTCAGCTCTAACCTGAGTTTAACAGAACCCTGTATTTATAGAGACTTCCCATTATTACACAGTATTATCTGTTATTATCTAATCATAGGCATTGTAGGCAATCCCCGTAGCTTAATTAATCCACCATTAGCTACATTCTCAACAAAACGGCTCCCCATGATTACATTCTTCGTGTATACTCTCCAGAAGCTTTGCTGGTGTATTGGAATCGCCACCCTTCTGGATCGCCACCATCATCGGAGCCCCATTGGCCGCTTGTGTTGCGTGGTTGTGATACCATGCTCATCACATTCACTGCTCTCAAAACATAATAGTCTAATGTAGAGATAATGATTTTATCATCATTATTAGGGGCAAAAGTAGTAGCTGAAGAGCTTTGCCATACTGTTCTATTCAGTTAAGTTGGACAGAAAGATCTAAGCTAAGCAACAGTCTTTCCTGAAGGAGAACCCAGAGTTTAAAGGGATCAGAGTGGATAAACCTGGTTCTTCATTGTCAAACGGCAGTCTTTAGATGGGCTTTTACCTCTAGATTTAAATTTAAGGGACTGTCTCAATTGCTATTGCTAGCTGTCTCACACAGGGGTTTTCAAAATTCTTCAGGCTGTAGAGTCTGAAAGTTTAAAAAAAGCCTCCAAACCTGGAAACGTGAGGCAACACTCCAGTGATCCACAAGACATTGGCTGTGTTTCACTGAAGGGGAATTTTTTGCCTTGAATTTTCATGGATCTCCCATCAAGTTGTCATGAAACTCTGAGATTCCAGGGAACACAGAAAAATCCTGATCCAATTGACTTGATCTGGTGTTGAATTTGCAAAGAACATCAATTTTGCTATGTACAAAGAGATAATCTGTCTTGGACTACAGGGAGAAAATGACTGAGGAAGGTGTCTTTTGCTTTTGTTTAGGATGTTGTTCTTTCTTAGATTACTTCCCGGGACCAGACCAAAGTTATCAAGTGAAACACTTTTTTAAGCCTGGGAATAGCAATAGCAGATAATACAGATACAGATACACATACAGATAATACAGAAAATCAGAGTTGGAAGGGACCTTGTAGGTCATCTAGTCCAACCCCCCGCTCAGGCGGGAGACCCTACACCATTTCTGACAAATGGCAGTCCAATTTCTTCTTGAAAGTCTCAAGTGATGGCACTCCCACAACTTCCGAGGGCAACTTCTGTTCCATTGGTTGATTGTTCTCACTGTCAGAAAGTTTCTCCTTATTTCCAGGTTAAATCTCTCCTTGTTCAGTTTCCATCTATTATTCCTTGTCTGGCCTACAGGAGCTTTAGAAAATCAGCTTGACTCCTTCCTCCCTGTGGCAGCCCCTCAAATATTGGACGACCGCTATCATGTCTCCCCTGGTCCTTCTCTTTACTAGATGAGCCAAGCCCTATTCCTGCAACCGTTTGTTGTATGTTTTAGCCTCCAGTCCCCTAATCATCCTGGTTGCTCTTCTCTGCACTTTTTCTAGAGTCTCAACATCTTTTTTATAATGTAGTGACCAAAATTGGATGCAGTACTCTAGGTGTGGTCTTACTAAGGCTTTATAGAGTGATATTAGTACTTCCCTTGATCTTGACTGTATCCCTCTGTTAATACAATTTAGGATTGCATTAGCTGTTTTGGCAGCTGCTGCACACTGCTGGCTCATATTTAGCTGATTGTCCACTAAGACTCCAAGATCCTTCTCGCAGTTACTGCTATTGAGCCTGGTTTCACCCAGTCTATATGTGTACTTTTGGATTTTCTTGCCCAAGTGTTGGACTTTACTTTTCTCCATACTGAATTTCATTTTATTAGTTATGGCCCAGTGGTCTAGTCTGTCAAGATCCATCTGGATCTTGAGCCTATCTTCTTGGGTGTTAGCTTTTCCTGCCAGCAAAAGCACTTAGACCTAGATACCACTTTACATTGCTTTACAGCCCTCTCTAAGAAGTTTACAGAGTTAGCATATTGCCCCCAACAATTTGGATCCTCATTTTACCCACCTCTGAAGGATGGAAAGCTGAGTCAACCTTGAGCCTGGTGAGATTTGAACTGCCAAATTGCAACCAGCTGGCAGTCAGCAGAAGTAGCATGCAGTACTGCACTCTAACCACTGTGCCACCAAGCTACAAAGAGCAAGACAATGAGTTCCAATCCTACCTGAACCATGAAAGCCAGCTGGGTGACCCTGGGCCAGTCACTCTCTCTCAACCCAATTCACCTCTCAGGGTTGTTGTTGTTGGGAAAATAAGGAAGAGGAAAGTATGGATATGTTTACCACTTTAAATTATTTGTAAAAATAATAAAGGCAGGATAGAAACAAAAAAAGTGAAGAGAAAATAATTTTACTTTCTGCATAAAAAGGAAGTATCTGATGCCATATAAGCTACATAAAAGATACTCTGACCATTTACTGTTAGAGAAGTCAAGGCTGTTTGGGTCATATCACAGGTACATAATAATGTGTGTTCTGAAATATTCTTAAATTGTTTATTCTATAATAATTAAGGAAACAACTGAATCCCATTGTTGCTCTCCTTCTTTTAAAAGAAATAATGCTGGATCCTATACATTCAGAATATAAATTACGTTTAACTAACAGCAGTTAAATATACAGAGTGCATCTAGTAGAAGCACTTCAAATGATGGAATAGGCTTGGAATATACAAATATTATAATTTCTAGAACAATTATTTTGTAAGACTGTAACAAAACTTAGATAATGTTTATATAAAGATTACCATTTGGTCAATTTTTGGAATTATAAAAGTAACCTGGATCCCAGGCAGAATTTAAAATTATGACTGCCTTTGTTATTCTTGGCACTTTTATTGGCTATGATGATGCTGTGAAGAAACTTCTCACTATTCTATGACAATGGCTGCTGCCAAATTTCAATTCTTGAGGCTTTCATCTGTTGTCATTGTATAAGTCCATTTAGCACCAACTTTCCCATGTTGAAGAACATCTCACTAAAGTGACTTACATGTTCCAAGAAAATGTCAAGCTTGATAACAATTAAGTGGCTTATTGATTATCCTTAATCAGTTCACCCGCCTTTCTCAAAAACTCACCAATTTTTCCCACAGGTCATCCACTTTGTTTTTGATCACACAAATTAGCTCTTCCCAGCTAGTCATCTTTACAGCGTTGAGCCCAGAAATGCATGGTATTCATGTCAACACAGTTTTCACCATAAACAACCTGTGTTTAAGCACTGAATTTCTATTGATTTGTTTAGCAAACAAAAATTCAATCATGGGGTGTTGCTTGTAATCTGCTGCTGCTTCTCACTGCATGCTTTCATTTTGCGATCAACAGGAAGACAACATTTCTCACAATGAATGCCAAAGAATATATCAGAGCATCTCAGTAGTATCTCTCTTGTGCCATCTGTTGACAACTTTGCAACAGTAAAAGTATTAATGTTGCATTTAACATTCATACATTAGTATAAATTAAAAGTTTTACAAAGTTTACAGTTTTATATATTCTTTTCCTTATGTCCCCAGTATGGAATTGCCTTTTCAACAGCAATTGTCAGTTGTCAATTGACAACCCATAGTCAGTTATTAGTAATTCAGTGTTTATCAATATATTTTTGAAAGTAGGATATTTGATGCAGTGCATGTGCCATTAATTATTCCTAAAATATGGAGATATCTATTTAGAATTCATATTTATTCATCTTTAAAAGAAAAAAATATAAAACATTTTATATTAAGCTCAATGTCTGTGTTTGGCAGACAAGGAATTGTTTCGCATTGTTACCACATCCTTCTCCCCTTCTTTCTTGTTTTCCCTTTCCAATTTCCCAATCTTGGTAACTTTCAACTTACAGCCTTGGTATTACCTTGTAGTTTTTCATCAAAGAAGTGAGAAGGTCCAATTTTGCTTAGCTTCCTGAGCTAATATTGAATAGGTGAACTTTCTCCGTGTCATATAATATATGTGAGTATATACATAATTTTGTATGTATTTATTTAGTCACGTTTATGTAATGTATATTAGAGGTGGAGACCCTTTGAGAGCTGTAAGCAATGATTTCATTGTAATGTATGCCAATAAGTATACATTCAAAGTGACAATAAAGTTAGTTAAAGTCTAAGTCTAAGCAAAGTTGACTTGATATAACCAACCTTCACTTTCCCTTGTGTGCTAATGTTTAATCAATGTCCTTTTCATCATAGCTCGATATTACTAATTTTTCTCAGAATTCTTTGGTGGACATTTCCCTTTCAAAACCCTTTGAAAATCCAGATAAATCATGTTTACTAGATAAATGTACTCACATGCTTATTGCAATTCTTTAAGAATTCTGAAAATGAATGAACCAGGAGTGAACCTTACATAAATCAGGTTAATTGTTCTTTGAAAATAATATTAGTAAGCATAAAGAAGTATAAGAACAGCCAATGTTTTCCTTATAATTATTCAGGACAGACTCACAAGCTACCTGCTTTATAATTTTCTGGATTCTTCCTACCATCTGAATTGCTTTTGAAAAATTGGTAGTACATTGAAAAAATTCTAGTCCTCTTGCATAGACATTAATGTTGTGGACATATCTGAGAATGAGATGGGAAATATTTATTTACTTGATAGATAAATAAATATTAATTATTGTCATTCAATTAGGAATTTCAAATTGAGTTCTCTGGGCAATTATCAAAATAAATGTGATTTTATCTGTCACTTTGCATCTTGCTTATGATATATTTATATTTTCAAGTTGATAAACAATAAATTTAAAAATATGTTTTCCTTATTTATTTTCTTGAATCCTTTATCATCTGCCAGAATATATTTTAATGCAATTTTGAATGTATAAGCTTATCCTTATTTGCAAAGAAATTTACCTTTGGGAGAATTTAATTCTAGTGATATTGTTTGTTAATTCTACAATATTTTTAGATATAATGATATTTTTCATGAACTCCTGGTTGAGAATCTGTTCCTGTGATTTTGAGTAATTCTTTATCATAAAAATATTTTGACATCTTTGAGAATCCACTTTTTCTCAATTTTGAAATTTCCATTCTGGAATCAGATGACATTCAATATCTTTAGGGAGTGAAAGCAACCATTCACAGGCATCATATTTTTGAGCTTCAGTTGGTTGCCTTTTTGTTTTCATTGTACCTAGCTTGGTGAGATTCATCTTGGATGATCATATTCTTGGCCCTCTATTCAGCAAATGGAGTCTCCAATATTTGTCTGACTCCGTGCCCTGTAGAAACTATCCCATTAAATCTAACAGTAGGAACCAAACTGCTCCTGCTGAGGAGATACACAATCGGACAATAGAGCCAATGTACGCTGTTGAATGAACGCATCTGACTCCAATTACAGCTCTGTTGGATTTGCATTTCTGTTTAATTGAGGAAGTAAGAATAAAGCTGATGCGGCTCCTTGCAACCTTCAATAGAGTTTTATCTGACTCGTGTGTGCTTAATTAGTCTTCAATGAACTGGCTATAGTTATTCCCAGAGGACTGAATGAAGTCATCCCCACTACCACATGCATAACCACTTTATAGGACCTCTTGGCAGAGATCCTAGAGTGGAGAGGGGGGAAAAGATACATGTGATAACTATCCTGTTTTACTGGGAGCAAGATACTAAGAAAAGCTTTGTTGATCTGTGCATAAATTGAAGCCTATAGTCTTAAGCCTGAAAAACCAAGAGAGGTGAAGCTCTAAACTGGAATAAGATCTTGTGGTTTATGTAAATCACTTACCTGCAAGCTAAGTAGGGGATTCAGAGTGTTAGTACCTTGTAACATTTATGTTCAAAAGGAGAAAACAGGCCACCACGATTCAATCTTGAATGGATATGTCCTTTCCTCCAGTAATATTTTTCATGAGACTATGAAGTACAATACAGCACTATGTGGTTTGCTAGAAAGCATATTAAAATATCTGCCAGGTATTTCTTAGGACTTGTTGAAACATCTGCAGTATTGCATAGCCAGAATAGTCAGCTGTACCAGTGCCACTGTCAAAGTTTCAAGTAATACATCCTATTCAATAAGAACTCTGAAGCAGGCATACTGCTCAAAAAATAGATATATTGGGATATATCAAATTGGCATTTTCTTGGTGGAAAACCAGCTCTAAGTTCCTGCCAGTTTTACACCCAATTAAAAGTAAATTGTCCCTTCCCCCCAGAGTCATCAGTCACATGGTCCAATCAGCATGTAGTCCAGTTGCTAGGTGACCTCAGTCTCCACCTTTCAAATACCTGGACCAACGTCCTTGATTCCAAGGGGAAAGAATTTTATTTTGGTTATAGCACCCCAGCTATTTCTACACACACACCCCTGGCCCCTTGGCTCCAAAGTGTGTCAGTCAGAAGCAGTGAGAAGAGAAAACTCTCTAGAGAAAAACTACAAAAAGAAAATGGCCACAGTTTGGCCAACTTCAGGGTCGACAGCTACAACCATAGGAATCGTGATGGGGAAGTGGTGCATTGGTTTTTCTAGCTCTGCCCACATCCGGGTGTTCAATCCTGACTGGCTCAAAGTTGATTCAGCCTTTCATCCTTCTAAAGTCGGTAAAATGAGAACCTAGATTGTTGGGGGCAATATGTTGAAATTTGTAATGACAGAGAGTGCTGTAAAGCACTGTGGAGTAATATATAAGTCTAAGTGCAATAGTACTATGTTCTTTCTAATGTATAGGAAACAGAAAATAGCTTAAGCTTTGCAATTATTTTCTCAATTGAGTCAATCAGCTTCTTGTTCATTGAGAATGCATTGTGTTGTCCAATCTCATGCCTAAATAATGAATCACCTCCAGGTGTAGGCTCAACCACAGAGCTTTTGCTTATCTGCCACTCAAAAGGCCTGAGCCTGGGTCATATCCAGATACCTTACACTTCAGGGCTCGCTTTGCCTTTGCTCTCCTTATAGGGCCTTATCGTGCTTTATGTAAATGCCCTAAAGAGAACCATGCTATTTTCCTTTTGCTTGCTTATCTCTGGATAGGCCCATGTGATGGCAGCTCAAAGATCTGCAGACCTATCTCATGAAAAAAGAACTTGAGCCTTTGATAGAAGCCCACTTCAAAGTCTCAGCAGATCTAGGATTTTCTCCAGTTATAGACTTTAGTGTTCCATTCAGTTTTTCCCCATCCAGAAATTAAGATTATAATGTTTAAGCATTAACCACAGCAAACAATTAGCCAATGTGATAATACCCAGCACTGGGTAACCTATATACCTTTAAGTGGCTATTGAATTCAATTCTCATGTTCCATAGGGCTGCAGGCTATTCACTTTGCAAAATTCATTCTTTTGTTTCTCTTCTGAAATTATTTCTTGCAAATATACTGCTATTAAAATGCATATGTAATGAGTAACTTCTCAGATTTATGTCTGAGTAAAAAAATTCCTGATCTTGGACACAACTGAAATATATATTTATCTTCTGAAAATCTAGACCTGATGTACCTTATTATCAATAAAATGAAATTATTTTGTCACTAAGCCCAGAATTTTTTTTAATGTGATAAACAATACTCTAATGTTTTCATTATTCTAAAGAGAGCCCTGGTTTTACTCTTTGTCTCAATTCAGATATAAATTTAGTCTTCTTTCTTTAGTCATTAATGATGGTGAAAGGAAGACTACTTATAGATTTTAGTCATGGCAGTTTCTGTAACTCAACAGTATCATTGCGTGCTGTAACTTTTTGAAGATGTTATGTCTGACTTTGGGTTCTAGTTACCCTGTTGGATGGAAACTGGTGGACTTTGGGCTAGCCGAACTCACAAGGTTGTTGTGGAGTAAATATAAAGAACTAGCATGATGTATGACACCTTGAGTTGTATGAAAGAAAATGTGGGGTATAAATCAACATAGTGATAATCTTCAAGATTAATTGATCATAAAGGATTTTCTGGGGGCCTGTTCTTGATTTTCTCATAGGAGCTATAGCACTACCTCTGCTGAGCTGGTGAAGTTAGCAATAGCAATAGCACTTAGACTTATATACTGCTTCACAAGGCTTTACAGCCCTCTGTAAGAGGTTTACAAAGTCAGCATATTGCCCCTAACAATCTGGTCCTCATTTTACTGCCTTGGAAGAATAGAAGGTTGAGTCAATCTTGAGCTAGTGAGAATTAAACTGCCGAACTGCTGACAGCTGGCAGTCAGCAGAAGTAGCCTGCAGCACTGCATTCTAACCACTGTACCCCATCCCCAACGTATGTTCATTATTTTGAAAGAGCTGCACTGAGTGCCTTTTGGTAGCAAACCAAATGCCAGTTGTTTATGTCCACATATTGACCTATAAAAGGCAATTCTTAATGTAGAACTTCCCTGTTTGAAAGTCTCTTTCTTCATTAAAATTATGGTTGACACCAAGCCCTATAAAGCTTTAGTCTCCATTGAAAACTTCATCTGTAGCCCGTAAATCAGAAAGAGTTGTTTGAGACTTGTGGTATTTTTCTATGTGAAGAATGTTTTAGAGACATATGGTTTGGCAAGACTGATACATCTTGGTGGGTTTTTTTTTTTTTTTACTTTAGCATTGTGTCAAATGTATGTGAATGTTTAACAAGTGTTTGCTATCCTCTATTTGAAAATGAATGTTGTCCTTCTGGCAAAAATATTTACTCAGTGTGATTTAAATAAATCAGATGTCTCTGAAAACTGGCAATTATTACTAATGCTCTGGAAATGATTGATATTATTATTGCACTGTTTATTTAACATGCAAAAATGTTTGAATCAATAGCCAACAATTTCTAGAAGTTAACAAAGTGCATTTTTCTTCTGAATCTTTTTTAGAAATATTTTTTTTAATTTTTATTCAAGAAATGTTTAAAAGAATGAAAACCATGCAGGTTTTGAAAGAAAAAATAAGGATAAACAATGAAAAGTGATAAGTAAGTGCAAAGAAAGAAATAGAAAAAAAGGAAAGAAAAGTTATAAAGAAGCATCTTCCAACTTAATAGAAATTACAATTACATTTATACTTTACCCTCTTTCTCTAAACATATGACATGAGTTCCTTTTAAATCCTGACAAATAACTGAATGAATTTATCAAACGCCTGTCCAGGAAAACAGATCAAGTTTATATGAATGGAGCCTTTTTTTCATAACAAAGAATACATGGCGAGGATTCAGATCAGCTGTAAAAATGGGTGTTTTCCATTATATAATTTATTTTAATATAACCTTTATACTTTTTTGTGAATAAATGCAATGGAATAAAATAAAATAACACCTAGTGTGCTGTACAGTACTTGCAATTGACTAAACGTCAGAATTCCAGAAGTTCTAGTATGCACTAATGGATGTAAATGTACACCGTTCCTGTGGCTATGATTTTTGCCACATGAAACATATCACATGGGAAGGGTCTCTCAATTTCCCACTTTAGATCAATCGGTGGCAAGCACACAGTACTTTTAAAATCATTTATTTATAATAGCTGAAATATTGAGGGTTGGGTTGGTGGCATCCAACCAGCTTAAAAATTCTGCTTCCTGTTTTGTGAGAAGCTGTGCACAGCACAAGCTCATGCTTTTATCTCTTGACAAAACTTTGGACCATAAAGTGGCCACTTCTGTCCATGTTTGGGTTAAATTCAAGCAAGCAAATCATCCCTGTCTTCATTGTTTTGACTGGAATAGGAACATTGGACAGGAGGGCCAGCAGCACGGAATTGTGGTTAAATGGCTTGGTTTGGATGAAACCTTGTACAAACCTTTGTGAGGGAGCAAAATACGGTACAAAAAAACTATTCACTTTTGCCTTTTAAAAATTATTTTAATTATAATTAAAATCGACAATACAGGTAGTCCTCAACTTACAACAGTTCACTTAATGACTGTTCAAATTACAATGGCACTGAAAAAGTAACATCCATTTTTCATATTTAGGACTGCTGCAGCATCCTCATGGTCACGTGATCAAAATTCAGGCATTTGGCAACCAATTCATATTTATGACAGTGTCCTGGGTCATGGACACTGTGATCAATGTGATCACTTTTCCTGACCTTCTGACAAGCAAAATCAATAGGGAAGTCAGATTCATTTAAAACCATATTACTAAATTAACAAATGCACTGAATCACTTAGCAACTATGACAAGAAAGATTGTAAAATGGGGCAAAATTCACTTAACAGTTATCTCACTTAACAGCATAAATTTGGGGCTCAATTGTAGTTGTAAGTATTTTATTACCCAGATTTATACCTTTTATTTCTCCACTTTGTAGTCCAGCTTTTCCGAACTAGTTGCCATCCAAAATTTCAGTTTGTTTCCAAACCTCTGGGAATTGTAGTCACTAAAAGTCTTCAAGATACCTGTTAACCTCCCAACATTTTGCTGTTTGGGGAATATGTACAATTTAATGTCAAGATAATGTTTTTATCAGAGTAGTTCCAAAGTCCTCATTTCCCGCCCTTCATATATGTTTATAAGTAGCCATAAATCCTGGGAATATCTTGTGTTTTTTACAGAAATATCTTTAACTATCCCTAACCCATTCATTGCTTTCAGATGCACGGATTCTATCAATCAAAAGAGAGTGTCCACTTGAATACCTTAATCAATTTTCTGTGGTAAGGGGTTACAAATCAAAGACACAATATGGTTGTATGAATAGAGAAGTGGAATTGCACAATAAAAGGCTGATTTAGAAGCAAGCAGAAACAATGAGTATTTCCAGGAGGGGAAATCTTGTGTAATCAACATATTGTGCAGTTATTCTGTATTTCTCCACTTAATAGTTTTTTTTTCTGCTAAGGAAACACAGAAGAGTTACATTTGGGAGATGATTCTGTCCATGACATCCAATAAATTTGTGATTACATAAATTGTGATTACATAATTAAAAATCTCTCCATATAAAAGTAACTTCTGGACATGGCTGGCTCACTGCCAGCTGAGGAGTCTCTTCAGTATTATCTTTGGTTAACAATCATATCCAGATAATCTCCCAAAAGAGAGAGAGAGAGATAAAATAGCAGCATAGTTGTCAGAAAGGGTCATCCAGCAGTTTGGGGAGAGGAATCATCAATATGCTAACAATATTCACTTTTACACCTCTGCCAGGAATTTAGGGAATGCTATATAGACATCCTCACTCCACATCTGGAGGTGATAAGGTTTAGGATGGTACAAAACAAATAGAGGATGATTCCTAGAAAGACAGATGAGTAGCTTTGTCCAGCCACTGTGGGGAGACAAGATGGCTTACTTGCTGATTCTAGAATAGGGGTCTCCAACCTTGGCGACTTTATGACTTGTCGACTTCAACTCCCAGAATTCTTCAGCCAGCATGAGCTGGCTGAGGAATTCTGAGAGTTGAAGTCGACAAGTCATAAAATTGCCAAGGTTGGAGACCCCTGTTCTACAAGAAATTTTTTTTAAAGAAAACATGTTTATTCTTTTATTACCAAAGATAAAATACAAAAAAAAAAGGAAAAAAGGAAAAAAGAGACTAACAAACAGCCAATACTAACAACAAATAAGGGGAAAAAACATTTTCAATAAAAATGAGTTTGTTGCAAGATTACATAAACAGAATCTTGCAAGTCTGAAAGCAGTTCTTCAGACTTTATTTCTTTATTTTTGTTTCTTTATTTAGTTTGTCAAGCATGCATGAAAAAACAAGTATAAGTATGAATATAACATATAAACGTATAAGTATAAATAGGTATAAATATATACATAATAAATGAGTATGAAGAAATGGGAACAGTTGGACAGGGATGGTAGGCATGCTGGTGTGCTTATGCACGCCCCCTTACAGACCTCTTAGGAATGTAGTGAGGTCCATGGTAGACAGTTTAAGGTTGAAGTTTTGGGGGTTTGAGAATGTAACAACAGGTGGTGAGTTTCAGGTGTTGACCATTTTATTGCTGAAGTTGTATTTTCTGCAATTGAGTTTGGAGTGGTTTACGTTGAGTTTATATCTATTGTTTGCCCGTGTATTGTTGAGGTTGAAGCTGAAGTAGTCACTGACAGATAGGACAGCAGACAATTTTGTGTACCAAGCTTAGATCAGACTGTAGGCAGCATAGTTCGAGGTTGTCCAGGTCCAAAATTTCAAGCCTGGTAGCATAAGGTATACTATTGTGAGCTGAGGAGTGGAGTACTCTTCTCGTGAAATACCTCTGGACTTGTTCAATTGTATTAATGTCTGTTGTTCTGTCTCTTGCACAGAGGTAGATTTATAGCTGTGCAGATGCAGAGAGATAACTCAACAAAGCTTCCATAACAAAGTTCATTTATTGGTACATCAGGTATCTTCATAACTCACATTTTTGATGAAGTTCTTCTTTAATGACTAATCCTTTGTATATCTGCCTTGTACGTGAAAGATGGTTATCTTCTAACCCATCTTGTAGCGATAGAAGGAAGATGCCATGAGGTAGAGAGTTCAGACAAAGAATGAGGAAAACTCCCTTAACCCACCAAGGGTCAATTCAGTGACCAATCAGGATTACAGATGTAGCCATGTGAGATGAACTACATTTCCCAGGATACCTTTAACTACATTTACCATGATGCATTCCCTTAAGGGGACAGTTCACAATTCCTAAGTAACTATCCAACTCCCATAGACTGGCTGGGACAGCACACTCCCCTCCTGGAATTGTAAATTCCACTATTGAAAGAAGAGGGGGAAAAAAATAACGATAAACTAAGATAAGCAGTAAACAATAATACTAATTGAATAGCATATGACTATATAGCTAAGATAAACAGTCTGCTATATAACTAAGAGAAAACAGCAAACATTGATAAAGCATCAAACAAAGCAAAGCATGCAAAGCTTGAGGTTCAATCTTCAAGTTCAGCCTCTTAGTGCAAGTCTGCTGGTCACCTCTGGGGGCCTTTTAGGGTGTACAGGTACTCTTGGCAGCAAAGGTGAAAGTCTGCTGGTCACCCCTAGTATCCTTATAGGGTTGGTACTCTTGCTTCCACGGTGTCAAAGGGCAGTTGTTGGAGAGGGTGTTGCAGAGGCATATGCCTGTGTAGAGTGTCTTAGTGGACAACTGGTGGTTGTTGGTGGCCATTTAGGATGTTCTAGCAAACGTGTACTGATCAGTGGTGGCCTTTGAGGCTGGAACTTCATTTTTGTTTTCGGTGTGCTAAATGGCATTGGAAGGCGGTTGGAATGGATGGTGCTAAGGTATTTGCCAGGGTTGCCAGGGGAGACTGCATCTGGGCATCACTGACAATTCCTATAATCCCCCATCCAAGTGGAGATTTGATGGCCACTGGGCCATCTACAGGACTGCCGACTGACTCGGAGAAGGGAAAGGCGCATGGGCCATTATTTCCCAGCAAGAGTAGGATATGAGACTCGGGATCTAGAGTGGGAAAGTGATGAGCAAGGTGCTGAAGGTGAGGCATGCTACTTATGACCTCAGGTGTTGCGATCTGACTGTGGTTGTTTGGTATGCCATTGCATTCAAATACGGGCAATAGTGGGAATCAGGTACTTCCATCTAATGACTCTATGCAAAGTCCAGTAGCTCTCCTCTCCGCTGTGCTTCTTAGTCTGTGGCACATTGATACAGTGAAGGGAAGTTTGGCCTTTTGCACTTCAAAGAGGTCGAAGAATGTGGGTCTGGCCAGGGTGCAGGTGCTTTGAGTGTCTATCCACATGTACATTTTTATGGCATCTTCAGAGTACACTTTGGCTAAACAGATGGGAAGACACGAAGGAGGGCATGGTGAGTCGGCGCACACTGCCTTGTGATTGACACTCACCACTGGCTCCAGGGGTGCCTCTGTAGCACATTGAGGTTCCTTGGTCAGGGGAGTGTTATGTGTTGTCTGCTGTGGTGGTTCAGAGTCTGGATGCAGAGCGGCTGGGTGCTCGTTGCTGTCAGCATCCGCATTGGCAATGGCATTCTGGCTCAAAAGCATGTGTTATAGATGGTTCGTGATTCTCCTCAGAGTACTTTGTGAGGAGGTCATGATCCGTTAACACATGCGCAGGTGGTGTCTCTTGCTGCTGGGTGTGGCTACCACATTCGTCTTGCCATACATCTGCATTAGAGTTGCTTGGAAGGTATGGCAGGAACTCTGCTGCCTGTGGATTGAGTGTGGCCACAGTGGCTGCTTGCATGCCTAGTTGTTGAGAAATCTTCTTAGTAAGTGGTGGTCCAAGTTGCTTGCCCTGTAGGTCTTGAGACCTTAGTGTAGGTTCTTTGTTTTTGGGACTGGAATCTCAGGTTTTAGGTTTTACAACAGCAATGTTTGGAGTATCATCTAGAGCCTGTGGTTGAGGGTCGCCCCTTCAAATCCTTGATTCTGGGAGACTGCCAAGTCACTGTACTGGTTTCGCCTGCTTGTATTGTAGCGAGTGTTGCTTATCCACATAGGTCTTGGCACATTTATCTGGGCTCTGTCTTTTCAACTCTTCAAGGTGGAAGTTGAGGGAGGAGGCATTGGCCGCCTTCTGCAATGTTGTGGCCCATGCTGTTTTTGCTGCTGTCATTCCTTGTTGTTTGAGCAACTAAACTTGGGCTTGAACTTTGGCTGCCTGTTGGTTGGCCTGAGCTTTGGCCAGTTCTACTTGTCATTGGGCCAATTCTGTTTTCTGCCATGTTACCTCCATCGTGAAAGATAAAACTGCTTTAGCTACCGCTGCTTTGATTTGAACTTCTACAGCTCAGTTGGAGTACCTTGCTGCTTTGGAGGCTTCTTTGAATGGTGGGAAGAGGGTGTTTGTGATTGAGGAGCTATATCAGATGTGGACTTCTCCCTCGGTGTTTGCTCCTCCTGTAATGCAACAAGGACTGCGGCCTGGAGGGAATTTCTGCCTTCCTGAACGCTGTCTTCATGTTCTTGGTTCACCTCCTTGAAGCACTGAATGTGTTCTTGGAAATCTGGGTCTTCCAGGTTCGACTGTATGTACTTGAGCTTACTTTCACTGTCTCTCCATCATTTGAGGTGCTCCTCAAACTCCATCTCCATCAGGAAGAGGGTCTCAAGGGCCAACTTGCTTTTGGGGGTGTCGCAGAACTTGAACAGCTCCGTCCATGCATCTGCATGACAGTGATACTGCCTTTCCCAATCCCCTCTGAAGTGTTTCACCGCGGGTGAGGTAAGCTTCCTATGCTGTCTGAGGTCGTATGCCTTCTGAGGTATTGTAGCTTCTCCAGAGGGTTGGACATCTAAAGGCAGTTGGTGGGAATCAGGTTCCATGTTTGCATCAAGGGTGGGTGGAGGATGCGGGTCTTCTGGTACATCATAGACATCTGTCATGGCTGAGGAAGTTGCCATGCTTCAAATTGGGAAAGGAAAAATTCTGGAAAAGTTTAATGATTTTTTGTGCAATTCCTTTTTTGTAATAGGGTACAATATACCTGCAAGCAGGTAGCAGAAGGTAGAATTGCTGCTGGATTTAACATTTGAGCAAGTAGGTGGCACTGCAGAGTCTGGGCAATGCTAGCACAGCACACAGTATGGCTGCTTCTAGGGTGTGGTGTGAGCTTGCACATAAGGGAAAAAAAGTTTTTTTGTTGACCACCAGAAGGGGGCAGTGGGCTGAAGAGAAAAGGAGGGGGGACCCCTTGCCCACTGTTGAAAATAAAATAAAATGACCTCACTGTAAATTTCTTCTTGACCACCAGATGGAGTGAGTAGGTTGTAGGTAACCTTGGAATATTGGAATTAAACTGATTAAATGTTCACAATAATTTCAAAAGGAGCTATTAATGCAAACACGTCTTGGAAACTCAGGGAGATTTTTCTTTGATTACCAAATGTAGCTTTGGGCTGCTTTAATGTTCAGAAAATCTTACAAAGTCCAGCCTAGCAGCCAAGCGGTTTCTTTTGAAAGTTGAGCAGAGAAGAGGGGGGTGGGTTAGAAAGCTCTTTGTTTGTAGCATGTGGGGAACTCCGGCCCCTCCCACCATGAAAACAGCATGTAGAGAGTTTAGGACAAAGGGGCCTGATTTTAATGATTGACTTCCTATGGAAACTTTAGGAAGAGAAAGATGGCAAATTGTCTTCAGTTGCTAAAATTATAGATTCAACTGTAGTAGTAAGGGAGAAGTAAGGCAGATGGGTCACTCTGACTCATCCCTTTGTTTTACAAATTGAGTTTTCCCAGTTAAGAGTTGAAATTTGAGACAAAGCACTTCTCTCACTGATGAGCTGTATTCGAGAACTGGTCTGGCCAAGGTTTTGTATGCCCTGGTTTGCAGTTCAATGCTACTGGAGAAAAAGTTTCACAAATATTTCTTGCCTACATCACTGTTCCTGCTCCTCTTCCTCCTGTCTGTCAAGGGTGTTCTCACACACGATTACACTCAAACCCTCTAGACCCGATTTCTGCATTGCCCTGTCCTGGGGCTAACCTTTGAAGACTGCACAGAAACTGCAGTTGATACAAAATGCAGCTAACCCATGCATTGGATAATATATTTTTTTATTTGTCTTTTTATCAGTGGGATCTAACACAGTTTTAAACTCCATCTTTCTTATATTGGCTTCTTCTGCCATACTAACAAGCTTTTATCCTATGCCATTTTGGGGGTATTATCCCATTGATAGACAGATGGACTGATGGGCAGTTTCAAGCCTCCTTATCCAATTTCTCTAGGTTGCAAACGAGTGATAAAACAACTTACAGGAGCAAGTGGATTTTCTTGCAGTGTTCAATGAAGCTTGAAGTATGCGCCCACATTGTAAGGATGCATACAACCTTTCAAACATTACTATTATTCTGCTATTCCTACAAGTCAGAAGAGTGGGAGGTGGTATATGCCATTCTATCACTATATAAATATATCAAATAGTCATTTGCCTTTCAAAAACAACCATATATGGAAGAAAAATGTACATACTTGATAGCAGACTAAAATGGACCCAGTGCAGAACTTGCATTAAGAGGCTACCCATTAAGGAAATAATTTTCTTGCCTTGCAAGTAATAGTTACAAAATCAGCTAAAACTCCTTAATCTCTCTACTTTGCCCCCATGCTCTCCCCTATAAAGCAAGAAGCATTTTCCTTAGTTTACCAACAAGACCAACTGCATTAGGATCCATTAATCTGTCAAATCATTATTTTTTTAACCTTGTTTAATAACATGAAATTTTTTTTCTACAGTAAGTGATATCTTTTTTGTTTTCTTTCCCTACTTTCCTAATCAGGATAATTGTATACTGTAGCATAATACAATACAATTGTATACTGTAGCATAATACAATATTTAGACTTAAATCTTATATGCATTAGTTTGAGAGCAAATCTCATTGGTCTCAACATAACTGTTATATTCTCCTCCATAGAGTACATATAATTGTTTCAACACCATAGTAATAATTAAGAAAACAGTACTATGTCTTCCAGCAATACTATTCTCATAAGATGACATACAAAACAAAAAATAAAAAGAAGGCAATTAAGTTTATATTTTTAAGATTTAATACCTTTATCTTATAGTCAGAAATTGGCATGGTCATTGAGTACTCAGAGAGAAAAAACCAAAATGGATTATGATCAACACAGTGGACAATCTACAAAAAATAATTTATTTTTAGTTTATTCTATAGCACATTTAACAAGGGTTTATGCCACTCTTATGATTTAATTTCACAAAAGAGTAAAATTTGACTTGAACCAATCTCCTAAATTTCAGAAGTCTCACCTTGAATCAATTTGAAGCAACATTTGGAAACCTGAAATTTCATGCCTCTAATCAACTGTCATTAGAAAATTACAAATGGCTGATTGTTTAAAACTTTGTTTTAAATGGACACATTTCAAATGTCAAACAGATAAGTGCAAGGTTTTGTTTTGTTTTTTGTCCAAGGGAAATATTTCCGGTTTTATGATAATAGGCAAAGCACACTAGTTCTATATTCTACATAATCATTTTAAGGAGTCTATTATGACTTCTCCTTCAAAACCCTATGAGTGGACAACTCAGGGAAACTATATAATTAGAAGACATGTTTGTTAATCCAACTCTTCACCCTCCCTAGCTTGACATATTCAAGGTATCACAAATCAAAAACAGTCTTTCTCTTTCTGTAGAAAAAAAAGTTATTGAATTAGTTTAGGCCTAAGTTAGACATAAAGGAGTCACAAATCTTTGAGAAGATCCAGGTTTGGTTCTGGCTGTTTAATGGTGAATCCTGCTTCATTTATGATGCCAAATGATGATCCAGTTTGACTGGAGGTTCAGCCAAAATCATAGTAAGCATCTAGCATTTTCCTATAAGTTTATTGTGTCACAAAAACATATACAATGGCTGTATTATGTATAATGCAGCTATTATAGACAAATCTTTAATCTCCAGATATCGTATATTAATGAAGCTATAAGATAGTAGGAAAAAAGTAGTAGGATATTAACATATTTTACTTATTGAAGATAGCTGCTTTATACAAAATTCTAGCCTTCTTCTGTGGTCATAATGGAATGCACAGAAAAATTCATGAATGTTGTACGTAAAACAGCCACGTGTCTTTATTAAATAAAAAGCTAAAAGACATCTAATGAAATCAATCAGAAATGAGTTTATAAAGACAATGCAGGAATGTTTATATAAATCTAACAGGAACTTTATTTCAAAGAATTATATCAACATGATTTAACTAAATTTAAACATTGACTGATTTAACAAAATGCTGAAAATTACTGAATAAATGGAATACTAATCAAGGAGAATGAAAACTAATTAATGATTTCCATTAATTACTGAATTAATGGAAACTAATCAAGGAGAATGGAAACTAATCAAGGAGAGAACCAACCTATAACTAAGGATAAATGTCCTGATAATTAGATCAATTTATCAGTGGAACAACTTTCCTTCAGAAGTTGTGAATGCTCCAACACTGGAAGTTCTTAAAGAAGAGATTGGACAACCATTTGTCTGAAATGGTATATGTTTTCTGCCTGAGCAAGAGTTGGACTAGAAGACCTGCAAAGTCCCTTCCAACTCTGTTATTCTGTTAATGAATTAAAAGAAAAATCTACAAAAAAGTCTTGTTGGATCGATATTTCCTTCCTTCCTTCCTTCCTTCCTTCCTTCCTTCCTTCCTTCCTTCCTTCCTATCCTCCCCTGTAATTCTCTTAATGGAAAACATAAAGAAAGGCCTTTGAATTTCTAAAAGCAATGGGCCTGTTCTTTATTTCCTCCAACCCCTATACCTAATATAAATCTAAAGATGGTTATTTCAGCATTACAGTCATCTATTTCACCTGTAAAAATTGACAATTCGTTTTTGCAAGACCAACATAAATCAGGCTAATGTAGTAAAAGAATAAAACTGAAATTTCTCACGAGTTGTGCTCATCTCCTGGTGATTAGATGATACTTCTCCATTGTGAAGTTGTTTGCCATTGCCTTCTTCCAGGATAGGGTGTGGTCCAAAAAAATCAGAAGCAGTGTGAATGAAACTCTACTCATTCTAAATGTAGGTTGCTATCCTAACTTTTTTTTCACCATACCCTGTGGATATACCATCCCAGGCTCCAGGATTGTTATTATTATTTTGTTATTTGGAGGAGGGCTTTCCAATCTAGGTGACAGCTCTCAGATTTCCTCATGGCTCCTCAAACAAGTATTCACTAGGACTGGCCTTGTTTAGCTTCATGTTCCAAAAGTTTCTTCATAACATTCCTAATTTGTCATTGTGCCTTTGGGTTATTACCAGTTTGTGATTCAGTGTATTAGGTATAACTGTTTTCCTTTGAAAAGAAAATCTTGGATTTACATGGACTTTATTTGAACTGAAGAAGTTGAAAAAAGTGTGTGTATATGTGTGTCTGTGTTGTTGCTATTGTTGTTGGAGTTTGTACATACTGACCCAGAAATGAAGCTTACTTGAATTTGTTGGAACTTATTCCTGCAGACTGCTGTCTTAAACTTTGCCTTTTTTATTTTAAACTTGTAAAATATATAGATTAGCATTTAGATTTCTTCTACATGTGAAAAGCAAAAGAATATATCTGAGATACTAGATGGGCAAAGACAAAAAAAAAAAAGACCAGTTATAACCTCAAACTTTTATATAAGAAAATTAGGTCAGGAAAAATATAATTTGTTATAATTAACTCATCTGTTCCCAATTTTGAGTGTATACGTGTACGTAGACCACATTAATTCACGTAGTGGTGGCTTTCTTGTTTTTGTTTTACTAAACTCTGGATGAAATGAACAGCAATTACATTCGGAAAATTTATCGTAGCAAGAGACAACATAGGTGCTATAAGATAAACCTTACTCAATATCACTGTCTCTGTCTATGTAGCACTGCAGGTGTTCTTGGGAGCAAACAGTTCTTGGATTTTAAAGAATGCTAAGAAAGGAAGAACCCTGACAAATTAGGTACAGATGCCTGTGACTGTTATGATTCCCCCTCCCATCCCACAATAATTTTTCAAGGTTAGTGCCATTTTTCATGGTTCCTCCCATTACAAAATCCTGGGATTTTGACTGCAAGGACAGGGCAGGCAGAGGGAGCCCAGTTTTAAAAAGTCTGGACAATTGAAATTTTGGCAGAGTCCCTGGAGACAATAAGAGACACAAATGCCTCCAAATGGACAGAGAGATTGGAAGATGTGTTTATATCAAGAAGAGAGTCTTGAGTAACATTACACATAGTAACTTTCTGCTACAAGTCGCATGCTTGGGGATGTATCGTATGGGTCTTAGTTTTTTCTAGGGAGGGAATATACTGTATATAAGCCGATCTCGCATATAAGCCGACCCTTAAAAAACTGCCCCAAAATGAGGAATTTTGCAAAAATTCACATAAAAGCCGACCCCCAAATCTTTTAACATCAGGCATGGGTATATTTTAATGAATTTTACCACTACAAATGCAAAGAAACTGGACACAAAGTTGCATGTGACGATTGCAAACATGAAAGCACTCACGTGAATGACTAACCAATCAGAGCGTGTTATGATCCGGTGGTAGAAAAAGCAAAATGGAGGCTCCCAGAGTAAAAAAAATGTGCTGTAGGTATGTATGACTGAATGGTAATATCGATGATATTGTGTGATCTGAGAAGTGGCGTCATGTCATCATGTCGTTTATGTGAGATCAGATTTATGCGCGTATAAGCCGACCCCCAAATTTGAAAAAAAAAAAATTGCATTTTAAAGTCGGCTTATATGCGAGTATATACGGTACCAAAAAGAAAAAAACAGAAAACAATATGGAATCTGACACTGATGTGACACTAAGGCCTTTGAAGGACAGACACTGCTTTTTGTAAATACATACATACACACACACACACACACAAACACACACACACACACACACATATATATATGTGTGTGTGTGTGCTGTTTAGCTTCCTTCGGGTATTATCCCACGTCATTGTAGTTCTGTTAAAGTTCATTGTAGTTCTGTTAAAGTTCATTGTAGTTCATTGTAGTTCTGTTAAAGTTGTAGCAACGTTTCAGCAGAATCTCATCTGCCATCATCAGGCTTCTGATGATATATATATATATATATATATATGCACAACGAAACCACCCAAAAATAATTTGCAAAAAGATGAATTCAGAGCGTTACAAACCCTGAAAAATGATAATAATATCATAATACTCCCAGCAGACAAAGGAAATGCCACAGTAGTAATGGACAGAAAAGACTATGAAACAAAATTGACAGACCTACTCCAAGACTCCACATACAAAGCTATAAACACAGACCCAACCACATATCTGGAAAAATTAACCAAGAAGAAAATTATAACCAGCCACATAAGCAAAGAAATCCAACAGACGATCATCCCAAGAGAAAAATCTTCTAGATGCCCCAAATTATACGGCCTCCCAAAAATACACAAAGAAGGCATACCTCTCAGACCCATAGTCAGCTCCATAGGAGCACCATTACAAAACCTAGCTAAATACTTAGCAAAACAACTACAGCCCCATGCTGAAACCGCAGCTTCATATGTAAAAAACTCATACCACTTCTTAGAAATGATCAAAGATCTACACGTAGAACAAGAAGATCTGCTTGTAAGTTTCGACGTGGTTTCACTATTCACTCAAGTCCCAATAAAAGAAACTCTTGAAATCATCAAAAATAAATACCAACCAGCCAAAGACCTCATGGAACTAACAGAACACTGCCTAACCAACACATATTTCATATACAAAGGACAAAGATAGAAGCAAATTGAAGGAGCCCCTATGGGATCACCACTGTCACCCGTCATTGCAAACCTGTTCATGGAAGAATTCGAATCCAGAGCCCTGGCTAATGCCACCCACAAACCCAAACTATGGCTAAGATACATCGATGACACATTTGTGATTTGGCCCCATGGAAAAGAAAACCTAAACAATTTCCTAACACACCTAAACAACACACACCCCAAAATCAAGTTCACCATGGAAACGGAAATAAACAAACAACTACCATTCCTAGATGTACTAATCTACAAAAGAACAGATGGCACACTGGGACACACCATATACCAAAAGAAAACACACACCAACCGCTACCTCAACGCCCAATCCCACCACCACCCAGCACAGATAAATTCTGTAGCGAAAACCCTAATTACCAGAACCAAATGCCTGGCAGATAAGACACATATAAAGACTGAACTATGCACCCTGACTGAAGTATTGACAGCCAATGGCTTCCACAAAAACAAAATCACCAACTTGATCCACAAAAACACACCAAGACATAACAGAGACCTAGAAGACCAACAGATCTATGGAACAGCTGTCTTGCCCTACATAAGAGGTACCACAGATAAAATCAGTAAGATACTACACAGGCATCACATCAAGACTGCCTTCAAAACAGACAAAAAAATAGCAGCCATCCTGAGGAACCCCAAAGACAAAATTGACCTGGAAAACCAAGGCATATACGAAATTCCCTGTACATCATGCCCGGCCACATACATTGGACAGACCAATAGAAGAATAAGTACCCGCCTAGAGGAACACAAAAATGCAGTAAAAAAGCTGGAACACACCTCCTCACTAGTCCAACACATGAAAACCACAGGTCACAACATCAACTTCAATGGCACTAAAACCCTGGCCACTATAGAAAACCCCAGCCACAGAATCATCAGAGAAGCCATAGAGATTGAAAAAAGACCTGACAGCATGAATAGAAGAGATTATTCCAGCAGACTGTCAATCATTTGGAAGCCTGCACTCTCAAATAGAAAGATCTCCATGCCACAAGCCAGGCAAACACCTGGGCAAAACCAGACTCTCTCTGAAAGCTCCAACCTAACCCCCCCACCATGCACCCAGGTGAAACCCAGCTTGCTAATAAAGAGCAGCCGTCCCTTCACATGCAGCCAAGCTGCACTGAAAGCCTCCAACACAAGAACAGACTGTTGCCAGCCAATCAAAGCCACAAAACAGACAGGAGAAACCAGGAACACCAATCAATCAAACTCCAAGTCCAATGAAATAGGTCCAGGCTCCCAGCCAATCAGAATGAACCAGCCTCAAATTTAAAACCAGGAGCTGTAAGACCCACATCCATACAGAAGCCTGATGATGGCAGATGAGATTCTGCTGAAACGTTGCTACAACTTTAACAGAACTACAATGACGTGGGATAATACCCGAAGGAAGCTGAACAGCATATATATATATGTTTTCTGAGGTTTTCGCAGGTATTTGTATGTGGATCTTTGGTTATTCAGGTTTTCTCCCGCATAAAATTGGAAGTATCTAGGCAACGTTTCAATGAAGTCTCATTCATCATCTTCAGGCTTGTTTCTTCGGCTCTGTGCTTCTCAGAGTAATGTGAGCTTGCAGCTGCTTCTTTCTTTTAACTGCTAGTGGGGGTGTGACTTGATTGGGTGGGGGCTTGACTGTGTTCTGATTGGGTGGGGGTGTGTTCTCATTGGTTGGGGGTTTGGCTGTGTTCTGATTGGTAGGGGGGTTGGCTGTGTACTGATTGGCTGGGGGTGTGTTCTATTCAGGTGGGGGCTTGGTTGTGCTCAGGTTAGTCTTAGTTGCTGGGGGATTTGAGCTGGTGAGCTGTAATCCTGTTGTTTAGCTTTGCATTCGTGGTCGTGCCACATCTTCATGGTGGGTGTCAGTTCGCTTCTTGTATGGGTCAGAGGGGTTTGAAGCGGGTAGTGGTGCAGCTGCGGTACAGCTTCTGGTCCGTGGTCGTGTCTCATCTTCTGTGTGGGTGTGAGTCTTTTTTCTACGTGGAAGTGTGGTGGTAACATCTTGTGTGGTACTCGCGGGTGTGGGTCTGGTGTCATTCTTCATGTTAGGTACTCATTTATTAATGAGGGCAGGTTTCCAAATGGTTGGTAGGCGGGAGGTATCATCTCGTTTATTCATGCTGTGTGGGCGTTTTTCTATCTTTATGGCTTCTCTGATTATTCTGTTGTTGAAGTGTTCAGTTTTGGTGATAGTTCTGGTATTTTTAAAGTCAATTTCATGTCCTGTGGTTTTGAGGTGTTGGACCAGGGAAGAGGTCAGTTCTTTTTTGATTGAGTTCTTGTGTTCTTCAATACGTGCACTTATTCTTCTGTTAGTTTGTCCTATGTATGTGGTAGGACAGGCAGTGCAAGGGATTTCGTATACTCCTTGGTTTTCTAACTCGATTTTGTCTTTAGGGTTTCTTAGGATGGTGGATATTATTCTGTTTGTGCAGAATGCTGTTTTAATGTTGTGTTTTTGGAGGATCTTGCTGATTTTGTCTGTAGTGCCTTTTATATATGGGAGGAGGGCTTTGCCGTTCTCTTGTTCTCTGTCTTGGCTTTTGGTTGGGGTTTCTTTTGGATTAGGTGGGTAATCTTTTTTATGGGAATCCATTGGCTGTTAGTACATTAGTGAAAGTGTGTAGTTCAGTTTTTAAGTGTTGTTCGTTGCCTAAGCATTTTGTTCTGGAGATGAGTGTCTTGGCTACGGAATTGATCTGTGCTGGGTGGTGGTGTCATGTCCTCAAAGCCACAGGACATAAAATTGACATTTGGAAACCCGCTCTCATGAACAAATGAATACCTAACATGAAGAATGACACCAGACCCACACCCATGAGAGCTACACAAGATGCTACACCCCCAGCCAATCGGAACACAGCCAACCCCCCAACCAATCAGATCACAGCCAGGCCCCCAACCAATGAAAACACACCCCCAGCTAATCAGAACACAGCCAAGCCCCCACCCAGTCAAGTCACACCCCCACTGGCAGTTAAAAAGAAAAAACAGCTGCAAGCTCACATTACTCTGAGAAGCACACGGCCGAAGACACAGGCTGGAAGATGACGAATGAGATTTCGTCGAAACGTCGCCAAAATACTTCCAATTTTACGCGGGAGAAAACCCGAATAACCAAAGATATATATATATATATATATATATATATATATATATATATATATATATATAT
>BLBF01000003.1:55461116-55477593 GCA_015471245.1 Laticauda colubrina | reverse complement strand
GATGCACAGGGAACTTTGTATATGCCTTGGTTTTCCAGGTCAATTTTGTCTTTGGGGTTTCTGAGGATGGTTGCTATTTTTTTGTCTGTTTTGAAGGCAATCTTGATGTGATGCCTGTGTAGTATCTTACTGATTTTATCTGTAGTACCTTTTATGTAGGGCAGGACAGCTGTTCCATAGGTCTGTTGATCTTCTAGGTCTCTGTTTTGTCTTGGTGTGTTTTTGTGGATCAAGCTGGTGATTTTGTTTTTGTGGAAGCCCTTGGATGTCAATACTTTAGTCAGGGTGCATAGTTCAGTCTTTATATGTGTCTTGTCTGCCAGGTGTTTGGTTCTGGTAATTAGTGTTTTCGCTACGGAATTTATCTGTGCTGGGTGGTGGTGGGATTGGGCGTTGAGGTATCCCTCTGATACCTCCAGCTCAAACACACCCCCACCAGGCACCCAGATGAAACCTAGCTTCCTGATAGATAATAGCCGTCCTTTCACGCGAAGCCAAGCTGCACCGAAAGCCTCCAACACAGGAACACAGTGTTGCCAGCCAATCAAAGCCACAAAACAGACAGAAGAAACCAGAAACACCAATCAAACAAACTCCAAGTCCAATAAACACAGACCAAGACTCCCAACCAATCAGGATGAAGAAAAAAACCATCCTGGCACAACAATAGGCTAGCCTCAAATTTAAAACCAACGACTGTGAGACTCTGACCCACATACAAACTCAATACAGAAGCCTGATGATGGCAGATGAGATTCTGCTGAAACGTTGCTACAACTTTAAAAGCACTACAATGACGTTGGATAATACCCAAAGGAAGCTGAACAGCATTTACTTTAATTATTTTTGTGCCTTTGAATCAGTCATAAATCCTGATGTTTGCCTTTACTACTCTTTGTATTTTTCTTGGAAAGATTTTCAGAAGTAGCAAATTCTTTACCATTTACCATTACTTTAAGAAAGGGAGAGGGAGGGAGAGGGAGAGAAATCCAGCTGGCTGGATATAGGGTACAGTTAGAACTCATGGTTTCCTAAGTTCTGGCCTGGTGTTTAAACTCTATGCCAGGCTAGCTCTAATCCAGCTTTACTGTGGATTTATTTTTAAAAGAAAGAAATTGGATAATTTCTGATTTAAAACAGTGCTTTCTTTCCAAGATATGCTCAAGACCACAAATGAATGATTCTATCCAAAACAGTTTTTAATTCTCAAATACTGCTTTAATACTTAAGTCATGGTGCCTTATTTATCCAGAACAGATTTTATTTGTAAGACTTGCTTTGGGGCTCAAATAAATATTTTTTTCCCCAAAACACTATTTCAAAAAATCGAATAGTTCCTTTTATGCTTAGACTGAAATCCAAGCAAAAATATATGAAATGAAGTTATATTTGGTTCCTCATATTCTGCAGAGGGCGAGGGGCTTATGAAGTTACCATAAAATAAAAAAGACAAATGATTATTTTAGCATTCTCAGGGCCAAATCTAAATTCCTCTGCAAGTAGGCGAAAAAAGAACTTCCTTGAAAGACATTTAATTTTGTAATGAAGTGGTCAGAAAAGTCCTCAAATTGGCTGCATTGTTAAGCAGTCACACAAACATGAAAATCTTTTAAATGCTTATGGATGCCCTTAAATGTCATGACATGCTTCAGTTATGACAAGTCTGATGGTCTGTGGAGATTCTCAGTCATCCAAGTCATGGTTACCCCAAAGGCCTCAGAATTGAAAAAACTTATTGGATGAGAAGCGAAATGTCTTCAAGGAATAGCAAAATCCAGTTATCCTTTGAAAAAGTATATTTGGGGTGACAAGTTTTTTTTTTTTGGTGCCTGGAACAGAAGTGCAAGTGGTCAGGAATGAGTGGAGCTAACCTTAAGAAAGGAGAAGGAATGTGCAAGCCATTAAGAGTGGACTTCTGTCCTGGGAAAGAGAAAAGCACAAGGAAAACACCCTGACTTGATTTTGTATATGCAAGTAAGTCCGTTGACTTAGAACCACAACTGCGCCCAAAATTTCTGTGGTTAAGTGAGTTTTGCCCCATTTTACAAACTTTCTGGCTATAGTTGTTAAGTGAAGCACTACAGTTGATATGTTACAGTTGTTAAATACAGTTGTTAAGTGAATCTGGCTTCCCCATTGATTTTGCTTGTCAGAAGGTTGACAAGCAAAACAACCGTCATAAGTATATCAGTTGTCTAGCATCTAAATTTTGATCACATGATCATGGGGATGCTACCAAGATTGTAAGCATGAAAAACTATCATAAGTCATTTTTTTCAGTTCTACAGTATTGTAACTTTGAACGGTCACTAAATGAACTGTTATATTCACCTTATCCTCCTGGATAAGGTGGGACAGAGTGAAATTTGGACAGAATTTCAAGATTCTATTATTCTGTCCTTCCAGGCCCTTGCCTACCTCAAAGAGCTGATATCAGGGATCCATCCATCCCCAAACATGGAATTTTTTTGGTGCTTTCTAAATAATGTCTGGGAATCTCAATGGGGCATCAAGTTGGGGAAAGCTGCCTTATGAATCATTTAGTCACAAAACTAGTTTGTAATTAAAGATGGGGAAAGTGAGACATGGACCAATATGTAACTTCTAGGTAGCTCAATTCTGTCTATGATATGTTTTGCTATGGAAAGCTAATGTCACCAAATATAAAACATTTTATGTTTATCTGTTGGATATTTGTGATAAAAAAGCAGCCCAAGAAGTCAAAGGAAAAGCAAAGATGCATGGCAAGATGATTTATAACAACCCATAAAATCCCATGGTTAAGCAGCACAAGTATCCCTGAGGAAAGTCAATTGTGGTATTAACTCATATCCAAATGGTGTTTGGATCGACTGGATCTGTAGCCCTCATGTATACGATAGCAATTATATGTATCTGAAAAAGACTTTCAGCACATTGGTTGCTGAACGGAGGGACTTTTTAATACACGCACAGAATCATGAGGATCTTAGGTAGAGACTAATATTTGGAATAGACTCTCCTGCTCGAGCAGGGGGTTGGATGAGATGACCTCCAAGGTTCCTTCCAACTCTGTTATTCTTTGAAATGTTTAAGTTAATCCTAGCATTGTAGATGGGATGATGTGAGAAAAGTCAAGAGCTGGCACGAAAGGTTCAGAATGTCTTGCTCTTCACAAGTGGGGGAGACTAGGGAGGCATTTTGACTCAAGGCCTGGCTGGTACTGTTTGTGTAGCTCTGTCAGTGTGAGAATGTTTCTCTTTATAAGGAAGCCTTTTCTTCTTAATGTGATTCATATCCACCTAGAGTTCAGCCAATGCCACATTACTCAGAGATACTTCTGATACCTTTGTAATTTATGGTTTTGTTTTAGGAATAGGCTCCACTCTTCTCACTGAAAAATTATGTGAACCATTGGATGCCTAGATGGAATTAAATGGCTTGGTGGGGAAGTTGAAGAATTCTATGCATGTTTGCACTGATAGCCAGAAGAAAAGGAGACTAGGATCAAAGGACTAATTTCTCAGCTATTTATTCCCATGGAGCAGATAACCACCAAGAAACCTCTTCCAACCTTATGCTAGGATTCAGAAGGTTTGAAGAACACCTCCCAACTGAAACACAAGTAACATTGACATATGATCACAAGTGAGCTCAAAATGTCTGTTGCTAAAAAAAAGACAGCTGTTAAGTGAGTTTTTGCCCCACCTTATGACCTTTCAAGACACAGTTGTTAAGTGAATCACTGAAGTAACACAGTTAAATCTGGCTTCCCTGTTCACTAGGATTGTCAGAAGGCTGCAAAAGTTGATGATTCCAGGATATTGCAACTGCATTAAATACGTGCTGGGTGCCAAGTGTCCAAATTCTGATCATGTGACCATGGGGATGCTGCAATAGTTACAAGTGTGCAAACAGTCAAAAGTCACTTTTTTCAATACCAAATGGTCACTGCATGAATTGTTTTAAGTTGAAGACTACCTGTACAGCCTGTAAAGTCAGGAAGTTGTTCCTCAAAATTTTGCATTAAGATAGGGGAAATACCTTTAAGAGGGAGGAAGCCTTGGGCAGTGACTCAGCTTATGCTAGGCATATTTACAAATCCATTTAGTACTTATGTTGAGGTAATTCCTCGTTAGGAGAATGAGTGCACACAGGGAGACGTAGTGATGTTGAATAACATACGACCAGCACACAGATACACTGAATAATAAAATGTAGGTTTTACTTCCAGTAAATGGTTAAACAAAGTCCAACAAGCAGTCCAAGTCATACATGGTTAAAGCAATCAGTATTCAGTCCAGGGATAATCCAAATAACAAAGTCCAGTATCATAAACAGTTCAGTAAATAGTCTTACAGCAATCCAAGAAGAATGACGATCAGCAACAGTCAATAGGGAAAATGCAGGAACCAAAAACAGCGAACAACAGAACATTGACCAACTAGCAACTAACAACTACAGAACATCAGCCCAGGTTTCTGGCTCCATCTTATGGCCATTTGAGGAACCACACCCAATTACAATTTTAGCATTCCCTTCAAGAGACAGTATTAAATGTCTATCATGGTTTATATATTTCCAACCCAACTGTTAGGTGACTATCAATTCCTAACAACTTTCAAGGTAAAAAATTACCAGGGCAGCTCAACTTGTACCACATTATCTAAATCAGGGGTCGCCAACCTTTTGGACCTCAGAGACCACCAAACTCATAATTTTAAATCCCAGGGATCACTAACCAGTTCTGTGGGTGTGACCTAATTTGTGGGTGTGGCTTTGTGGTCATGTGATTGGCTGGGCATGGCTTGTATGTATATATTATAAATATTTGTATAAATATTGAATTTTTTTATCAAAAAAGAGCAACTTTTACCCAAAATCTGGCAAAGCAGGCAGGCAGATTGAGTTGCTCACAGAATCATTCAGTGATCTATCTATCTGTCATTGGCTAGCTCAGTCTGTCACATAAAATTTGCTTGCCAAGAGTCTGCACTGAATAATAGAATATTCAGTCCTAAGGGAGGTTTGGCTGTGCTTAAAAGCAGAGCCGAAGATCTAAAGACTAGCTAGAAAGCAAGAAATCCAACCATTTCCTACTTCCTAGTAAATCAAAATCTCCCAACACAGCAGAACAGCTGATGGTCAAAAAAGAAAAAAGAAAAAAAAATAGCAATTTAGCAGGCAAGTTTGCCAGGTAAGGAGTGAGTGGGCGGGGAGGGCTCCCGCGGGCCATGTGGGCAGCGCAACCTTGTGTTCCTGCACAGTCTGGATTAATTGCTTTGGGGGATGCTCTGGGAGTGACATTTCTCTGCGGCCCATCAAAAATTTTTTGCTGGCCACCAATGGCCACGGCCCACTGGTTGGCAACTGCTGATTTAAATGACTTTATCTGGTGCTCGGAAGTCTTTGCATACTTTCTGACTTCCTCTGTCTGAGGCAGAGGTCTCTGAATTTGGCAACTTTAAGACATGTAGACTTCAACTCCCAGAATTCCAGTTAAAGTCCTCAAGTCCTGCAGTTGACAAATTTGGGGACTCCTGGTCTAAGGTATATGTGAAGTGCTGAAATAACTATTTATTTTATGTTTTTCTTTTTATCCCACCATTATTATTTTTATAAATAATTCAAACCTATCACCATAGATATGGTGAACATATCTAATACTCCTTACTCCTCCTCATTTTCCCACAACAGCAACCTTGTGAAACTGACTGACCCAAAACAACTTTGTCAGTATGAGCCAATTTTTCATGCCTTAAGTTGGACAAGAACTCATTATCTGGTTTTTAGGCTGATGCCTTAACTACTGAGACCAAAGTGCCTCTAGGGTTACCTGTTACATTATCAGTCTTCTCTGTTAAACATAGTTTGGGTATTTACCTGAAAGCACTGCTACTTAACAGGAGTTTGTATCACAAAGAGATGCAAGTCAAAGTCATGAATAATTTCATGATAAAGTTGAATGTTGATATAATGATATATACCATGTTTGCAATTTAGGTGAAGGAAATGTTCATTTTTGCATTATTGAAGCTCCTTGTGACTGTGATAGTTGAAAAATTGCCTCAGAGCAAGATAAATTAATAAAATAAAAATAAAAAAAAGTTTCCTTCTATTTTGAAATGGGAAATATGTTAAAACTAGATCCTATTTAAAAACAAAAAATACCTCAAACTCCTCTCTAAAACCTGGTAATTCTGCTCTCCTGTGTGATACAATCCTACCTAATTTTCAGCTTTCAACTCAGATTCCCATTTTTAGCATAATTCTTAGCCACTAGCAAGTTGTCCAAAACTTGTTTTAGAGCCTGGCTTTCATTATAAAGAAAGTTTAAATCGAATTAAATCGATAATATTGATTAGCTCAAAGGAAAGTTGGGCCTAAATTGGTCTGTTCTAAGATACCTCCTCTTGATTTGTCAGATAATGAATGAAACCTCCTTGATTACACTTGGTAAGTTAAAGGTGAGGACATGTTGCTATCAGCAAAACCAATTACTGTAAGAGGAGAAAAAAAAATTCATTAGGCTGACTTTTGGCAATTCCTGGGGTATTTAATTTTAAACCTCCCAAATTAAAAATTTGGAAAGCAATTAAAAAATAAAGCTACCTTGATAAAGGTAAAAGTAGAAGAAGATAGTCAAACCAGAGATCTAAGTATTTTTGTGTTCCTGATGGAATAACAAATACCAAAAATGGACCTCCTCTGTAATCCAGATAAAGATGCCATGCCTTGCTCAACATAGGTTTTTGGCAAATAAACCCAAAGGCAACCATGCAGCCCCTCTGCCTTGTCTCTGCATTGAAGCTTTCGGCCAACTCCAACCACATCTCTCCTGAAACAGCCACCTTCAACCTTCACACACCCAGTTGTGCAGCCCAGATGGAATAAAAAAGCAAAAGCATTAAAAAAGAAACAGTCACAGTGGCACAGTGGTTAGAATGCAATACTGCAGGCTACTTTTGCTGACTACCGGCTACCTGCTATTTGGCAGTTCAAATCTCACCAGGCCCAGAGTTGACTCAGCCTTCCATCCTTCTGAGGTCCGATCCAGATTGGTGGGAGAAAGAGGTTGACTCTGTAAACCGCTTAGAGAGGGCTGTAAAGCACTGTAAAGTGCTATATAAGTCTAAGTGCTATTGTATGTATATTTTATTTGTCAAGCGATTATAAGATAACATTTTTTGTTATTGCTCTAAATATGAGAATAAGGTTATTGTAGTACAAGAGGAAGAAAGAAGGGTAGTGAGAAGCAGCTTCTTGATAATCTTAACAAGAGGTGGCTCCCTGTTTTGGGGCTTTGCCACTCCCTCAGTCAGTATTCATCCAAATATACATTAGTCAGATGTGAACCTGGTGCTCTTGGCTTTTATTTTAATTAAGGCTTGAGGCTAAGTGCTGGACAGGAGGCCCTCTAATATTACCGAGTTTTTCATGAGATCAGCATCCCCGGAGAGCATGAAAAGTCAGAGAACAGCCTTTATTGTTTGGGGGGAAAGGGAATAGTTTTATTTTCCCCTTTGCTCTGGCAAGCTGGAAGTTTTTAATTACCTTCCTGGCTCTCCTCCTAAATCTCTATTAGATATCTACCTTGTCAGGCAAGCAGCACTGGCTATGTTCCTAAATGATTAAGCAGAGTTTATCAAAGATTCGACAAAATTACAAGAGAATACAAAGCTTGATATTCTGCACTATTTAAAGTTATTTACAGAGTGTTCAGCATGAACATTTGTGCAAGGCGGCTTGAAGGCTTTAATATATAACTAAATCAAAAGTCATCTTCACAATCCTGTAGATGTTTAGCCATAAAGGAGCCACCAATAAAACAAGACCAAAGTATAGGTGTCAATATTCCAACTCTTGAATTGCATTTTAATAACAAGGTGATTAAGATCAACCCTTATTTAAAATAATTCTCTGAGATATGAATTATCCATTATATACTTATATAAAGCAACTTTGGGTAGAATTCATTATAAGATCATAGGAAAGTAATTTCAGATTGCTTAAAATAATCCTCTATTAGGGCATGACGTTCAAGCTTATTATTCCAGAGGTATTGTAAGTACCTAATGCAACTTTTATTAACTTCTTACAATGTCCAAAAGCTTTCCCAAAAATAAAAATGCCTTGGTGTGACATTGATCACATTTCAAATTGTCTAAGAATTATTTCTGATTTATATTCTTTCTGAATCAATTGTTAGGTATTTAGGATGCATTTTTTTTTCTTATTTTCTACTTCTTCAGTATTTTGTATGTACCACAGTATAAAGTGTTTTGGTTTCTTCTCCCCCTTTCCTTTTTTAAAATTTTGATAATCATTAGTTTTGAAGTTACATATTCATTAAGATTTCATTCATAAAGTGGGTGTATATGTGTATTTGTATGTTCCTTTTGTTAATGAGTTGAGCACAATAGGTTCATATACAAAAATAAATCTAAACAAACTAACCTGGCCCTATAAGAGCTTCAGTAAGAAACCTTCCTTTATCAGTTCTTCTTCCTAGTCTTTTTTTTTTTTTCGATTCAATTTTTAATTCCCTCTGAAACTTTCTACTGCTGCTACTTTCTACTGCTTTCGACTCACAGTTAATTCTAGATCTTCTTCTGACTGGAGAACAAATGAAAACAGAAATATTTTTTTCCCAAGTATCTTCTACTATTCTACATGGATGTTTCCAGAAAGTCACTAGGAGATGAACTTGACAAGGTGGAGATTTTACTTAATGTGTTCAATCTTAAAATAAAAAAAAAATCTTAAATACCTTTCTTCTATAAACAAAGAAACAGACAATACATTTTGGGAGAAGATCTGAGTTTCCCTGCTTGATTCTATTGGGTCTCCATGACTCTCAGGTTCCAAAAATTCACCCTCTGGAAAGTGTAACCCCCAACAGTGAAGAAATGTCTTCTTTGTAAACAAAATAAATATTTCTCTGGCAATGTAGATGCCTGTGTTAAGTGAAACACCAACAGGTCCTCACTCCAGAAATAATCTCATCACACACTGCAAAATTTCCAACGTGTTATGGAATTAAAATGTGTTTTAGCAAGTTCTGCTCTAGAAAACAACTACTTCAATAAACGAAAAGGGGGATAAGAAACTGGTTTTGTTCCATAATTTTGCTATATAGAGAGTTTTAATTATTTCAACTCTTTCTGTTAACCTAGTTGTCAGAAAACTCACTGTGTTATGTCCAACCATGCATGGAACAAAAGATACAGCATATTAGGAAGTTAAGCTCCAGAGTCAGCTGAACGGGAATACAAGTGCCAACATCCGTGACATCACTTGAGTCCCACTATTTGGTACCCAATCTTCTGTTGCATTGCTTTTCAGTTCAGCCAAGGCAATAAACGTCTTATTGAATCTGCCTATGGCTTCCACTAAATAGGCCCCTGAACTTTCCATGGTAATGGAGTATGACACAAGGCAGAGAGAATAATAAATAGGATTTTCCCATAAGTCAAAACAATTCTGTGCTGGCTTAAGTTTGGAAGTTCAAAAATTGAGAAGCACAATTGATTTTCCTGTGTTCGTGGACTGGTTTTCAAAGACAAAGAGTTCTGGCTGCTAACCACAAAGATTTGGAAGGCTTTGAGAGGAAATGATAAATTAGGACTTAATTAAGTATCATTGTTTTCCAGGGACCCTTGTTTTCCTTCTTTGGGTTTCCCAAGGAGGAAAGACCTGAATATCAGGCAAAAGCCAGTTTGTCCCAGGACTGTTCTTCTGTTATCATCTGAGCAGTGGTGTTCTAGAGTGGTGGTTCTTAACTTTTTTGAAAGAATCACCCCCTTGAGCCATTAAGGAAGTTATCATCGCCCTCCTCCCCCAACATAACATCTCACTCGCAACACAGGGAAATAATACTTCAATTTATGCAAACACGTTTTTTGTTTTCTTTAAAATTGTCATCAGGACATATTGATGCAAATAATTTATTTCCAGTCTTTTTCCCATATCTCAACTGTGTGAAAAATTCTTATGCCACCCATCACTTTACTCCCAAACTTCGTGACACAAGTATTTCATTATTACCTTATTTATTCAAGACACTTAAATGCAATGACCACTGAAAACAAAATTCAATTGCAAGAAAATGAAATGCCCGAAAAAGAACAGTAACATTTAATGATTTAATTACAAGTGAATTTTAAGATGCAAAAAGAAATATAAAAAGGGCATAAGAACGAACCACAATGCAGGAACTAAGAATTTCAAGATGAAAACTCTGAAACTAAATTAAGATTCGAGGAAAATATATATTGATGCACACTGTAAAAAGAGTTAAAAAGAAAATTTTTACAGAAGGAAAGCAACAAAAATTAGAGTGACAAATTTAATGGGTAGAGTGAAAGAGGCTGCTGCGCAATGTGCATGAAGATGAGCAATGCGTATTTACATATGTACGGCGTTCTGTACTGAAGTTAGCTGGAGGAATATTTTAAAACACAGTTCACTCCACTAATAGCGAGCGATCTGATGTTTTTGTACAATAGATATGCAGCGGTTCACTGTATGAAAAAAGTCTCAAAAGCGTCCCCAAAACTTCTCGCTCCATTGCTCCCATATCACACCCCTTCTGTTCCTTCGTCCCCGCATCACCCCTTTTCGTTCCATCACCCCCCTGAAAAATGAAATTGCCCCCTGGGGGTGATATCGCCCAGGTTAAGAACCACTGCTCTAGAGTGATTTCTCAGATCCTAATGGCTGATGTTGAGGCCAAATAAAGGAAGGGATACTTTGCTTGAATGAAAGTAGCACATAAGCAGTGTCATCTGCAGAGGAGGTGGGAGGTTCATATGTATCAAAAAAAAAAGGCAAGATGGCACCTATTTGTACATGTCAGCAAAAGGAAAGGTGGCAGTGGTTGGGTACCAGTTCTGTGGACGTGGCTTGGTGGGCATGGCTTGGCTTGGTGAGCGTTGCAGGGGAAGGATACTGTAAAATCTCCATTCCCTCCCCACTCCTGGGGGAAGGTTACTCCAAAATCCCATTCCCTCCCCACCCCACTAACCTGCTTTCCAGCTCCACTTACCTGTGCAGGGCAACAAAAAAAGACCCAGCCGATCAGCTGGGACTCGGGAAGCAGAGAACAGATGGGGGTGGGCCCAGTTAGAGGTGGTATTTTCCGGTTCTCTGAATACTCAAATGTTCTGCTACCGGTTCTCCAGAACTGGTCAGAATTTGCTGAATACAACCTCTGGAAGGAGGTTACATTGTGTTCCTACTTGCCCCATTTTGTGTTTTTGATCCCTCCAGCCAATGCTGTTTCACAGGGTTTTTTTGTTTTTTGTTTTAGGAATGATGTGGCAGTAGGTCAGCCCGGCCTCTTAAAACATCAAATCCGAGCATTGGAGCACTCCTATTAAACAGACAGCTTGTACCAGACACGAGGCTAAGCAGCAGGAAAGAGCCCTTGACATCTCAATCTGCCTCCTCTTGAATCAGGAATTGCATTCTTGTCCATATGGGCCTCCTTTTCAAACTTTCCCATTTTCTTTCTTTACTGTCCACATGCCAGAATGGGAAATTAATTATAAATTATCTCCTACACACTGGATACTGATAATTTTGGTGCTTGTCCTTTTCTTTACCCCAAAATTGCAAAACTTCCTTTGAAAGTTAGCCTTTGCTTTTTAATAGGTAATTCTAAAAATTCAGGTACTTTTAATTAGTTTTTGTTTTTCTTCCTGAAGTCTAGCTCCTTTAGTACTAGATTTCAAGATTTCCCTTTCCCTTAGATATTCCCAAATACAAGAATTTCTTTCATACCAAAGACAGAAAATTTTGCTGGAAACTTTCCTTATTTTTTGGTAGTAGAAAATGCAATAGTGATGAATCCAATAATTATTTGCTGCCTTTTTATTCATCCAAATCAGCTTTGTCTACAAAAGTGACTGATAATGTTCTGTATAACTTGGAAGGTTCCAAGTAGTCTTTTCTGATTGGCCAGAAAGGCCAGTAAAGGATTGGTTCATTAGGAACCAATCCAAAAAGCCGCTCAAAGGCGGCAAAGTTAAAATAATGTCATTGGCTACAAGCCGGCAGGCAAGCCTCTATATAAAGGGCTGCCGCGGCTTGAGCCAATGTTCCGCTACTGTTTGCTGTTAACTAATAAAGAGTTATTTGTTGGAACCCAGTCTACCGCGCGTCTTTTCCGGACGGAACACTGGTGACGAGGATGGGATCGTCCAAAAGCAGAGACCGAGCACGCGTCGAGAAAACAACCACGCTAGACGAAATGGCTGGTAGCAACGCGCCACCTGCACCTTTTAACCCCAATGAAGAAGATTGGGAGTCTTATATCGATCACTTCCTGATGTTTCTAGAGAGCAACGAAATGGAGGAAATGTTGGATCAGCAAAAGAGGGCTGTCTTCCGAACACATTGTGGGCCAGCCGTGTTCATAATGGCAAAGGCATTGGCAAAGCCCAGAGACGTGAAACAGATGACCTGGTCTGAACTTAACCGAATGCTAAAGGCTCACTATGCACCGGTTGTCTCAAATCTTATTAAGAGACACGAGTTTTATAAAAGAGACCAGAGGGAAGACGAGACCATTGCAGATTTTGTGGCAGCTCTCCGCCATCTGGGACGAGCCTGCGAGTTCCAGAGTATGGATGAGGCCACAAGAGATCGTGTCGTGTTAGGTCTAAAGGACAATACTTTGCAAAGCAAACTATTAAACAGACCTAACATAACTGTGGCAGAAGCAATCGCGGAAGCCACCGCCGCAGAAGCCGCAAAGAAATCAGCGGCCACAATGAAACTGATGAATGCCAATACTGACAACGACCCTACCCAGAGGGAAGAAGCAAGCTGCCACAACCACACACCACGACGACCTAGACGAGTCATCAGAAATGGAAGAAGATGACGATAAGGTCCATCGCCTGTACGCAAACCAAAAAAGGTGTGAAAGAAGAAGAAAATGGCAGGAATGTGCTGGTTGAGGAGAAAACCACCCCCGAGCCAAGTGTAGGTTCCTTAATGCCATCTGTCGGGTTTGCAAGAAGAGGGGACACATCGAAAGAGTCTGCCACAATCGTAAGAACAGCAGTCCTAACAGACACGGTAATTCACCACAAAGAACTGCCCCGAGGCAAGCCGATAGAAAATGGGAGCGCAGCAAGGGAACTAGCAACCGAGAAAAAACTCACCAGACTGTCATTATCGGAAGCGCACAGACGGAAAGTGGGAGAAAAGTCAAAATTGTAGTGACCATTGAAGGAAGCCCTTGTGAAATGGAGGCCAATTCAGGATCTTTCCTCTCAATGGTGTCTTGGAACACAATCAGGTGGTTGGTTCCAAACATAAAAAAAAAGAACTCAAGAAACAAAAATTAATTCTCAAAGACTACCAGGGAAATAGAATTCCCATGGTAGGTCTAGGACACTTCAAAGTCACTTACAAACAACACTTACGGTTAGATGAAACCAATGGAGGTAGTCCAAGCGAAAGGGAAGCCGTCCTGGAAGGGGCCAGCCAGGCCAGCTCAACCAGCCTGGTTGAACCAGGAGGGAGCGGCAAAACCACCGGCCTGAGCAACTCAAGCGGTAGCAGCAATGCTGACTCACCCTTCCAGGTGGTTCCATGGAGACGAGCCGGTGAGACAGCAATCCCGATTGAACTGCTTGAAGTCCTAGGCAAGAATGAGCCGCACAGGTCAACTAGGACGAGAAGAAGCCCCACCTACCTGCATGACTACGTCACTCACGTAGGACTGAACTAAAGGGGGAGGGGTGTTCTGTATAACTTGGAAGGTTCCAAGTAGTCTTTTCTGATTGGCCAGAAAGGCCAGTAAAGGATTGGTTCATTAGGAATCAATCCAAGGAGCCCCTCAAAGGCGGCAAAGTTAAAATAATGTCATTGGCTACAAGCCGGCAGTCAGGCCTCTATATAAAGGGCTGCCGCGGCTTGAGCCAATGTTCTGTTACTGTTTGCTGTTAACTAATAAAGAGTTATTTGTTGGAGCCCAGTCTACCGTGCATCTTTTCCGGATGGAACAGACAACATTGAGAGAAGCCTGTGAATTGATGTCTTTTCTTCATTCTGATTCACACTGTACCATAAATAATAAAGTGGCTTGATGAGCATTTGTTCAGTGTGTGGTGTGAATCCAGTCATCATGGCTTATTCTATAAAACTGTAGTCTATGACCTAGTGCAATGTTCAACTAAGTACAATTAACAGGCAAGTAAAATCACAGGTAGAAATCGGTAGACAAAAGGTTCTATTTTGAAAGCGCTTCTTTAAAAATGTCTGAGCCAAAATAAAGCCCATGTCACACTGCACCAATGGATGGAAAGAGGATGGAAAACGGAGAGAAACACTTGCTATCCGGTGGTTAACGCGATGCATCCGTTCTGCACTCACTGCGTCCGTTTTTTTTCCTCTCTATCCGTCCAGCATCCATCGACTGAGGTTCCATCCGCTCAAAAAGTTTTGAGCTGCTCAAAACTTTTTGAGCGGAAAATGTATCCAACGCGTCCGTTCTGCATCTGCTACGCATACGGGGAACATCCGTTCTACATCCGTCGTCATCCATTACGCGTCCGCTATATCCGCTAGGTATCCGCTGTGCATCCGCGCAACTCAAATCCGCTCCAGCAGAAAGCGGACACAGGGAGGAAGCAGAACGGATGCGGAACGGACACGCAGCGTTAGTAGCACGGATGGAGAAAGGATGAAAGCGGATGCAGCTCGCATAGAAAGCATTTAAAATGGAAAAGACATTCGCAGAGGGGACCTATCTCGGATATTAAGGATGTCTAGAGGATGCCTAGAGGATGCAAAAGGACACATAGGGGAAAACCTATATTGCCTATAAAAAGGGGGAGCAACTCACCTGGATCTCACTTTCAGACCAGCAGCCCTGCTGTGCAGACCTCTGCAGCCTTCATCTGCCTCTTACTCTTCCACAGCATCCAGTCATGTCCACCATGGATCGTAACACAGTCCTTTTGGTAGCCACCATCGTTCTGCAACAGTGCGAAGCCATCTACAGGCTCTTTCAACTGTTCTACGGGAAGAAAAGGAGGCAGCCAAGAAGCGTCTGGGTCCAAAGATGGATTGGGAGAAGAGCAGAGTACGGACTGTACAAAAAGCTGATGGTGGAGCTGAGGAACGAAGACACTCGTGCATTCCAGAACTTCATGAGGATGCCTCCAGCCATGTTTGACGAAGTTGTGGAGCGGCTGAGACCCAGGTTGACCAAGCAGAGCATCAACTTCCCGCCCAGCCTGGACGCTGGACTGAAGGTGGCACTCACTCTGCGCCACCTGGCCTCCGGGACCACCTACAGGAGCAGGCAGTACGGCTGGAGGGTGCCACACAACACCATCAGCATTGTGGTCAGAGAAGTGGTTCAGGCCATCATCGAAGAATACAAGGAGGAGCTCCTCCAGTGCCCCTACACTGAAGAAGGATGGAACAAAGTTGCAGAACAGTGGTATCAGAAGTGGAACTTCCCACACACCGTTGGAGCCATAGATGGCAAGCACGTGGCCTGCAAAACACCAGCCAAGTCGGGGTCCACTTATTTCAACTACAAGGGCTTCTTCAGCATCATCCTCTTCGCCATGGTCGATGCTGACGACAAGTTCATTTACATCGATGCTTCAGGCAACGGGTCAGCTTCAGATGCCCAGGTATACAACACCAGTGACCTCAAGGAGGGGCTGGAACGCAACCTCATCATGGGCTTCCCAGATCCAGACCCCCTACCCAATGACACACAACATGTGCCCTACTTCATTGTGGGGGATGACACCTTCTCCCTCAGAACCTACTTCATGAAGCCCTACACTTCCAGATGCCTCACCCGTGAAGAGAGGATCTTCAACTACAGGCTGTCCAGGGCAAGGCGGGTGGTGGAGAACGCCTTTGGTATCCTGGCCAACAGGTTCCAGGTACTTCTCACCACCATGCAGCATAGCCCAGAGACCTTGAGGAGGATCGTGGAATCTTACTGCATCCTGCACAATCTCATGCGCACCCGCTACCCAGTCTTGCAGAACAGGCTCGTGGATCTCCAACAAGGCAATGGGGACATGGAGGCTGGGGAATGGAGGCAAGGGCAAAACCTGATCGACACTGAGGATGTGCAAGGCCCCAACAGAGCCTCACGTGAAGGGAAGAAGCAGCGCAACCTCCTGAAACACTGGTGCAACTCCCCAGCTGGAGCAGTGGAGTAGCAAGACAGGATGATGGATGATTGATTAGTGGATGCTTCCTTCAGCCTGTCTCATCACACTGATGAGATTGGGCCATGTATGTTGGGTGGTCCTACACTGAACAGGGCATTTAATAAAGAGTTGTGTTTATGTTGAAATGTGTGGATCAATGATTACATTGTTCTTGATAATAAAGGGCCATAGCTGTGGCACCTGGTAGGGTGGACCATACAGTCCCACTATGCTTGCACTGGAGGTTTATCAATCCCACAGCTATCTTAACCCATCCCAAAGGTATCCCTGCCCATCCC
>BLBF01000003.1:55392584-55450296 GCA_015471245.1 Laticauda colubrina | reverse complement strand
CCACCCGTCTTGCCCTGAACAGCCTGTAGTTGAAGATCCTCTCTTCATGGGTGAGGAGTCTGGAGGTGTAGGGCTTCATGAGTTAGGTTGTGAGGGAGAAGGCGTCATCCCCCACGATGAAGTAGGGCACATCTTGCATGTCGTTGGGCAGGGGGTCTGGATCTGGGAAGCCCACGATGTGGTTGCGTTCCAGCTCCTACTTGAGGTGACTGGCGTTGTATACCTGGGCATCTGAAGATGAGCCGTTGCCTGAAGCATCGATGTACATGAACTTGTAGTCAGCATTGACCATGGCGAAGAGGATGATGCTGAAGAAGCCCTTGGAGTTGAAATAAGTGGACCCCGAGTTGGGTGAAGCTTTGCAGGCCACGCGCTTGCCATCTATGGCTCCAACGGTGTGTGAGAAGTTCCACTTCTGATACCACTGCTCTGCAACTTTCTTCCATTCTTCTTCAGTGGAGGAGTATTGGAGGAGCTCCTTCTTGTATTCTTCGATGATGCCTGCACCACTTCTCTGACCACAATGCTGATGGAGTTGGATGGCACCATCCAGCCGTACTGCATGCTCCTGTAGGTGGTCCCTGAGGCCAGGTGGCGCAGAGTGAGTGCCACCTTGAGCCCAGGTTCCAGGCTGGGCCGGAAGTTGGTGTTTGTCTTGGTCAACCTGGGTGTCAGGCGCTGCACAACTTCGTTAAACATGGCTGGAGGCATCCTCATGAAGTTCTGGAACACCCGAGTGTCTTCGTTCCTGAGCTCCACCATCAGCTTTTTGTACAGTCCGTCCTCTGCTCTTCTGGCGAACCATCTTCGGACCCAGACTCTTTTTGGATACCTCTTTTTCTTATCGCAGTAGAGTTCACAGAGCCTGCAGATGGCTTCGCACTGTTGCAGAACGATGGTGGCTGCCGAAAGGACTTTGTTACAATCCACGGTGGACATGACTGGATTCTGTGGAAGAGGAAGAGCCAGATGAAGGCTGCAGAGGTCTGCACCGCTGGGCTGCTGTTCTGAAAGTGAGATGCAGATGAGTTGCTCCCCCTTTTTATAGGAAGTATAGGTTTTCCGCTAGGCATCCTCTAGGCATCCTCTAGGCATCCTCTAGACATCCTTAATATCCGAGATAGGTCCCCTCTGCGAACGTTTTTTCTGTTTTAAACGCTTTGTTTCCATGCTGCATCCGTTCTGCATCCGTTCTGCATCCGTTCCGCGTCCGTTCCACTTCCTCTCTGCGTCCGAGCGGATGCGAGTTGCGCGGATGCGCAGCGGATGCCTAGCGGATATAGCAATGCGTAACGGATGCGTAACAGATGCATAGCGGATGCAGAACGGACAAACTGGATACATTTTCCACGCAAAAGTTTTGGGCAACCCAAAACTTTTGGAGTGGATGAAACGTCAATAAATGGATGCTGGACGGATAGAGAGGAAGCAAAATGGAGGCAGTGAGTACATCGCGTTTTTGAACGGATGGCAAGGTTTTTTGTCCATTTTACATCCTCTTTGCATCCGTTGGTTCAGTGTGACATGGGCTTTACTTCATTGGGGTGTCTATGAATTTTTAGCCATTAAGAAGCTGAACTGGTGACAGTATTCCATTGAAAAACTTCTTCAGAAATCATGTGAAAATTAAGGCTTGGTCCAAGGGCCATTTCATTCAAGCAGCTCTTGGAAAGACCTGCCCTTTCAATTCTAGCCATCCACCCCATTGTGACGGACCAAGATTTGGGTCTTCAATGGAATGGGTCCTAATTTTTTTCTCAGCCAGCTTGCCTACCTTCCCTGAATTTAATTAGATTAAGTCAACAATAATAAATCTGTGAATTTACCTTCTTGCAGCCTCCCAATAGTCCAATAGTCAGTGATAATAGGAGCTGTAATCTGCATCTGGAGAGCCACAGGTTTCCTACCTCTGGACAAGATGATCTCCAACATAAAGTTCTTGTACATTTCTGTAAATAAACAAGAACTCCAAACAGCTGAATCAACTCAATATTTGTTTAGAAATATTCAGTTACATATTTTTCCTAATAATTTTTGGATCAGCAGGCAATGCCAAAGGGCCGTAATCTTTTGAAAGAAAGGAAAACAGTTTGTCTTTGAAGATTTATTCCAAAGAACCAGGGATTAGAAGGAATTCCTTCTCATCAGGAGAGCAGTCATAATAAAGCCAGGGTTCCTTATTGTTCTGTATATGACTATAAAGTCGACCTCTGACTTATTGTGACCATGAGGTCAAAGGCTGGCAAATCCAGTGCTTTACATTAGGATTGCTGCAGGATCAGATAAAGGTGTCTTCCCATCTTTTTCAATGTGAATGGACTACTTGTTTTCTTGGAAGTTGACCAAATTTCTTCTTACCACATCAGTAACAAGGAAATACAAGACAAAAAAAAAATCCTAATAAGAAAAATACAGATGCAGTTCCTCTTAAAGTACTGTCTTTCAAGTGCATTCTTTCTGCATTATGAAGTCCAAAAGAGGTAGAGTTACAAGGGGATCACAATCACTTCATTGTTACAATAAAATAATTGGTCTTAGTCCTACATGATTTAAGCATCACAGGTCAGTTTATAGCTTTGAGATACAGTGCAATGCACAATATCCCTCCCTTTCTGAATATGAAGAACGGGATGAAAAAGATGTATACATTGAAATTTCGATTACTTTAAGTCATTTTAGCCACCCTTAATATTCCACACAGCTGGAAAACTATACAACTGGCTATCACTAGGAGTAGGGACTTTTGAAATTGAATCTAAGCTGTGAAATGCTTACCTATAAGATTGGGTGTGAATTTCTGGGAGCTGAAGTCCACATATCTTAAAGGTATCCAAGATTGAGAAACATATGCTGTAATATTAAGGTGCACACCTCCTTGGGTTAACTATTTCATTGATTAAATCTGCTTTCTATATCTTTTGCGTGGAAAGGATATTACTGTCATTTAACACAATCTATGCTCCTGTGATCAAAGTCTATATGTTCTACTCAGATGTAAAACTTCAGTTTATAGATATTTGAATTCCTCTCCAGGTTCTTTTTTCTAGATGATAGCCTTCTTGTTTCTAGATCATTTCTTGCACAATCACTGAAATCCTGTATTCCTATGAACCAGGAGAAATATTACTTTTTTGAAAAAATATAAAGAACTCAAACAAAATGAGAATTTGTACAATTTCTTTTATTCTAAGGCAAGGCTTGTTCTTTTTAATGAACTAGATTTATTTATGAATGAAAAAAAATCCCAGTCTTCGGAACATCACAGTTAGAGTTCTCACATAACAAGAAAAGCATAATCTAATGCTAGCATTATACATTCTTAGACAATATAAATTATATTTTGTAAGACTCAAGAATTGTGTAGGAATGTAAGATTTTTTTAAAATTAGATTGATTACCTGATGTAAATATGAATGATTGTACATAGTCTTTTCAAACAGGAGGAGGGTTGTCTAGTACCAACCGTTTTAAAAATTGGTTTTCTTAGCAATAAGATGTACATAAATTGCTGTCAGTTTCTCAGGGAAACTGAATATTCAGCACGTACAGAACATTATGATTGAAATGATCAGTAGAAATAATAAACGGGTTTGTTGCAATTGAAGGTATGAAACTTGTCTTTGTTGAGCCATTATGAGGTAAGCCAATTATTGCATGTGTCTATTTGCAAGTGTGTATGCCAATCTGGTCTGCTTCCTGTGCTCTTCCAGCCAATGATTGTGTCAGTGTTTTAATCAAGCTTTCCTGATTTGCTTCTTTATCTAGACTCTCTTCCATCTGGCTTTCAGTTGCTGGCTCCCTATTTCTTGTTCAGGAAAAGCTGTGGTTTTAAGAAGAGTAGGTTAAATAAAAGAGTAGGTATCACTAAAAGTTCAGAAAAAGAATTATCCTGTCTTATGGAAGGACTGGCTTTGAGCTAGTGTCACTTCTAATCCCATCATCTCCTAACTTGTCCATGTCCACCATGGTTCACAGATGTTTGCTTTCCTCTCATGATCTTGTATTGCCAATTTATTTCTGGCTGTTTGAAATGTCATGTATATACTTCTGCTTTTTCTTATGACATTCCTTAGGGACACTCCTGAAAACCTACTTCATGAAGTTTTTTTGGCCTGCTTGACCCTAAGATGAATGGAAAATACAATGTTTGTAAAACAGGGCTTGGACTGTTTCTCATGTTCCACCATCATCTGGTTGTAGCTGAAATTCAAACATTATATCAGTTGAATAGTTCCCACTTAACTGGTAGAACATCTGCTTTGTACCAAAAATATCCTTAATCCATATCATCTCCAGGTAGAGCTGCAAAAATTCCTATCTCAAATCTTGAGAAGTAGAATGAGCAAAGGTTTAATTTTGTGACTAGGTTCATACACAACATACAATTGTTTTGACTTAATATGGCTGTGAACCATGGTTTATGACTTACCATCATCATGCTAATTGTGATGTATGCTAAATGTGATGGTTAAGCAAACCATTTCATAGCATAACTTCCGAACCAGCAAGTGGAAAAAAACTTCCCATGTTCCTCCAGGCAGAGTTTGGCTTGTATACTGTATAAATTTCCCTAATTTTATTCATATTCTGTCTTCCACTAATCTTATCTTTGTCTTCACATCTGTCTCTGCATTTAACATCTGGTTTCAACAATGGGAATAGAAATTAGAGAAGAATTTTTCAAGACAGGCAAATACAATTATTCGGCAGTGGTGGAATAATGTCCATGTTATGGCCAATTTGGTATGAAGAGTAGAGCAGTTTCAATTCAGCATTATACATTTATGAAAATAATCACTAGTGAAGTCCAAGTGATTTCATTTCTTCCTACATTGCTATACAATTTTATTAATATCTGTATGGTTAGTCTCTTATGATTATTATAATTATTTGTAAAGTACTTGGCATCTTGACAAATTTAATATATTAAACAGGAGGCATCATAGCTCAAGTTTAGTAGAAGCCACACTTTATGAGTAACCAGGATGTTAAACTGAAGGAACTTTAGACTGTGGTTATTTAACAGCCAAGGAGAGTCTGGAAGAAGGAGACTTTTAAAGAAGACATATTTTAAAGAATGGTACATTCTGGTTTTAGCATTTGAAAATCACTGATTCTCTCTTTGCTTTTCTGAACTCTTGGATTAAATATTCTAAGGCCAGGTTCTTTTGGAAAAGGAAATTTATGCATGCTTCCAACAAGCTGTGGGTTTCTTTTGCATTTTGAAAGGAAATGATTGGTGTAAAGCAGTGTTGGGATTCAAAAAATTTTACTACTGTGGGTGTGGCTTGGTAGGCATGGTGTGCTTGGTGGGCGTGGCAGGGGAAGGGTACTGTAAAATCCCCATTGCCTCTCCACTCCTGGGGGAAGGTTACTGCAAAATCCCATTTCCTCCCCACCCCACTAGCCTGCTTTCCAGATCCATTCTCCTGTGCAGGGCAACAAAAGAGGACCCAGCCAATCAGCTGGGACTCAGGAGGCAGAGAATAGATAGGGCCAGGGCCAGGGCCAGGGCCAGTCAGAGGTGGTATTTGCTGGTTCTCCACACTACTCAAAATTTCTGCTACCAGAACTGCTCTCCAGAACTGGTCAGAACCTGCTGAATACTATCTCTGGTGTAAAGCTTCATTATCTAATCAAGTTCAGCATACACTTCTGTTCACAAATCTTTAATATCTTGATTTCAGAAGCCTCTGACTGAATAATTTCTAAGGCCAAGTCCCCATTATCTTTGCCTTTGACACTTTCTGAGTGGGTAGTTTCCAAAGAATATGATTTTTGTGTTCCCAATGAAGAAAACATACCTGAGTGAAGCATCTGAATCCATTCAGAGTCTTGTTCTCCAGGAAAAATGAAGTTCCATTCACAATCAAGCAAACTTTAACCACTTATTCAGTCATCTCATGAATGACGAAAGTAATTGGAAAATAGTCTGTATATTATCCTGTTAAACATGCAAATATGGTCCAGAATATGCCATCCAGAAGATGGCAATTCCATTCAGACTCCATTGATTAAACATAGGGCTACCAGATCTCAGCTACAACTTTCCAGAAGATCAGCAGATGGCAGCAAAAGGTTGGAGGTTTCTGTATCTCTTTGCCATATCTAGGGATTTCTGGATTTTTGCAGCCCATATTATGACTTCATTGACTTAAGTAGAATTCAGGACCTATTAACATTTATTGTGTTGTTTTCCTGTGTGAGTTGATTTAAGGAAAATATTGGAAACAATGGATGTTTGATTCCCGATGATGTGAGAATGGACAAAGGATTCTATCACACACACACAGAGACACACATACACACACACACAAACAGAGAGAGAGAGAGACAGAAAGAGAGAGAGAATGCTGTGAAACTCCCTTTTTCATTAACAAATGTCTGGAAATTAATGATAGTCTTCATTTAGAGGAAGACCTTTGAAATATAATCCTTCTCATTTTTAATTCAAGATTTTAAATAGTTTAATAGTTTCTACTGTGTTGGTCTGCTGCTGTTTTGGGTTTGCTGGGTTGTTTTATTTTTATTTTGTTTAAATATTCCTATCAACTGCCTAGAAGGTTATGACAGATAATGCAATGTGAATGTTCCAGATCAACTAATAATATAATTTCGAGTTTCTTTTCATTCATTGTGGCAGAGTGAATGATTTCCCATTCAAATAAGCCTGGCATGAAATCTCTCCTAAATTGAATACTTTGGTATTTAAGTCTGTCCTTGTTTTTATTAATAAGAATGTGATTGCCTGAACAATTCTTATCCCTGCTATCCTATAAAAGTTTTTAGCCAGAAATTAGATTTTAAATAAAAAGAAATCACAAGGTGCTTACAGCAGAAATCTGGTTAAAGATGAAGGAAGCCCTTCATGTACCCTGAAGTAGAGATGATGTGGGAATGGACAAAGGTCATTTTACTATCCCTGGAGAAACACAAACCTCCACAGCAACACTGTAAAACCTATCAAAATTTACATAGACAAGACAACCTGGGTGAGGTCATTTGGCTGTAGAAACTGCAGAGGATTTTATAGATTTCTTACAACTTGGCAGGACTTCAGAATGGGTTAGATAGAATGCTAATTAGTTCTGGCTTTATTAAAATGATTAGTAGGAAAAAGGTAAGAGCTTGATAAAAAATAATCACATGAACTAGAATGAAAAGTAATCAAACTAAGAAGAAGCTTAGGGAGTAAAACCTGAAAAAAATGTGATGAAAGGCAAGATTAAACAAGTGTATACTTGCCAAGGCACAGGGGACCTCTATGTTTTGAACAGAAATCTGAAAGCACGATTGATAGGATTGTTTTTGATGGACAGATTTGTTGAACAACACAAAAACAATGGATGTTGGAAAAATCATTTTCAGTACTGCTAAAAATCTATCTTGAGGGAAAATGGACAATGGAAGAAAAGAAAATATGAAGGAAATGAGAGTGAAAACAGAATAATTGCAGGAAGTAAAAGTACAAGCCCTGTATAGAAAGGCAGATTGGCCTCCCAACAGAAGGACTAGAATATGGATGTAACAAAATGGGCTGTGGAAACTACTGAGTGAAAACGATTATGCTACAGAGTGTATGGAAGTGTGTGGTGTCACACTAGTGGAAAGTAAAATGATGAAGTGAAAGGAACTGTGAATGGTAAAAAGAATGCTGCAAACTAAAAGGATGGGAAAAGGATACCATACAATATATATATAAGGAGAAAAAAAGATGGTTTCTATGAATACAATAAAAATAGCAAGAATTGGTTAAAATTAAGGGAGGCAGAGAAAATAGTAGATAGTTTTGAGGGAAATAAAACATGGTATGAAGCCTTCAGTCAAATGAATGGAATTAACCATAAAAACAATGAAATTATTTGGGATGAAAAACTCAAGTGACCACCATTTTGGCTTTGCTGATATCAGCAATACATGGATATATGTGTAGAAGTTATCCTGCTTCATCCAGATAGGAAATGTGACCAGATGAGCTAAATGGGTAACAACACTTTATTGTAAGTCTACATTAACAGAATATTTTAAGTTTGAAGTACAAACTTCTCATCACTTTTATCAGTCTGATCAATTAGAAAGGACTGATTGATCCTTCTCTAGGTAGCATCTCTTTCTCTCATCCCTCAGGATATTGCATTGCAGGATGTGATCAAGCAAGGAAAGAAAGATCTGGTGAATAATGTTAGTATAAACTAGAGTCAGCTTTCCCTTCCCTATCTAATCTCATGCAGTTAATTTTTGAGGGAAACGTATTTCTTACTTTCTTTCTATGCTTGTATTATATTACTTACCCTGAAAGGGAACCAGGAGATATGCAATTTATAAACGAATGCAACTTATGTTATTTTTTTTTAATCCTACCAATATTTATTAACAGTGAGCATCTTACAAAAATAGGAGAATGTCATCAGCTAAGCAGCTGACAGACATTTCACACAGAGACCCAGAGAAATGTGAGTATGCCAGCACTCACTTTATCTTCCCATCTTGCATAATATAGTTGAGTAATATTAAACCCTTTCTTCTTTCTAGGCAGGGAGTTTTAGGGTGGATGAGCACAATAAAAATGGAAAAATAGTATAGGATAGGGAAATGGAAGACGAGGGTGAGTCACTGGGTAGAAAAATGCACAGCACAAGTAGGAATATGATCTTCAAAGGAATGGGCCTGTCTAGAGAAACAGCAAATAGCAAAGGAGAAATAAGGAAAGAAATTTCTGTGTATAAAGATAGAAACAGAACTGAAACATGAATTTTTATCTAGCATAGGATATTATAAGCAACCCTTAATCAATTTCATTTGCTGGGATACAGTGGTGCCATATTTCTATAGGTTTTCAAATATATTTCTCTGTGGCTTGGCTTTGGTGGGAAGGACATTGCTAGAATTTTACAGTGATAATTGTGCAGATGTCACCCTTGCCTCCAGACAGTGAGATCAGTTGCTCTGGCAGTGTACAAGCAACAGAGAAAGAAAATATACCCTGAGTTTATGGGAGTTCAGGACAGGAAACTGAAAATAAACTATTATGCTCAGATACAAGGAATCAGTCCTTCCCAGAATGAAAGTAAAAAACATCTGGTTGTCACAGACTGATGATATTTGCAGCTTCCTGTACATGTCAACACTTTTAGACTATTTCAAGCAATTTTACCCCAAGGCAGCAAACTCCCCTATAGAGTTTCTGTTATAAGGTGAAAGAAAAAATAATAATTGTGTGGGACAGAAGCTCATTTCCCTGGTGTGGTTTAAATGTCTTGAGGAGTGTGAGGAGGGATGGCTCGTTTGTTCAGTGATAGAAGGACGAAGAGTAAGTTGAAAATCTTTGGAGGATTTTCTGAGCCGTTTTTCAGATTTGGTATCGTGCATTATTTGAGCAGCTGTATTGGCTGAAGCACACTTCCCTCTAGCAATGTGTCTCTATATTTGGCAGATGGCATAAAGGAAAACCTATGCTTGCTAAGTTAGCAGAATTTGGCAAAATGCATGACAGTTCTGAAAGCTATGAGGACCATTATATCTTTTGATAAGCCTTATCTGTTTAAACCTGGAAAGAACTGTTTCCTTTTCAGCCTTTTGCTAGCATCTTAACAGAGCCCCCATGTATGCTGGCTTCTTCACATGTATGCTGGAGCCAGAAGTGTTGGAATCTGTAATATTGAAGAGAGGGGGAGAGGGGGTGGGAGAGAAATTTATTGACTGTACAATGCAAAGTGTAGTAATTGTGTGGTGTACAGAGCTTAAACAGTGTCACAAGTAAGTGCAAGCAGTTCAATGGGTGTTCCTTGATCCTAGTCCTGAAGTTGAACCATTTCTTTGCTCTCTGAAGCCCATTCTGACTGGCTTCTCTCTTGGAAAAGTTTCTCACCTGACTAATTATTTTAGAACTACAGTGTAACATGAAGCATCACTGCCAGGGTTTCCTTGTTTTGCTTTGCTCTCTTCATTTGCTTTTTGTTTCCTGTCATGTCACTTAAATTTCAGAGTCACTCTTTTTCAGGGACGTTTTCTGCTGAGCAGGGATGCAATATATTTACATTCATGGGAGACAGCTTGGTACTTTCCCATCAGCACTAAGAAGCTTGGCCAATAACAGGGAACTGTGGGAGTTATGATACAAAAATATCTGCACGGCTCCAGGTTGCTTACTCCTGCTTTAAATAAATATATATTCAGTTGCCTCTTAATCCAGAGGTTATATTAAAGTGCACAGTGTGAACATTAGAAAATATAATGCTTCAGTACTAGCCCAGAGGTGCAGAATCAAAACTTGTTTTTAAAAAACAAAAGAAAACAAAACTCTTAAAATGTTCTGAGAACAGTGTGAAAAATGTATAACAGTGTTTCCTTAAAGGGTGACCCTAGGACCCCTGGCCCCCTCGAAAATCCTCCCAGTGGTCCGTGAAATCAAAATTATTTGCCAGCTTATGCTGAAAAATAATACAACACAGATAATCCTTCACATACCATTGGGGTTGCTTAACAGCTGTTTGAAGTTACAATAGACCTTCCCAGAGCCAGTTATGACCAGTTTTGAAGTTGCAATGGTGGCACTGCCCCCCACAGTCACATGATAGCTTTGGTCACTTGGCAACCAGCTCAGCTTAACAGTGGTTTGCAGCTTCATGCAGTCATATGGCTTCAATTTGTGACTTTTTCGCTGGTTTCCATCGTTTATTTTTGGTTTCTGGCAAAATGTACCCATTGGGAAAAAAGGGATTCACTTATTGACTGTGGTGTTTGCTTAATAATTGCCACAAAAAAAGTTGAAAACTCGGATCTGGTCATGTGATACCTTGATTTACAACTGCGATGACCAAAATTTCAGCAGTGGTGGGATTCAAATTTTTTTACTACCACTTCTGTGGGCGTGGCTTGGTGGATGTGGCTTGGTGGGTGTGGTAGGGGAAGGATACTGCAAAATCTCCATTCCCTCCCCACTCCTGGGGGAAGGTTACCACCTTTCGTTAAAAAAAGCTTGCCATCCATTGGAAAACGCTATGCATCCATTGTGTACTCATTTCATACGTGTTTCATATGCTCTAGTCGTCGAGCATCCGTCCACTGCGATTTCATCCGTGCAAGAAGTTTTGAGCTGCTCAAAACTTTGTGAACGGATGAACTTTCCACCGTGTATGATGTAAATCCGCGACATATGAGCAACAAACGTTCTATGTCCGTTTATCATCCGTTAAACATCCGCTGTATCCTCTCTGCATCCTCTGGGCATCCTCGCAACTCACATCCTCTGCAGCTGAAAACGGAAAGAGGGAGGAAAGAAAGGGTACATGGAATGTCTATACATCGTTAGTAGCATGGAAATAGAAAGGATGCGTTTGCATCTGATATACATCTGTGCGGCATCCCCTTTCTTTCCTTTAGGCATACGTGATGCATCAGCTTCATCCGCTATGCGTCCACTTCAAAATTCTCCTCCGGAACCCCTTCGGAGGTGTCACCCGCTTCTATCTGCTTTCATCCGCAAGGCTTCCTATGAACACCCGTTTAACATCCCCGCTACATATTACCCACGTCCGTTCTTTTCCATTTTTTTCCATTCTGTTTATGCAAATTTTCGCCACTTTTTGGAGCAGATGACAATGGATGGAGCCACCCCTGAAATTTTGCTTGTCCGTTGTGTCCTTTATGCATACATTTTGCATCCGTCGGCCAGTGGGACCAGGCTTCAAGTGAGGTTCTAACAAAGCTTTCTGATTTTATACTGACTTCAAGAATAGCTCAGATTGTGTCAGAGAACAAACAAGTAATAAAGCAAAACTTGCTTCATTAGAAGAGCAGGCAGCTGGGGGGAGTACAAAATAAAATGCATAATCATTAAAATTGAGTCCTTGGGTTGCCACATGAGTCCAGTCCCCCTTAAATTCTGCTGTACCTTATTTAATGCCAATTTACTGTTGACCATTAATTGACTAGATTTTTGTGTATAGGCTTCAAGAAATCATTTATGATGCAATCTAACAAATGCACCTGATTCTTTGCAAATGACAAGCTGGTTATTTTTCATTTGCTTAAACTGCCTTGTTCGTTCATGCTGGCAGTTTAGTGGGTATCAGGTTTTTTTTTTTTTTTAAACAAAAAAAAAGATTGCTTGCATTCCTAATGAAAAACAGGTTGAAAATCTTCAGTTAAAGGTCAGGGTACTTTCCCAAAACCTCTGCAATCTGAAGTAAGCATCACTTCTGCAGGATTTTTTTTAATTAAAAAGAAAAGCTCTCTCTAATTACTATACATTTCTGTTTTCCATCTTCTAAGGAGCACAAAGTATATTGTCTGAAAATCCACATAGATCTGGGTAACACCTGGATTTCATATTTTCAAAACTGGGGATGGGGTGGGGAGGGTCAACCCATTGTTGTTCCTTCATCTTCCAGCAGACCTAGAGAGACTGTTGAAACCATTACAACAGCAAATAATCCCCAGTCTGACTGACTGCAATTTTTTTCTAGGCTATTACTTAAGCCTCTGACACAAGTCATTTTTATATCAGAGGTTGTCCTGAGTGTTCCGTCCGGAAAGGAAGCGCGTCAGACCGGGTTCCAACTAACAACTCTTTATTCGGTTAACAGCAACAGTAACGGAACATTGGCTCAAGCCGCGGCAGTCCTTTACATAGAGGCTTGCCTGCCAGCTTGTAGCCAATGACTACATTGGCTACAATTTAATCTTGCCGCCTTTGAACGGCTTCTTGGATTGGTTCCTAATGAACCAATCCACTACTGGCCTTTTTGGCCAATCAGAATTGACTACTTGGAACCTTCCAAGTTATACAGAACACCCCTCCCCCTTTAGTTCAGTCCTATGTGAGTGACGTAGTCGCGCAAGTAGGTGGGGCTTTTTCTGGTCCTAGTTGACCTGCGCGGCTCATTCTCGCCTAGGACTTCAAGTGGTTCGGTCGGGATCGTTGTCTCTCCGGCTTTTCTCCCTGAACTGCCTGGAAGGGTGAGTCAGCACTGCCGCTCCCGCCTGAGTTTCTCAGGCCGGTCGAAGTGGTTCTGCTGCTCTCTCCCGGTTCAACCGGGCTGGTTGAGCTGGCCTGGCTGGCACCTTCCAGGTTGGCTTCCCTTTCACCAGGACTTCTTCTGATAGTCTCATCTAACTGTAAGTGCTCTTTTTGGTTGGTTAGATTTTCTGGTTGTGATTTTAATGGTTCATTTTCACACCCTTTTTTATTTATTTGTATTCCCCCCCCCTTGGTTTTATTTTCATCAAAATTTATTATTTGAGGTTGCACGGTTGTTTTGCGCTCAATGTTGCAGGAACGAAGCTGGTCTATGTGCCGCTTCCACTCTCTTCCATTGTCCATGGTTAGTCAGTAGGAACGGGGGCCTGTTACTTGTGTGATCGTGGCTGGAAGCCAAAGAGGGTCCCCGGTAAAATTCTTTGCATAGACCAGGTCGCCGATTTCAAAAGTGCGGTATCGGGTGGAAGAGTCGGGGGGGTTCTCGCAAGTATAATTGGGGTGCAACCTATTTAAATGGGATCTGAGTTTTCTCCCCATTAATAATTCTGCTGGGCTCTTGTTTGTTGTGCTACTGGGAGTGATGTGTTGTAATGTAAGTAAGCAGTTTAGCTTGTCTTGGACATCCCCATGGTCCATTTTCTCAAGGCCTTCTTTTGTGAACCGGACCATTCGCTGGGCCCTACCATTCGCCACCAGGTGGGCCGGCATGGTTAGTGCATGGCGTATACCCAAAGAGGCTAAGTATTGTTCGAATTGTATTGCTGTTAGTTGTAGCCCATTGTCAGATACCAACAAATCAGGTAAACCATGAGTTGCAAATAATTTGTTTAGCTGTTTTATAACAGCATCGGTTGTTGTGGATGACATTAAGATGACTTCAAGCCAATTCGAATATGCATCCACAACTATTAAAAACGTATTGCCCCTAGTTGGTCCCGCAAAATCAATATGGATTCGAGACCAAGGGCCTCATGGGGTCTCCCAGTCCTGTATGGGAGCTTGTAGTGGTATGGGTCTAGCTCTCTGACACTTGCGGCATGTTGCAACCCAGCGTTCAATGTCCTTGTCTAAGCCAGGCCATCAGACATAGCTCCTGGCCAGGCTTTTCATTTTAATTATGCCTGGGTGGCCCTCATGTAACATGCCTAACACCTCTTCTTGCAGTTTGGATGGAATCACCACCTGATCTCCCCACAACAAACACCCCTTTTGTATTGACAGTTCATTTTGTCTAGTCCGGAAAGGTTTTAAGTTTTCAGTCTTTTGGCCTTCCGGCCAGCCTTTACCTACCCAAGTCAAAATGCGGGCAGTCAATGAGTCTTTTGTCATGGCTCTGGCAACATCACCTGCAGTCAATGGAAGTTCAGGGCAGGTTTCTAGTTGTAGGGTGGTAGTGGCTGGAGCTGGGTCGTCCTCTAAGATCAGTAATGGTGTTCAGCTTAATGCGTCTGCATGGGCAATTTGTTTCCTGGGTCGATGCAGCAATGTATATGAATAGGCGGCCAGGAATTCTGACCACCTAGTCATCCATGGGGATAGAATGTTCGGTGTGGGTTTAATCCCAGCCAAAATCCCTAGTAATGGTTTATGGTCAGTAACAATGGAGAATGTTCTACCGTGTAGGTATTCATGAAAGCGTTTTACTCCGGCAACAATTGCCAGGGCTTCTCTGTCTAGTTGGCTATAGTTGCGTTCCGCTTTGGAGAGCGTTTTCAAATAAAAAGCAATGGGTGCCTCTCTCCCGTCAGGTAATTGGTGGCTCAGGATAGCACCGACTCCAAATGGTGAGGCGTCACAGGTGACCGTCAAGGTATTTAGAGTATTACTAAACTGAATAAGAACGGTGTCTGAGGTTAACAAGTCTTTTATATTTTGAAAGGCTTTTTGTTCTTTACGACCCCAAGTCCAGACAGTTTTTTTATCTATCAAACGGTGCAATGGTTCTGCTATCGTTGCTTTGTGGGGGAGGAATACATTGTAAAAATTGATCAGACCCAAGAATGCCTGTAAGTCCGTTTTATTTCTAGGTCTGGGTGCGTCTTTAATTGCTTTGACTTTTTTTTCTGTTGGGTGAATACCTTGTTCGTCAATCAAATATCCTAAAAAGTTGACGCGGTCAGTGGCCAGGCAGCATTTTTCTTTTTTAACTTTCAGGCCGGATTCTCTGAATTTCGTTAGCACTTCCCTTAGTCTAGCTTCTAATTGGGTCGTGTTTTTCGCTGAAATTAGGATGTCATCAAAGTATGGAATGACCCCTTTTATTCCATTTAATAGGCGTTCCATGAGGCTTTGGAAGACGCCTGGGGCAACGCTCACTCCGAATTGAAGTCTGTTACATTTGAACGCCCCTCTATGTGTTAATATTATTTGTGCCTCGGCTGTTATGGGGTCTACTGGAAGTTGCTGATACGCCTGGGCCAAATCGAGTTTCTCAAAGATTTTTCCTCCCCCAAGTGGGTGCAGTAAGTGCTGCACGACTGGTACCGGGTATACACTTTGCTGTAGCGCATGGTTCAGGGTAGCTTTGTACCCTCCACAGATGCACACAGACCCATCTGGTTTTACAGGTGTTACTATTGGTGTCTCCCACCTGGCGTGGTCAATTGGTTCTATGACCCCTTGTGCAATCAATTTATTTAATTGCTCATCTATTTTGGGTTTTAATGCAAAGGGGACCCGTCTGGCTTTTAGTCTTCTCGGTGCTATTTGGGGATCTAGGCTAAAGGATATTGGGGTTACCTGGTACCTGCCTAGAGTTCCGTCGAAGACATCCTGGGATTCGTGTAGCAGGTTCTCTTCCCAATCGCTCGTGACTATTCGGCTCACTCCGGTCATCCCGATGCCCAATGGCGTGAACCATTCGATGCCCAGAAGGCTGGGACGGTCTTGGTCAACTATAGTCAATGGCAGGACTTCAGTGTGTTGCTTGTAAGTTACTTTGAAATGCTCCAGACCTACAACAGGAATCCTATTTCCCTGTTAGTCTTTGAGAATTAATTTTTGTTTTTTGAGTTTGTTTTGTCTGATGTTTGGAATCAGACATCTAATTGTGTTCCAAGACACCATTGATAGAAAAGATCCTGAGTCGACCTCCATCTCACAAGGGCTTCCTTCAATGGACACTACAATTCTGACTTTTTTTCCGCTTTCCGTCTGTGCGCTTCCTATAGTGACAGTCTGATGTGTGTTTTCTCGGTTGCTGGTTTCCTTGCTGCGCTCCCATTTTCTGTCGGCTTGCCTCGAGTCAGTTTGTCAGGCAGAGCTCCATTCAAAATCCAGGAAAGAAATACTTAGACTCTTTAGTTTAGAGAAAAGATATCTTTTACTGAAAGTGAAGTGGTAGCAACCAAAGAATTCTGAATCTGAGAATTTAGGTGCGCAATTCACATATAGAAAATGATGGAAATGTTCCCACCCCCAATAGTTCAACTGACACTTCCAATTAGAAGTTGTGGATATGATCATGTGGCATCTTCAGGTGATGATGAGGCCTCTGTCCGTTGACCTTGGCATAGTTTGATAACGGGTTGCAGTTGCGCAGAGAAAGAAGAAAGCTAAGCGAGAAATAGAAACCTAACTCTATTTTATGCTCCCCCCTTCCATTTATACATCAGATGAATGTAACTCCTCCAGCTCACTTCCCCAGCTATTCCTACCTCCCTTTTCCACCCCCCTGTTACTTATGGCAGTCAAAAAGATGCAAAGCAATAGCAGAAGATCTTGAAGACTGACATTCGGCCCTCCTAGAAAAAGGGAAATCATCAGTCCTAGAAGTCCTAGAAGAGAGAGAGAGGAGAGAATATAAAGACAATTATTAATCATTAAACAATTTCAAAACAATACACTCCTAAGGCTTATCAGGATACTTGGAACGAAATGCTTTGATCAACTTAGGGGCTTTAACGTCGGTCTCATTAACCCATTCGGCTTGTGAAGAAGGGAAATGTTTCCAGGCTACAAGATACTGGAGTCGACCCCTCCATTTGCGAGAATCCAGAATTTCTTTAACTTCAAAATGTTCTTCGCCTTCAATTAATATTGGTATGGGAGAGTCAGTCTGAATGGGCCTTAGGTCACAAGTACGCTCAGGTTTTAGCAAACTAACATGGAAAACCGGATGAATTCGTTGAGGAGTTTTTGGTAAGTTCAGCTGGACCGTTACAGGATTTATAATCCGTTCAATTGTGAATGGACCAACGTATTTAGGACCAAGCTTCTTTGACTTTTGAGTGGTCTGCAGGTATCTGGTGGACAGGAAAACCTTGTCGCCCACTTTATATTCCTTCTGTGGGGATCTTTTCTTGTCAGCAAATTTCTTATGAGCTTGATGGGCCTCATCTAATGCTTTGCGTGTTACTGGCCAGTTAAGTTGGATTTGAGTTATCCATTCATCCAACGAATGGATATTTGGCTTTTCACGAGGAAGTTCAGGTATGGGAACGAAATCTTGTCCCGAAGCCACTTTAAATGGAGTAAATCCAGTACTGCTGTGTACGGAGTTGTTGTATGCCACTTCAGCAAATGGTAGTAATTCGGACCAGTTATCTTGTTGATAGTTTATGTAACATCTGAGATATTGTTCTAACACTGAGTTAGTCCTCTCACAAGCCCCATTGGTTTGGGGGTGGTGGGCAGAGCTTAGCCCCTGGGAGGAGCCTATTAACTTCAGAAACTCTTTCCAAAAATTTGAAGTAAACTGGACCCCTCTGTCAGAGATTATGCGTTCCAGGACGCCATGTAACCTGTAGATATGTGATATAAATAGTTTAGCCAGCGTCTTAGCAGATGGAATCTTGGAACAAGGTATGCAATGTACTTGTTTGGAAAACAAATCAGTCATTACCCAGATGACCGTGTTTCCACCACTTTCGGGTAGTTCTACTATAAAGTCCATAGAGATTTCCTTCCAAGGAGTCGTTGGTCTAGCTACATTTTGTAACAATCCTACTGGCTTACTGGGAGGTCTCTTTGCCGAAGCACAAATCGGACAGCTAGCTATGTAAATTTCAATGTCCTTTTTTAAAGTAGGCCACCAGAATTGCCGTTTGACTAGATGTAAGGTCTTCACAAATCCGAAATGGCCAGCTGCTTTAGAATCATGAGCCTGTTGTAGTATTTGGCTCCTCAATACTTGTGGCACATACAACTTGGCCCCCACCCAAGCCAAACCATCTCTAATTGTATAGTCACTTGAATGAGCCAGGAACCATTCGTCCAGTTTTAAAGCTTCTTTTAATTGTTCGGTAAGGTCATTCGCTAAAACCACTTCTTGGGTCTTCCTTTGGGTTCTGGTAACCACTGGGGCAGCTAGGTGTTTGGCTGAGACAATTGGGCTTATCACCTCCTGACACATACTATTATATTGAGGTAGTCTAGAGAGAGCATCCGCCATGAAATTCTTCCCGCCCGGAATGTACTTCAATGAGAAATTGAATCGCTTGAAATACTGGGCCCACCGAACTTGTTTTGGGGACAGCTTCCGGGGTGTTTTTAAGGCTTCCAGATTCTTATGATCAGTCCATACCTCAAACGGGTGTTTTGCTCCTTCCAGGAAATGTCTCCAGGTCAACAAGGCCCAATGAACTGCAAAACCTTCTTTCTCCCAGACGGCCCATCTTCTCTCTGTTTCAGACAGTTTACGGGAGGTATACGCACAAGGCTGTAAGGTCCCTTTCTCATTGATTTGCAGTAATACCGCTCCAATAGCTACATCACTTGCATCAGCTTGAATCACAAAAGGAGTGTCCATATCCGGGTGTTTCAGCACTGGTTCTGCAGCAAATAGTCGTTTTAGCTTTTCAAAAGCAGCTTGGCACTCCATGGACCACTCCAGCGGCTTTCCTGGCCTCGGCTTCACCTCCCCTTTTGTTTTTAAGAGATTGGTGATGGGCATTGCTATCTTAGCAAACGTCGGGATGAATTGTCGATAAAAATTTGCAAATCCCAAAAAGCTTTGAAGTTGTTTTCTAGTGCGTGGTGGAGCCCACTCCAGAACGGCACGCACCTTCTCTGGATCCATCTCTATGCCTTCAGATGAAATGCGATATCCCAAATAGTCAATTTTGTCTTGGTGGAATTCACACTTTGACAATTTAGCATACAACTTAGCGGCACACAGTTTCTGTAAAACCAACCGCACTAACTTCACATGTTCATCCAGGATCTCTGTGTAGATAAGGATATCATCAAGATAAACCAAAAACCCCCTGTATAAATGTTCATGTAACACTTGATTGATCATTTGCATGAATACAGCTGGGGCCCCTTGTAAACCAAAAGGAAGAACGTTGAATTGGAAACATCCCATCGGGCAGTTAAAAGCGGTCTTCCACTCATCCCCTTCCTTAATTCGAATCCAGTAGTAAGCTTCTCTCAAATCCAACTTGGTGAAGATCTTTCCCTTCGCTAAATGGGCCAACATGTCCTTCATCAAAGGAAGGGGGTACACGTTTTCCACAGAAATAGCGTTCAAATTTCTGTAATCCACCACCAAGCGTTTGGAACCATCTTTCTTTTCACGGAACAACACTGGGGCCGCTACCCGGGGTCTAGCGGGTTGAATAAAACCACGTTCCAAATTTTTATCAATAAACAATCTTAGCTCTTTCAATTCCCGTGGGGTCATTGAGTACAATTTTGGTTTCGGGAGTTTCACCCCGGGCAAAATCTCAATAGCACAGTCTGTTGGTCGGTGAGGCGGAAGCTCATCCGAGGCCCTCTCACTGAACACTTCTTTTAAATCCCAATACTCTTTAGGAATTTTCTCCTCATCTTTTATGGGCTCAGTACTTGTGGAAGCTATTTCAATTAGGGCCCCAGGCTTCGGCTGCGATCTGGCCCCTCCTCCTGGTCGATGCTTTGTGCGTATGCGCAACAACCCCTTTCTACAGTTAACCTGGAGGTTCCATTTCCAGAGCCAGGGAAATCCCAGTATTAATGGTTGCTCCATTCCAGGGACCACAATAAACTGCAGAGTCTCATCATGCTCTCCCATGATCATTTCTATAGGTTCCGTGACATAACGTGCAGGGCAACCTCCAGCCACTGATCCATCTAATTGGCAAAAGGAAATGGGCATCTTCAAAGGTTTTAACTTTAGGCCCATTTTCTTCACTACTTCCGTGTTTATTATACACCTGGTGCACCCAGAATCTAACAGGGCTAGCATTTCCCCTTCGACCCCTGAATTGGGTACTCTCAACTTCACCGGAATGGTCATAGGGCCCACACTTGGACTTACCAGGAAGTCATCTTCCGAGTCAGAAACCTCCTCCTCAGGGGTCACTGGGGCTTCTGATTCTTCTTCTGCGGGACGGGCGACCTCTGCTGTCTCTCTCGTCTTTAGTGCTATTTCGTGAGGCTTCGCTGGGGATTTTTCAGGTTTCTTTCCTTCCTTGGGTGCCTCCTTTTTCTCCAACTTAACTCTGCAGTTCACAGCCCGGTGACCTTCTTTCCTGCATCGAAAGCAGGCTGAGGGTTTGGGTCTTGCCGCCACTCCTCCCCTCTGAGGTTTAGGAGCCTCTTGAGGGCGCGAGGGGGAAAACTTGCTCCACCCATAACCTCCCCGCCGTTTACTTCGGATTAAATCAATTTCCACTTCTTCTGCCAACAGGTACCACATCTGCAAGTTATTGGGGTCTCTTCTAGCAGTGCATCTCTGGTACACATCTTCATTTAAACCATCTTTAAACAGTTCTATCAGAGCTTCTTGGGGCCAGCCTCGGAAATGGCCTGCTAACTGCCTAAATTCTTGAGCCCGTCTTATGGTTTTCATCCTAATTCGGGCCTTGCGCTCCGCCAGTGGGTCCTCAAACCTAGCCCGCAGTGCAGCCATAAATAGGTTATAATTCAGCAACTGAGGAGCATTATCATTATGCAAAGTCACCATCCACTCTGCCGCTATTCCCTCCAGAGCCCTGGTAACACACCTCACTTTGGCTGCTTGTGAGGGAAAATCCTCCCCATACTCCTCCATATGGCTCCATACTTGAGCTAAGAAAAATCCCAAGGCTTTGGGATCCCCTCCGTATTTTACTTCTAACGGAGGCAGCCTAGGAGCTCTACGCCTTCTAGGAGTCACACCTCCCGCCGAAGGCCCCGGGGCTGCTGCTGGATCGGGTTGATTTATGGGAGAGGGAGTTGCTCTGCTTCTTCTGGCTGGGGCTGCCTCCCCTCCCCCTTCATACCTTTGTGGAGCTTGAGGTTGTTCAAAGGCTTCATTCAGAAGTTTCCTGGCTTGATCCAGCAAGAGTTCCCTCTTTTCCTTCTCTTGCCAAGGCTCCTCTTTTCCACGCCGACGGGTAGTTGTGACCCCAGGGGGGGGGGTCCTTCTCCGGATCTTTCCAACCAACTCCCACCGACCATCTGGGCTTCACAGATGGATCCTCTTCCAGACTGAGCTCTGCTAGCGATTGGGCTTCCTGCACCAGCAAAGAATCTTGGCCTCCAATGGCTCCCAGATCCTCCTGGTCACTATTTGAAGATGACATGATGTCCAGGCCCCCTCAGAAGAAAATTGGGTATTCTCTCCGGGTGGGCCGGTGGATAGAGATTCAGAATAATGTCAGGTGGAGCTCCATTCAAAATCCAGGAAAGAAATACTTAGACTCTTTAGTTTAGAGAAAAGATATCATTTACTGAAAGTGAAGTGGTAGCAACCAAAGAATTCTGAATCTCTTTCCACCGGCCCAGGGAGGGTGGAATTGGCAGGGAATTACCATGTCTGCTAGGGCTGCTGTTTCTTCGATTTCGGCAGACTCTTTCGATATGTCCCCTCTTTTTGCAAGCCCGACAGATGGCATCAAGGAATCTGCACTCGGCTCGGGGGTGGTTTCCTCCGCAACCAGCGCGTTCCTGCCAATTTTTTCTTCCTTTCGTGCCTTTTTTGGTTTGCGTAAAGGCGGTGGACCTCATTGTCATCTTCTTCCATTTCTGATGACTCGTCTAGGTCTTCGTGGTGTGTGTTTGTGGCAGCTTGCTTTCTCCCTCCTCCTGAGATTTTTTCTTTTAGAAGGGTTGTCATGTCAGCACTGGCGTTCATCATCTTCATTGTGGCCGCTGATTTCTTTGTGGCTTCCGCGGCGGTTGCTTCCGCGATTGCCTCTGCCACCATTATGTCATGTTACGTTATGTTTGCTTTGAAGGGTAGAGTCCCGAAGACCTAACACGACACGATCTCGCATTGCGTCATCCATATTTTGGAATTCACAGGCTCCTCCAATATGGCAGAGAGCTGCCACGAAATCAGCAATGGCTTTGTCTTCCCTCTGGTCTCTCTTATAAAATTCATGTCTCTTGATGAGGTTTGAGACAACCGGTGCGTAGTGAGCTTTCAGCATTCGGTTAAGCTCAGACCAGGTCATCTGTTTCACGTCTCTGAGCTTCGCCAATGCCTTCGCCAATACCTTCGCCAATGCCTTCGCCAATGCCTTCGCCATCTTAAATACGGCTGGCCCGCAATGTGTTAGGAAGAAGCCCTCTTTCGCTGATCAGAAATTTCTTCCATTTCGTTGTTCTCCAGAAACATCAGGAAAGGATCAATATAAGACTCCCAATCTTCTTCATTGGGATTGAATGGTGCGGGCGGCGCGTTATTACCAGCCATCTCATCTAGCATGGTTTTTTCTCTCACCGCGTGCTCAGTCTCCGCTTCAGGACAATCCCATCCTTGTCTCCAGTGTTCCGTCCGGAAAAGAAGTGCATGAGACCGGGTTTCAACTAACAACTCTTTATTTGGTTAACAGCAACAGTAATGGAACATTGGCTCAAGCTGCGGCAGCCCTTTAAATAGAGGCTTGCCTGCCAGCTTGTAGCCAATAACATCAATTTAATCTTACTGCCTTTGAGCAGCTTTTTGGATTGGTTCCTAATGAACCAATCCACTACTGGCCTTTTTGGCCAATCAGAATTGACTACTTGGAACCTTCCATGTTATACAGAACACTGAGCATCTGCTTGGAGAAGAATTCTGCAGATCCCAGAATCTTCCCATTGTTTTATGATCTTTCACTGGCCCAAAGAAAAACATTAGGTGGATCTTTTAATTAAAGAAGTTATGTAAAACATAATGATTGTTAATTTAGAAAATAGTTGCTTAGGCTACTTTGAGGACCACTATCTGGTGAGCAAACAGCCTACACAAGTAGAATAGAATTAGAATAGGACATCAGAGTTCTTGCAGCTGCTCAAGCAGGAGAACCTATACTATTTCACTTAAGTGGCCATCCAATCTCTTCTCAAAAAGTAGTCCTTGATTTATGACCGGATCACTTAGCAGCCAATCAGGGTTACAATGGACCTGCCCAGGGCACTTAGGACTTAGCTCAGTTCTAGTTCAGATGCACCACCCCCACAGAAATGATTGCATTTCATGCAGTCAGCAACCAACTCTAATTTACGGCCATTTGCAGCACCCTGCTGTCATGGAATGATATATTTTATGCTGACTTGTTTATAAGAGAAAATTGGCATTTATTTCTGATTTTCAGCAAAACTGGCTCGCAGGGAACAAATGGTCCACTTAACGACCATGACAGTTGTTTTATACCTGTTGCATTCGTTTCATGATTTGCAAAAGCTGAGGACTAGCTGTAAATAAGATAGATGGTTTTAAAAGGTAGACCTTTGGGGTGGTGGTGGTAAGAGCTTGTTTAAATATGAATAAATCCACAATGGGTTTTCCACAGATTGTTATACTATTTTGGGCTCAGTTATGAAATATAGAGTAAAAGGTTGGTGGACACTTAACTATTTACTAGTTGAGCTGGCAATTTAGAACTTCTTTCTTCTATTCATTCCCACCCCCCACCCCCCAATTTATATACTGTAGTTATTTGACAGGTCTCAGCATATTAATTATCAAACTGCTGTCCCTCTAAAACACCCAATTTTCTCTAGGGCTGATATTAACACATGCTGAAAGTTGTATTATATGTCCAATCGTTACTTTTTTTTCCCAAGCTCTCTTCCTCTGTCCAACAATACAAGTCTTTTACCTTTATCTGCTTCCTAAATGCTTCCTTGGGGATTCTGGGGGCAAGCCCTGAACTAATTGAATTCAATTAGCACTCCCTCCTCAATGACATGCTGTAACTGGTGGACCCCACTCCTTATGCCTGCCCTTCGTCTCTGCAGCCTAACATCTGTTTAAAATGTTTTCCTTGCTCTTTTCATTTAGATTCCAAGCACCTATGTCTGTTAGCATTGGAAAAATAAAACAAAAGCAAACATACAGTATAACCGTGTTGGCAATGTGGGAAAATAAAATAACATAAAATATAAAATGAAATAAAACCCAGTACCCAATTTCTGTGACAGCATGTAAGCCAGCACAACAGTCTGTGAATGTAATATGTTGCTTCTGTGAATAATACTTTCAGTAATCTACCTAAATCAACAATCTAACATAATTCACCAGGACAGAGTCTGTGAATGTATTAAATTATGCCGTGATACTATCCTCTTGGCAAGGAATTCTGAGTGGGGCATCTTGGTTTCCCTGGGCCACTCAGGCAAACCTAAGACTCTGTAAGTGGTGTAAGATAACATGACAGCTGCAGGTCTGGTGTCTCTGACATCCAACTTGTCTCACTTGCTTACCATACAGGCTTTCCAAATTCTTACAAAATCTGGACTGAAAGTCAGAGAGAAAACTTATCTGTTTTCTGCCAAAATAAAATGCCTGCCATTTCTGAGAGGGAGGGTCAATAATTTGGGAGTTTTCATATGCGTTCCAGAACTTTCTTCAAAGCTCACCTTCCCCTGCTAGCCCCATAGGAAAGGGTAGTAAATCTATCTCGACAACTTAAAACTGGCTCATCTATTTCTTAAGATGTGCTTTGTCTTTTTAATTTTATTTCTATCTGGACCCCCGTTAATGCAAATGTTTGACATGGATATTTAATAGTGTATCTACAGTAATGGCACATGATGAGTAATGATTATCAACTTGAAACAATATTGTTTCCCTTATATTCCCCCAAGGCTACATTAGAGTAATAAAGGATTTTGTAAAGTGTATTAAATTAACCATTTACGCTGCTGGCATGAGACTGCATATTTATTCAGATGTAAGCAATATTTATTCTAGCCTGCTTACCCACGGTTATTGTAACTGTAATTTACTCAACCCAATTTTTCTGTGTTCACCTACCACCATAAACTAACCTCACATATTTGCACAATATACTAGACTAAAATGTGGTTGACCAGTCTGGGGTTCAGTCTGAGGCTTCTGAGGAATTTCATTCTAAGCAAGTAAACCTAATCTTGCATCAGGACCAGTTTATAAATGGAACGACAGAATCAAGCCAACAAAGAGCTTTTTTTCCTGTGGTTGCCAAATTTACTATAGCCATGTTTGCACAACATACTTATCCAGGTCATTTAAAGAACTAGTAGGCTCATGCATACAACATACAATGCTTGGCTTGTGTTATTTTGGTCTAGCTTTTTTCAACTGTGAGTGTTGTTAACTTATGGTTCAATATATAGGATGAATCCATAATGGATTAATTCAGCCACTAGGTTAAGTGTGTTCAATAATTAATTTCTCCTTTCATTGCAGTATTAAGATAGTAATGTGACCTATGGAAAAATATCTATTAAAATAGAGACGTTCCAACAAGTTCTAGATTCTGGGCGAAGTCTAGGTAACTGAAGCAGAACATCAGGCATTTGGTAGCTGACTCAACTGAAAGCAATGTTTTCAAGCAACTTTATCATTGACAGGATTTATTGAGATGAAATAGATAGGATTACAAGCATTTCAGCAGCTGAATTATTTCCCATTAGGTACCAGTTTATCTTAACATACATTCTGGTGGAGACTCCTTCAGATTCTTTCTAACACTTTTCTTGGGAACTGACAAGGAGGTGATTTTTTTCATAGATAACAGAGAAATTTGTAGATGCCTGTTTACAAAGCCATCTCCTGAATCCGTATCAGCCTGTGAACCAACCATTGCACAGAAGTTTTGTTTTAGAAAAAGGCTGTTCTATAGTATAATAGGGCAACATGGAAATACTATTAATAATAAAATAAAGAGAAATTAAAGTTATAGCCTGGAACTTATTGATTCTGTTTGCTATTTAATGATAATTTCTCATACTCTTCTGTCTTTTATTTCTCTGTAAAACTTATTTAACTTCATACTGAACATGCAACTTTTATCCCATACTTTAGGCAAAGTTCCATAAAAAATACATTTTCCTCTATGGAATATTCTTTTGATTGCTACAGTAGTATGAATTTGGAATTCCATCTCATTTCTTTGTGCAAAACAATACCATCCAAGTGATACAATCTCTTATAATTTTTTGCTATTAGCTGCTTTTCCCTTGAACTGGGCTGTTCTCTTTTTTATCTCAAACACGGAATATTTCCTTTTTAGTATTATTTTAAAAAGCTTTTGTCTTTTATTCTTTCTTTTCTTTTTAATTTTATATATCTCTTGTGAGATTGAACTATCACATAAGGTGGAAAAAAGGCTAAATCTTCTAGATACTATGCCTTTATACTACAAAGTCACTACTGAAATTATTTTAATTTTTGCTCTTTGTTTTCATTGCCAGAAAGGCAGCACAGTTTATGAAAGTCTCATTTCTCTCAACAGTGCTGATGTGTTGATGTCAGAGCAACTGCTCTCTGGAAAGGTGGGTGATGGAAGCAGAAATTAACAAGCTGCTACCACAAAACAGGAGATTGGGCCAGGATGTAAAAGACCAGAAGGGTTTTTGGAGAAGAGTTGAAGCTTCCAGCTTTCCACCTTGTAGGCTCAGCCATTTACTATGAAGATCTTAAATTGTTTTTAGAAGTAGAACTTCCATGATATTTTCGTGAAAATATGATTGCTTGTGATTAAATTTTATTTTATATGTTATTCAACAATGACTTGTAACATCTGAGAGAGCTCATTTTAAAATGCTAGTGAGGGTATCATCCTTATGCAGATGATATCGAAACTTAATCTTCTTGAAGTCATGGATGTTTTAAATTGGTGCCTGGATTTAGTAAGGGTCTTTAATGTGGTGTGTGTGTGTGTGTGTGTGTGTGTGAGAGAGAGAGAGAGAGAGAGAGAGGGAGAGAGAGAGAGGGAGGGAGGGAGAGAGAGGGAGAGGGAGATGTATGAGGTACGAGTAAAATTACATAATCCCTATAGGATCAGATGTTTAATCTGGATACTCTCAAATACTACATTACATAGATGGTATTTGGAGCATATTTTATGACTTAGCTGATGCACCACAGATACCTTCACTTTATGCCATTATCCACACTGTGGTACCATTGTCCCTTGTGGGCTCCTTTTGAAAATCCCTGTGAAACATCAGCTTATCCAAAGGACATAAGATGGGTACTGTTACTTTCCATAGTCTGCTTCTAGATACATAGTGAGATGATGGGATGGAGTATTTTGGGGAGGGTTAGGCCTTTTTTTTTTTTAACAACTGTACAATTAGGCATTTTGATTTAGCTAAGATTACAGATATCAGTCTGAAGAGCGAGAATAATTGTTTGTCTTATTTTTATACTATTTTAAAAATTGTCTACAGATAGTCCTCGACTTATAACAGTTCACTTAGTGACCCTTCAAAGTTACAGCATTGAACAATATGACTTATGAGCATTTTTGCACTTGCAACTGTTATAGCATCCCCATGGTCGCATGATTTACATCCAAACACTTGACAACCGACTCACATTTATGATGGTTGCAGTGTCCTGGGGTCATGTAATCCCCTTTTGCGACCATTTTACAAGTAAAGTCAATGGGGAAGCCAGGTTCACGTTACTAATTTAATAACTTCAGTGATTCACTTAACAAATATGGCAAGGAAAGTCATAAAATGGGGCAAAGTCCACTTAACAAATTTCTCACTTACCAACATAAACATGGAGCTCAACTGTGGTCATAAGTTGAACACTCCATGTGTACAAATATAGTTTGAGAATGTCAAAGCAGCAGGACCGCTGCGGGTAAGTGATTATCACTCTTGATTTTAAGGAAAACTAAATATAGACAAAACCTGTATTTTGGGCTTCAGAAAAGCAGATCTTAAAGAGATCAATAACTGATAAAGAGAATTCCATGGGAAGAGAAGCACGTAAGAAAAGGTGTTCAAGATGGATGGGAAGGAATGCTTATGGCACTTCTAGATCAGTGGTGGGATTCAAAAAATTTAACTACCGGTTCTGTGGGCGTGGCTTGGTGGGCATGGCCATGTGACTGAGTGGGTGTGGCTTTTTTCTTTTTTTGCTTTTTTTGCAGCCCCCACTCAGTTTTTGGGCCTTCTGGGCCTCAGAGGAGCCTTGGGGGGGGGGGCGTTTTTGCTTCCCTAAGGCTCCTCTGAGGCTCAGGAAGAAAAAAGCCAGAACATTGGAGGGGCACGCAGCACCCCTCCACGCTCCATTTTGGGACCTTCTTGGCCTCAGAAGAGCCTCTGGGGAACGTTTTTGCTCCCCTAAGGCTCCTCTGAAGCTCAGGAAGGTAAAAAATGGAGGGGGGGGGGAAGCCATTTTTTGCCTTCCTGGGCCTCAGCAAGGGGAATCCCGGCACAGCTGATGTATGTACAGATGATTGTCGGGAGGGGGAAAAAAAGAAAGAAATACATCAGGCGGGCAGGGTGAGCAAGCATCAGGCAGGAGGGCAACCGGGTGGGGGGGCATGGCCTGCCAGAACTTATTATTGGTTCGGCAACCCACGTCAAATTCTTGCTCCTGATTCACTTGATCAGGTGCAAACCAGCTGAATACCAAAACTGTTCTAGATGATACAAAATTGGATCAGTTAGCTTAAACTCAAGATATGAAAATTTGGTGAGTCGAGAAAATTAAGAACTGATAAGTAATTGAGCAGGTTTACTGAAGACTTCAAAACAAACAAACAAAAAAAGATCCAGGGTCTTCTATTCTTCACTACTTTCATTAAAGATTTGAATGATGAAGTGAAGGGAATGCTTTGTGAAGTTTGCAAATTATAAAAATGGGATTGGGATATATTGTATGCTTTAGAAGTAAAAAAACCAAAGACTCAAAATCATCACAGTGTACTGGAGAAATGGATTGAAAAGAAAAGAATGAAGTTTAACACAGACAAGTGCAAAATTCTTTACCTCGGGGACAAAAATCAGATGCACAAGAATAAGATCAGGGATCACCTGGCTCAGTAATAACACTTGCAAAAAAGAAGAAAAAAAGACTTTGGCTTAATCCTTGATTAGAAATTGTAAATGAGCCAGTAATATGATGTGGCTGTTTAAAAGAAAGCAAATGAAATGGGCATCCAATCACAGGAAATAACAATTCCATTCTGTTCTGCTTGGGTCACCCCACAATTTAAGTCCGCACTTAAAGCGGAAATCACACTTTAAAAGGATTCTGAGAAATTGGAACCAGTTCAGAAAAGACAATGAAGGCTAAATCCTAAAACTGCGGAGTGAAATTGGATGAACATGATATGTTAGCCTTGAGGAAAAAAAAATTGCTGAGAGGGAATAGAATAGCACTCTTGAAATACCTGAAAAGATGCCCCATAGGAGAAGTGCATAAGTGCACCATCCTGCCTCCTGTCCCTATCCTATTGTCCCCATTTAATCGTACCTATTTTCTGTTTTCTTACTCATGTTTATACTTTTACCTATGATTTTGTAAGTGATTAACAAATCAAATAAATAAAGTCAGGACCTGTTCTGTCTTGTGCCAGAGAGCAGAACAGGAAATAACAGAGTTTAATTATAGGGGTGTAGATTCCTCTTCAACATTAAAATAAAAACGTCCTAATGATAAGGGCAGTTTGACAGGGGGAGCCAATCACCCAGAAACTCTTTGGATGTGCTCAAGAGGAACTGAGAGAACCCTCTACCTGGGATGCTTTGATTAGGATTTTTGTACTAAGTAGAATAGAATAGAATAGAATAGAATAGAATAGAATAGAATAGAATAGAATAGAATACTTTATTGCCCAAGTGTGATTGGGCACACAAGGAATTTGTCTTGGTGCAAATGCTCTCAGTATACATAAAAGAAAAGATACATTCATCAAGAGTCAAGAATCATAAGGTACAACATTTAATAATAGTCATAGGGTACAATAAGCAATCAAATCATACTAGGAAACAGTCAATATAGATTGTAAGGATACAAGCGACAAAGTTACAGTCATACAGTCACAAGTGGGAGTGATAAGGAGTGATGAGAAAATTCATAGTAATAGTAATGCAGACTTTGGAAATAGTTGGGCTCCAAAGTCTCAATAACGCTTCCCAACTCTATATATTGTAGTTTACAAACTGCAAACTTTTTTTTACAAACTTTACAGTTTACAAATTTTACAAAAAGTTTACACAGTACAACGTTGGCCCTTGCTTACTTGGAAATAAGGAATGTTGCCTGGATAAATCCCTTAACCTAAGACCTGATTTGCTTAATTGTGGTTTACTGGAAATCCCCCAACTTCCCCCAAGCTGTCAAGCAGGAATAATGCATCTTAATGACTGGTTTAGAATAGAATAGAATTCTTTATTGGCCAAGTGTGATTGGACACACAAAGAATTTGTCTTGGTGCAAATACTCTCAGCATACATAAAAGAAAAGATACATTCGTCAAGAGTCAAGAATCATAAGGTTTAGCACTAAATGTGAAACTTGCAACACTGTACAAAGCTATAGGACTATAACTGTTGGTAGATCTGTTCTTTGGCAGGTCATACCTATGATTACCTTCATTGGTCTTAAAACAATGCCAGCACATTTCTGTGCAAACCCCCCCTCCCCTTTAAAAAAAAAAAAAAATAGCGCAGCCCTTTGCATGGTACTCATGCAAAGGAATCCAAAGGGGCAATCCAAAAAGTCCTTTAGAAGCCAGAAGATTTGGAATCTTTCTCTGGCTGGAGTCAGTAATCTTTGAGGGGCACTCTTTCAGAAAAAATAAAATAAAATAAAATTGTCACAGACATGTATTAATTAATTGATTGATTTTGCGCCACTCTAAGGGACCGCATAGATTTTATCCATGATGATCCATCCCGGAACCTGGTCCTTCACATCTTCCAAGAGTGCCCCCAGGCCACTGCAGCATTCACCTGGCTGCTGGCCACCTCACCTCTTTTTTCCTTCCAGCTGAAGACAAAGCCAGCAGGAAACAAATCAAATCTCCCTTTTTCCTTTTTTCTCTTTGAACCCCCCCCCCCCCACACCCAACTTCCCAAGGATGAACTCCAGACCCCCTCACTGGCATATGTATCCATGTCATCATAACGAGTTTTTTTTTTTTACTTCTACCTATTATCTTGTAAGCAATTGAGAAATAAAAAGAAATACAATCAAATAAATAGACCGGCGGCCCGGAGTGGAATTCCTCCAGCAGCAAAGGAGGACTTGAACTTTGGGGTCCAACGGAGGAGAAAATGGGCAGAATTCCAGATCCGCTGCTCCGAGCTCCCCTTGCCCAGCCGCCGCGGACAACGACAGAGGCGGGCAGCTGCCTCGGTGAAGTTCTCGGGCTTGGAGACGGAGCGGCGCTTCCCTCCGGCCTTTTCCTTCGCGGCTCTCGGGTTCCGGCAGTCTCCGGCGCTGGAAGCTGGGTGGAGCCCGCGCGTGCAGAATTTCGGGGGAAATGCGCGGCGGCATCCAGCTGAAGAGCGAGAGGCGCTTGAGGGCAGGCGAGCGAACCGGCTTCTAGAGCCTCCCCTCAGGCAGCTGGACGCGCGGCCTCGGCAAAGGCTGCGGGGCCTCGGGACGCGGAGTTGGAAAGAACTTCGGGCGGGGCCCAGCCCGGCAAGTGAGGGGCCATGCAGCGCGGGGGAGCCCTTTTCGCCGGCCTGGGAATGTGGTGGTGCTGGTGGCTCAGCTGGGACCGCGTCGCCCTCTGCGAGGCCGCCAAGGGCCGCGTGCCTCGCCTCCGCCTCGCCTATAAAGGTAAAAAGGTCAAGTTCCTTTCAAGGAAGCCTTTTCCGATTTTATTACTTGATTTAGTTTTTGGCCGTCGGGGAAGCCTCGGCGACAGGGACGCTGATGGTTCCATGTCGCAGATGGGGAAACTGAGGCTGAGCAACTTGATTGCAGGGAATACGACTTCAGCCACAGAGGGGTCCATGTCTACCCGACTCTGTGGTTTCTTCCCCAAACCCCAAAAACTTTAACCTGATGATTAACCTCACCCCTTTCCTTAGAGGTCTGTAGGGGGCGTGCATAAATGCACCAACGTGCCTACGGTCCCTGTCCTATATTGTTTTATATATATATTTTAAATTTTTTTCTTATATGTATCCATGTATTCATAACCATGTTTTTACTTATACCTGTTATCTTATAATCGCTTGACAAAATCAAAGCGATCCAGAGGCCAGTCGACAGGTTGGATCCTCCACTTGCTTCCCAAATCCCAAATCGCCTTCGCTTTTCTTTACTCTGTGTTTCTGGGCGTGTGTTTCTGGGGTGAATCCCATTATAAATTTATCTCTATCATCTTGTTGGGATCTTTTTGATCTAATCGTGGTTCTTTCACTTTTTGTTGTGCGTTGATTCAATCTGAAGGACGGAGCGTGTATGTAGGAACGAAATAGTGGCCGGGTTAGGGTTAGGGTTAGGGTTAGGGTTAGGGTTAGGGTTAGGGTTAGGGTTAGGGACTAGCAGCGTTAGATCAGCCAGGCTACTTCATTCTGCACTTGCTGGATTCATGACAAATCCCTAAATCTCGACGGGAGATCTTTGGACTGAGATCCACATTTTTTAAACAGGTGGGGATTACTAAGAATCCTTTGAACTGCTTTAAATTGTGACTCATTTTCTCCTGGGCACATTTATATCTCGGTTAGGGGTTAGTGAACAACACTGAGATAAGGGCGGGGGGGGGGGGGAAACACCTAAGAATGACAGGCAGGCATATTTTGGATTTAGCACTGTGCACGTGTGTGGAGTATGCTCCAAATCAAGAGTGCAAAAGTTAAGGGTTGATATAGCGGGTATGGGGTGCTTTTTGCATGATCATGGGGGAATGTTGAATTGCATGCAATTCAGAGATATCGGAATTTGCACTGTACATTTCTGCAAGGATGCTTTCAAGTAATATACATGCAATATAATCAATCAACCCAGAGAAAAAAAAGCATGTCAAACAAGCATAAAAATCAGATAAGGTTGCCAACAGATCCAAAAGCAAAACCAGCCGGCCGTACCAATGCCTTGATTCCCGTGACAGCAACTTGATGCATCAAAATCAACAAATGTGTTTTATTTTATCAGCATGCAGGCAAGAAAACTTTACACATTAGATTTTTGTAAAAGTTGTCAGCCCTGGGGGGTAAATACGGATAAATTACATTTGTCTTTCTTGAAATTTTACCACTAGAGGGTGAAGAGAGAAAAGAAAAAAACAAACTGTGGGAGTTTTGCTAATTTTCTTTCTGGTTGGGCGATATAACAAGCACTCATAAACTTTTCTCTGACATGGTCCTATGAACAATGCCTGTATTTATGCAGCCCCACCTAAGGACAGTTCATATTTAATAGGGCCTCTATGCACGATCTTAGGAACATACGAGTTATTGTAGCTTTGCAGCTGAGTGGATTTGCCTGCAAAAAGCAGGTTTACAGGCATCACCAACACAATGAAGTCTTTAGTCCCAGCATGTGCTTTTTGTCACAAATCGCTGAGCAGCTTTCACTGAAGTTCCCTACAGTTTCCAGTTTTGTTTTCCTACTTGCTTTTCTATCTCCACACGTTATATTCTGCAATGCGTTGTGCTGTGATTTGTTTGTTTGTTTTTAATTTGCAGAGGAATTTTCATTGCTTTTCAGTTGTGGTTCTGAACATCTCCATCACCACAAAAACCCTTTAAGTACCTTTTGTAGCCACGGACCTCCAAGACAACTCGAGTTTTAAATCATAACATTTCTTCCAGCTTTTGTGGACCTCCTGTGGTAACATTGTGCCCCTCCCAGGGTCCGTGGACCTCATGTTGAGAACTGCAGGTTTAAAACTTTCACCTTTTGTTATTTAAGTTATAATTAAAACAATAATTATTGCTAGTACTTGTACCACCACCAAATTATATGGTGCTTCTTCATGAAAGCTGTTGTATGTTTGCAGTGTGCTGATGAGAGAATACCGAAGACAACTTGTGAGAAGTTAAACCAATGGCTCCAGGGGTGGGATTCAATTTTTTTAACAACTGGTTCTGCGGGCATGGCTTAGTTGGTGGGCGTGGCTTGGTGGCCATGTTATTGGCTGGGTGTGGCCAACTCAATATCATTCACATCGAGGCACGCTCAACTGGCCTCCAGACTTCCAGAGACAGAAAGTCTAGTCCTGCCAAGAATGTAATAAGGATTAACGGAGAGGCAGTTTCTGTAAGCAACACCAGAATGTTTCCTTCCTGTCTTCCTTACAGGATTAGGCTAGTAATTTCTTTTAACAACCGGTTCTCCAAACTGCTTAGAATGTTAACAGCCGGTTCTAGTGAATAGGTGTGAACTGATAGATTCCCACCCCTGAATGACTCTGCTTTCATCAATAAATGATATTGTATGCGAGGAGTCCTTAGTGATCTCTGAGCTAGAATGTTTCCTTGCAGATATTTGTTAGCTGTTCATTAGTTAGCTGTTTGGGTAATAAAATGTCTGCAAGAGAACAACTAAGCTCAGAGAGCACCAAGGACCCCTCGTTTCAACTGTGAACTACATATATTCTCCTTTATTGGTATCATCTATAACAGTGGTGGCTAACCTTTTTCGGCTCCCGTGCCGATAATTGCGCACGCACTCGTGTACACTCATGTGCTAGCACCCAAAAAGCAATGCATGCTGCCTCCCCATGCCCCCTGTGCATGCGTGCATGACCCCTCCTTACGCATCGTGCATCTGCACATGCGCACGATTCCCCCCTCATGCATCGCTCATCTGTGCATGCACACGTGATTCCCCCCTCGTGCGCCACACATCTTTGTGCATGCATGCACGATTCCCCCTCATGCGTGTCTCCTGTGCACCCCCCTCCGTCCTATGTGCATGCGCCAGATACCCAACAATCAGCTGCCAGGCTGTGGTATGAGCGCACATGTGCAGTGGGGCTCTTCCAGGCAACCTTTCATGTGCTGGGGGAAATGGCTCTGTGTGCCACTTCCGGCATGCATGGCATAGGTTTGCCAACACGGATCTATAACAAACCTGCTGGCTTTCTAAGAACTGAGGCAGTTCTTCTTGCATGATCTGAACAGCTCCAGGATTGAACTTGGGATCTTCTATTTATGAAGTTGCTGGGCTGTCTTCCTCCTCACCTTCTTTCTTGACCTGAATTCCCTGGGGAGGGTTGTAAGAAGGATCATAAAACAAGTGGTCCTTTTCCAAGGCTGCATTTCTTTGGGCCAGAATGGAAGCAGTACGATGGTATCTGGAGAGGGTAGTGTGGGTGAGAACAAGGGGAAGAATGCTCCAGGTGTCTCTGATGCTTGTAAAGTTGTCTGAACTCTCAGTGAGGGATCAGATGGACTGCATTACTTGCATTTAGCATTATAAATAATGAGTCTGGGCCTCAGCGTCAGAACAACTGAGAGTCAATCTGAGAGATGAGGTGGAATTTGCATATGTAGAATTCTACTGTGAAAATTTGTATGTTGCTTTTCTGCAGGATAAGGAAACAGTATTGGAATATTGTATATTTAGTCATTCACGTGCCAATTCCTGAAATATTGTTTCTTCCCAAATGCTGAGCCAGTTATGTTGCCTAATCAGTGGTTCAGTAGTAATCAGTTGGCAGAACTTGCTGTCTCTATTGTCATGGACATTTTTTTTTTTTTTGGCTTTCTACCATTGGGGGTGCTTTTTAATTTCCTAAATTCATTATTCAAGATGCCGTCTCTTAAGGCTTGCACTGAACCCCATAATTCTTAGCTTAAGGCTGGGCTTAGTCAAGAGGATAATCAGTGGATTGCCACTGTTGTTCTCAGCAGCTCTTCTGGAATAGAAAATACCTGTTCTTTTGTGAGGAGATTCTTCAGAGTTGGTGTCTTGTTCAAATATGAATACCAGAGAAAGCTGTCAGTGTGCAGTAAAGCCTCAGTTGTAATTGTTTGGAAGTGAGGACATAATTATTGTGTTAGTCCTTTTGTCAATATTGGATTTAAAGGCTGAATAGGGAGCTCTGGTGCTCTGTGACATTAGAGAAGATTCTAACAATAAAGAGAAAAATGGAGGAATTTCGATGTCACTTGATGTCAATATTATGTCTCATAAATTTGAACATTCCTTTGAGTGATCCTGGTTTGGTGCAATTTAGGGATGGGGGTGGGATGTTCTGAAGGCTGCACAGACTTTTTTTTGACAATCTTTAGGGAGTGGAGCCACAACTTATATAAGCAGAGTTGTTTAAGCAGAATTGTTTGGATTGTTCCTTCTTTGCGGTATGTTTAGTTTAGGATTTACAATATGTTAGTTTTCTTCTGTTTTGCATCACAAAATGGAAATAAACTCGGCATTCCATTTTGAACAGTGATGATCAGATGGCCACAAAAAGGGCACTTGATGGCCTCATGAAGGGGATGCAGGAATTTTCTAATCTTTGAAGCTTATCCTTGTTGTGGAATATGAAGGTTGGTGGCAGTAAGAAATCCAAGAAGCCACCCACTAGGGACCACAACCTTGCATTATACTGAAAAGCAGAAGTTGCTCTTTTGATGTTTTGTTCCCACAGAAGCCAGTAGTAAAATTCATATGTGCTTCTCCGAGGAATAGTTATTGGCACTTCTACCCTTATGAGTCATGTTAAGGTTGACACACACATTGTACTGAGGTATTGTTGAAGTAGCTGCATCTGCATCTATTTAGACAAATAGTTCAGTTTCCAAACTAATGTTCTCTTCTTTGTTCTAAGATGCTGCTCCATTCAAAAAGAAATATTGTGGCCAGCAAACAAAGATAGTGCAACCTCAAATAGGCTAAAGGAAATAGGGAAAATCTGCAACTGTGGGAGGGCAGGAAATGTAAAACAGAAGAGTTGGGTTGGTGCTGGCTTAGACTGAATAGCTATGGAGATATTTTTTTTCCAAAGACAGACCAAGTCCTTCTGGCTAAGATCCATTCTGAAGGGATGTTGTAGGCTATGATCTGGGACCTTGAATCTGAGAAGGGGTATATTTACACAAGGGTCTAAGTGGAATTATTCTAGGAGGAACTCTGTAGGCTATCCATGTGCCTGATCTGAGAAGGGAGAAACATGTTTGAGCTGCTTTAAAGCAATAATACAATAAGCCACTTGTCACTGTCAATATGTAATGTTTTAGTTTTTTAGAAGCTTATACTCGGTAGCACATTCAAGAGTTCTGTAATCAGAGAAATATATAAATCCAAACATATGGATATAGCTAGAAAATGTGTTTGAAAAAGGCTCTTTGTGTTGCATTTTTGAAAAAAAAATCGTATAAAGAACTTTTATCCCAGCTATTGCCAGTGTTTTAACAGAATTCTAGTTTTTTTTATTCTGGAGGAAAGCTATTTACCCTCATCCTACTTATAGTTGGTTTCTGCATATGGTCACTGCAGATGGCTTATAGGCTCTCCAAGAGAGATAAATAATTTTGAGAATCAGAGTAAAATAGAGACAGAAGGTTTTATTTCATCCTACCTCAGCCAGGTGATCAACTAGTCAATTCTCTTATATTTATTTAATCATATATGGAGAAAAAGCTTACATGGTTCCCATCTCAAAAAGATGTTTAGAATTCTATCTAGTATTTTTAGGTTAATCAGTGGTTCCTTTATTTTTCTGGTACCAAATCACGTAGGTAATGAGGGCATAGAGATGGACCCAGCCAAAACATAAGCTGTCCAAGGCTGGCAACCCCCTCGCACCCACAGAGAGCTACAAAGCTTCTTGGGGTTCACAAACTTCTACCAGCAATTCATCCCCTCCTTCGTGAGGATTGCCAAAGCCATGATGGACCTCCTAAAGACAGGGAGTCCAGAAACGAAATCCCACCCAGGACAACCCCTACAATGGGACCTAACCTGCCAAAGGCATTTGACACTGAAACAACTGTTTGCAAAAGAACCAGTGCTGTAGCATCCTGCCTCCAAACAACCCTTCACCATCCAAGCAGATGCCAGCTCATGACACTCACTTAACCAAACCCAGGCTTTGGGACAAAGTCCATACTGCTCACTTCTTTGAAGGGGGGTTAGTTCCATGCCACTGTGAACAGCAAAGTTCTTTTGCAAACAGTTCTTTCAGCTTTGTGTTAAACTTGGTGAGGCCTTAAGTACCCATGTGGATACTAAAGAAACAATAACCCGAGCTAATATTGAAAACAAAACCAGAAATTATTCCAGTGATCAAGGCACTTGGAACAGAGTCTAAAAATGTGAATGAGTAGCTCAACTTAACAATGGGTATGGAATTATAGGGATAAGCTTCCTGATTTATTATAGCAAATACTCACAATTGTCTCATGTTTAAAGTGCCATGAACTGCGTGATGGGACCTTAAACAAAAGAATGGTTGGATCTGTAGGGAATTCCAATGAAAGAACTTTCTACAGCAAACCACAGAGCTCACAAATATCCAATATTGACTTGTAGCCTGCATGAGGTGATTTTTTTAAAACTTATTTTCCCTTTTTCCTTTTATTTAGATTAGAATTAGATAATGTCTGTGCCTCCTAATTGATCTTGAAATGGGAAGCAGAGAAGAGGCAACTGTAGGACACTCTCATCTCCCCCATTACCACTGTTCTGCTTTATGACCATAGCTTAGCGCACCTTTCAGACAAAAAAAAAAATGGTAGCACACATATAGGTCCAATTGCCATAAGCAAGCACAGCACATATGTGCGTGCATATAAACGGGCATGCACACACGCATACGTGTATGTAAGCCACTTCATTGTAAAGGGATGTCGTTGGCAAACTGTTTTTAGACTGTTGATAATAGTATGTCTGCGTATTTAAAAAAAAAAAATCCCTGTGTAAACTGTCTTATATTACTTCTTGCTTTTTCACCACCTGCTGGGTGACTCTTTAATTTTTGGAAATATAACTATGCCTGTCCCAGAGCTGTACCTCTAATTTGGCATTATGGCCCTAAGCAGGTCAGAAAATCCCAACAATTGGCAATCGATCAAATCCCTGCTTTCGGTGGGAGGGGGGTGAAGGAGGGAGGGAGGGAAGGAGCTCCCTGAGCCTTGAGTGCAAGTTGAGCTAAATTCTAAATCTCCCCAGTACCATGCGATGGATCAGGTGGGCCTAGATCAGGGCTGTCAAACTCCTGGCCCACAGACCGGATGCATCACGTCATGTGCTGGTCATGCCCACGCCCGGTTTAGCAAGGGGGGGGAAGTCTCAAAGCAACACATGATGCCACTGTGATGATGTAACATTTGACACCCCTGGGCTAGGTTAACCCAACTCTGAATTGTAGAGAGCAGATGTTTGGAGATAGAATATGTTGGCTGCTGTTGATCATGCCTGTTGCCCAAAAGGTGTCCTTCCCCATTTTTCTTTTCAAAGAAGCAGGGCCAAACATCCTTTTTCTCCATTCGTATGTTGAAACGTCCTGCTTACTTCTCATCCTTGCTACTTCCTTTCTTATGTTGTTTGTTTTTAAACAGCAGTTTATTTATCAAGTAGGGGATTCTGATGGTCTTGTTCCTGCTTCTCTGACCCAATCATACACAGTAGCCCAGACAGGGAAGGCTTGGGCCTGGGAAAACAAATATAACAAATGCTGAATTTGCATGTGTATATCTTTCTTGCAGTTACGCCACCTAATAAAGGAGAATATTTGTAGCTCAGGGTTGAAACGTGGGGTCCTTGATGCTCTTGAACTTGTTTTCTTGTAGATGTTTCATGACCAAAACTAGGAAATGTCATCAGTGCTAGTAAGGAATGCGGTTTGCTCTCAAGTTTATATTTCTAGTGGTTTGCCCTGTCAGTGTTGATGGGGATAGTCTTAGAGTTTCTTTGGTTGAGCTGTTTACTGTTGGCTTATTTGGCAATTTCTTGATTGGGGTATAGTTTACTTGATTATTGGTCTGATGTTAATCTTGAAGTTAACCTAACTCCAAGACAAGTCCAAGGATGCCAGGGAATTTCTAGAAGCCATCCATAGACACATTGACATTAACAGCATTTATAGACTATGCAAAAGAGACAATCAACCAGCCAAAGGGGTGGGGGGAAACGACACACAAGACTTCTCCATAAGCGATAAGCATAAATTAATTCCAAAATTAATATCAGACAATCAAGTAAACAATACTGCACTGAAGAAATTGCCAAAGAAGCCAACCGTAAACAGCCCAAAGAAATAATCTCTAAGAGCACTCCTATCAACACTGAGAGGTCAAGCCATTGGAACAGGGATGTCAAACTCACGTTGTCATGGTGGTATCACCTGACATATCAGGATTTTTTCCCCCTTTGCTAACCGGGCGTGGGCAGCATGTGATGCATTCAGCCCATGGGCCGGGAGTTTGACAGCCCTGCATTAGAATATAAATTGATAGCAAACAGCACTCCACTGATGATGTTACCTAGTTAAGGTAATGAAATATCTTCAAGAAAACCAGCAAGCTCAGAGAGCACTAAGCCTCCTACTATATGTACACAGGTGTCTAACTCTGCATATCTAAATGTCTTCTTTTTCAATTGTTTGGCTTAAAAACTATTTCTTTTTTAAAAATCTATCATTTGAGCCAATGTAGAACAAGTAGATGAACCTGCTGGAAACCTATACAATATAGAAATGTGCAGGTATAATTAGAGGAAGTGACTTCTTCTTTTCCAATATCGGATTTTCCATCCTTATCTAAAAACATATGAATACTACCTAAATTTTATGTATAAGCAAAACTAGAACTGCACAACAACATTGTGGGAGGAGAACCAGGTATCAGAATTCAGCAACATGAGAGTCACATTGTCAAGATAACTCGGGCTATCGCAGTGGGGCTGCAAAATTCTGGATGATGGCTACGTGGCAGCAGAAATAAAGAAATGCTGTTTGCTATCCATCTTTTGCAGCACAAACCTGGTAAGCTAGTTGTGAAACCGGGGCTCTTCACTTGGGCATGGAGACTGAATGTTGAGGCGTTGATGGAATGGATGTGGTTTGCATCCTTAAAATCAGCATAAAATTGAGACCATAAGTTTTTCTTTTAGGATTACTAGGTAAGGAGTTGGGGAAAAAAAAGATTTGGAACTTTATTACTATATATGTTAACTGTATCAAGAATTGAATAGGCACATAATTGGAGTGAGCTATCAATCCCCACGGTAGAAAAATGGATGGAAAAAATGTCAGAGCTAACAGAGATGGCAAAATAGATGTTTTAATCAGAGAAAAATATATATCCAGTTTTATTTCTACCTGGAAATCACTTCTGATTTTGTGCTTGAGATGGGAAAAAAAATAAATTTTGACTTTGGGGTTTTCCTAATTAAAGCCCATGTCACACAGCACCAACGGATGGAAAGAGGATGTAAAACGGAGAGAAACACTTGCCATCCGTTGGTTAACGCGATGCATCCGTTCTGTACTCACTGCGTCCGTTTTTCATACTCTCTATCCGTCCAGCATCCGTCGACTGACATTTCATCCGCTCAAAAAGTTTTGAGCTGCACAAAACTTTTTGAGCGGATAAAATATCCAATGTGTCCGTTATATATCCGCTACGCATATGGGGAACATCTGTTATACGTCCATCATCATCCATTACGCGTCCGCTACATCCGCTAGGCATCCGCTGCGCATCCGCGCAACTCACATCCGCTCCAGCAGAAAACGGATACAGGGAGGAAGCAAAACGGATGCGGAACGGACACGCAGCGTTAGTAGCATGGACGTAGAAAGGATGAAAGCAGATGCAGCTTGCATATAAAGCATTAAAACAGAAAAAACGTTCGTATAGGGGACGTATCTCGGATATTTAGGATGTCTGCAGGATGTCTAGAGGATGCAAAAGGACACCGAGTGGAAAACCTATATTTCCTATAAAAAGGGGGAGAAATCACCTGAATCTCACTTTTAGTCCAGTAGACGTGGGGTGCAGACCTCTTCAGCCTTGCTCTTGCTCTTGCTCTTCCACAGCATCCAGTCATCTCCACCATGGATCGTTGCACACTCCTTTTGGTAGCCGCCATCATTCTACAACAGTGCAAAGCCCTCGACAGGCTCTTTCACCTGTTCTACGGGAAGAAAAGGAGGCGTCCAAGAAGTGTCTGGGTCCGAAGATGGATCGCGAGAAGAGCAGAGTACGGACTGTATAACAAGCTGATGGTGGAGCTGAGAAACGAAGACACTCGTGCATTATAGAACTTCATGAGGATGCCACCAGCCATGTTTGACGAAGTTGTGGAGCATTTGAGACCCAGGTTGACCAAGGCAGACACCAACTTCCGGCCCAGCCCGAACCCTGCGCTGAAGGTGGCACTGACTCTACGCCACCTGGCCTCAGGGACCACGTAAAGGAGCATGCAGTACGCCTGGAGGGTGCCACACAATACCATCAGCATTGTGGTCAGAGAAGTGGTACAGGCCATCATCGAAGAATACCTGGAGGAGCTCCTCCAGTGCCCCTCCACTGAAGAAGGATGGAAGAAAGTTGCAGAACAGTGGTATCAGATTGGAACTTCCCCCACACCCTTGGAGCCATAGATGGGAAGCACGTGGCCTGCAACGCTCCAGCCAACTCAGGGTCCACTTATCACAACTACAAGGGCTTCTTCAGCATCATCCTCTTCGCCATGGTCGATGCTGACTACAAGTTCATGTACATCGATGCTTCAGGCAACGGCTCATCTTCAGATGCCCAGGTATACAACGCCAGTGACCTCAAGGAGGGGCTGGAACGCAACCTCATCATGGGCTTCCCAGATCCAGACCCGCTGCCCAACGACACACAAGATGTGCCCTACTTCATCATGGGGGATGACGCCTTCTCCCTCAGAACCTACCTCATGAAGCCCTACACTTCCAGATGCCTCACCCGTGAAGAGAGGATCTTCAACTACAGGCTGTCCAGGACAAGGCGGGTGGTGGAGAACGCCTTTGGCATCCTGGCCAACAGGTTCCAGGTACTGCTCACCACCATGCAGCATCGCCCAGAGACTGTGAAGAGGATCGTGGAAGCTTGCTGCATCCTGCACAATCTCATGCGCACCCGCTACCCAGTGTTGCAGAACAGGCTTGTGGACCTCCAACAAGGCAATGGGGACATGGAGCCTGAGAAATGGAGGCAAGGGCGAAACCTGATAGACACTAAGGATGTGCAAGGCCCCAACAGAGCTTCACGTGAAGGGAAGAAGCAGCGCAACCTCCTGAGACACTGGTGCAACTCCCCAGCTGGAGCAGTGGAGTGGCAAGACAGGATGATAGATGATTAATGGATGCTTCCTTCAGCCTGTCTCATCACACTGATGAGATTGGGCCATGTATGTTGGGTGGGCCTACAATGACCAGGGCATTTAATAAAGAGTTGTGTTTATGTTGACATGTGTGGATAAATGATTACATTATTATTGATAATAAAGGGCCATAGGTGTGGCACCTGGGAGGGTGGACCATACAGTCCCACTATGCTTGCACTGGAGGTTTATCTATCCCACAGCTATTACCCATCCCAAAGGTATCCCTGCCCATCCCGCAGGTATCCCTGCCCATCCCACAGCTATTACCCATCCCACTGCTATCCTTACCCATCCCACAAGCATGCAAAGGCTTAAACCATTTCTAAAAGTTTCCACCAAGACTTTATTGACAAAAATAAATGAAGCAAGTGTGTGAAGCAAAGATAATCTTTCTTAATAACAAGCTGTAAAAGAAAAATGACCCAAGTCAAGTGTCCAAAGCAAAAATAAAGTCAACAGATAGCCACCCAGTCTCTGGCACTCTTCTCAGTCAGTGTGAGGCATTCCCATCGTCTCAGGGGTGCAGGGTCCAGGTGCTGTGGAGGTGGCTGCTGCTGGAGTGCTGGTCTGAGGTGCCATTGGGGTGCCTGGCCCCGAGAGTACAACAGGGGACGGTGTGTGGAGGAAGCTCTCAGACAGCTGGCTTAGCCCTGTGATGTTGAGAGCCCCTTCCTCCATGACATGGGGTGTGAGCCCCAATAACGATGACAGATGTTCTGAGGCCGGGCTTGGCTGTGAGGTGGAGGAAGGAGCAGTGTAGTGGGGCTGTCTGGTCTGCAGCTGGGTGAGGAGTGGCGTCGATGGCATTGGTGGCGTGGGTGGCATCTGTGGCGTGGGTGGCATCGATGGCATCAGTGGCACCAGTGGTGTACGATGTACCTGTGCCTGGACTGGGAAGGGCTGCCTGTGCTGCTGGACCGCCTGGTAGCCATAGCCTTGGTAGGTGAGGGCCTGTGGAAAGCCTTGGAAGGGCAATGACATCACCTGGGGTGGAGGAGCAGGCCTGGGCTGGGTGGGAGCAGGTTCAGCTTGGTCTGGAGGGTTGTGAAGAAGATCGGTGATCCTGTCCTTCACCACCTGGTACTGGGGTTCCGACATGTTCATGAGAGTCTGGTTGACATAGGTGAGGAAGGGCTTGCGGTTGGAGGATGGGACGTCGGTGTGTACCATCTGAGAGAGGAGATCTACACTGCTCCTGATGGTGTCCCTGATCTCCAGCAGGACAGTGTGGCTCTGTCCCTCCGGTCTGCCTCTCTGCCTTTTGATGGAGGTGGAGCTGGGGGTGGATGCAGGTTAGGCTGTGGTGGAAGTGCCCTCTCCTTGCTCCCACGGCGTCAGGGGGTCCTCCACGTGCTCCGCCATGGGGAGTGCAGCTGTCAGGGGCGTCTCCGTTGTGGCACGCTCCACAGATACCTGCCTGGACACAGGAGCTGACTCTTGGCCAGAAGAGGACTGGCTCTCAGCAGGCTGCCTGAGAGGTTGTGAGAGGGGCTGCTCCTCGGTGGCGGATCTCACCCTCCAAGTAGCTGCACTTGGCCATCCCGTAGGTCTCTCAGTCCGTCAGCTTGACTGCGGCCTGGCCAGATTTCTTGAGATGCAGCTTCCCGTACCAGGTGTGCATGTGCTTCCACCAGCCAAGGAGCACCTCTGAAGTGTAGCCCAGACTCTCCGCCTTCTCTCTCCAAGCAGCCTGCTTCCTCTTGGTGTCTTGATAGAGCTTGTGTCCCTTCCGCCAAAGATATTCATTCTCCCTGAGCCATTCAAGCACCTCCTCCACATGTTCCTCTTTGATTGAGTGTTGCCTCCTCTCCCGTTCACACGTCTGCCTCTTCCTCCCTCTGGCAGGGCCATATGGGCCCTCATCAGAGGGGCTTCGAGGTTGTAGGGGCTCCTCCTCCACACCAGCAGCAGCAGCAGCAGCAGCAGCAACAACAACAACAGTAGCAGCAAAAGCAGGACTAGCAGCACCAGGAGCACCAGCAGGACCAGGAGCACCAGCAGCACCAGCAGGACCAGGAGCACCAGCAGCACCAGCAGGACCAGGAGCACCAGCAGCACCAGCAGGACCAGCAAGACCAGGCGCATCAGCAGGACCAGCAGGACCAGGAGCAGTGCCAGCAGAGTAAGCACCAGCAGAAGCACCAGTACCAGGAGCAGTGCCAGCAGAGTAAGCACCAGCAGAAGCACCAGCACCAGGAGCAGTGCCAGCAGAGTAAGCACCAGCAGAAGCACCACCAGCAGAAGCAGCATCAGCAGAAGCACCACAACCAGAAGCAGCATCAGCAGAGTAAGCACCAGCAGAAGCACCACCACCAGAAGCAGCATCAGCAGAAGCACCAGCACCAGAAGAGCGAGCCTGGGCAGCAGAAGCCCCAGCAGAAGCAGAGTCAGGGCCGGGGGTGGGAGAGTGGCACTGTCCCTCTTGCCAGGGCTGGCAGCAGATGGCAGAGGCTTCCTTTTCTTCCCCATGTTTGTTGGATTGCTGGCTGGCTGGCTGGCTGGCTGGCAAGGTGTGTCTGGAAGCAGGTCTTTCCTCTGAATGGTGACCTGCTTGCGAGCTGCTTCCCGTTATATCCGCGAGGCTGACGCAATGCATCCTCCCTGCATGCACAATGAATGCTCGGCATCCGCTAGGTATCCACTAGGCTTCCGCTCTGCATCTGCTTCATCCGCTCTGCATCCGCTCTGCATCTGCTCTTTCCGTTCCGCGTCCACTTTGCTGCAGTCCCCCGGAAGCCTTGCGGATGTGCCATCCGCTCCCATCTGCTTCTATCCGCTCGGCTTCCATGGAGCATCCGCTTTCCATCTGCCCTACGTCCTCCCCCCGTCCATTCCTTTCCGTGTTGTCCGCTCTGGTTATGCAAATTCAGGGCACTTTTGAGAGCGGATAACAACAGATGGAACATTTTGCTTGTCCGCTGTGTCCTTTCTACAAACGTTTTGCATCTGTCGGCCAATGTGACAGGGCCTTAAAATGTTGCGTGAGTGAGAAATGAAGATGTACTAAGTTAGACAAAGCAGTATGTGAGCAGTTCCCAGAAAAGATCAGGTTGGCACAGTCCCATCCCCAGTTTTAAACAATGTTTTGTCTTTGTTGTAATTTTCTTGCCTTCCTGGTTTAAATTAGTCTGAGGGTCCTGGTGGGCAGAAAAGTAATTTATAAATATAAATATTTTTAATGAATAATTAAAGCCTGCATGTTGTTTTCCATTGCCTAGGATCAGCTACAATTTCCTTTACTCTATGTAGTCACATGTAAGAAAGTAAGGCCATGGTCTTTTCATTACAGAGTATTTTTGTCTGCATTTTACTCCCTCTAATATTGTAAAGACAATGACCTCATGGCTTGGAATGCCTGTGATGTATCTTGTGTGCACAGTTTGTCAGTAAACTGCCTGTGCCTCCCAGTTGGTGAGATGCAACAATGTGTTGGCCTGCAAGGTCATGTCTAGATTAGAGATTCTACTGGACTTCAGTTGTACTTGAGGTATACTAATTAAAATGTGCCAAAAATGATAAGGGAATTCCTTATGATGAAAAAGGAATTCAGCATGTGAAACTTTCTTATTAAAGAAAGTTATTGAAAGCCTTAGTTAATCAAAACCACAAGAGATCGTGTTGGTCAATCTATCAAACCACAAGTGATGGTGTCGGTCAAAGTGTTGGTTGATGGCTATGGCGTCATTTATAGCACGGGTGTCAAACTTACAGCGTCACAGTGGTGTCATGTGATGTAGAGGGACTTTTTCCCCCTTCACTAAACTGGGCATGGGGGTGGCCAGTGCGTGATGCATCCGGATCACGGGCCAGGAGTTTGGCAGTCCTGATTTATAGGATCCAGCATGCTTTGACTTGTCCCCAGTCATCTTGATGATACTAATGGGAGACATCACCCATTAGTTTTGAGGTGAGATGGTATACTGATAAATACTTTGCCTTTTTATTCTGGACTGAGCCTAAGATGCTGTGGAAGTCTTGAACGTGTGCTTGGGAGGCTGCTCAGAACTGGATGGGATGAAGCAGGTTAAAACTGAACCCAAGCAAGCCATTTCTGATGAAGTATCTCTATTGACACCAATGATAACTTTTGATTTTTGTATAATATTTGTTTTAAAAGAAAGAGAAGGAAGAGAAAAAAGAAAGATGCACAGAATTTGCAAAACACTGATATTACATGGAAATGTTTTCAGAACAATTCAAGATAAAACTGGAAGAATATACAAACTCTTCCATTGGAAGAAATGTCTCATTTTTATTCTTATGTATTAATTTGTATTAGAATAAAAATAAAATAATTTTAAGACAGTTTAGCATTTTACTATTTTCTACTGTTAAACTGTCCACTGCTAAATTTATGTTATTAAAAAAATTTAAACAAGACTTCTACATAATTAAAAATAAATAATTCTAACTAAATTAAAGAACTTTAAAGAGAAGCCAAAGCTTGGATGACAGCAATCCTCTGTCTAATTGTACTCCATAAACAGTTTCAAATTGAAATTAACATCAGTCTTCTTTTCAGAATGCCATTATTTTGGGATAATTGCACACTTCCACAATTTAAGTTGGCATCTCTTTAATGAAGGAATGAGATGTAATTTCCAATAAAAAGCATAAAGTATTCTGGGGACAATTACCCTATATAAAGTGAGCTCAGTGTATTTTATATATATATTAAGTTTATTAATACTTAACAGAAAATATGGTAGAAAAGAAAAGCCAATTGTCAGAATTTGATGCACCTTGCAGTAAATCACTTTACCACCAGATATGGTAGAACAGGGGTCCTCAACCACCGGGCCCTGGACCGGTAGCAGTCCGTGGATCATTTTGTACCGGGCTGCAAAGAATAAATAATCGTGATTAAAATATATATAAAAATATGTTTTTGCTTCCGGGTGTTTTATTTTGAAATACAACCACTTCCGCCCTCACCTAACTTCCGTGCTAACTTCCGTGCTAACTTCCACGGTAACTTCCGTGCCTAACTTCATGGATCGCATTGCTAAAGCTAAGAAGCCCTTTACTATTGGGGAAGAATTGATTTTGCCGGTCCTTGAAAAAGTGTTTCTGCGTGAAACTGGTCCCTGGTACAAAAAAGGTTGGGGACCACTGTGGTAGAACATTCCAGTTGTTACAGTTGCACAACTTTTTAACAATTATCACTGGGATAATTTAATCAGCAGAACATTTGTAACTATTTTCTTATAGTGTATTATTCGCAGTGAATCTGATGGCCATCTTCTGTTAATACTCTCATTGTTACTTGTCAGTTTTTCATTTCAATTCTGTCTGTCTCTTTTTGATTATGAAATCTTTAGCTTGGTTTCTGAATCACATTTCAATACCAATTTACATAAAAATCCAGCAAATGTTCTGCATTTTGTATGACAAGCATTTCAAATTCAGTTAAACATTCTGAGCACGTTCACCTTGTTTTTTTAATTCCTTCTGGACTAGACTGTTCATTTAAAACACTTGAAGCACTTTTGACCATTCTAAGGAAAGAATCTCTAGTGATTATATTTTTGCAGGCTGTCAAGATTTTTTTGTCCAATTTTCAGATCAATCTCTTTATGAAACTATATATTTATTTTTATTCATTCATTTAGAAATATTTATCCTGTAAATGCTATATTTTATTAAATAAAGTCATAAATAAAAAATAATTATTAAAAAAATATTTATCCTATGCATTTAATAAGCTGCTTTGAACAGAGTTCATACTTATAATCATCCAAAGTTATTTCTGCAAATCCTGTTCCTTCTTTAGTCTGAACCAAAGTTTAAATCTGAAGTTTAATTCTTGTTTGTTTATTTAACCAGATGAAATTACACACTTTATCTTTGCCACTCACTCAGCATCTTTTCATCAATGTTTATTGAAATCATTTGGAACAGGAAACTAACTCATGGAAGAATGTTCATTTTTATTGTTAACATTCTCCTTAGCCAAAATGTGTTCAACTTTTTTCATCTAAGAATGTCCATTACGCTCTTTCAGATTTACAAATTATTCTAGAGTACATATTATTTTCTAGCTAAGTAAATTCCTAATTATTTTATTGATTTAATAGTAATATTAAACCCTGATGTTTATCTTCAGAATTGTTATTCCTCTTTGGAGAATTTCTGTGCAATCAACCATGTCTTATTGTTGTTTAGCCAAGGTCCTATACTGTACTGTTGTTATCTACTCAATTATTAATTCTAGAAACTCCCTTAAATGAGAAACAATAACCACAACTTAATCAGTGTACACTTTGAACTTATATACTTGTCTTACCATTTTAACTCTAAAAAAAAATACTATCCTATTGAAACTTTTTTGTTAATGGATTAGTAAACTCAGAAAGGGAGAACTGGGCAACCTTGTCTTGTCCTTGGTGTGATGATGAACCATGATATAGCATGGTTTAGATCAAGGGTCTGCAACCTTAAACACTCAAAGAGCCATTTGGACCCCTTTCCCACAGAAAAAAAGCACAGGAAGCCACAAAACCTGGGTGGACATGGCCAACTCGATGTCATTCACTCCTACCAACAAGGGCCAGAGAAGCTCCAGCAAGAGTGAGATGCCAGAGAATCAGCCCCAGCTGCTTTTCCATCCCCCAGCGTAGCCCTTACCTTCTCAGGCCAGGCGAGGGAGGGGAGGGAGAGGGGCGGGGCCAGCCAGTGATGGGACAGGAAGTGGTAGCAGAGGATTCAAAGAGCTGTATGTGACTCTGGAGCTGTAGGTTGCCATCACCCAGTTTAGATATAGTTTCACTTACTATTATCTTCGCTATTTCATGATAAGACTTTGAATTCCTGGTTTAAATTCATTTGAAAAAAAGTCTATCTTCTTCACAACTGGAAGCATAAAAGACCATTCTAAATTATCAAAATTTCTCATCCTGAAATCACAGCTTTTGCTTGAGAAGTAGGTAGAGTCTACAGTTCGGTGAGCCATCATCCATCTGTGTCTCTGCAGCTGTGATTTCCCTACCTGGAGGAGGGAGCTCTTGTCCCAGTAACCAATGGTGGTGTCATCACCCCCTATTGGATTCTGCACTGTGTTTTACATGCAGCTGCTTTCGAAAACCAATCAGAAATTATAATTATTACAACATATGGTAGCTCAGATATTAGCAAATTAGAGCCATTACAGTCATGCAACACCTCTTTTGAAATTGCCACATTGGTTACCAGGTACAGTTCAGGTGCTGGTTTTGACCTTTAAGGTCATTGATCTATGGCTTGGCCACTCAGGGATTTCCAGGTTCTCCTTCTCCGTTCAGAAGTGGGCCATCAAACTCATCCAGTACTGATTTGCTATCAGTATCATCTAAAGTTCCCTTAGGTGAGAGCAGTGAAGATATGGGATTCATAGGCAGTATTTTTCAATCTCAGTTCCCATATTGCAGAACAACTTCCCCATTAATATTAGGATGGCATCCTCATTATTGGTCTTCCAGAAACTATTAAATAGGAAGTTGCTTCAGAATGAATGAATAGTCATCAGTGGGCCTATTACTGCAAAATGAGAGCATTCTGATTTTATGGTTTGCATTATGTTTTTGTGGTTTTCATTTGTAAGGTGCCTTGAGTTGTTTTCTGAGTCCAGTGGTGCATAAACACAATAAATAAATGCATGTCAAAGACTGCATCTTGGAATGTATACTATGAGGACTATAAATGGCAAAGGGAATGAATTAACCACTGTAGTGAGAGAAAGAAAAAACAGGTATTTGTGTGTGTGTGTGAAAAGGAGAAAAGGGAAGGAAGCAATACTGTAAAGCTGAATGGAGTTGGTCTGACCTATAGACTAGAGTTACACTGAAGGAAATAAAGGTGTAGATAGATTTATAAAGAAAAGGGCTAACCTGTACATCAGTGAGTATACATTGATGATAACTAGGTTTTGGCGAGTGCCTATGCAAGTAGGAATTAATACAATAGATTAATGGTAATTCATGTTGTACTACAGTAAACAGTAGTAAACATAAGAAATAATAGTTTGCTTTAGAAAACTTGAGCAAAATGTCCTATTTCAAATTGATCATGTGCACACACACCAACTTGATTTGCAAATAGTTTACTACTAAGTACCAAACAATCACAGACAGGCGGAGAGCCAGTATCTGTGCCCCAGAAATGTATATAGGAAAGGTATGTTTTGCTTGAGAGTTGGGTGATTGGACAGTTCAGTGTAGAGTCAAAACAGAGAATAGATTCAGAAAGAAAGATGCACTCTGAAACTGTTCAAAAGTCACCAAGGTTAGTCAGCCAGTTCAGAATGCAAAGCAGGAATGATGGATTCCAGGTTGACATAGTCGTTCCCAACAACAGCTGACCACTGGCAACTGTTATGATCTCGCCTAGCTGCAGATGTAACTCAGTTTTGGATACTCATACCTTTTCTTCTTAAGGAGCTGGGCTTGATGACCACATGATTCACTTAGCAACCATGGTAAAAATTAGAAAAAATAAAATTAGATCTGGGCATGTGGTCACACAGTTTATAATCACACTGACATAATATTGTGATCTTAAGTCTAGAATGACTTGTACTATTTACTTAAGAAATGTAGGATTGTTATAATGACTTTATAGTGTTTGGATTGCAAAGCACATAGAAACATAACTGTAGCAGCTGCCTGTAGCATCTTACCTATTCCTGTGGTTGTGGACTTACTCTCTGCAGCTGCCTTGTGATCCTGAGAAAGCAGATGGTGTTGGAAATTGGTGCTGTTTGGACTTGCATGCCTTCTGAAACATGAGCAGAATAGCTGCACGGCTCTAGTTTTTATCATTTCATCTGTGCAATAAGTTTTCTAAGGTAGCTTGGGTGGAAAATCAGCAGATCATTGAAAATCATCAGCAGATCATCAGGTTGGTTTGAACCTTTAGTTCTGAGGTCCAGTTCCAATCCTTTCATCATTCTCAGACAGGCACCTTGGTATGAATATTGAGGAGAAATGGTCATGTATCTAGGCTGGAGACTATTTGCCACATATTGCCCACATTTTCAAGGCAGAAATTGCCTAGTGTATAATGAGATCTAGGAGAAATGAATGATGAAAAAGAGACTGATTGTAAAACACACTGATGTAGAAAAAATGTTGTTTGAAACAGAGTTTCAGCTTTGGCTTTTCTAATATAAAGATGGGATATGTAGTAGTCTTTGCCAGACAATTTTTAAACATGAGGTGTAAAAATGGATTTAAAAAAAAATATTTTTAAAATCCCATGCGTAGTATTCATTGATGTTTACATGTTTTATTGAAAGGTAAAAATAAAACAAGAGCAATGATGAAAATCCCATCCAAACACCAAATTTTCTCCGAAGTTTTATTCTGATTCTTCCAAATTTAAGACTTCTGTTCTGACAATGCCACACTGCTTCATGGGGACCTGGATTTATCAGTGGTGGCATATGATTAAAATTAACTGGGGAAGAAGCAAAATAGGTGCAGCACTTCCATTTCAATAAAATATTTAGCTGCTGTGTGCAAGTGTTGCTGCTAAAGACATGGATATGATTTGTCCCACAGTATACCAAAAGCATTAGAGAGGAACTGCTGCCATATTCTCAGCATGAACATAATGGATGAAAATGTTCATGTTCAAGACATTTGCACAGTGCATAGGTCTTTCTGGTGGTGGTAGTTGAGAATTCAAGTTTTTAACAACTTTAAAAAATAGATATTTGGGGGAGAACAGTGACCTTTCGAAAAACAAATTTACAGGATGGTTCTCACCAGTGTGAAATGCCCAATAAAACCACACTCTTCAACAGTACACTTTTTATAGGTACTTCTCCTGCGCCTGCCTTAAACTAACCTCTTTTAGGTCATTCTGTGATCTTATCAATGTTTATTAATATTGCTTAGCTTGCATTCGCATTGTCTAGCAGCAATCAGCACATTTGCCTCTAGTTTCAAGTAACAATTAGCACATTATGCCATAATTAATACATTGTCTTCCCCCCAAATTCCTCTTTTCCCAAGCTGTCGCATTTGAAATATTTGCAAATCTTATATATACAGCATTTTAGCATAATCATCTATTCTTTGCCCTTGTGACCTTCAGGTCCCCTGTTTGCACAGTTGCTTTGTTCTGTGATTATATTTGGGATTTCATAAGAGCAAGCGTTTTCTGAGGATTTCTCCAATTAAGTTGTTTCCATTACTTCTTATGCAGCAGCAAATGATTGAAAGATGCCTGCAAATAATTTCCTAAAGAGATTTTTTTTTGGGAGGGGTTCTTTTGATGTTTCTTTCAAAGTTCGAGGAACAGGACTGTAGCTTCATTGTGAAGCCCATGAGTAGGATTTAATTTAGTCCTATTTGTTGTAAAGCCTATGAGTAGGGTTTAATTTAGATTCAGTTCTAGGCAACTCTAGGTAGACTTGGGGGGCGGGAAAAACTGTTGTGTGAAATTACAGAACACAGTTATTCAATGGTATTGATCAAAATCAGTGGATGTCAAATTGCACCTAATCCACTTTTGTCCTTACAAGTATAACAATAGCTGCAGAATGCACTTTTTATGTTTTCCTCAATGGAAAAAAATGAAAATGATATCCAAGGGAGGAGAATACGTTGATTTCAGAGGAGAGCCTGGTAAACCAATCCCATGAGTTTTCATTCTCAGACTATATGGGGCCGTTGTTTGGCAATCTCCCATATTTCCTGCCAGCAGCAGATATATCAGTTTATAGCCTTGGTTTAAAATGAAAAGGAACTCTTGAAGCAAAGCCAGGTTTTCATCTTTTCACAAAGTACCATGGTGACACAATAATATGGAGGGAATAGTTTGCATGAAGTCTTGTCAAAAGCCAAGTTGAGATTTTACAGAAGGCATTTGTCATCATCATCATAAGCAGATGAAGCTCTTTTCTTAACTGCTGAATCTTGGTGAATAGATGTGTGTTTGGAAGGGTCTGTTTGTTTATCTGCTTCTCTTTGTGAGAAGAAGCTATCAACACAGATTCCAGGGTCTCCTTGCTTGCTGGTAAATTGGGTGACAAAAAAGGAGGCCACTATTTTGACAACAGTAAATTGAGGGGAAAATAGTTGAAAGCCTAGACTTTAGATGCAAAGAAAAACTTGGTCTCTGCTGAAAAAAAGAAAGCTGTGAAAAACTTGGTCTCTGCTGAAAAAAAGAAACCCATCAAGATTTGAATGAAGCCTGTGGACATATGTGATGATATTTTCAACTCCACAAACTGCTTAGGTGGAGAACTGATGAGACATGTGTAGGTGACAACTGCTTTTTTTATCTTATTTAAATCTCAGAAAGGTTATGGTTTTCTACCATGGACAGAGATACAAAGAGCATAGGTTTCAAACAATGTCCTTGCTTATCCTATTTTCTACTGGCAAACACGGAGCTGAAGTACATAGAATGTATAATTCATGCTCAAGACAATAGTCTGAATATATCTGGGGAATCTGAAGGTTTTCAGAATTAGAAAATTATTTGCAAAGAAAAAGAACACCCTAAATCCTGGAGGAGTGAGTGTGCTCAGGAACTGGGAAATGTTGGCTGCAAAGTTTTTGTTTTATGAGATCATATGGAAATCTAGGATAAATGAAACTGTTGTTGAGTTTAATTCTGCCTTCAATTGGTAGAGATGATTTGACTTATACTGTATGGTTAACATCATTTGCACAAACAACGCACTTTGTTGCCTACATGATTTTAAGAATGCTGATTGGTCACTACTTTATCCTAGAATACCCTGATATATGACTAATTTATCATCTTGGTTTCTTTGTACTGTATGTAACTAAGCTGTTTAGAGATAATAAAGACTTTTATTTTCCATACAGAACACGGTATCTCAAAAGTAGGCAAAGCTGAATTGGAACAAGGCAACTCCTTACACATCCACAAAATGTATCTGCAGCCTTTATAGGAGATCCTATTGTTATTTTGGATTGCGGATTATGGGGGAGGTGCAAAGATGTTTTATTGGTAGAGAATATTGGCATGCTGTTCAAAACTTGTATTTTTGCTGTTCAAAACTTGTTGGCTTTCCTAGCCACAAATGTTGCCAATCACTTTGGAATGTATAACAACGAGATATACTGAAATAATATATCAATTAAAAGTAAGAGGATTTTTCAGTCTTTTAAAATGCTAGTCACTAATATTTTTTAAAGGAATAAAATTGTACAAGATCGCTAAATCAAGCGAGGTAAGAATGCTGAGATTTTGCGATATTGTTTTAAAAATAATTCTTAGTTTTGATTTCTGCAGATACGTCTCAGGATGGTTAGCTGCTGGATACTTCACTAAATGATGTCTTCTGAGATCTTACAAGAAGGAACTGTCTTATCTAGAATTCATATAGGCATTTTACATGAAGGAGTACAGGAGTGTTAATGAAGAACAGTAAAAATTAAAGGTGCTGTGAAAAATAATAGCATGAAAATGGTTTTTAAAGAGAAAAGCTCCTTCTCGAGAAGTGAAAGGAATTTGCATTAACTTGGCTGTAGAAGAAAATTTATGACATAGGAAATATTTCAAGAAGCACCCAAGGACCATAGCTCTGGTGCATAATTGAACTGAAGTTCGATTATGAATTAATTTTTTTCAGTAAAGCTGAAGGATTAATTAAGGAAATTATAGTATAGTTTATAATACACCGTAATGTTGCCTCAGGAAAATGAATTTTGATGAAGCCTAAAGAGGGCTGGGCATAATCCCTGAACAGTCACAGCCAGAGTTGACCCACAGACATTCTTCTCTTGCTTGTTCCATTAATCTCTTTTGATATGGCCATAATGCTTAAGCAGGGAAAAATCCTGCTGGATTAATACAAATATAAAAGCTCTCCAGGGTCTTGGTGGAAGTCTTGGCTGGTGGAAGTTTTCTGAAACAACAAAAGGCTGAGTGCTTAAGCTCAATGCTATTCTAGGCAGGAAAATATTACTTTTGTTTAATTACAGCAGAAGAGATAGCTCCTTTTGAAGTGGCCATTTGTGGCACTCCTACTGCTGAAGAGCTTTCCACAGGAATAGGTAAGAGGCCATTGTATGTTCAGAAAGAAGAAAAACACTTTGATACAGAGGCCCCAACCTTTTGGGCATCAAGACTGGTTGCATAGAGATTTTTCTGCAGACTGGAGAAGGTGTGGTTTTGCATACTGCCTGCATCCCACCAATGGGGATTTACTTATTTGTGTGGCCCAGTTGCTGGCATGCCATGGCCTGGTGCCGGTTCATGGACTGGGGTGGGTTGAGGACCCCTGTCTTATTAGATACCTATCATAGATAGTGATGGTCCTCCCTGAGTATAAAAACATGAGGCATGCAAGAAATGTCCATTTGTTGCAAGACCAGCTGGGCATTTTTCTGACTAATTGGAGTTGCTCTGATAGGTTTCGATTTCTAAGTAAGCAAACTCAGTTTTCTTGTTGCTGGACTAATGCCAGTTCCCCACAGCCCATTTCCTGCATTATAGTGTTATCCTTGCCAATACTGTTTCATATGAAAAATGGCGCAATCTATGAATAAGCCTCTCAGGTAAAGCTCAGTGACATGCTTGATATACAACCCCATTCTTTTCTTCTATCCCCATCATAGTCTTGTGGGAATTGGGGAGGGGTATTTGAAATTTATATTTTAAATGAAGTTCCATCCCCACTTCACAATCTTAGCCCTGAGATTCCATTCCCCTTCACTTTCAGCTGTGTTGCTTCCTCTTTTCTCTCTTCTGGAGAGCCCTGGAAGAATTCTTTTTTTGAACAAAAGGTAATAAATGCCAGCAAGACAGGTCAGTTTCCAAACTAAGCCTTTGTTTGTGGGTTGCAGGATGAACTATGGAAGAATCCTGGGATGTCATCTGGCAGCACTCGTAGTTAAAGATTGTTGGAAATTATGACAAATAGCATTATAAGGTTCCATAGAAAAAACAGTATGGGTGCTTCCAAAATAGGGTTTTAGTGTGGCATTGCAGTATTTCCTTCATTTACATGTAAAGGGACATACATAGACTTTCATTGTCTAACTGTTGTCTTCCTGATTCTAATTCACTTCAGTTTCTTTCTCATTGTATAGAGCAGTGTTTTTCAGCCTCAGCAGCTTCAAGATGTGTGGACTTCAATTCCCAGAATTCCCCAGCCAATATGGGAATTGAAGTCCACACTTCTTGAAGCTGCTAAAGCCCATGTCACACTGAACCAACGGATGCAAAGAGGATGTAAAATGGACAAAAAAGCTTGCCATCCGTTGGAAAACGCGATGTAAACTAAGCCTGGGTTCCTTAGCCTGGGTTCCCCAACCAGGGTTAGGTAGACAAGCTAAACAGAATGTGCAGCGTTAGTCAGATAGGCACACAGA
>BLBF01000003.1:55319929-55386523 GCA_015471245.1 Laticauda colubrina | reverse complement strand
TCCTTTCCTTTCCTTTCCTTTCCTTTCCTTTCCTTTCCTTTCCTTTCTTCTCCCCTCCTCTTCCGTCCTCTCCCCTCCTCTCCTCTGATGAAATTTTAAATAAGCATATTAGTTATTTTTTCTTGCTTTAAAAAAAAGCTATTCCTTTTGGATTTTTATTGGACTGCCTTATCCAATAAAAAAAATTATTTGTGGCCTGCTCTTGAGAGCTGTGACAGGAAAGCAACTATAAGTGTCTTCAGTGAATTGCTGTCTAGGGACTCTACTGCCAATATCCTTCCACTCTGCTTTTATATTCACAAATAAGTAAAACTTTGCAAAACAGAAGTCTGCAGGGCTTTCTCCTATACAGAAATCCTGGTTTTTGGGACTTGACATTGCATATGGTAGGCAGCAGGGGTGAAGGTAGAGTATTTTTCCTCCCAGGTATTGGAAGGAATCCTGAGTATTTCTATTTTTGTTTGAATGTGAGTTCACTACAGTCCTGCATGTTAAGAAAATAACAATAAATAACTGTAATTCCAGTCAGTACAATCCTACAGTCCTGAACAGCAATAAATTAATAACATTTTGTATAACAGATCGGCTTCTCAGGTTGTGTTGCAGAGATCTTGGTGCATAATTGAAAGGAAATAACTCCTCATGAGTTCAGTTCTGGCACATTTTAAAACAAGGAACAGGGCAGCTGTATATTTCAAAGCAATTGTACCCCTATACTGGTTTTCTTCTTACACATCAATACAGGCTTCAAATTATTTATAGCTGGGAATTGTTTTAGTTTTTTTATTTTTCTCAAATCTGTTGTTTACACCCTCTTTCTCATCCCTTCAAGTTCTGTCTTGTGTTGATAGGATGCGTTTTGTGATCCCAGCGGGGTCAGTTATTATTTTCCCTTTCTGCGCTCTCATAGGATTAACTGATTTTGGCCCTGTCTGAGCCCAACCAGTTTCTCTAGAGAAATAATTACCAGTCCAATGCAAATAAGCAAAGCCTCAACTGGAAATATAGGACACACAGCTAAAGAAAACAACACTGGGATGTGGGCTGGGGAGGACATCGGGCTTTGAAAATAAACTCCTTTGAAAGCAGAGAGAAGAAACTCAAGGGGAGGATTTGCAGAGATTAAGAAGACTGCATGAGAGAAGCTGATGACAGAAGAATTGAAGAGTGCATTCAGCATGTTGCCTACAACCTGCTAGTCTTGGGTTCAGATATCTGACAATTTATTTACTCACACAAAACTCAGAATTGGGCTGCTAATATATTTCTGAGGTGCAGACCATTTTCATTTAGATTTACTAGCTCATATATACAATTTCCCCCTATCCTAGTCTGATGGCATTTGATGGAGTTTGATGGGATCGGAGGATGTTCAGGCAATTTTCAACTTATGACCCCAATTGAGTCCAAAATTGTTGTTGCTAAGTGTTAAGTGACTTTTGCCCAGTGGTGGAATTCAGATTTTTTTACTACCAGATCTCTGGGTGTGGCTTGATTGGGCATGGCAGGGGAAGGATACTATAAAATCTCTAGTCAGAGGTGGTATTCGCCGGTTCTCCAAACTACTCAAAATTTCCACTACTGGTTCTCCAGAACTGGTCAGAACCTACTGAATACCACCTGGTTTTGCCCCATTTTTTTTGCAATAGTTGTTAAGTGAATCACTGCAGTTATAAAACAAGTAACATGGTTGTTAAGTGAATCTGGCTTTCCCATTGACTTTGCTTGTCAGAAGGTCTCAAGAAGTGATCACATGACCTTGGGACATTGCAACCATCATAAATCTGAACCAGTTTCCAAGCATCCGAATTTTGATCACGTGGCCATGGAGATGATGCAATGGTTGTAAGTGTGAAAAATGGTGATGTCACCTTTTTCAGTGCCATTGTAACTTTGAATTGTCACTAAGCCAGTGGTTGTAACTTGAGGAACAACCTATAATAGAAGTTTAAATTGTGTGATTACATTTGCTTTTTTAAACCCAGACAAAAGTCCTGGTTTATATGTCATCCAAGGAATGAGGAGATGCATAAGATGCCTTCTTTTTCTCTCTCTTCTGATTCTTGGCAAAAGGGAATCCCTCTTCCCTAGGTGGTAGTAACACCAACCAGGGCAGATTAGTTACCACTCATTTGGTAGAATTAATTAATAGACATAGTAACTTAGTCATTATCTCCTGACAGTCATTTGGCTGTTCAGTCATTACTCCCAACATTTCTCACCATTATCCCACCTAGTGGCTGCTGGTGTGAACTGAGGTTCAGTGACATTGGAGAATCACAGATTCCTCCATTCATCCTGTTGTAATTCTCCCATTCACATTAGAGCCGTGGTGGTGCATTGGTTTGAATGCAGTACTGCAGGACTAAGTCACTGCTCACTCCAGGAGTTCGATTATGAGTGGCTCAATATTGACTTAGCCCTCTATCCTTCTGAGGTCGGTAAAATGAGGACCCAGATTGCTGGGGGAAAGATGCTCACTCTATAAACCACTTAGAGAGGGCTGTAAAGCACTGTCAAGCTTTACAATAGCTTTACAGTTAAACTGTGCACTATTGACCTCACCCCATTCCTAAGAGGTCTGTAAGGGGGGCGCATAACTGCACAATTATGCCTACTGTCCCTGTCCTATTGTCCCCATTTATTCATACCTATTTCCTGTATTCTTACTCATGTTTATACTTATACCTATTATTTTGTAAGTGATTGACAAATCAACTAAAAAAATGAGTGATACATAAGTCTAAATGCTATTGCCATTACATTCTATTGACAAATGAGCAGATTCCCTTCCCTATTGCCCATTTTTTGTTTGCTTTCATCAATTGTGGTTGGTTTTTAAGAGAAGGTGGAAGTTACAGAGGTTCCCAGATCCCACAACTGATAATCAGATCCTAATTATTGTCTCAAGTGATTGAGACTATGTTCCATCAAGATAATACTGATCTTGGATGGATAGTTACATTATGACATTTGAACAGTTGCTATACCAAATGCTAGATTGCGGTTAATTTCTTGACTGCTTGTTGCCTTGTTCCTTTATGATTGATGGTTGATTCTAAAAGACTGAAGCTCTTCACCAATTTGATATCTTTATTGCCAATTCCAAGGCTGGTTTCTGTATCTATGCTCATGCTTTTGTTTTTTTTTTCCATTTAATTTTAGTTCTATTTTTTTTCTGAGCTCCTTGACTTTTATTACTAGAGTTTGCAGGTCTTTCCATTTCTTGGTGATAAGTATCATCAGCATAGTGCAGATTATTAATGTTTCTTCCATCAATGTAAAACCATACCCTTCCAATCCAGTTCCCCTAGAGCCAGTCTATTTCATCATATTTTGTCCATACTGTTGCTTCCTGATCTGTATATACGTTTTCACGAGGAGAACAAGATGTTCTTGGATTCCCATTTTCTAAGCACATTCCACAGCTTGATATGATTGATACAATCAAAGGTCTTTCTATCATCAATCAAATACATAGTGACTTCTGTTTGGCTATTCTTTGGCTTTCTCAGTTATCAATGTACATCAGCAATAATGTTTTTTATTCCTTGGCATTTTCTTGAACATTTGGCAACTCTTTTTCCACATAAAATTCTAATCTGCATTGGATGATTCTAAGCATTATTTTGCCAGCATGGGAATTAAGGATAATGTATGATAGTTTGCACACTCTGTTAAGTCTCCTTTGGAATGTAGTCTGATATCTCCCAATCTGTTGATCCCTATATCATTCTCCAGGTTTGCTGGCTTAGTTTGGTATGAATCTTGACTGATTCTTTTTCTGTTGTTTGCTGTACTTCTGTGGATATTCCATCGATTAGTTGTCCAATTTAGTAATGATTGGAGTACTGTTCTAAATTAATCTTCTAGTAGTATCTCAGTTAAGTAGGGAGTATTTAAATAGGCACTGAGACCACAGGTAATTGAAAAATGAATCAATCAATTTACTTTAATCTCTGTAGTAAAAACAGATGTTACACTCTCCTGGTCTCTTTATAAAAGCTGTCCAACCAAATAATGTCATCATTCTTTGATAGACTTGATGCAGACTAATGTAACAGCTATTCAAATGGATATATGGCACACACGTTCCTCTTTCAAACTTTGTTATACTGCCTCCAGAGTCAATTGGCTCCTTTTGGCTAATAGGAGGACTGACCCTCATGCCAAATATAATATCTATGTGAAAGATTTGGCTGTTTTGGCATGTGACATACATACCTTTATCTTTCTTGATTTTTGCTCTAGTGAATAGTGAGGATACTTCAGGAGTTTGTTATCCCAGTTTGAAGAGAGGCTTCCTCAAACTAACCTGCTGCCTTCTTCCCCCTGTTTTAATAATGTACTGCTCCCTTAATATCCTAATTCTGATTTGACATCTTTGGAGAGGAGGGGGATGTGTGTGGTCTTAGGGGACTTGGCAGTGAAGCATGACATATCATTCCTTTTATTGGGAGACTGTCAAAACCATTCCAGATGTGTGATGAAGAAGGACTGTTTTCCACCAAGAGGCAACATAATTGTGGAATTAATGGTACCAACATCCACATAAAGACATGTTAGTGGGAAAAATTCCAATATTTTTGAGGGATGGGAAGAGACGGAATGACTTATTGTTGCCTTCTATCCTAGTCTGAATAATTACGTCCAGCCAAATGGAAAGGAAGCCAAATGGAAGAGCAACAGTAGGACAGTTGCTGCAACGCTGGGCTCTGGCATGAAATCCCCAAATATCAGAACAGTAGGCTTCTGTCCCTGCCTGGCCTCAACTGGGTGATATCTTCAATTACACTTTAGTTGGAAACATCACTTGATTACGAGAGAGCAGGATGTCCACAGTTGATGCTTCAGGTGCACAATCTCTTCTGCCCTTTGCTTTGATCCTTGCTTTGATCTAAGGATGTATATGATGCCCAATGCAAAATACCCAATAGACTTTCTTGTGAACATGAAAAATCAGTATTCCCTTTTATCTCTTTTTAGGGATGAATTTTAAAGTGCCTTGAACATTGTGTGACCTGCTATCATCATCATGAGTAATGCAGTTTCCCGAACAGAAGTGTTGAGTCTCAAGTAGGGATCTGCATTCCGCAAAGTTTAGGTATAAATCCTACCCCAGCACTTGATTATAATTTGTAAGGCTAAGCCTGAGGCTGAGGCTAGGGACAGAAGATATAGGAAATTTATCTGTGTGGTTACCAAAAGTGAACATTGGTTTGAAGGCACATCAGTCAGTCATACATAATAGGACAGTAAGGCAACCTTGGCATTGTACTTTAAGAGAACAAAACATACAAAATGCTATCACAGTGATGCCATGCTGAAGAAGGCAAGTCAGAAATATCCAGCTCTCAGTAATGGGGCAGCAAACATTTTAATGTTAAAATCGAGTTATTAAATCCATTTGTATTTCCCTTAATTTTCCCATTTCCTCTCCATGCACTTCCAAATTGTAGTATTGGAGTGATTTAAAAAATATTTTATTTGTTACATTTATTGTCCACCCATCTTAATAAGGGTAACTTGGAGGTAATCTTGAAGATACAGAGCAGGCTTCTTCTGGAATAAGTTTTAGTTAGGCTGCAGTAGTTGAGTCTTTTTTTCAGGGTAGCAAAATGGTGTACCAAATGATAAAATGCTCAGCCAAGATGATGAGGGTGAAATGAAGTCTGCCAGAGCTGAATCTGGTATGTGGGGAGCATGCTGAGGTCAGGATTGGTTGTTTTTCTCCCTCCAACTTACAATTGCTCAGCAACATCTCCCACATGTCATCCTATTTGCCTCCCACCCTCCTTTTACTGCTATGATTTATGCAGAAAACTTGTAGGAAAGGGGAAGATGGGAATTGCTGGGAATTCTTGGATTTAGAGAGGCAAAATAAGGTGGGGAAAGAAAGCTACTGAAACAAAGGCATTGCATTGCATATTCAAGGAAGGCACAATTTAGCAAGAACAGAGTAATGAAATAAAATTGTGTCTGAGAATTTGGTTTGAGGCGCCGAGCCTGGCAATGAATTTGAATAATTCCTGAGTCAGACCTGAGCAATCCTGTTAGATATTGCAAAATATTCCATAGTCAGATTCTTACAGCCAGTGCTGATTTAAAAAGTCAGAGATATATGGTCTGCTTTATCCTCCTGTGGAGTAAGGGTTATAAATACACAATTATACTTCATATAACAATTCCAGCCCAGCCAGAGAAACAGTGAAACAGCTGATGAATGCCTAGGAAGCCAACTGGAATGCTGATCTCCAAGGATGCTTTCTGTATTGGCATGCCTATTAACAGCTGGTAACTATTCAGCATGACAAGCACCTGACTCTAAGCTCACCATCTTCAGGGGCAAAAAAAGATAGATTCCTGCATGTGCCAAACAATTCCTTTGGGGATTTCTCCTCCTCAGGCTTGTATTTTCTCATCACTTCACAACAGAACAATTATGCTGTGCAATTGATACTAACCATCTGACTTGACAGAGGCCTCTTCTCACAAAGACCGTTTCCATCTTTATAAAACTTCATACAGTATTTCAGCATTACAACAGGATGAAATGTTAATGTAGTGAATTCCACAGTGATGATTGTAACATACAGGATTATGTGTGATGTTTATATATTCTAATGTATCCTCTTGACCTTGGTCAGTCATATTTAACAAGAGAAAGCTCAAATTAATTTCAATCGGCAAATGTTTTTCTGTAATAAGTAGACTATCAAGAAGAAAAATAAATACAGATGGTATTCTTTTTGCAGATATTGTATCTCCTCCTACGTTGAAGAGCAACAGGCAACATGCTTCATCAACTTGGTGGCTTCTAAATGGGTTACATCTCATGAGGAACATTTTTTATTTATCAGCTGCTTTGACCATTAGGCACATTGAGACTTCTCATTATCCCAAAGCATTATGGTCCTGTGGAAGGAGGGCGAGGAACACATGTGAAGAGCATCTGCTAGGTTTCAGCTTTTGATAAAGGTTTTTGAGGGGTCCTAGGTGCTCTCCGAGTTTGGTTGTTTACTTGCAGACAATTTCATTACCCAAGCTAGGTAATCTCATCAGCAAACAACCAAACTCAGAGAGCACTGAGGGCTCCTCATTTCAACTCTGAAATACAAATATTCTTTTTTTATTGGTAAAAGGGGTTTTAATCAATATTTCTAGTTTCTCTTTTTATAAAACCCTTGTGTGCTCTTCTTTCATCTCCCCACATTTCTCTGCCTGACTTTTCCCCACAGTGTTCCAAGACCTCAAATCTACTCCAGCTTTCAGTAGCCAAAGATAAGACTGATTCTGCAACTGTCAGGGAGTTATCCTTGTCACACGACTGACTGCATTCTAGAGCATTCATCCTTTAGCCTTTTTATCAGCCTTAAAGAATCCTTCTGTCTTCACTTGCAGATAATGGCAACCCCTTCCAGCCTTTCAGGTGGACTATCCAGCTTTCCAAGCTAGAAAAATGTCTTGGGAAGCTAAGCATAGGTATTAATTTTCCAGGTTTAAACCCCATCTTTTCTAACAGTCATATTGCTGCTGAGACAAGATGGATGTAACAAATGCTACCTTTCTAGCCATTCCCTTCTTCTTCCTAACCAAAGTAGAAATCTGAACTAAGGGTCAAAATCATTTATACTGTGTCCAATTTCTTTGATGTGAAGCCATTTGCTTCTTGACAAATTCAGTATATATCAAGGGCAGAAACTTTTGCAGTAATTGATTGAGAGAAATCCTCCTTTATAATTCCTCTCCCCCACTTCTGCCCCTGAAACTCGTGAAGTTTGTGGAATTGAAAAAGATTAATTTAGCATTTGTCATTTTGCAGTACTTTCTTAGGTCTTACTCAGATGATGTTAGAATACCATTTCCAGGCTCTACACCCTCTCTGAAACGAGAGTTCTTGGGAGTTCTGTTACAACTTAAGTTGGAGTTTTAACAACAAGGCTCAGAGAAACTCAAGAATTCCACAATTCTTGGAGTTTATGCCAAATATGAACACTCTCAAATTTTGTGGTTCTCAGAAGTGTGTGCTTTTTTAAACTAAGATGCTTAATGAGTAAGAATAACACATTGCAAGATTATAACTTTTTAAAAAATACATTAAAAAGGGGGGATTTAGCAGATTTTCTGAGTTTGAAGCTGTCCCTGTTGTCTGGCATACACTGATTTATATAAGAAATGTATTTGTCATTTGACTTGCACTAGAAAATTAACAATACGGTTCATTTTATAACGCAAAAAAAGAATAGAAAATTGCATGCATGTGTGTATATCTTTCTATGCAAAACAGGACCACAAAAAAGATTATAATTTGGATTGTTTCTATTGCGCATTCCAGTCTCAGCCCTGCCCTTCTCTATTCCATTTCTTTTCCCACCTACTTTTTATTTTTTCCAACCAAAAGAATGTTGGAAAAATTATGTAAAGGAACTCAGGACATACTACCCATCTATGGGTCAACATGGTTATGCTAAAAAAGCTATTAAAAAAAACAAACCTAAACAGAATAGGATTAAATTTGATATAGCTGGAGAAGCCAGTAAAAAATAGACTTAAGTATGAAAATCAGCTATATCTGGCAACATGGCTATGGAGAAAAGAAAAGAGAAAGAAAATCCCCTAATGCATCTCTATACAGTCAACTGCAAGGCAGGTTGATTGATTATGCGCCATAAAATCATTTTCAATTGCTAACAACTACAAAGATAGATCTTTTTTCTATGATGGATCTGTCCCTAATCTGTTCTTTCAAGTCTCCCAATGGTGCATTCATTGCCACTTTAGCTCAGTCCATCCACCTTGCTCTTATTCTCTGGAAGAAGGAATAAGGGGACAAAAATAGTGGGCAGAACTGCACATTATGCAGTTGACATTGTCATTTTATAATTTTGAGACCACAATTTTTGCCATTTTTCAAAATCAATCCCATATCAAAAATTCCCCCCCCCAACAATTGTTTCTTTAACTTGTTCCTCCTCCAATTTAAATTCTAATAAGTGTCCATAAAGTTTTTTAAATACCTTTTCATCAGTATCCATCAAAATTTTATCTAAATCAGTCAACTCATAATAAATACCTTCTATTTTAACATCTTTGTCAAATCTAGATTGTATTTGCAAATATGAAAACCAGTTAATTTTTACACCTTGTTCTTCCAACCTTGCATAGATTTTAAGTTCACCCATTTCATTCAATATCTCACCATATCTAACTGTTTGTTCCTTTTTATATATTACTGGATAAAAAAAAGCTTCAATGGTAGATATCCATGATGGAATTTTTAAATATTATTGTCTTTTTATCTTCTCCCAATTCAAAAACAATGCCTCTTGGATGTAATGTTTTCTAAAATACCCCTGTGTTTTAGTTCCCTTGTACCAAAGGAAGGCATGCCATCCCAACAGCAAGTCATGCCCTTCTAAGGTCAATAGTCTATTGTTCTTTAGTGTTATCTGTTCCTTTATCCACATCAGATTTGTTGCCTGGTAATACAACTCCCAGTTGTGCAAGGCAAACCCTCCTCTTATTCTTGCAACTTGTAACAGTTTTAGTTCTATTCTTGCTTTTTTGCCCTGCCAAATATATTTCAGCACAATTCTATTTAAGTCTTCAAAAAACTCTTTCCCTAGTTGGATTGGAATTGTCTGGAATAGATATAAAATTCCAGGCAATACATTGTAGATATTTTCCCAATCAATGATCATTGTAAATTTCCCCATTTTATCAAATCTGTTGCAATCTGCTGTTTGAGTTTAAGATAATTATCTTCCTTCAGTGTGCTACATCTTGGTGTAATATGGTGTAAATCTTGGTGTAAATACTTAACCTTGTTTGTGACCTGTATTTCTAAAACTTCTTCCAACTTTTTCTTTCGTCTTGCTAACATATTTTTTGTTAATATCTTTGTTTCATCTTTATTTATTTTCAAACCTGCTACTTTTCCATATTCTTCTATTTTTTCTATTAATTTAGGTGCTGTTTCCAGTGGATCTTCCAATATGAATACCAGGTCATCTGCAAAGGCTTGCAATTTATACTCTTCATTTTTGATTTTCATTCCTTTTATTTCTTTGTCTTCTCTAATATTCCTATCCAATATCCAATTATCCCACGTCATTGTAGTTCTATTAAAGTTGTAGCAACGTTTCAGCAGAATCTCATCTGCCATCCTCAGGCTTCTGTATGGATATGGGTCTTACAGCTCCTGGTTTTAAATTTGAGGCTGGTCCATTCTGATTGGTTGGGAGCCTCAAATTTAAATGGACCAGAATGGACCAGCCTCAAATTTAAAACCAGGAGCTGTAAGACCCATATCCATACAGAAGCCTGATGATGGCAGATGAGATTCTGCTGAAACGTTGCTACAACTTTAACAGAACTACAATGACATGGGATAATACCCGAAGGAAGCTAAACAGCACACATGTAAGTACCCGCGAAAGCCTAAGAAAACATATATATATATATATAATATATAATATATATCTATATCTATATCTATATCTATATCTATATCTATATCTATATCTATATCTATATCTAATATATATCTATATATATCTATATATATCTATATATATCTATATATATCTATATATCTATATCTCTATCTCTATCTATCTATCTATCTATCTATCTATCTATCTATCTATCTATATTTGAGGCTGGTCCATTCTGATTGGCTGAGAGCCTGGATCTGTATTCATTGGACTTGGAGTTTGATTGATTGGTGTTTCTGGTTTCTTCTGTCTGTTTTGTGGCTTTGATTGGCTGGCAACACTCTGTTCTTGTGTTGGAGGCTTTCAGTGCAGCTTGGCTCCATGTGAAGGGACGGCTGCTCTTCATTAGCAAGCTGGGTTTCACCTGGGTGCCTGGTGGGGGGGGTGTTTGAGTTGGAGCTATCAGAGGGAGTCTGTTTTTGCCCAGGTGTTTGCCTGGATTGTGGTGTGGGGATCTTTCTATTTGAGAGTGCAGGCTTCCAAATGATTGACAGTCTGGTGGAATCATCTCTTCTATTCATGCTTTCAGGTCTTTTTTCAATCTCTATGGCTTCTCTGATGATTCTGTGGTTGGGGTTTTCTATAGTGGCTAGGGTTTTAGTGCCATTGAAGTTGATGTTGTGACCTGTGGTTTTCATGTGTTGGACTAGTGAGGAGGTGTGTTCCAGCTTTTTTACTGCATTTTTGTGTTCATCTATTCTTCTATTGGTCTGTCCAATGTATGTGGCCGGGCATGATGTACAGGGAATTTCGTATATGCCTTGGTTTTCCAGGTCAATTTTGTCTTTGGGGTTCTTCAGGATGGCTGCTATTTTTTTGTCTGTTTTGAAGGCAGTCTTGATGTGATCCCTGTGTAGTATCTTACTGATTTTATCTGTAGTACCTCTTATGTAGGGCAAGACAGCTGTTCCATTGGTCTGTTGGTCTTCTAGGTCTCTGTTATGTCTTGGTGTGTTTTTGTGGATCAGGTTGGTGATTTTGTTTTTTTTGGAAGCCATTGGCTGTCAATACTTCAGTCAGGGTGCATAGTTCAGTCTTTATATGTGTCTTATCTGCCAGGCGTTTGGTTCTGGTAATTAGTGTTTTTGCTACAGAATTTATCTGTGCTGGGTGGTGGTGGGATTGGGCATTGAGGTAGCGGTTGGTGTGTGTTTTCTTTTGGTATATGGTGTGTCCCAGTGTGCCATCTGTTTTTTTGTAGATTAGTCCATCTGGGAATGGTAGTTGTTTGTTTATTTCCGTTTCCATGGTGAACTTGATTTTGGGGTGTGTGTTGTTTAGGTGTATTAGGAAATCGTTTAGGTTTTCTTTTCCATGGGGCCAAATCACAAATGTGTCATCGATGTATCTTAGCTAATCAATCAATCAACCAATCAATCAAACTCCAAGTCCAATGAACACAGACCCAGGCTCCTAGCCAATCAAAATGGACCAGCCTCAAATTTGAAACCAGGAACTAACTCTATACAGAAGCCTGAGGATGGCAGATGAGATTCTGCTGAAACGTTGCTACAACTTTAACAGAACTACAATGACGTGGGATAATACCCGAGGGAAGCTAAACAGCACACACATATATATATATATTTCAGTATCTTCAGGTATCTGAGGTAAATTCACTTTCTGTAAATATTGCTTAACTTTTTCTTCTTGAATATTCTCTTGAAAGTACAATTTTCCATAGAATTGTATAATTTTTTTCTTCTCCTCATTTCCATAGCAAACATGTCCTTCATTTATTAATTGGCTAATCCTTCTTGATTCTCTTTCCTTTCTCAGTTTATAAGCTAGCCACCTGCCTGGTTTATTTGCATCTTCAAAAAAATTCTATTTAGCATTTTAAATTTTTTGTGCTAGTTCCTCTTTTTCCATTAGTCCCATTTTATGTTCAATTATATCCATTTTATTTTTAATGTCTTTTTTTTTTTTTGCAGGGACTTCTGTGTATGTTTTTCCAATCTTTTATAATCATCCTCCAATGTTTTGAAAGTCTTTTTCTGTTTTATATTTCTTTTCCTTGTATAGTCTATTATCAAGCCTCTTGTGTAGGACTTCATTGTGTCCCAGAGGTTCTGTAGAGATGTATCCTCTTTTCTATTTTCTTTCAAAAAGAAAGCAAGTTCTTTCTCTATTTTCTGTTTAAAGTGTTTTTCTTTTAATATAATATTATTTAAGGTCCATCTAGATCTCATCTTATATCCTTTCCAAATAACTATCACTGGATTATGGTCTGTCCAGGTGCTTGTTTCTATTTCAATCTCTTGTATGTTGGCCAGTAATTCTGATGACATCCATATCATATCTATTCCAGACCATGATGCATGTCTGTTTGAGTAAAAAGTGGATTGCTTACTTTCCACATTTCTCTCTCTCCATGCATCATTTAAGTTAAATTCTTCTGTTATTCAAAAGAAAGATTTTGGTATTATCTTTCTAGCTTTCTTTGTTGATTTCTGTGTTTTATAGTCCAACCGATCATTAATTATTCCATTAAGATCTCCCATCATACAAATATTAACATAGTCCAATTCAATTATTTTCATATGTAATTTTCTATAAAATTCTTCTTGGTAATCATTCGGAGCATAGATTGCAATTAAAAGTGTTTTAACATGATTGTCCATTATTTCCACCATCAAAATCCTTCCATCATGATCTGTGTAAATTAGTTCTGCCAAAATTTTGTCTTTAATATCTAAAACCGCACCTCTTTTTTTAGATTGTGCCAGTGACGTAAATAATTTCCCTAATTTTGTTTCAATATATATTCATGTTGTATTTTGATATGTACTTCTTGTAGGCAAATTATATCAAATTTTAATTTTTCTAATTTGTGAAATACTTTCCTTCTTTTAGTAGCCAAATTAAGTCCATTTATGTTCATCGTTATCAATTTTCTTTCATCCAGGCTTTGTGAGGGGTTTTTATTGCTCTAGTAGGTCTTAATTCTCATTGCTCTCTGGGTACACCACCTACTGCACCTTCTTCTTTTTCTTTTTCAATTACTGCTATACACTCCTCTTGGAATTCAATTAATGATTCTTCCTTTCTTGCTTCTTCCTCCTTTCCTCTGAAATATTCTAAGTAAAATAGCTCAGCTTTTTCAACTGTGTCAGTTCTGTGTCTTTGTTCCTGCCAGGTGAATGAGAGACCTTCTGGCATCAGCCATCTGTAGTTTACTCCTCTTTTAAGTAACTCTTTAGTCAAAAATAAGTATTGTCTTCTCATCTCTCTTACACTTCTTGGTACCTGTTTCAGCACCACAATTTTTTTATCTTTATATTTTCAAGTTTTCTCTCTTGCCACCTGCAGTATCTGTGTCTTGATAATCTTTTTAGTGACTCTGATATGAACTTCTCTTGGTAGTCTGTTTCTCATTGGGTATCTTGTATAGACACAGAACACTTCAAAAGGAATGAGACTTTAATTGCAGCAAATTTTCAACCACTTGGTGTAAGTCACTTGTTGCTACTCTCTTTTGTTGAATTGTGCCTTGTGCCCACACAAAGCAATGTCTCACCCAAGCTATATGGTACAGAGAACTTCTTCTATTTCAAATTATTTGTCCTAACTTTGTTTGTTTTGTCATTTGATTCCTGTCTCTTAGATCTCCTGGCCACTAACCGCTCAGTCCTGTTTCTTGGTCACCGGGGAAGTTTAGACTTTCGCTCCCTGTACCTAGATGAATACCGTGATCGCCTATTCATTGGAGGAAAGGACACCCTTTACTCGCTTCGGCTAGACCAAACCAATATGGATGTTAAGGAGGTAATTAATACTCTTAAAATGGATTGTACAGTATTTGTAATAATACGGTACAGATTATTTATCTAAGAAAAATTAAAATTGCTCCCCATGGACCTTCTTCATGGTGACTTTGTGAAAGGAGAGCAATTTACTGATGATCATAGAACATAAAATGAAAGAATCCAGAGACCATGACTTACTTATGACCATCAAATGGCCTCAATACTCAGCTGAGATTGGAATTAAAATTTCATGCTATAATTTAGGAATGTATTTATCATATGGTTTTCTTACTGATTAGCATCTAGCTGAGCTTGTCTGGACTCCAAGCTAAGCAGGCTTAAGCATGGGTAGTAGCAATAGCAATAGCACTTAGACATATATCACTTCACAGTGCTTTACAGCCCTCTCTAAGCGGTTTGTAGAGTCAGCATATTGCCCACAACAGACTGGGTTCTCATTTTACCCACCTTGGGAAGATGGAAAGCTGAGTCTACTTTGAGCCTGGTGAGATTTGATCTGCCAAACTGCTGACAGCCAACAGTCAGCAAAAGTAGCCTGCAGTACTGCATTCTAACCACTGTACCACCATAGCTTTAACCTGGTGAATGGAATGCTAGGACTGAAACCTAGATTGGGAAGGCTCCTCCCTTCTCATCCCAGAAGATGATGTTATTTCTGTATTGTTGCCAAGAAAACTACATGGACACATCTGTGAGCTCATTATGGATCAAGCTCAGCAAAGTGGAAGGAGACTTCAGTTTGAATGGCCTTCGAAGAATCTGACTATTTGGAGACCTACTGTGGAGAAAAAGATGACCTGCTGGCAGTGGGGATAAATAGGATTAAGGTAGAAGAGAAGAAGACTTCAAATCCTAGGTTTTAGCCAGCAGGACTGGATGCCTACCCTTTTCCACTGGAAGAGTGGCAGTCCACAGCTTGCAGATTACCAGTTCATTCTACCATGGGTACTCCAGCTGCTTCTCCATGACCACAGCAGCAAATGGGGGAGAGGAATCATTGGATTCCCTGCTCTGCAAAAAAATGGAAGTGAATTTTGAAACAGCCATCTGTGCCATTTATGGGAACTTTTTGCAAATTGTTGAGATGCTAAGAGTTTGTCTTTATACTTGTGTTTATTAAACATAGTTATATATTTCCCTCTTGCTGACTAGTTTAAATATTATTGGGAAAACTTGCCGTAAAATGTATACTTAACATTAATCTTCCATGTGATAATAGTCAAGTGTCTCTACAAGCAGATTGAGTTGTATTTGTTTTATATTTTTTATTAAACAAATGTTTAACAAGATAAAAATTATATAAATTTTTGAAAATAAAATAGTGAATAGATAAGAAAGAAAATAGGAAAAAGAATACAGAAAAGAATGAAAAAGAAAAGATTATAAAAAGAGCTCCCAGTCTTCTTAGCAGTTATTATAAATTATTTTATATTTTGTTCTCTCTCTCTAAGTTTACATCATAATTTCCTGCTTTCCAAAGTCTACGCTTTCTAATCAAAAGTTCATTTTCCCATTCTTTTACAAAAAGTCCATAAAGGGTTTCCAATCACTAAATATGATTATTTGTCTTTCTCTTATCAAACAGGTCAATTTTGTCTTCCCTTTTAATTCTGTTATTTTTAGCAACCATTCCTCCATTGTGGCTATTTCAGCGTCTTGTATATTGACTTCTATTTGTCTCTGTGTGTGGTTTTAAATGTGCTCATTGAATGTTGCTCTAGCATGACCAAGCACTTTCCAGTAGTTTTAGATGAGGATATTAAATCATCCCTAGAGGAGCTTTTCTTCCATAGAAGTTGAAACTTGAGATGGACAGAAGGAGCTCTGCAAAGTCAGACCTATGTTCTGCTAGAGTCAAGAGTAGAGCGAACTTTATTAAATAGAAGCCAGAAATGTGACACCAGATTGGATAGATGGATGAGGGTTTTGCAAAACATACAGCCCAAAAGTGATTATATTGCAATTAAAATAATTGAAAGCATGGGAAGCTGAGACACAATCAGGTTTTGTGTAATTTATAGAAGTTTGCAAAAGGATTTCTGCCATAATGTTAAATGAGTAAATCAACTGCTAGGTCAACCTTCATATAAATTGAGATAGGAAATGAGATCTGACAGGTTAGGAATTTTTAGTACAAGTATTGTGCAAACTTCTTAATGGTAATTGTTCTGTTTCTTTGTTCATTAATTCTGTGAGATAGGCCATTAACACTTTCATAAGCCTATAAAGAAAAAAAATCAAGACTATCTAGAGGGAATCTGACCAATGAGGAATTAAATCTAATTTTTTTTCCTCTTTTGGTGTGGCCAACATTGTGTTCTCTAAATCATGCACGTTGAAGAGAATTGCTTGATCCCATTTGTGCAAGGATGTATGTTCAGTGGAAGCTAATTGCTAATCCATAAGGCTGCAACTTCAAGGTAAATTATGAACTGTGTCCCATTTGTTCTTTGTGGGATCACTGCAAATGCACAGAACTAATATGAATGGAACATATGTTTAAATATTTTCTACAACTAATGTAATGGGTTTAATCAAGATAGGGTTTCCTATTGAAGCCTGTCTCCTTTGTATCATTGGTCTCTGCCTGGCCCACATGAGTCACAACAAACTTTTCCTCCAATCCATGTAAAGATGTAATATAAAGTTACTTTGCCTAAGGGGGCTGCAGTGGCTCATGTGGTAAGACGCTGGGCCTGTGCACCACTGAGGTCGGCTGTTCGATTCCCATGAGTGAATAAACCATGCAAGGACAAGAAAGGAGCTTATGCCTACCGTCATTCAGGAATCCCATGAAACTGCCCAAAAAATTACTTTCACAGAGGCAGCCAGCCACCTTGGTAATCCCTGGCTAACATGTGCCATATGCTAAATAAATAAATAAATAAACTAACTGCCTGAATCAGTCAATAAAAGAAAAGTGATTTCATTAATCTGAAAAATATAATAGATGCAATGACAACAGTAGAAACACCAAGTTATATCTGTTCAAGTTATATCTGTGTGTACTGAATCTAGACTGAAGAGTTTTATGTGTATGGATATTTGGGAGAAGAGAGAATGCAATAGATAACCTCTGAGTGTGCAGCTACATATGTCTTGGAATTAGTTCTGCTTTCTTTAATCCAGTATCATCATTAGCCTTGCCAAGTGGAAAGTTGTAGAGGCTTTGAAAAAAGTAGGAATCCAGCATGTAGGGAATAAAGAGTTATAATCTATAGTTGCATTTAATCAGATACTATTTTAACTTTTAGCTAAATGGCCCCAGCCAGGGATATGTTTGTCTTCTCTTCAGTTTTTATATGTAAAGGAAGGACATCCAAAACAACATGGGTTTTAAAGCAGGAAGGATCACCAATAAGATCAGGAATACTTCTGAACTGGTTTTATAGAGTTATCCATTGAAAAATGTTCATTTTTCTCTTTAGGTCAATTCTATCATGATCTTATGATTCATCCTGGAGTATTCTGCTCAAATGTTGCATTAGTTGTGACATATACTTGGGTGCCTAAATGGAGTCATACACTATCATTCATTGATGTTGATCACTTCAGTTTTTGGTGCTTTGGTTTTTAAAATATGGCAGCTGAAAGCCAAAATTATGGTTTTCATTTTAAGTAGCCTTCAGGCATTTGTATTGCTTACCCTACTAACCCTATAGGAGTCCATCCTTGTTGGTATTTTATTAATAAAAGACATTGAGACATGCTTGTCTGGTATATTCTATGGGATAGAGCAAATTTATTCTCCTTAATTATACAGCTTGGCTTCTTATGGCTATTTTGAAAAGAAGATTTTGAGCACCCCTGTGTTTGGGTGAAATCCTAGCCAGTTGTAAGCTGTCAAGTTTTTTAGAAATAGCAATTTGTTATTTATGCATAGCTAAGTTCCTGACGGTGTGAGACCACACAAAAGAGAAATTAAAAGTCAACATTTACTCCTCTACACTTCTTTTTAAAAATGAATGTTTCTCTACAATTCTCTGCCAGCTCATCCACCAGTAAAACAAACTTTATAAATCAGGTTTTGGCTTGCATAAACAAGTAGGGATAAAAGTGCCAAGTTGTAGGGTCAGATTAGGGTTAATCAGAAGTCCCTTATTTAAGATTTTATCTTAATTCTCTCTTGTGTCATGAAACTAAGTTCAGTAACGTAATTACTATGTTTTTATTTCAGATAAAACAATCCCAGAGACTCCTTTATATTTGAAATATTGAGATAGCCTCTTAAGTTCATTTTCTCAGAGTAGACAGATGAATAGATTAATTCCAAGCAGCATAATAAAATTTAGTTCTATTTTTAACATTGAACTGTGCTGTCCTGCTCTCCCTCCCTTCCTCTGTCTCTCTGTCTCTCTCTGTTTCTCTCAGACAGACAGACAGATGTATGTACGTTAGGAGTCTTTATTAGGGCTTCCAAATCTAAATTAGTATTCCCCATCAGTTTCCTTCACCCCCACCAGCACACCCCCAATGAGTTCAACAGGCTATTCAAGAGAAGCCAGTGCCACTCCACAGCTCAAAGGCAAGGCAAATCCACCAGGCAAAGGCAAGTCCAGAGTGCCAGAGGCATGATCCGAAGTTCAAGGTACAGAATTCAGTTGGAGAGTCAAAACAAGAATCACAAAGGCTAAGGACCCACAGCAAGGAAATGGGCATATTGTTCCCAGCATCATTACAATTCACTTGCACAACTAAATAGCTTCCTGCCCTATCAAGAAGGGCATGGCTGCCGCCTTGCAAATAGCCTGGCTGATCTTTATTGTACCTACCTCCTCTCAGCCCTATGTGCTCTTGGATTGGGAGGAGGAGGAGGAAAGTGTTCCTGATCTGCACTGACCACCAACAGCTGTGTGCCTTCTCTATCTGAAGCCTCTGGGCTTCCTAGCTGCAAATGTGCCTCTCCTGTCCCTAGCTCAACCAGAACCAAAACTCCTTTGTTTTGTCTGCATCAATTGCAAATCATAACCACCTTCAGGAATCGATTACTGCTGGTTGAGTGAGTGTGAAATGTGAACCTGGAGGCAGGGAGCATGATGGACAGATGATGGACAGTCAATCTGCCAATTAAAAAGAATTAACTTCAGGAGAAACATGTTTACTTGAGTATTCCACCCACAATAGAAGCATGATGAGAGAGTTTTAAAAGCTGGTTTTCCCCTTTTGGAAAGAGTCTTGATTATTTTTTGGGGGGGCTGCTTGTAATCTACCAGTATGATTTTGCAACTGGTGGCATGAGAGAGATGAGATCATGTCCAGTAGAAAATTGGGGTGGAATATTTTCCTCCCTGGTGAATATGTGTTATTCTCATTTCCTTTCACTTATTATTTTCTTCTTTATTCCTCTTTTTGTTTAGAACTAATTTGCTAAGATTTTTTTTGATAGTCACTATGTATGATTTATAATGCTTAATTATTTTGTATTTAAGTTTATTCTTTCTTCCCTTCTGCTGTTTTGTTTAAATTCTATCATCACTTCATTGTTGTATCTCATGAGTTCCATTCTTATTTTTGCTTGGTTTATCAATTGTCCACTTGTCTTTATGAATTTATTTGAACTACTCATTTTAATGACTGAGGTGGTTTTCCCCTTGTCTCATCTCTTTATTTGCTTAATGCTTTCAACTGCATTTGGCATTTATTACATAACATAAACATTATACTCATTTTAGAGTTATGATTATTTCTTAATTTGCTCATTCTTCTGCAGAGAGAAACTATTTTTTCTATGTCAATTCAGAGTCAAGGTTTTTTTGTTGAAATCAAGAATGTTCAGTCCAAAGTACTGCTCCATCTGTTTGCTTGGCTGCTTGTGGCCTTAACACTGAGAAAGATCTGTGGGGCGGGGAGGGGGGAGATAAGTAAATTTGATAATATTATTATTATCTGGGAGAGATAATATTTTATTCCTAGTAACTGGAACCAACTTTACAAAGATTTGTGATATTTCCAAAATTTATCTTAGAAAACAGATCTTGAAACTTGGGATTTACTGAACTGAAACTACTCTTCTGACTCGGAAGATTCCCCAGTCCCTAAGACATGTTCTTCAATTGATTTGAACTCAAGTTTGTTTTCTTTTACAGATTTACTGGCCACCTCTTCCTGGGCAGAAAGAGGAATGCTTCCAGAAAGGAAAGGACTTAGCGGTAGGTCATTCCATTGCTTGTAAAATTTCAAAATTTGCTAAATTTCATCTCCACTCTGTGATATATTTGAAATGAATTTGCAGTTTCTAAAAATGTCTGTGGTCACCTTGAACTTATTGGATTATCTTTTTCAAAAGTTTCATTCAGTCCTTTTACCCAAAAGATTCATCCATGGTTGAACATCACTCCCTGCCCTAACTTAAGGAAATTTCACTCCATGAGGAAGGAGGAGATTAGGAATCTATTTCCTCACTTATAGCAACCTAAGCGCAAACATTACTTGGTATCTGCTGTGTCCTATAGCATTTTTCATCTGATGGTACTTGGGTCTCAAACTGCTGAGTTGCGGTCCACAAATCCAGTGTTTGAATTGCTAGGCCACCACATCCCTTGTGTATAAATAGTGTGGAATACACTTTTAATACTTTGAGCTCAACTCCTATTCCTGGTTAGTTCTGCCTGACTCTCACAGGGCCATTATTGGATACTCTTTATGATTTGGTGACCATTATTTTTCTCAGATTATCTGATATTAACTTCTCTTTTGAGTCTTTTAAACTTATTCTTGTGTCATCAGAGATAGCATCTAACACTCTTGTCTTTTCTTGGCTTCCTGGTGGATTGCGTCAGTTTTCCAAAACATTAGCATCTTCTCCAGTAACCTTTGTATTATACGCTCAAAATAGAATGGCTCCATTATGAATATTTCTAGGGAGTTGTCGAATCTTAATTAATCCAATATTGAATGATCTGTTCTTTTTGTGGGCTAGGGTATTCTCAGCTTTTTCTCCAGCACCACAGGGTAAAGGCATTAGTACAATGTTTATTTATTATTTTATTTATTTATTTATTTTGTCAAGATCTTACAATATAACAGAAACAAGAACAAACCTAAGTTTAAATACAAGAAATAGGAACTAATAATTGGGGACAATAGGACAGGGACGGTAGGCACAATTGTGCACTTATACACACCCCTTACAGACCTCTTAGGAATGGGGTGAGGTCAATAGAGGTTAGTTTGAGGGTAAAGGAGTGGGGGTTTGAGCAGATGACAACAGAATCAGGTAGTGAATTCCAGACATTGATCACTCTGTTTGCAGAAATCGTACTTCCTGCAATCAAACTCGGAGTGGTTTACATTTAGTTTATATTTGTTCTGTGCTCTTCTGTCATCAGTTTGAGCTCCCCCCTTGATTCTGATGTTATTCCTTGGGGTACTGTACTGTATACCTTTGAAGTTTAGGGTACTTATTGCTGAAATTCCATCTTCCTTGAAGATAGGGGAAGCCAGAACTGATTAGGTATTAATTGTAAAGCACATTCTTGGGAGGCATCAAATTGCCTACTGGATTGCATTTTGGTAGTAGATTCACTATAGATCTTTTTACTACATAGTGCCTATTCTTTGCTTCTACATCATGTGAGCAATAATCTGAGACAAGTGGGGGGAAGGAGAAATATGGGGTCTATAAGGGCCCTGGGAACTTTTTTTTACAGTCTATCTCGCTGTAATGGTTCTCAAGAGTGAGTGTTACTCCCTTCAGCCTTATGGTATTTATTTTGAAGTCTGCAAAAAAAAAAAAAAAAAAGCTGCAGGCTTTGAAGGGAGTCTTAAAATGTTCATTCTTTGCTTTTACAAACACAAAATGCAAAAAAAAAAAACCCATTCTTTTAGCTACAGAAAAAAGTATTCTTTTCCCAGCATTTCTGCTTTTAATAGGATACATGAGAACTTGACCAATGTTATCCAGAAGGAATAGATCAATAGAAGCAATGATTACACTTATAGGATACACCAGCTATTAAAGACTCACTAATGTAATTGAGTTAAAATGCCTTGTCTTCACTATCCTCCTTGTTAGCTAAAAGCATTGTTAGAATAATAAAAGTGGGAAATATGTCCAGTTCCCCAGTACATTTTTAGACTGTGGCTTAGAGGTCCTATAATGTTTGTTGCCAGACACATTCTAGGTTTAACTCATAGTCTTTCCATTTTTATAAAATGAAGCTTTACATAATACACACCAAGAGTCATTAAGGATTGTTGGATTTTTACTTTTTCAAGGAACTCTTATTTTTACTTACCCATATTTATATCCAGTGCTGTTCAGTGGATGGAGCTGAAGAACTGAGAGTTGGTAGTAGATTTGATAACAGTGAAAAAAGAACTTTGCTTCTTGCCTCTCTTGGGGTAGGAGAAGGAATGGAACAATTCTCCTGTTGCAACTCTTGCTTTGACCTGTCCCCTGTAGGAGGTGAGACACAGCTTATTTCAGCAGGAGCATTTTGATGCCAGATATTGTGAGAAGGGGGAAAGAACACAATTCATCTGCATTTGTAATTCCAGGCTATTCTGCATTTTGTTGCTGTTAGAGTTTAATACTATCTGGTTTTACATTTCAATTGCCTTTTAACAATCATATAAATTATTCATCATAATTTGGTTGTATGATCGCAGACAAATATTATATAAATAGCTTAATAGGAAATGACAATTTGTTTTCTGAACAATTATTCAAAGAGATTATTTTAAATTTCTCCCTTTTTACTTGGGTACTGTTGCTCAGCTATTTGGACTTGCAGTTCATCAATAGGTGGATATGTTTGTAAGCACTTTGTACATCTTCTCTGCTTTAAGATTTCTGAAACAATCTATTGCATAAAGAGAAAAGAAAGTGAATTAATAAGATGAATTGTTTTCCACATTGAATTCTAGTGCCATCTTGGCTGAAGAAAAGAAGTTTCTCCCGAAGTATATTTAAAAGTCTGAGAGTTAAAAAGGTTTTCTAAACACCACAAATCAGCAAAATGGAAACAGGTTCATAGCCAACAGATTCATTAGAATTCTCCATGTCATAGAAAAATAACAGTAGTAGTAGAAGGAAGGGGGAGAAGGAAGGAGGAAGGAGGAAAGAAGAAGGAAGCTAATTCATGGGGACAGAGTTGGATGCAGGAAAATAATTAGTTCAGGTGAGTCAACTTAGTGCCTTCCAGATGTTTTGAGTTATAATTCACATAATTCCTTGCCGTTAGATATGGTGGCGTATATGCAGATGTCTTTATTTTAGTTTTACAATATCTATAATTGTAATCTTGTTTGTAGCCTAGTCTAAGGAATAGGGAGCTCTTTGAAGCTGGGATCTTGAATTTCTGGATTCCTAAATCATAATGGGACATGAAAAAGACAGCCAGTGTGTTTAATAGATGGGACCAAGGAGATTCAGGTTATGTCCATCTTTAGCCGTGGAACCCTGTTGGTTAGGTTGTGGCAGTCATTCTTTGTCATTGGACTCCTTGACGCTCTTGCTTTTCTTGCAGAGATTTCATTAATGACTAGATAACATCATCAATGCTAGCAAGAAAATAATCAAGCTCAGAGAGCACCAAGGACTCCATAGCTTAACCCTGAGCTACAGATATTTATTGGTCCCATTCTCTGTCAAGCCAATCATTTTCAGAGGATGAGAATCCTACTATTAGGATAAATTGAAAGGCAATCCCAGTGTAAGAGCCTTGAACTCTTGACAAAAAGATGGGTTAGAAATCCAATGAATAATTGTATTCATTTTTTATTTTTCTATGTCTAGGATTTCCAAGTGTGATAAATTTAAAATGATATCAAAATAATCCATCAAAAACATCATTCTGTAAGGTATTAATTTCAAATTTCATAAATATAGTCCTAAATCTAGCATATTAAGCCTGCAAATTTGTGCTAAATCACAGTTCCTAAGGTACTGAAAGAAAAATAAAATAAAAGCCTGATATGACAAAAATTAAAATGTTTTAAAATATGTGTTTTCTGCACTTTTGCCATCCAGACCAGGATAATTTAATATAAAATATTTTTAAGAGTGCCATCTTTTTCTGCTATTACATATATGATAACAAATGTTATGCCTGTTTATTGTTTGTTGAAAGAACAACATTTTCGGATTAAAAGGCATTAACCTGATATGAAACACAAATCTCTGGTTGAGACCTGTCCACTGTTTATTCTGGTAAGATCCTCAAAGCAAAAAGTTGAAAGCTGAAAATATGGAATTGATTATCAGACTGTGAAAGAATTCAAATAAATGACTCTTCTTAGGAAACTGAAGAAGAGTAACAAGGCAGAAAATAATCACTCGAAGGGCAGGCTGGCTTTTTAATTATATTTTGGAAATGAGATAGTCTTGCTTTTGAATAAGCATTGTATTATGAGAAACTTGGGAATTACTGTAGCTCTGCCTTCTTCAATCTCATGCCTGGCCAGATGTCTTTAGGAGTACAATTCCCAGAATCCCGAGTCATCAGGGCCAGGAATTGTGCCTTTTGGGAATTATGGGAATTGCTCATGTGCCTGGAACATACTGAGCTGGGGAACGCTGCCTGTTTCAAAGTGTCTGGGCTGCTTTTGCTCAATTTTCCTCAATCTCTTGAGCAGGAAAAATATATGAAGGTAATTAGCAGCACCAGCAATGTCATTATTGGCTCAAAGATTAACAAAGGAATAATTGATGGTATTATAAGATGAATTACAACATGGGTGTCAAGCTTTTTGGCTTGCCTGGGCTGCATCAAGTGAAGGGGAATTGTGTTTGGGCCGCATATATAAAGTATACAATAGAGTTAATGTATATAAATATTGCTAAAACAATCACATAATAATGTTAAAAGTTTACAATCTTATGGGGCTGCATTACTAGCAGTCCAGGGCTGCGTGCTGGCCACGTGTTGGACATGCCTGAATTGTAAGGATCTCTGTCCAAATAAATACGATGGAGATGAATTAGATCCAATTTGGATGGGTGTATAGAATTCTTCCCCAGCTGGAGACACCACAGAGTTTGAGAGGCAGAATGGTGGGAGAGCATATTCAAAAGTAAAAGTAAGATTTCATTGATTTATATTTAATTAAAATTAAGTACAGATGGCCTTTGACTTCCAGTCATTCATTTAGCAACCATTTGGAGTTACAATACTGACTTACAACCCGTCCTATTTACAACCATCACAGCTGTATGTCTAATTTAATGAAAAAAATGACACGATGACATGATAGCAGTCTTCCAATATTTGAGGGGCTGCCACAAAGAAGAGGGGGTCAGCCTATACTCCAAAGCACATGAAGACAGGACAAGAAGCAAGGCATGGAAACGAACCAAGGAGAGAAGCAACTTACCAGTAGAATTAAGGAGGAATTTCTTGACAATTAATCAGTGAAACAACTTGCCACCAGGAATTGTGAAAAGCAATGGCACTTAGAGTTATATACCACTTCACAGTGCTTTACAGACCTCTCTAAGTAGTTTTACAGAGCCAGCATATTGCCCCCAACAATCGGCCCTCATTTTACCCACCTCGGAAGGATGGAAGGCCGAGTCAGCCTTGTGCCTGGTGAGAATCAAACTGCTGAACTGCAGGCAGTTGGCAATCAGCAGAAGTAGCCTGTAGTACTGCATTCTAACCACTGCACCACCACAGCTCATGAATGCTTCAATACTAGAAATCTTTAAGAAGAGACTGGGCAACCATTTGTCTGAAATGATATAGGGTTTCCTGCCTGAGCAGGGGCTTGGATCAGAAGACCTCCAAGGTCCCTTCAAAATGTGTCATCCTGTTTCAGCATCTCCAGAGTCATGTGATCAAAATTTGGGTGCTAGGCAATTAGCGTGTATTTACAATGATTGCAGTATCCTCTGGGAATCCTGCCTGGCTTCTGATAAACAAACTCAGTGGGGGAAGCTGGATTTTCTTAACCCACCTGATTCACATAACAAAGTGATTTGCTTAAAAACCATAGCAAAAAATGGATGTAAAATCAGGCATGACTCATTTAACAACCAACTTGCTTAGCAATGGAAACTGGTCCAGATTGTGGTTGTAAGTCAAGGACTACCTGTGTAGTGGATATGATTACTTTTTTCTGAGATATTTTATCTTTTTTTTCCTCCTTTTTTTCTTGTTAAAAATTGCAGTTTGGTGGCAACTTCTGCAGGTTTCTAGGCTCCGCGTTCAAGGCTTTTGAGTGAAAGGCTATTCCTGGGTTATATGGGTAGTCCTCGACTTACAGCAGTTCATTAGTGACTGTCAAAGTTATCATGGCACTGAAAAAAGTGATTTATAACTGTTTTTCACTGTTACGATCTTTGTAGTACTCCCATGATCAGGGGATCAAAATTCAGATGCTTGACAACTGACTATGACTGTGCTGTGGTTAGCCGGCAGCAGGTGCATATGGCTGAGGATAGCGAGGACTCAGATGAGGGGCCAGGACTATTAGGGAGTGGACTGCTGCTTTCAGAGATTGTGGGGGCTGGCAGTGGTGATGAGGAGGTTCCCGAGGAGCCTGTGCCAAGTATGCGTGCACGAAGGATTGCTCAGAGGAAAGAACAGTTACAACAGCATGGCGACAGTTAAGGCTGCAAGGTAATGGCCCCTCCTTCAAGAAGATAAAAGCCAGCTGTGAAGCTAACCTTCTTTGCAGAAGGCAAAGGAGTTTTGAACTCAGTTTTGTGGACATTACAGTTGGTATTTGAAGACACTTGTAAACTGTTTCTTATCTGTTGTTTTTTGTCAGACTTGAAAAAACTTTACAAGGCTCTTTCTTGTTGGAGCTAATTAGTTGGAAGCAGCCTTTTATCTGTGAAGAAACAGGATTCTTAGCTTAAACATAAAAAGGTTATACTGCACAACACTTTGTCTTGTGCAGTATAACCTTAAACATAAAAAGGTTATAGTGCACAACACTTTGTCTTGTGTTTGCTCTCTTGGGACCAGGTTTGGGTCAGAACAGATCATTGTTGTGTCCCAAGGATCCTCTTTTACAACCTTTTGACAAGCAAAATCAATGGGGAGGCCAGATTCACTTAACAACCTTGTTACTATCTTATCAACTTCACTTAACAACTGTGGTAAGAAAGGTTGTAAAATGGGGCCAAACTCGCTTAACAAATGTCTCATTTAACAACATAAATTTTGGACTCCAATGTGGTTATAAGTCAAGGACACTTGGTTTAGAGATTAAATTGATGTATTATGAGCACCTTCAACTTCAGTCTTTAAACTCATCATGAGCGTATCATGAAAACATGACATCTCCTTAGCATCAATCATATTTCCCATTTTAATATAACCCCTGAGTGGGTAGTCTTACATATGTATGAACTAATGCCTATTTTTGTGTTAAAAGAGTGTTAAAAGAGCAGCCTACTACTTAGTTTGTTGGAAATACCCAGGGACTTTTTTTTTTTAAGTGCCATGTTCAAATTAGAAATGAGAGATGGGGTTTGGCATCCTGTTTGATGATTTGATGCAGAGGATAAAATGAGCGTAAGAAAGGGAGGGAAAGGCCTTGGGTTTCTGTGGCAGTATACATGTAGTTTGTTATGTCTAAAGGCCATTCGGATCTGGTGGTGCCTCCAAGAGACTCCATGGCTTGTTTCTGCTTATCTGCCAATGACTTCTGCTCCGGAAAAGTCAATAATTAATCCACGACAGACTTGTGAGTGGTTGTTTGTCATTCTGCTATGTAACTAAGCTTCCTTTTTAAATGACTGGTTTGGCTTGATGAAGGTTGTGCGTCTCTTTCACTTCCTGTAATTGTCTCCCTACCAGCAATACTCCTCCCCTCCTCTCTACATCTTAACTGGAATTTGCAGGCAAAACTGAATCTAAGGCCCGTGCTCTGATTTTAATATCCTCTTTTTTGGTATTAATTTTCCCTTTGGGTGGAAAAAGCAAAATCATGAAGAGGTCTTGTTGAGAGAGAGAGGGAAGGAGGGAGGGAGAGAGAGACACACACACACACACACAGATGGGACAATTACATGCCTTACTGTTCTGTGGAGTCTCAACCAAGCTAGTACTGCATGCATACATTGGTTTACAACCCCCGTAATCCCCATCCAGTACAGCTGGCACTCTTCTGGCTTGAACTGTTGGAGTTTAATGCAACTGCAGCAGTGGTGGGATTCAAAAAATTTTACTACGGGTTCTGTGGGCGTGGCTTGGTGGGCGTGGCAGGGGAAGGGTACTGTAAAATCTCCAGTCAGAGGTGGTATTTTCCGGTTCTCCGAACTACTCAAAATTTCCACTATCGGTTCTCCAGAACTGGTCAGAACCTGCTGAATACCATCTCTGCACTGCAGGATATCATGTTGAGGAAGGCTGATCTAGTTTGAAGCATTACAGAGTGGTTGCTTATAAGTCAGTTGTTTTAGCCAATTCATTTCAAATTTCCCTAAATTTCCATAAGACACTTAGAACAGAGGAAAAAGCCCAAGATGGCTTTTTGGATTGCTGGACCCTGGAGATTAATGTTTTATGTCAACTCCCATTATGTTTCTTCACTGGCCTCAAATTGTTATATATTGCCATATGTCTGTAGGACCAAGTTGGCTTAGTCAATGTCAAATGTGCAGGCTTCATTGGTATTCTGTTCTGCATGGAGGATTCTGATCTACAATCTCCCATCATCTTGGTTCTTGGAAATTAGCATGTAGGAACGATGGCTGTAGGAACGAACCTGATCCAGGTTCTTTTCATTCCTAAAACAGAACAGCTCTTTTCATCAACTTTTGCTCTGAAAATGTGTTTTTGAACTTGTGTACTACAACTGTTAAATTGTGAATATGGAGCTCAGACACCCAGATCCCCATTTTTCTATGAAACTCGCTGGACAAACTCGCTGCCATAGGAAACAAAGCAAACAATTAAATCATACATATTCTTTTTCCCTCTTTAATCAGTGAGTCTCTTCTTGTCTTTGGAAACAGATCTTCCTAAAGTCCTCTTTGATTGGAAGACTGCTACCTTTTGAGAATGTCTGCCAACAATTTTATTATAACTTTGGAGTTTAAAGTAGCATTTGATTACTGAAAGTCAACTTCCTAGCAATTACAATCAGGAATAGACAATCCTTTTTAAACTAGGGGCACATTTGAGATTTTGAGAATAGAGCAAGTATCTTCACCAAACTGGTATTTTTACCACTTGGCAGGTTCTGGGGAAATATGGCCAATTACAAAGAACCCAAAAGTGAATGGGAGAATCTCTTTTAAGAAGTGCTGGATTCAGATGTAAGGCAAACAAGCTACAGTTTAGGATGTCACAACATATTTGATAATTTTCTTTTTGTTTTTAGAAATTATATTTTAAGTATTGTTTCTCGGGCATGTTGCATTTCATTATAATTTATGAGAGATATTAAGCCAGCCAAATGATAATATGTTAGCAGTAAATATATTCATTTGAAAATAAATTATATTTTTCATTTTGAATGCCTTGTTATTAAACAATATATATTATATAACTATATATAATTATATTTTTTTTTGTGGTGACCCAAAGTCCTGTTTTGACAGGCCCTTTTGCGAGGCCTTTTAGTTTACATTTTTAACAAGGGGCCTCCAAGCTTTATATAGCTTAATGCCTCACCAGGTCTAAACCTGGCAATGATTTTAAGGGATACAGTGCTGAAATCTGAAAGCAGTTCCTGAGTCTATCAATCCAGGAATATGGATATAAATGTTCAAAATTTGCAAGAATCAAACAGATTCTACTTTCAGGTAGGTTTTTAAAAAAGGAAGGGACAGCTCCATTCTCTCTGCCATTTGTCCTCTGATCATGGGAGCATCGCTTCTTGGGATCAAATCCAGGAAGGCAGAACTTCAATCCAGGAATTGCATTGGAGATATAAGGACAATAGCCACCTAGGGAACAGTCAAACTAGATGTGGGATTAGTACCCGTACCCGTACGTCTGGGGGTTTTGCTGATAGAGAAGTAGCTGAGATCCCATTAGAAACTTCTTGTTTCCTTTCTCCCCATTCTTTATCCTTTGTTTTCTATAATTATTTTAGAAAGACTCCAGTTCTCTCTTTCTGAAAGGATTCTAACATCTCCCTGATTGATTAAGCTACAGAAAAGGAAGAAAGCAAGAAAAGTGGTTGCCTTTCATCTGTTCTCAGGGAAGTGTAGCAGCAATAACCCCCCCTCCCCCATGAGGTATGGGAGTGGACTGTGTGGAGGGGTTTTCCCATTCAAACAAACCTACCATATCCAGCCACATGCAGGATTATGTGTGTCCCATTACACCTCATTTACCAAAAAAAAAGAACTAATCCTTCAAAATGTTGTCATCACAATGGGATCTTTGAGGACCCCATATCATTCCTACAAATGAATCTGATGTTCGAGACTGGCACTGTGCTTTGCCTTGTTTTGGCTTCCTATTTAGTTTTAAATTAAAACTAAACTAGACTAAATTAAACTAAACTTAAATTAATACTTTTAAAAATTAAAACAGTCTTTAGCATATACAGACGGGGGAGGTTATATGGTGGGTACCAAATGATGGAGGCTGACACATTCTGTATGTTCCTATGAACATTTCTGAGAACAGGAATACAGTTTGAAAAATAAAGACTGGGAATCAGGAATCTATCTGTCTGTCCGTCCATCCGTCCGTCTGTCTGTCTCCTCCTCTCTTCCTCCATTGGACATGCTTGTGAACTATGGCAGGGTAGACTTAATTTTCTGGATAAGGTTCTGTCAAAATGCCTCTTTGAATTTCTAAATGAAAATGCTATTTTTAGACCCATTGTGGTACTTTCTTCCTGTTTTCTCCTGATTTAACAGCAGTGTTACATTGTGTGTACTCAGGCTAATACAGGATATCACTGCACAAGGCAATATGACAACCTCACTTCCTGACTTATGAATGGTTTCAGTCACATCAGTCACCCAGGCAGCCTGAGGTGAGGATAGATCGTCATTGGTTCAGTGACAGGAGCGTGGGAGGAGGACTGTAATGTACCTAACAACCACCAGATATACAGGAATTTGTGATCCATTTTGGAAGTCACAAGAAAGGTCTACTATTTGATCAAAAGCAATATAGTGATAGTTGGTGATATGATTTCAACAAGAAGAAAGATTTTTGTGACTCTGGGAAATGACATGTGAAACTTTGAAATATGAGAAGGATTTGTTCTCTGTACTTCAGTATAGATATTGGATCTAAGATAACATTATTCTTTGGCAAGAGGAAAACGCTATTTGGTTCATTATGCTCAATATATCACTTTACTGTTTTGATTATTTATTTAATAAACTGCTCATTCCCAAAGGCTCTTCCCTGCTAACGATCAAAACCATAAAACAAGAAAACTCATCTGAAAGTAATAAATGAACTAATGGTTTTACAGTTGTATAGAACCAGAAGAAAACATACGAAGCTATGTGTTGACCAGATGACCTAACCATCGCAACATGCCTTCCTCCTGGGATAGATTGAATGATTAAATTGCAGGTGCTTTCCTCAATCTCTATGGGAAGGTGTCCCAAAGCATGAAGAATGGGTGAAAAAGACTAGCCAAATTCAGTGTTCAGAAACCAAAGCTACAGAGCTTGGTTCTCAATAACTCTGTATCTTTTCATGATACTTTATTGCTTGAACCAGAAATCTACCCTCCTTCTAACTGGGTCATCCTTTTCTCAACATAATCGTAATACCTAGCTGTAACCATCCAGATGAAGTTATTTCATAGAAATGTAGAACATGGAAAGCATTACTAATATCAGTTGCTATTTCTTTTCCAGACGGAGTGTGCAAACTATATCCGAGTTCTTTATCCTTTAAACCGGACTCATCTCTTAGCTTGCGGGACTGGAGCTTTTCATCCCGTCTGTGCTTTCATCTACGTGGGACACAGAGGAGAGGTAAGGAGATGATGTAAATGAGGTAGACCATATAAGTACTGTAGTGAAGGATCAAGACCCTTTTCTGTTAAGAGCAATTGTGACCAACAATACCTCTCCTGGGGTGGGTCAGTCTTGAATCAGTCTTTTTTTTAAAAAACTGGGGGAAGCCAATTTTAGTAGCTAAAAAGCTGGATTAGAAACCTTATGCAGACCCCGAATTCTACACCTCCCTTATTTATTGAACTTGGTTGATTTTTGGTCAGTCGTTCTAAGTCAAACTCATCTCTCAGAAAGATTCCAAGATTTTGGAAAATGGCAAATAGGAGAAGAAGGATGAGTTGCAAAAAAATAAAAGTAGGATATAAAGCAAATAAAGGAGAAGAAGGAAAATTTGTTGGCAAGCCCTTCTTTCCCTTGGGGAAAATGGTACTCTTTTATTTTATTTGTTGTTATATTTATAGCATCCACCCCCATTCCTACAGAAATAAAGGTGGGCTCCTTGTGGAGGGGGCTTCCCCAAGGGTGGGATTCAAAATTTTTAACAACCGGTTCTGTGGTTGTGGCTTAGTTGGTGGACATGGCTTGATGGTCATGTGACTGGATGGACATGGCTTGGTGGTCATGTTATTGACTGGGTGTGGCCAACTCAATATCTCTCACATTGAGGCATGCATCTCCTCACCTGGCCTCTCATGACTGTGGGGGTGCTGCAACAGTCGTAAGTGTGAAAAATGGTCATAAGTCACTTTTTTCAGTGCCATTGTAACTTTAAATGGTCACTCCACACAAGCTAAGTTCCAGCAAAGGAGGGGAAAAAAACTCTAGAGAAGTTCCTGAGACAGAAAGTCTAGTCCTGCCAAGAAAGTAATAAGAGGCAGTTTCTGTAAGCAACACTAGAATGTTTCCTTCCTGCCTTCCTTACAGGATTAGGCCAGTAATTTCTTCTCACAACGGGTTCTCCAAACTGCTAAGAAAGTTAACAACTGGTTTTAGTGAACAGGTACAAACTGGTAGAATCCCACCCCTGGGCTTCCCTCATTGATCCTTACAAGACTGAGAAGCAGTGATTGCTCCATGGTATCCCAGTTGAGTGAGACTTGAACCCATGCCCTTCCAGTCCCATTCCAATGATTCAACCATTACATCCCATCTGATTTCCCCCATCAGCTCCCTTGTACTTCCCTTCCCTTCCCATTTCCAAGGCAGCTTCAATAATGGGCAACAGTTGCCTATTAGTTTCAGACAAAGGGGTAGCATTGTGACTGGCCTTAATAGTGGTAAAAAAAAAACAACTCAACTTCTGGACTGAAATGTATTCACTTTCTTTAATCATGGTTAAGAATAATTATAATTCTTCTGGTTTTCTTGACTCATTAAGTTTTAGTTATACAAATTTGTAAATGAATGCAGCAATATTGTAGAGGGAAGAATGCCAGCCTGAGAGGAAGCGAGGATCACTGTTATAAAATACTAAACTATAATGTGCTGTTATATTCAAAGCAATCCATTGTTTTAAATCCAATAAACTACAGTTTTGCAAATAAATGGGGAAAAAAAAATCTCTTTTGGATCAGAGAGAGATTTAATCAGACTACCATCTTGTTACTGTTAGTTGATAGATATCTATTGAAATCATAGAGAAGACTGGACAAGGCTTTGCTTGATTTAACAGATTTTTTCTTATATGTGAACTGGTCTACTCACTTAATGCAGAAAGATTAAAGAGTGATATTTCCAATTCCAGGAAGGAATAAATGCAGACAACAACTTGCAATTCTTTGTGTTAAATGTCTTATATTGTATTAAATTCAGAAAGGTTGATTTATGTGCTTATGCTTCTCAGATAGGAAAAGACCCTTGATTTATCAGTTCAATGCACTTAGCCTGCTTGTTGTTGCAACTTAACATAACTGCCATTGTGGAATTTGTCCAGCCTTCTCAGCCTTCTAAGAAATGAATGTAGGATATATTAAGCTGCCAAGCAGATCAGTGCACTGCTCCATTCATATCTAACTCCGACTTATACAGCTTTCTTCCTCTGTCTGTTTTTCTGTCTGCTGTCTTTTTTTTTAAAAAAAAAAACAAATTAAACCCCATTTATATTCCATTTGAACTTGTTCATTGACTCCTAGATGTATTTCCAAGGAGAGAGCAGAAATAATGTTAGGTGGGGATAGGTTCAAACAAAGAGGACTTTTTGGTGATCTATGAGCTTGATTGTTTTCCTGCAGATGTTTTCATCACCCAACCTAGGCAACATCATGAGCGCTAACAACCTGTAAAAGCAGTGAAATTGCAACTGTGTAATGGTCTACATTAATATTAAGCCATCTGTCTTGTGTTTGAGGGACAGCACAAATATTGCCACATATAGGGTATCTGGGATATGAGCTACAAGTACCGTAGCTTCCAAGGATGGATTCCTTTCGAACTGTGAGATCTAGTATGGAAGCTGCTAAACCTTCCTGCCTCCCCTGTGGGTTCTCACATTTTTAAAGGCATCTTTTAAATTAGGAAATAAGTCCGCTCTAAAATGAAACAACAGTCTCCAGTGCTGACTTCGTTTTCAGAAATGCCTTTGGATCCCAAATAGGCCCCATAATCTTTTTTTATGAAAACAAATACGGTGAATGGTTGCCATCTGGACCTTTGGCCTATACACACCTGCTCAGGAATGAGGTTAAATTAGAAATCATCTGCTGAGAGAGAGCCTACACATCCACCTGATATTTTGATACTTTGTAACTGATTATGTTCCCTGAACTAGTCATTAGGGATTTTTTTGCGGGTGTGTGTGTGTGTGTGTGTGTGTGTGTGTGTGAATGAACAGATCAAAAAGTTGAGATGACAAGCAGACTTGACTATCTTGATTTTTTTTCACTGCCTTGTGAAACCGCTTGTACCTTGTGTCATTTTGCTTACGTACCTACAAATGCCTGGGTCAGTATTGTAGAAAATAGCAATCTACTCTCTGTAATTTGTATCTATTGATCACATTGTTCAAAATTCTTGCAACCAGAAGGATCAAATCATTCTGTTTGTTTGATATCTATATCTATTATTAACTCAATCTCTTAGAAAAGAGATTGAAAAATGTATGGTTGTCTTAGTGTGTGTGTGTGTATGTGAGTGTGTGTGTGTGTACATATGTAACACCATTCTTCTATATATACATAAATTACAAAACCTTTGGTGTAATAAGATATTAATAAAATTTTGCATTCTCTCAAACTCAGTTAAAATGTCCAGTCTAACTCTGTAAAGGACTCATATAAATAAAATCAAAACTAACCAAGACTTAAAACCAATTAGCAGCCATTTGACCCACTGGCCTCTCATGAAAAACACTCCGATCAACAACCAGATATCAAATCTGTGGGTGGCATTTCTTGTCCTTTCCTCATTAATCAAACTGGCCTAAGCAGGAAGGTCGCCCAACTTCACCTCATAACCCCTCTTGGCTCTGGCAATTTCAGAAGCTTTTATGACCAAGCCTGTGAGAGAAAGAGTCCTTTCAGCACAGTTGTTTATCATGAGACCCTGGGATGATCATTTGGACTTCTCATTTCATGCAACGTGCCTTTCCGAAATGTTCAGGCTGAAATCACCCTGGTTTGCTATGCAAAGCAGAAACATAATCTAAGCCCTGTGTTGCGCCTCGAGTGTGGTGTGTGGAAAGCCTGAATGAAAGTCCCACAATTAGGTGGTTTGAAGAGATCGCTTTCCAAGGAGATGACTCAGTCAAAACAGTCAAAAATTGCAGAAATAATATCAACATAGCAATTTTCAAAGGAGGCAATTTTATCAACCTGAGGGATATTTCTTGAAACTGAACAGGATAGTGAATACTGCTGTACCAAAAACATTTTACCAAACAATTACAGAGTGGTCAGTTCCTGCAATGCACTACCTGACCTTTGTTACATCCTCTAACCCCCACTCCTTTACCCTTAAACTACCCACTATTGACCTCACACCATTCCTAAGAGGTCTGCAAGGGGGGTGCATAAGTGCACAATTGTGCCTACAGTCCCTGTCCTATTGTCTCTATTTATTCGTACCTATTTCCTGTATTCATACTTGTGTTTATACTTACACCTATTATCTTGTAAGCGATTAACAAATCAAATAAATAAATAAAAAATAAAAGTTAACCATGGCAAAGACGTTAAATGTCATTCTAGGATTGGCTGTGGCCTTTTCCTCCCTATATTGCAAGCTTGATAATCATTTATTTTGTTATTGACCAACAACAAGACACAGACACAGTTTACAGACACAGTTACAGACACAGTTTACAATACTAAAATCAAATGTAGCTTATTTGTACAGATGAGTCAATGTTTTTGCGACTCCATGCTGGTTTATCTGAACCTAGAATGAAACTGACACCTTTTTTTGGGCAATGCTGAGGCTTGTAGCTTTCATTGTTTTTCTCCCCCCCCCCCTCCATCTCTCTCCTGAGTCTCTGAGTTCTTAAATTCAAGTCAGTTTCTTCTTAACCTCTACTGCGACCTTTAATTCATAAAGATATAAACATTCCAAGATCTATTGGCACTGAGAAAGCTATAGGGTTAATAATGGGATGAACATCAGCCTTTAGTAACTTGATTTTTGCTTATATTAAGAACAAAAAAATCCTGCTGTTACTTCCTCTTGGTGAATCTGTGCTATCATGACAAGGGTTTCCTTACACATCCTATGATCTGAGAGCCTTTTGGGGTTCTCTTTATCCTTGTCACATAAACACTTCCACTTTTCCTTTGACTCTATTAGTTTGATGTGGACACCTAATTTTTTCCCCTCATTTCTCTTCCCAGCACATGTTCAGCATGGATCCAACCAGTATAGAAAATGGCCGGGGCAGATGTCCACATGAGCCTAATCGGGCATTTGCAAGTACATTTTTTGGTAGGTGCCAAAGTAAATTAACCTGAATCTTGTATTCTAATGGCTATACATGGATATTTATTATTTTATGTGTATATTATTTTTTTCTGCTACTTGGTCTACAGTTTAAGACATTCAGCAAATCTGTGTTGGAAATAATTGAAGAAATTCATTGTCCCAGGTGGACTTCTCAGGAATCGATCTTATTGGCTTCTTTGCCTGGTGTTTTTCTGTTCACCAGAGAGAATTCAATTCTTCAAGTGGATTCAGAAAAGTCTAGAAAGAATCTGTCCAATTATTCTTCCAGGCTGCTGCTGGTCACTCTGCTCAAGAATCAATAACTTAGGTTATTTGTCTGTACGCATGTATTAGAAAGCCTCTCTTTACCATTTGTGACTCTGGGTGGCATACAAAATGGGAAAAAGATCAATAACAATCATGAACAAAATTAAAAAGCTCAACAAAACCAAAAACATAATAAACTACTGAGCCTTTCTTGAATGCCTTGGCAATTGCTGAATTTATGATTCTATAATAGATGTGGGTTCTGTTCAGTGGTGGGATTCAAAACTTTTTACTACAGGTTCTGTGAGTGTGGCTTGGTGGGCATGGCAGGGGAAGGATAGTGTAAAATCCCCATTCCCTCCCCAACCCATTAACTTGCTTTCTAGCTCTAGGGCAACAAAAGAAGACCCAGATAATCAGGTGGGACTCAGAAGCAGAGAATAGGTGCTGAATACCACCTCTGGTTCTGATGTTTTTTTCTAAGACTACCATTATAAATGGACAAATTCTGAGAACTTAGGAGAGAATGCAACACGAATAATCCAAACAGCAGGAGCTACAGCCAGCAGTATTGTGGGTTGGGGAAAAAAACAGTTGCTGTTTTGCTGAAATAAAAGACCGCTACTTCTATGCTGGATTTCCTAATTTATATTTAAAGTATGTTTTAGTGCTCAGTGGAATATGTGAGAGGAACCAGGGTGAAGATCCAGTGTTTCTCAACCTTGGCAACTTTAAGACGGATGAATTGTGGGAGCCGAAATCGACACATCTTAATATTGCTAAAGCTGAGAAACACTGGGTTGACTTTTTAAAAGCTATTATGTCGATGAGTTTTCCCAATGGATGTGAGGCCTGCTCCTTCCCAGGGTAGTCACATTCATTTAGAATTTCAGTGTGATTTTGAGTCCACATAATTTAAAAAAAGAAAAAAAGAGAGAGAAAAGAAAGGCAGCTACAAAACCCCATTCATTCTCTCCAGGGACAACTGCTCCCCACTGTGCTTTAATTATTTTCTTTCCTCATCTCGCACACAAAAAATTGTGCTGTACATTTTAGTGTTGCCTTTGGTATTGAATTGTCTATGGTAAGAAAAATGATGGGAAAAGTAACAAGAACAGATGGGAGGATTAAAAATGGTCGATAAAATCATCTGGACTTCCCTCCCCATCAGATCCCATGGGCTGTTGCGTAATAAAGGGCTGATCTAGAAAGACCCTGAGAATTGATAGAACAGACTTGTCAAGAATGGCAGCCAAGGATTCTGCTGTTTAGATCTGACCTCTGCCATAAATGCAACTGATGGCTTTAGACAAGCTGTCCTTTCTCATCTTGAACCATCTGTGAATGTTATCAGGCAATCAGAATACTTACACGAAGTTCTTTAAATATAATGGGGTGCATCTGTCTATGTGCTGCTGCCTTTATTATTAAAGGTGTCAACAAACACAAAAGCTATATACAAACAGCTACTGTTTTTAATTGAACTTATTCCCTAGGTGGAGACTTGTATACGGGGCTAACAGCCGATTTCTTGGGCAGGGACTCTGTGATCTTCCGGACCATGGGACATCGCTCTTCTCTACGTACAGAGATGGACCAGAGGCTGCTTAATGGTAGGCAAAAATTATGACTCTTTATCAAGTCAAAAGGCACATACTGAACATGTAAATATGCAGCCTTAGAGAAGTTGGGATTGCTTCATTTTAGGCAAACAATGAAATACTGCAGAGGTGTGTTCCATAAATTCTGTGCACTGGATCATGCCAAGGGTACAAAGGGGATTAAACAAAACTCATGCAAAGCTCAGAGATGATCAGAAGAAAAATGACTGACTGAATCCCATATAATGTACACAGCAATCAATGTAAAAGGGAGTGTGGTCCACAAAAATAAGAATGGGGGGAAAAGGTGAAATGGAGGCCATGATCACTTTAAATTTGTACATGGGAAAGGAGGAGGAGATGGGGAAGTGTTTATATAACTAACCCTGTATAGTTTTAATAAGAGTACTCATCTGTTATCTCTCTTGGCAGTAACCTTCATTAACTGTTCCAAGACAGAATCTGCCAAGATTTTAAACTGTTAGGACCAGCATCAGGCTACATACTGCTTCTGGGGATCGTTTTTTTCTTAATCTGTCCAATGATTCTTTTTCTTTTCTCAGCTCCCAAATTTGTTGCTGCTTATATGATCCCAGAGAATGATGATCGGGACAATGACAAAGTTTACTTCTTCTTCACGGAGAAGGCAGCAGAATCAGATAGCAAAGGGCATGCCATCTTCAGCCGTGTGGGCAGAATCTGTGTGGTGAGTTTATTAGGTCATTTTCGGGTATAATGATGGCCCCTTAGAGACATGTGCTCATATTGATCTAAAAATGAAAAAAAAAAAAGCTTGCAGCTGTAAATATCATACTTTAAAATCTATAGCTCCTGGGACAGCTTATCCCCTATGAAGTGGTTGCTTGCTCCTCATGGGCCTTTGGGATTTAATTTAGGAAAAGCAGTTGAATTATTGTATGGTATTTGAAGATAAAGGCCATATGATGGATGTCTATTTTATTTTTATTGCTGCTCTGTTGTTTTAGTGGTATTGTAATGTGTTTTGAGGATGTTATTGCAAGCTGCCTAGAGATCTAGAAGGAGACAGTATATAAATTAATGTAATAAATAAATCATAAATATACATTAAATGACTCAGTTGACATCTTTACTCACCACTGAAATGGATCATGTGGTCTTTGACTAGTGCCTAATTATATTTCATGGATGAGTTTAAAGAGATTTATTAATAGATAGAAGGCCACTTTATAGCACAAAGTACATGCCATTTTGTGATTTATGGCATGACTAGTTATTATGAAAACTGTTAAGCAATAATAGCCTTCAGTCTGTTTGATTACTTGTTTTCTGTGAGTCAAATTAGAATATGAGAAATGAGAATATCTGAATGTGTACATTCATTTTATTGAATTTTTTTTAAAATATATGTTTAAAGATGAGTCCTCTCCTGGTATCAGTGGCAAAAGTGTGCTGTATAGGTTTCATTTAGGGCTTGAATGGCATTACATAGTTTTATGCAGAAACAGCAGAAGTTAGACCAGTGTACAGATTTCCATACCAGAAAGGAGAAATGTTTCAGCTTCATTTTTGCTTTGTAAGAACCAGCTTCCCTATTAAAAAATACACCCAAGAATTGATAAGTTTGGATTTATGCAGAAGAAATAATCAAACCAAATTAGACTCCAGAGGAATGGCCTCTGAAGATTGGAACAAAAATCTTTCCAGGGAAAGGATTGGCATGTATGAAGGATTGGCCAAGGGTCCAAATGAAAATCAAGTAGTAACCGTTGAAGTCCTAAGCTCTGCTGGTAAACAAGAATTGCTTCTAGGACTTGGCAATGTTACAACATATGCACTGAACATGGAAACATTTTAAAAGATTTCTCTCTGATCATGGAGGTCTTGTCTGCTTTAAATTAAACAAAGTTGTCCAGCCCAGCTCAGAAATCTTGAAGAGGCTAAATAAACTCACTAAAGAATTTGGGGAAAGATGCTATCACTATGTATGAGTTCTGGTGAACGGTATAAGTATATCAAGTAGGAATTTATGGACTATTGTAGCCTAAGTGTTCAGAGTCGCTCAGCAGTGAGATAGATGGCACATTAATTTAATAAATAAAAAAAATATACAAAAAGTGAAATAGCCAAAGTTGGATGTGTTGCTAAAACCCAAATCAAGATTAAAGTGTCCACAGGAGACAATGTGATTCTCATCTATATTTTCTTTTTCTACTGTTGGGACATCCACACTCCTTATATAAACTCCCTTTCACCTAAAGTGCCTTTACATCCCAAAAGATGAGGTCTCGCAGTGTTTCATGCAAGGAAGTACCAAACAGTCACTCTCATATGATGAAAAAGAAAGGAAGTTTGCAAGAGCAGATGCGTAACTGAAAGACTCCCTGATATCTTTACCACAGTATGTAGCTTTATGTAGCTGGATCTTTTCTACCTTCCTGTTAACTACAATTGCTTATTTGTGATCAGTCTTGTGATGGGGTAATATAACATTGTTGGGATTTGTAACAGGATTATTTTAACACCCGGAGCTGAAAATGCAGCAAGTTAAAGCTGGAAAATGCTTAAAAAATCATTATCAACTATGTTCTTCAATCTATAGTACATTCACTGGCTTCCAGTAATCACCCACCTAAAAAAAAAAACCATCCAATTTTTTTTTTTTTTTTTGAAAAAAGGATTTAAAATGTTTTGAAACAGGAGGGGAGAAAATGCATCTGAAACTTAGGTGAGCCTACTTGATTCTGATTTATCCTGAACTAAAACCTAATTTATACTAACTTGGTTTATATACTGAAGTTAAACCTACTGTCCCCTTGCCTCTCTTTCCTAAAGAAGAGCAGTGAGTGATGTAATGGAGGAAGTCTGCTTGGAACAAGTTGCTGGCCTTAAGTTCTATCAAGATCTCCTCTTTGGTAGGGCCTGGTTCTCGCAGGCTGCATAAATCTTGCCTGACACAATTGTTTCTTTTCCAGCCAAGTTATGAACATGGACCTTTTCTTTCTGGTGTTTCTCTTTTTTGTGATCCCCCCCCCCCCAAAGTGATGGGGCGAAACTGATGTTGCTGTATGGGAGGAAGGTATAATACTTTAAAGCTTTTGAATTCAGTTGTTCTTCCAAATGGAAATGCCCCAATATTTTGTTCAAGCCATTTTCACTTCCTCCCTTCTTTCTTCAACTGTTCTTTTTACACTTCTCCTGCAAGCAATTCCTTCCAGCCAAAGGTTCCACAAAGCCATTTTGATGCCAGCTTCAGTTCTGCCCCCTGGATTTCTCTACATCACGCATGCACAAAATATAATGTAATGAAACTCTGCAAGGAAACTGGCTAATTGTAAAAATAGGAAAGGTGCTGATCGTAGAAGTTCCTCTTCACTGGACCTCTATGGTATTGTAATTGATTATGTCATTTGAGTAACATGGGAGACAGTTTGGTGTTTATAGTTAAGGCATCAGGCTTGGAGTTCTGGTCCTACCTTGGGTAGAGAGGCAGCTAGCTGATCTTCGGCCAGCTGTCTCAGCCTGGGAAACAGGCAATCGAAAACCATTTCCAAAATCTTGCCTAGAAGACAGCAGGGATTGGGTCCAGGTAGTCAAAAGGAGTCAAAACTAAATTGAAGGCACAACATAAATGAATTAGAGTAATAGGTCACTAGCAAACCTCTTTAAATGTTTCCCTTTGTATTTTATGACATCTGTCTCATGTAGAAAGCTATAGAAAAAAAACTGAGAAAAATGAATCTATTGTAAATACATTCCTAGCACTTTACTGTTCTCATTCTCACTGACCAAGAACCTTGTCTTGTTGGAGCGCTGATGAGCTAATAGGGATATACAGTGCTTCAGATAGGGAATTTTAATAGGGATATGCAGTGCTTCAGATTTGAAGCCAAAATGGTGCTTTGGAGCTCACGTGGAGCTGATGTGTAATACCTGATGTAACTCCTTAATCCAAACATATCTTTCCTGCGATTACTGACTGGCTATGGAAAGCAAATGTGGGATTCTAGGAAAAAGCACAGTTGCACATAAGTGCTATATGAAGGGGTCCCTCCACTATCTGAAACACCTTTTTATATTTGGATCTGAAGCCTAGCTGAGCTGTATTTTTTAATCCTATTCTTAATGGCACTCCCCATCATTGAAACCAGAGGGCTAAACTGATGCATCAGAGATAAAATCCTGCACCCTTTTCTGAGACTGGAAAACCCTCCTCTTTTCTCCCAGCCAATGCCCACTTTAACAATTCTCTGTAACTTTGGTAATTGCCAAGCTTCTCCAATAAAACAGAAAAGTTTCCATAGTTTCCTGGAGGGGTTCGGATTGGATCTCTTCCCAACTAAAAATGTTTTGAATTATCTTGACTCAGTTCTCTTCATAAGGTTTCAGGTAGCAGAATGGTTTTTCTTTTAAAAATGAATATCTAAAAAGGTTCTTTTCAGCTGCAGCCCCTTGCTAAATCTGTCTTGCTTACTTGTTTGGAATCATCAGAACATTTTTACATGCCGAAGTTCATGAAATTGTAATATATATTAATTTTAAGTATCTTAAGATTTTATGTATATGTAAAACACGCACACATGTACAACATTGAACTTAAAGTAAGTTTACTCATTTTTTAAAAATGCAGAGATAATAAATTAAAACAATTTACAAGTTTAAGAAATTCAAACATATATTAAAGTTAAACCATTATAAAATATATGCAGAGTAAAAATAATAAGGCAGTAATAAGAAAAAGCAGCAACAGAAGGTTAAAATTACAGCAGAACTATTATTAAAAGGCAAGCAGAATAAAAATGTTTTTACTTGGCACCAAAAAATAGCAAAAATGATGCCAGGCATACTTTTCTGGGAAAAGCATTTCAAAATTGGATGCTGCAACTGAAAAGGTAACATGCTATGCTTCAGCTTGGCCTTCTCTGACACAATCCGGAGTTCGATCCTGAGAGGCTTGAGGTTGACTCACCCTTTCCATCCTTCCAAGGTCAGCCAAATGAGGACCCAGATTGTTGGGGGTAATATGGTGACTCTTTAAACTGCTTAGAAGGGGCTGTAAAACACTATGAAGAGGTATAAGTGCTATTGCTAAGTGCTCTTGGCAACATACCTAGAACAGATCCTTTACTTCTGAGGTGTTGATCATGACCAAATTATCCATTTAAAACAAATGAACAAGTAAGTAAATAAATCTGGGTTTTCCCAGATAAATTTCAGCATCTAACCATCTGGTAGCTTTTAAAAAGCTAAGCAATGTCAGATCTGGGTTAATACTTGAATGGCAGGCCACCATGAAAATCTAAACAGTAGGGTGGACTAGGAAGTAGAACTGTTTCATAGCCTTGATATTTTTATAAAAATAATAAAGATGTGATTAAAAAAAAAATCTGAAAAAAGCACATGGAAATATTCTGTATATGCATGGTAAAACAACTAGCTTGAGAAAAAGTAGTTATCTGAATCTCACTCATCAAGAACAGATTTTATTGAACAGAAACTTACCTTCTTGCCATTTTGGAGGAACTAAGTTAGTTAAGATAGTACAATGCAGACAGACTGTGAGGAACACACTTTTCCTCAATAACTCTCTCCCATTTTTTGGTTCCTGATGCCCAAGATGTCTCCATTGGATGGCTTACACAAGGAAAGCAGAGTTTTATTGACTTTAAAATTATGAGTAGGTGATACAGTTCAGTGGTGAAATATCTGGTAAATGTAGAAAGCACATTTCAATTCAGTTCTGGCATCTCTATTTTTCAGACAGCAGATAGAGTGGCTTGCCTGGGAGAGACCTGAGAGAATCATTTGTCCAGATTTATTTCTTTTGGCATTGACAGAACCAGTGGTTTGACTCAGTATCAGATAGCTTCACCTTTTCTTATGCAAGCTATGGAACTAGTTAACCGGGTCATTTCTGGCTCAAGTAAGAAATCTGGGTTGATGTGTTTGATGATCTTATTTTGCTTTGTTTCTTTCGTTGTCTGAAGTTCAGAAGTATCACTACTTTTTCTGTCTAGCTTCTTCATAGTCCAACTTTCACTTTCTTAGAGTGTTACAGGGAAGACCTCAGCATCTGAAATACGTTTCTGACATATTTCTTGACTGCTGGTTCCTTTTCAGTAATGTGCAATCATTCATTTTCAATGCCTGGTGACCCTCCACAGACAGATTTTCTTACTTGTTAAGAGAGGAACCCTCTTCGAAATGGGTATCCAGCAAACATCATAACATCTCTGTATATTTGAAATGTCAAAGAGTATCTCCACCAAGTGGGGAAGTGGAGGGTCTTTCACCCCGGCCTATTATTCCATCCTTGGTTGAAATTGTTTCAGTATTTTTGGTTGAGCGCTTTGTAAAATACATTCATCTCTTTAGCCCCCCCCACCCCACCCTCCCTTTCATTCTTGGGATTCATCAGTTCTTACGCTCAGTGCTAGAGCATTAACATTTAGATGAATGAGTACTACTGTTCCATCTCACCATATCTCAGAGCTATGGATGCTCCATGGCAACAGCAAAGGCCAAAAATGCTGGATGGAGCTGTCCATCCATGTGTAAAAAGACTGCAATTCAGAAAGTTAAGCTTGTTCAAGTCTAGGATTCCTTTCTCCTGTGCTCCAACTGGCCAGCTCATTCGTGACCCGATTTTGGTAATTTATTGCCATTGTTTTTCACCATACTGGGGTATATTAATAGGTTGCTAGCCTCATCTTTAAGAGTCAGCTCCCTAGACTCTGCAGAATGGGTGTGGTACATAAGGCACTTTGGGGTGTGCAATCTGTCATATTACAGCTTGATAAAATGTATTTGGATTATCCACAGCATATTTTTGGAGAGCTGGGTTTTTTTTAATGTTTATATTCATCTAAAATGGAGAGCAATCTACTGTCTCTTAAATCAGAAAAAGAGAAGCTATTGCCAGATGAACCAATATGCTGCACAACAGGCAGCAAAGAATTTTCTCTAATTTATCATTTGATGCTTGACTTGAACCTGGGTGTGTTCCCCACATGTTCCTATTTTGGGAGGTGCATCAGACATATTCCTGTTCTTCTGTACAAAATGTTTGCCCATATATTCTTTTTCTCTCTTAATGTTTATAGCAAAGGAACAGAGGAAATTACAGACACAACAGTTCAACTTACAACAGTTCATTTAGTGACTGTTCAAAGTTACAATGGCACTGAAAAAAATGGCCATTTGTTACACTTACAACCATTGCAAGGTCTCCTGATCACATGATCAATATATGGATGCTTGGTAGTTGACTCATATTTGTGACAGTTGCAGTCCCAATCACCTTTTGTGGCCTTCTGACAAGCTAAGTCAATGGGGAAGCCAACGGTGGCAAGAAAGATTGTAAAATGGGGCAAAACTCTACTTAACAAATGTCTCATTTGACAACATAAATTTTGGGATCAATTGTGGTCGTATGTTGAGGACAACCTGTACCAAAAACAAACAAACAAATTAAAAAATACCCTGAACAGGGAAGCATAAATGCTTATTCAAAATCTACATATATTAGGAAATGACCTCTTTGAGACTCTTTTTGTTATGATTCAGCAGCAGGTGCGGACGGCTGAGGTCTCAGTGAGGATTCAGATGAGGGGCCTTGTGTGATGCAGGGATGGGGCCAGGACCATCAGGAAGTGGAATGCTGCCTTTGGAGCTTGTGGAGGCTGGCAGCACTGATGCAAAGGACCCCGAGGAGCTTGTGCCCAGTGCGCGTGTGTACAGGGCTGCTTGAAGGAAAGAACAGCTGCAGCAGCACGGGTGACTCAGGAGTAAGACTTCAAGGTGATGACTCTCCCTTAAGGGATAAAAGCCAGCTCTCAGAGGTGGGATTCTTTGCAGGAAGCCAAGAGGTTCTTGCATTTCAAGTCTTGTGGAAGTTTGGACTATCCTGGTTTGTGTTTGGAGACTTTTGGTTTTGATTATTTCCTTGCAATTTAGTCGAGTGTTCTTGGCAGCCTTGCACAATCTTGGAAGGCTTGTTCTTATCGGGGACAATTAGTTTTTAATAGCATTTTACTGTGAATGAACGGAATTCACAGAGAAGCATTAAAAAGGTTTTGCTTTTATCTCTGTTTGGCGTTTGTTTGCTTTGAACAAGGCTTGGGCCAGAACATTTTTCCAGAGAATCCTTGTAGATCACGGGCGTCAAACTCAATCAGGTCACATGACGTATCGTAACTTTTTTGTCTTTGCGGAGCCAGGAGGGGCATGGCCTGGGCGTGACATATCCAGCCCGTGGGCTGCTAGTTTGACAGAAGTCAACCATCTTTCCCCTCTTAATTGTGTGTGTATATATGTGTGTGTAAGAGAGAGAGATAGAAAGAGAAAGGGAGAAAAGGAAAACTATATTAAATAAGGTGGAAAATGGGGGAGGGTATCACATAGAAAATCATCCAATCCACTGAATATTGCCTTTGAGGCAGAGCCCCTGCATTCTAAAAACACATCTGGAAACATGATCTACAGCTAACAACTCAAAGGCTTGCCTTATTTGTGAAGCAGAAGTCGGAACTTGGCCTCTGCAAAGCTAGGAGCCAGCCTAATGGGCAAGACTCAGTTCAATTTCTATCACTGCTGTTGAAAAATTGGAGTGGGGAAAACCCCCACCTCTCTCCGCCTAAAGAGCTGTTGGGGAAAAGTATTTGTCAGATGGAAATTATCCTAGTGGCGCCTGCCTGCAATAATTCAAACTCTCTGCAACAAGTCATAAAGTCAGTGTACTACAATGGACTAGAGAAATGGAGATGGCAGATTTCCATGCAAATAGGCTAATTCTGCTGGCTGTGAATTACTTGTTCTCATCCTAATCCTACAAATAAACAATAAAACATAGAGATGAAGCAATTATTTGCTGGATTCACCAGCCTTTCTACAAAGAGGGATTTTGTGTTTAAGAGGCATCCAGGATGGGGATCTAATTTGATTTGCGGAGTTCGCAGGGGCGCCGATAAATCAAGGGCAGGAAAGGGGGAGTAAGTACCCTGCTTTGTTAAGACAATCTATGGCCTTGTCCTTTTGCCTCTTTGGCAGTCAAAACACACACACAATGGCCGTGTTAAACACTTGAGAGTATTAATCCACAATAATCCCAGAGGGATTTCTGGATTTTGTAAGGACTGCTTTTGTGAAGGAAAAGGAACAGATGTCATAGAACAATACCTGAAAAGTAGCATTGGTAATTGTTGGAAGATAGTTGGAGTCTATTTTGGTTCCTCCATTGCAAAGAAAAACAGACATGTGTTAGTTGTGGGTTACACTGAATATTTGGGAGGGAGAATGAAAACCACATTGAGTAGGGCAGTGATGAAAAGTAGGTAGGGTCAAATTACATGTGTAGGCTGAAGGAGGATTTTCTGTGTTTTTCCTGGGGTTCTGGGGATGTTGGGGTATTTTTCTTTGCATGTTCTAGTTGCAAAGAATAATTTTAGTATGTATACTGTTACTTCTTTAGGCTTCCTGTGGTGAAACGAGATTTATTTTAGTCAGAAGTCTAAAGTTTATTTGGGGAAGAAATAAATATAGTTTAAAATCTTGCCACCAACTTCCCAAAATGATAAAATTGCTTGTTACTTTCAGTCTTATCAGTGTTTTTCTTGGAGTATAACATTTTAAGTGTGTATGTGGGAAAGGATTATTTTGTTTCTCAAGGGAGCAGTTAATTATAAACAAAATAATTAATAGTAACATTGCATGTAGAATTAGTACAAGTTACTTCTGTTTAGAAACGCATTATCAAAACTCAGGTCTTATGGGCAGAATTAAGGTTTACAGAGTTAGATGAGCCATCGGTGTCCCTTTTCTTTTAACATTATATATGATGAGGGCGCAGATAAACAGATACAGATTTAGATACAGATTAACAGAGTTGGGAGGGACCTTGTAGGTCATCTAGTCCAACCCCCCACCTGAGCAGATCCTACACCATTTTTGACAGATGGCAGTCCAGTCTCTTCTTGAAAGCTTCCAGTGGTGAAGCTCCCACAACTTCTGAAGGCAATAAATGTAGTTTAAATATACACTGCTCAAAAAATGAAGAAAACACTTAAACAACACAATGTAACTCCAAGTCAGTCACACTTCTGTGAAATCAAACTGTCCACTTAGGTAGCAACACTGATTGACAATCAATTTCACATGCTGTTGTGCAATTGGAATAGACAACAGGTGGAAAGCATCAGGAGTTAGCAAGACATCCCCAATAAAGGAGTGGTTCTGCAGGTGGTGACCACAGACCACTTCTCAGTTCCTATGCCTTCTGGCTGGTGGTTTGTTCACTTTTGAATGCTGGCGGTGCTTTTGAGACGGAGTCTACAACCCACACAAGTGGCTCAGGAATTGCAGCTCATCCAGGATGGCACATCAATGCGAGCTGTGGCAAGAAGGTTTGCTGTGTCTGTTAGCGTAGTGTCCAGAGCAGGAAGGCGCTACCAGGAGACAGGCCAGTACATCAGGAGATGTGGAGGAGGCTGTAGGAGAGAAGCAACCCAGCATCAGGATTGCTACCTCTGCCTTTGTGCAAGGAGGGACAGGAGGAGCACTGCCAGAGCCCTGCAAAACGACCTCCAGCGGGCCACAAATGTGCATGTGGCTGCTCAAACGTTCAGAAACAGATTCCATGAGGGTGGTATGAGGGCCCGACGTCCACAAGTGGGGGTTGTGCTTACAGCCCAACACCGTGCAGGACATTTGGCAAATTCGCCACTGGCGCCCTGTGCTCTTCACAGATGAAAGCAGGTTCACACTGAGCCCATGTGATAGACGTGACAGGATCTGGAGACACCATGGAGAACATTTTGCTGCCTGCAACATCTTCCAGTATGACCAGTTTGGCAGTGGGTCAGTAATGGTGTGGGGTGGCATTTCTTTAGGGGGCCGCACAGCCCTCCATGTGCTCGACAGAGGTAATCTGACTGCCATTAGGTACCAAGATGAGATCCTCAGACCCCTTGTGAGACCATATGCTGGTGTGGTTGGCCCTGGCTTCCTCCTAATGCAAGACAATGCTAGACCTCATGTGGCTGGAGTGTGTCAGCAGTTCCTGCAAGATGAAGGCATTGATGCTATGGACTGGCCCGCCCCGTTCACCAGACCTGAATCCAATTGAGCACATTTGGTACATCATGTCTCGCTCCATCCAACAATGCCACGTTGCACCACAGACTGTCCAGGAGTTGGGGGATGCTTTAGTCCAGGTGTGGGAGGAGATCCCTCAGGAGACCATCTGCCACCTCATCAGGAGCATCCCCAGGCATTGTAGGGAGGTCATACAGGCACGTGGAGGCCACACACACTACTGAGCCTCATTTTGACTTATTTTAAGGACATTACATCAAAGTTGGATCACCCTGTAATGTTTTTTCCATTTTAATTTTGAGTGTATCTCCAAATCCAGATCTCCATGGGTTGCTAAATTTGATTTCCATTGATAATTTTTGTGTGATTTTGTTGTCAGCACATTCAACTATGTAATGAACAAAGTATTTAATAAGAATATTTCATTCATTCAGATCTAGGATGTCTTATTTTTGTACTCCCTTTATTTTTTTGAGCAGTGTAATTTATAGCTGTTTCATTGGTTGATTGCTCTCACTGTCAGAAAATTTCTCCTTATTTCCAGATTAAATCTCTCCTTGGTCAGTTTCCATCCATTATTCCTTATCTGGCCTTCAGGTGCTTTGCAAAATAGCTTGACCCCTCTCCCCTCCTCTCTGTGGCAGCCCCTCAAATATTGGAACACTCCCATCATTGTCCCCCGGTCCTTCTCTTCACTAGACTAGCCATGCTCAGTTCTTGCAACTGTTCATCGAATGTTTTAGCCTCCGATTCCCTAATCATCTTGGTTGCTCTTTTCTGCACTCTTTCTAAAGTCTCAACATCTTTTTAATAGTATGGTGACCAAAACTGGATGTAGTACTCTAGGTGTAGTCTTACTAAAGCTTTATAGTGGTGTATTAGTACCTCCCTTGATCTTGATTGTATCCCTCTGTTAATGTAATTTAGGATAGCATTGGCTTTTCTGGCTGCCATCTTATACTGCTGGCTCATATTTAGCTGGTTGTCCACTAAAACTCTAAGATCCCTCTCACAGTTACTGCTATTGAGCCTGGTTTCACCCAGTTTATGTGTGTATTTTTGGTTTTTCTTGCCTAAATGTAAGACTTTACTTTTCTCTACATTGAATTTCATTTTGTTAGATAGGGCCTAGTGTTCAAGTCTATCAAACTCCGAAGTGGCCTCAAGAGCTCTCAGGGAAAATGCTAACAACCAGATGATTGCAAATAAATATTCTTTCCACATATACTCCCACCATCCTGCCGGAACCAATGAAGCTTCTTGGAGGAGAAGTGAAACGTCTTAATCTTCTTCCTCAAGGAATTATAGTCTTATTGCCTTTTGGAAAAAAAGAGCACCTTTAAGAGTACCCTTGAGTCATTTCTCTCAATGAGTAAAATGATAAGCAAATGTAATGTTTTTGTTTGTTCAACTAGCTCCTCAGGATCTTGTTTCAGGACTTGTGTGGAGAAAGATCATGTTTTAACTCATCTCTATGCTGAAATATTACAAATTCAAAAGGTTCAAAAACATTTATGTGCCACTGTGTCAGTGACTTTCACTCCTGAACATTATTTATTTTTCTTCTTCCAGAATGATGTTGGTGGACAACGAGTGCTAGTCAACAAATGGAGCACTTTCAACAAAGCCCGTCTTGTGTGTTCTGTTCCAGGACCAGATGGCATTGACACACACTTTGATGAACTGGGTGTGATTTATATTCCATAATCACAGTTGGTTGTTTTGTAGAGGATTAGGAATTTATAGTATGGGGAAAGAGGAACCAAAGGAATGACCAGGGACATTTAATGCTATACTAATCCTAAAACTAAGCCAGTGGAGATTTGATCAGAGCTTGATCAAAAACCACTGGGAGTTTAAAGTCAATGATGCATCCTTATGTTAGGAACTCATAATCTGAGATTCCCTGGTCTTATGCAGCACCCCCTCACCTCAATTTGTCTGCAACCTCCAAAGAAAAAAATACAATTTTTGGTGTAAGACAAAGGGGAAATTATTAAATGCATGGATGAAGAGTAATCATATTGATGATGCTTAATTACATACAAAAGAAATCAGTTGTAGTCTTAATCTGACTCTGCTCAGCTTCCCAACTTCTCTTCTCCAGCACAGCACCCACAGGCTAGCTAGCACAAACCTCACTTCAGAAAAAGTTTGTGTTCCTATTCTAGAGTGTGGTGCCATAAAATTTTATTTTAGATTAGCCAGTGGTAGTGTAACAGGAGTTAGTAGCAGTGAAACAAAATGGATAGCACAAATATCTTCTAGGCCAGGGATGGGGAACTCTGCCCCTTTTATGACTTGTAGGCTTCAACCCCCAGAATTCCTGAACTAGTCAAGATATTAGAAAAAAAAACACTTAGAAATATGTTTGTGTAGAGTAAGTACATTGACAAAACAGTTACAGAACTCATTCGATCATCCACTTTTCCACAGAGGACATATTTCTTCTGAGGGCCAAAGATGGCAAGAATCCTGAAGTCTATGCACTGTTTAGCACCATCAGGTGAGATGTTTCCATCTGTGGTTTGTAGTTCTGTCTGTAGTTATTTTTAACAGCGAATCTTTTAAAAATGCCCTTAATAATGAGTTTATAATTTTTTGTATACCAAATATAGTTTGCTTTTTCTCCAATTCTTCTTCAGTCAACTTCACTATGATTCATACAGTATGAATTATTCCCCCCCCCAAAAAAAAACAAGTGTAACCTTCTAGGCATTTATTTACTTAAAAGCATTTTTCTTTCTTTCTGAATTGCAGCCTAGAGAGATAACAAGCAAATCTCAGTGACATTTAAATCTTGTGTTACAAACAATATTTGGGTAAATTTTTCTCATTACAGCAATGTCTTCCAAGGCTTTGCCATCTGTGTCTATCGTATGGCAGACATCTGGGAGGTTTTTAATGGACCATTTGCTCATAAAGATGGTCCTGATCATCAGTGGGCAGCTTATGAGGGCAAGGTGCCTTACCCAAGGCCAGGAGTTGTAAGTATAAGAATGAAGGTGATGATTTTCCTGGGGAAAAAAAAAACAAGAAAAGAACAATGTATAGGAAGAGCAATTTGCCATAAAACAAAGAAATTAAAAAATAACATGCAAAATAATCTTTTGTGTGATTATCTAAAGCTGCCAGAACTATTCACATCAGTGGAAATGACAACAAAACAAGTTTCTCAACTTCTGGAATAAATTTTGCAAGCATGGGAAGTGTTCCGTTTGGAAATAAGTTGCGCGAGACCGGGTTCCAACAACAACTCTTTTATTTCAACAAGTAATGCAATGGTAACAGAACAACAGCCCAAGCCGCGGCAACCCTTCTTATAGCAGCTTGCTCGCGGTTAGTGGCCAATGACAGTACTTTAAATGTTCCCGCAGTCCGGCGGGCCAATCGGATTGGTTCCTAAATAATCCGAGAACGGCCTTCTTGGTCAATCACTTTAAGGTATTTGGAGTCTACCAAGTTCTATACACAATACCCCTCCCCCCTTGGTTTCATCCAACGTGCGTCACGTAGTCATGCAGGTAGGTGGGGCTTTTTCGAGTCCTGGTTGACCTGCACAGCTCAGTCTCTGTATGGTCTTCAAGCAGTTCGGACGGGATCGCTTTCTCTCTGTGCCTTCTCCATGGAGCCTCCTGGAAGGGTGAGTCAGCCTTGCCGCTCCCGGCTGAGTCTTTTGGGCCGGTTGAGATGGCTCCACCGCTCCCTCCTGGTTCATCCGGGCTGGTCGAGCTGGCCTGGCTGTCTCCTTCCAGGAAGGCCTCGCCTCGTTCTCCTGCTCCCAGACTTCTTTTCTGGGGTTCATCGGATTGTGAATGCTCTTTTTGATTTGTTTATGAGTCTTTGTGTAATGCTTGTTGTCGTGTTATGGGAGGTTCGTCTCTCCCTTTTTTATTATTTTGTATTCTCCCCCTCTCCTAGGCTGTTTTTGGTTTGTTTATTGTCGGTGTTGGTGTGGTGTTGCGTTCTATGGTGCGAGAACGAGGCTGGTTGATGTGCCGCTTCCATTCTCTTCCGTCGTCCAACACTAGTCGGTAAGACCGTGGGCCTGTGATTTGGGTGATTGTAGCTGGAAGCCATAAAGGATCCCCGGTAAGGTTTTTTGCGTAAACCAAGTCGCCTATCTCGAATGAGCAGTATTTACTGGAAGAGTCAGGGGGTTTATCCCAGGTATAAGTGGGGTGCAATCTGTTGAGGTAGGAATGCAATTTCCTACCCATTAGGAGTTCTGCTGGGCTCTTGTTGGTGGTGCTGCTAGGGGTAATATGTTGCATGGTTAACAATCGGTTTAGCTTTTCTTTTACGTCCCCCTTGTCCATTCTTTCTAGGCCCTCCTTAGTGTACCGAACCATGCGTTCAGCCCTGCCGTTTGCATCCGGATGAGCTGGTGCTGTCAAGGCATGTCGGATGCCTTGTGCAGCTAAGTACTGCTCGAATGCCAACGTGGTAAACTGGGGGCCATTGTCCAACACTTACACATCAGGCAGTCCATGCGTGGCGAAAAGTTTGTCCAACTGTTTCATCACTGCCTCAGTGGTCGTGGAAGCCATAAGTATGGCTTCTAACCAGTTCAAGTAGACGTCCACGACTATCAAAAAGGTGTTGCCTTTTGTTGGCCCAGCAAAGTCAATATGCAGTCTCGACCATGGGCCTTGGGGAGTTTCCCATTCCCTGACTGGTGCCAGTGTGGGGGTAGGCCTCGATTTTTGGCACTCATGGCATGTTGCCATCCAACGTTCAATGTCTTTGTCCAGCCCTGGCCACCAGACGTAACTCCTGGCCAGGGCTTTCATCTTAACTATGCCCGGATGCCCCTCGTGCAACATACACAATACATTTTCCTGTAGTTTTTCAGGGATTACCACCCTGTCACCCCACAAAATACAGTCTTTCTCGTTGGACAGTTCAGTCTGTTGGGTGCGAAATGGTTTAAAGGTCTCGGTTTTGTTTTCATCCGGCCAGCCCTTACCTACCCAATGCAGAATGCGAGCTGTCAGCAGGTCTTTTGTGGTGGCTTTAGCGACGTCCACTGCAGTTAGTGGGAGGTTCAGCCAGGCCTCGAGTTGGAGAGTTGAGACGGTGGGAGCTGGGTCGTCTTCCGTGATGGGCAGTGGGGAATGGCTCAAGGCGTCTGCATGGGTGATGGTCTTCCCTGGGCGATGGATTAGCGTGTAGTTGTAGGCAGCCAGGAATTTAGACCACCTCGTCATTCTAGGTGACAGAATGTTCGGGGTCGGTTTGTTTCCTGCTAGAATCCCTAGCAGGGGTTTGTGATCAGTGATGATCGAAAAAGTTCTGCCATAAAGGTACTCATGGAATCTTTTGACTCCGGCTATGATTGTGAGGGCTTCTCGGTCGAGGTGGCTGTAATTTCTCTCCGATTTGGATAGTATTTTTGAATAGAAGGTGACCAGTGCCTCTCTGCCGTCTGGTAGCTTGTGGCTCAGGATGGCACCGATTCCAAAAGGAATGCATCACAGGTGACCATCAAAGGCAGGGTATTGCTATACTGGATCAAAACGGTTTTAGATGTTAATAGATGTTTGATATTTTGAAAAGCTGCTTGTTCCCGGTGGCCCCATTTCCAGATAGTTTTTTTCTCTAACAACCAATGTAAGGGTTCTGCTACGGTTGCTTTTTGGAGCAGGAACACATTGTAGAAATTTATGAGACCTAGGAATGCTTGTAAGTCGGTTTTGTTCCTAGGTCTAGGTGCGTCTTTGATTGCCTTTATCTTTTTTTCAGTGGGGTGTATTCCTTGCTCATCTATGAGATAGCCTAGAAATTTGACCTGGTTGGTGGCTCAGTTACATTTTTCTCGCTTTACTTTAAGGCCTGCGTCTCTGAATCTTCTTAATACTTCTTTTAATCTGCTTTCTAGTTGGTTTGCGTTTTTTGCTGACACTAGTACATCATCAAAATAGGGGACGACTCCCTTGATTCCATTTAGAAGGTGCTCCATGAAGCTTTGGAAAACCCCTGGGGCAACGCTAACGCCGAACTGAAGACGGTTGCACTTGAATGCCCCTCTGTGTGTCACTATAGTCTGTGCCTCTGCGGTTTTGGGGTCAACGGGTAGCTGTTGGTACACTTGTGCAAGATCAAGCTTTGCAAAAAAATTTTCCTCCCCCTAGGAGTGCAATAAGTGTTGCACTATTGGCACTGGGTATGCGCTTTGTTGGAGCGCATGATTTAGGGTTGCCTTATAGTCTCCACAGATGCGCACTGACCCATCTGGTTTGACAGGAGTCACGATGGGTGTTTCCCACCTGGCATGGTCGATTGGCTCTAACACCCTATTAGTTTGTTCAGTTGTTCATCAATTTTTAGTTTTAAGGCAAAAGGGACGCATCTGGCCTTGAGCTGGATGGGGGCTATTTTCGGGTCTAGGCTAAATGAAATTGGGGTCCCCTTGTACTTGCCTAGGGTCCCGTCGAATACATCTCGGAACTCTTGCAACAGGCTCTCTTCCCAGTTGGCCACAACAATGCTGTTGATTCCGGTCATCCCGATTTCCAGGGGCGTGAACCATTCGATTCCCAGGAGGCTAGGGCGATCACGATCGATGATGGTCAGAGGCAAAATTTCAGCATGATTTTTAAACTCGACAAGGAAATGTCCAAGGCTCACTACCAGAATTCGATTTCCCTGGTAGTCCTTTAAGATCAGTTTTTGTTTTTCTAGTTCTTTTTGTTTGATGTTCGGTATCAGGTGTCAGATGGTGTTCCAAGATACCATGGATAAAAAGGATCCGGAGTCGACTTCCATCTCACAGAGCTTCCCTTCGATGTTTACCTCTATCTGGACCTTTTTTACATTTGCTGCCCTGGTATTTCCAATTGTTACCATCTGGTACGTTTCCTCTTTGTCACTCGTTCTTTTATTTCTATTATCTCAGTTCCATCTGCTTCTGGCTTGTCTCTCTTCATTTCTGGAGGGGGGGAGCTGCCGCATCTTTTAGGACTATAGCTCTTTGTTTCGGCAGACCCTTTCAATGTGCCCCCGTTTGTTACAAGCTCTACAGATTGCATCTAGGAACCTACATTCAGATCGCGGGTGGTTGCCTCCGCATCCAGTACACTGGAATTCCCACCTGCTTCTTTTTTTCCCACCATTTCTTGTCTGATTGTAGTCTATGGACATCTTCATTGTCATCATCAGTATCACTCGGGGAGTCGATATCTTCATAGTGGGCAGTCGCTGTGGGCTGTTTCTTGTTTCCCTCCACCTTTTTTTCTCTGGGTTGATTGGGCGGATCTGGAATTGAATTCATCTGGCGCATAGTGGCTGCGGATTTCTTTGCTGCTTCTGCTGCGGTGGCTTCTGCGATGGCCTCGACCACAGTGATATTTGGTCTATTTAGCAGCTTACTCTGGAGTGTGGCGTCCCTCAATCCGAGGACCACGCAGTCCCTCATGGCCTCGTCCATGTTCTGGAACTCGCAGGCTCCTCCAATATGTCTCAGGGCTGCTACAAAATCTCCGATGGTCTCATCTTCTTTTTGGTCTCTTTTGTGGAACTCATGCCTTTTTATCAAGTTGGAGACCACAGGTGCATAATGTGCTTGGAGCATTCTGTTCAGCTCGGGCCAAGTCATCTGTTTAACTTCTCTTGGTTTGGCTAGTGCCTTTGCCATCTTAAAAACAGCTGGTCCGCAGTGTGTGAGGAAGACAGCCCTCTTCCTTTGGTCAGATATCTCCTGCAGTTCATTGCTTTCTAAAAACATTAGAAAGCGATCGATATATGACTCCCAATCCTCCTCATCAGGCTTGAATGGTGCGGGCGGCGCATTATTATTGGCCATCTCTTTCGCTCGGTTCTGATTGCCGCGTGCTTCGGTCTCGCTCTTTTATGATGATCCCATCCTCGCCGCCAGTGTTCCGTTCAGAAATAAGTTGTGCAAGACCGGGTTCCAACAACACCTCTTTTATTTCAACAAGTAATGCAATGGTAACGGAACAACAGCCCAATCCACTGCAGCCCTTCTTATAGGGGCTTGCTCACGGCTAGTGGCCAATGACAGTACTTTAAGTGTTCCCACCGTCCGGCAGGCCAATCGGATTGGTTCCTAAATAACCAATCCGAGAACGGCCTTCTCGGCCAATCAGTTTAAGGTATTTGGAGTCTATCAAGTTCTATACACAACAGGAAGAATCAAGGAAAATAATGAAATGGGGGAAAGAGTTGGCTTTGATTCCCGATAAACAGTAAGAACAGAGCTAGTTGCTAAAATGATTTCCTTTTTCCTAGTGCCCTAGCAAAACCACCAACCAGCCAAATCGTCAGTACTCTTCGACCAAAGACTACCCAGATGAGGTCCTGCAATTTGCACGTGCTCACCCCCTTATGAGCAAATCAGTGTATCCACTACAACGGCGGCCTGTGCTGGTGAAAACCAACCTACACCATCGCCTGCGGCAGTTAGTGGTGGATCGTGTGGAAGCTGAGGATGGGCATTATGATGTCATGTTCATTGGCACAGGTACTGGGGTTCAGCAGTACCTGAACATCTCTCTTCCAAACTGCGGATACAGTATATGGAGTTGGTTGTCATTATGTAGAAGAATTTGTGAGTTTGAAGATAATTTCCTGAATTTTCAAAACTTCAGACTGCAACCTGACATTGAAAAGGTGTCTTGAGTAAAATATTGATAAATGGACAAGCCAAACTTTGCTATGCATTGAAACAATCAAGCTCAGCTGAATTCAGAATAGAAGTGAGCCATTTGGACCAATTTGTGAAGCAGTTAGAACTACGTTGTGACCACCATGGGGTTGTCTGAATTATTTGGCATCTTTTGGCACTACAGGAAGTTTGCCCTACACCAGCAAAATAGAATATTTTCAGCTTTTACTCAGGAGGATAGAAATGGTGAAGGAGATGGATGGATTTAAGTGAGTCATACATGTGTTTTCTTCAAGGAAAATACTTCTTCAGGGAATCTCCAATTACAGTGTTGTGTGGAAGGGATGTTCAAATTTGTCTGCCATTAAGGCTTCTTTCTTAGGAATTGTGTCCTTTTGCTTGCTATATTTCAAAATGTAGGCTCCATTCAACAGTGAGAAAAACAATAACTTGGCAAACTACAAGAAATGTTTTCCAAGTCAAGGTTAGAGAATGAGAAAAAAAAACAGTGAAATTACTATTTCATTTTTTAAAGATGGAAAGTTGAGCATTGAATTTTTTTAAAAAAATTAGCATTTCCCCAATAACACTTAAATGTAAAAGAATAAAGATGATTCAGGGATGCAGAGATCTAAAATCACATAGTAGTGTAGTGTATCTCATAGTATAAAACCAGGGAGTCAGATTCTAAGCTACTTGCTGTCAAGAGCCGCTTTTGAAAAAGTTCCCAATGAGCTTTGCCAGGATTTTAGGCGACCCCAGGGATGTCCTTGTTTCAGTGGGCTTTCTTTCCTTCCTCCCTTTTAGATGCTGGCACCATATTGAAGGTCATAGCCCTACAAAGAGGAAATTTTGCTGCTGTTGAAGAAGTCGTTTTGGAAGAGCTTCAAGTGTTTAAGGTGCAGTAAAAATAGCAGTATATGTGTGAGCTTCATGTATATAACATGATTGTTAGCCAACAATCCTGGCTGGCTAATATTGACTGTATTGCACATTGCTTGGTATTCACTGGTTTCTTACATAGCATTTACAAGTGTTCCTCTGACAAAGTCTTGCACTATCAGTATGCACGTGTGCGGTAATAGTCATACATAGACCATTTTTGTGCCTAATTACTACTTAGCTATATAATTCCAAGTTTATAAGGTGTTTTGTGAAGATGGTTATCATCCTGAACACAATATTAATTAGAAGCCTATCTTGGAAAGTGAAAAATTGTATTTTATGAATCCAGATATGTATGTATGTATGTATGTATGTATGTATGTATGTATGTATGTATGTATATTCTTCCATACATAAAGGAGCTATGATAAAGATAGCCACAATATGAATACTGCAGCAATTATTTAAGTCTGCTTTTAGGCTTGGTTCCCATGTGGCTATGAACTTTCATGGATCCTGGGACCTTGCCCTGCTTTTTGAAAAGCCCAAGATTCTTGCTTGTTGGAATTTGTTATTCTGTTTGATCCAGTTTTTCAGAGAAAAAAACATAGAAAGTATACTTATTTATACTTATGGCTATTGAGTAACCTGGGAAAGAGAATGGTTGTATATCTCCATGAGCCCTAAAGGCCCTGTCACACTGCCCAACGGATGCAAAACGTTTGTAAAAAGGACACAGCGGACGAGAAAAATGTTCCATCCATTGTTATCCGCTCTCAAAAGGGGCAAAAATTTGCATAAAGAGAGCGGACAACACGGAAAGGAACGGACAGGGGGAGGACGCAGAGCAGATGGAAAGCGGATGCGGAACGGAAGCATCCTTTTGCATCCTCTAGGCATCCTCTAGACATCCTTAATATCCGAGATAGGTCCCCTCTGCGAACGTTTTTTCCGTTTTAAATGCTTTCTTTGCATGCTGCATCCTCTTTCATTCTTTCTCCGTCCGTGCTACTAATGCTGCGTGTCCATTCTGCGTCTGTTCTGCTTCCTCCCTGCGTCTGTTTACCGCTGGAGCGGATTCGAGTTGCGTGGATGCACAGTGGATACCTAGCGGATATAGCGGATGCAGAACGGATGCAGAACGGATGTCCCCCGTATGCCTAGCGGATACAGAATGGACACATTGGATACATTTTTCGCTCAAAAGTTTTGAGCAGCTCAAAACCTTCTGAGCGGATGAAATGTCAATAGACGGATGCTGGACGGATAGAGAGGAAGCAAAATGGAGGCAGTGAGTACAGAACAGAAGCATCACGTTAACCAATGGATGGTAAGTGTTTTTCTCCGTTTTACATCCTCTTTCCATCCGTTGCTGCAGTGTGACAGGGGCTTAATTTTCAGATTTACTGAAAGTTTAAGTTTGGAAAAAGCTATCTGTCCAACTGCCATCTGTGTGTACACATTTATTTTTGTGAGAAAATAGCTGGGACAATAATGACCTTCTATGACTATTAGAAATACATAAATGCAGAATCATAGGATAGGATTGGGAGTCATTTTGGGGACATACTTTAGCTGAATTGCCATGTCTTCATGTCCTCCAGGTACCAGTCCCCATAGCTGAGATGGAAATTTCTGTGAAACGGGTAAGTAATGAATGAATTATAAAAATAAATCATCAACTTCTATCCCTTTGTGTTTTTACTATAAAACTCAATATTTAAGCTAGGCATGGCCATTCACTCTTTCATTTCTTCCAACAAATTGTAGTTTTCCAAAATATTTATCTTTTATTCTTTTGGTTGAATTTCCTCTAGCGTTGCTATAGATGTATTTTAAAAATCTTAAATGTTTACGAAAGGAAATTGGATAAAAAAGTAATAATTAATAAATTAACAAACAAAGTTCCTTCAGAATGCAATGCAGTGTTTAAATGGATTTGACACAGAAAACTTACTGCTGGGACAAATGGTAAACACAAACTCAGGACCAGTTTGAACAAAAATTGCTATTAAAAAGAAGTAAAACCCAAAAATCACCATACAAAAGCCAGTAGAATATTATGCAGATTCAGAGTTTAATCTAGTCATAGGGAGCCATGACTTCCCAATGACCAATGTTTTAGAGTTAAAATTAGATAGTAATATAACCTATACTTATTTTTGTCATTTAATACTATATTAACTTTAATGAAGCAGCAAAATAAGTTATTTTTTAAAGAAAATTATGCAAACATTCATAATACTGATAATAAGATCAGAATCTATGAAAATATTAATATTAATACATAAATCAAATAATTATGATTATACAAACCAGATTAATATAATTGAAAATGAATCTTCATCATCTGCAAATAAATTAGATGTAGAAATCAAGAATATATTAGCAAAATACAGGAAGCAGGCTGTTAATATGTATATTCTACAGTTAGAATATGCTGAAATGAAAAAGAAAAGAATAACGTATTTTAAAGATTAATAAAGTCACCGCACAGCTTTTATATCTAAAACAAAAATATTATGAATACAGTAATACAATTCAAAATTGATAGCAAATAGATTTAAAAATAAAGTTAAAAAGATTTTGAAAAATCTCTAAAGGTCAAGTTATTACCATATTAAAATATCAATGATTAATTTATGATTTTTTGAAAAATTTATATACTTCAAGCAATTCTATAGTTGATGAAATTCATGACAATCTAAATTACAAATATTTCAGTGCTAAGTGGCAATTACAAGGATCAGACTCAGTAAGGAATTTTAGGAACAGCACAAGGATATTTAAATACAAGAGTTCTTATTCATATGTAATTGAATGCATTTCAGAGAAAAATCTTCCCGCATTCTGCTACAATTGTAAAATTATCCTTATTCCCAAACCAAGCAAGAAACCACGCGATATAATTATATGGTGACCCAGTTTTCTACTGTGAACTGATTATAAATTTTGTTATAACTCATATATCCAAATTATATATGTGCATGAATAATAATTTGTTGTGTGTATGGAGAGAGAGACAGAGAAGGAGAATTACTAAATTTTTGCAGGCAATGTGATAGATACTCAAACACAGCACATTTGTTTCATATTAAAAGGGAGCTGCAAAAGTTTGCAAAAGTATCAGCTTTAACATTTTTCCACTTTAGATTCATATGTGGAAAAATGTCAAATTTTGGAGAAAAAGTTTTTGATGAACTGAATAGTATAACTAAACAAAGAGTTCAGTTTTAGAATCTTCCATATAGTATATATAATAAATATAGAATCAAGTAGCAAAAAAACATTACAATTTTATTTATCTCAGTTAAATCATGAATTACTCAGCTTTATATTTGAATAATTTACCATGTGAAAATTGCATTATTTACTTATTTATTTATATGCCTCTCCTCTCACCAGAATGGTGTCTTATGATAAAATTTGGCCAGAAAATTTATTTGAAAAACTACAAAATGAATGTGTAAAAACAAAAAAACAAAATGGCAAACTGTCATTTTACAGGATCTGGGGGGGACACAACTGTATTTTATAAACAATTATAAGTCATCTTTTGTCAGCCCAGAGGATATGAGGAAATCATAATATGGTCTGTAGTGAGACAATATGGATGCTAAACTAGTAAAATGCCAGCCCAAATTTTGGTTGTTTAAACTAAGAAATAGGAACAAAAACCTAAATAATAGGTTCTTTTTGAGAATATGGTGGTGGTGAAAACAGCTTTCAATCACCACCATGCCCGAAGCCCAAGAAAACACTTCCAAGATTTTAGATGTGGTGATTTTTTGTTGAAAGTTAGCTAGGGTAAAACAAATACAATAAAGATGTTAAGACTAGGGAAAGTTCAGATACCCATTCCAAAAGAATCTCTGACTTCACAGCAAACAGGGAACTATCATAATATAATTTACCTTCCTCCAATCTAGCATTATTCAGCTCTGTTGAATTCAGTAGCCATAATCTCAGATAAACTGGGAATCCTGTTTGTAAATCAGGTTGTGTAGTCTAATATTTCAAATGGCGCTACAGTGGGGAAAACATGTCCCTGCTTTTTATAAACAATGGACAACTTCCAATTATTCGCAAATAGTCATTGATATGCAAATTAGGAATATGAAATCATTATTTAAATCATGAATTTCTATTTTAAATCACAGAAATCTGTTAAAAATGCTAACTGTAGTTTGGTACTGCAGATATTAATTATCTCAAGGCATATGTAATGTGGCTTCTTTCTGTATGTCTTGACTTCTAAGATCTCTGACGTTACCGAGTAGGTTTTGATTTTGATTTGATTTGATTTATTTGATTTGTCAATTGCTTACAAGATAATAGGTATAAGTATATACATAGTTATGAATACATGAAATGGGTACATATAAGAAAAATAAAAGAAATAGGACAGGGATGGTAGGCACGTTGGTCGCTTATGCATGCCCCCAACAGACCTCTTAGGAAAGGGGTGAGGTCAATAGTAGACAGTCTAAGGTCAAAGTTTTTGGGGTTTTCTTTGACATTAACATATATACGATCAATTTCAATTCTGAATGGCCATAAATAATGTCATAACATATCCAGGAAACTGTGGGAATTCCAAAGCCATTTAATTTTATTGCTCTTCCAAATGCTGTAACTTAAGAAAGTTGATGACACAGCTGCCTATATTTTCACTTAGAGGACCAAATTCAGTAGAAAAAGGAAGACTGCAATTTAGATCAGGAAAATAGAGTGCAGGGTGCGGGGGAAGAGACTGAACAATCCTCCCCAGTGCCATTGTTCCCATGAAAATTGCTGTACTTGTTTCTACAACAAGATGGCAGGTGTGGCATTTGCCATCTTACCTGTGAAAGATCAGCATGATTATGCCAGTGGTTAGCTCTCCAAGCTTGTTTCAAGTTAGTTTCTGAACGTTGCGTTACCAGACTAGGTAACATCATCAGCAGGATTTCCTTGTCCTGTTCTCCTTATCTTATAAATGTCTTGTATGCCATTTTGGTCAGTTGGTTGTGTGATTGGTTGTTCATTTGGAGCTATATTTAAATTCTGAGCAGCTGATTGGTTCTCTTGTTGATTGGTCCTCTGTTCAATATATAGCAGTGCTCCTGGCTGCTGATCAGTAGGGTAGCTTAGAAAAAAATAGTTCAGTCAAGATCTGATCCCTAACTATTGGTCCTAAAAGAGCAAAAATTTCCAGTTCCCCATTTCACAGCAAAAGGAAAACTGCCTCTCACTGTTTCCAATGTCCATGTTACTATTATGGGAATTTGAGATTAAATAAATTAGATAATTTATTTTTATTTTTCCAGTTCCACCCCTTGCTTTATCTTAAGTATCTAGATAGTCTAAACATCTTTTTTTTTTTGTATTTAAAAACATATCTAGAACAAAAGCATATCACCAAGTTTACGGCAGGGCATTTTTTCCAGGACCTGTGAGAGTTTTGGGATGGGAGGGAAATAAACACATAGTTGAGGATGTAGGAATTGACCCTCAGTGGTATGGGAGAAGGAATGAGTGAAGGTTCACTTGAGCCCAGGAAATGAGCCAGGAAGGTTGCCCCCCCCATCTCAGCTACAGCAGCATTGCAGCAAACACTACTCATGTATTCCCATTTTACTGAATAAAACACCACTAGGAGTAAGGCAGCCAACTCTCCAGACAAGCCAGTCTCCTGAAATTAGGCAGGTTTGGAGTTGGCTTCAAGTAGGGTCAGTATCATCATACGGAGGTACTTTTAACAAACTAAGCTTCAGTTTTCTTTTCTGAAAAGTGCAGAGGAAATTCTGATAGAAACAAAAGATATCCCAGTAGAAGAGAATATCTGTAACTGAGAATTGAACTGTGGAGTCCTAGTACTCTCTGAGCATGGTTATTTAGTTGCAGACATTTCATTACCCAACCAGGTAATATTATCAGTGCTAGTGAGTGAGAGTTTTGGTCCCTCTTTAAAATAATGCCCACCAATTTCACTGTGTGCTTTATAACTCTTCATCAGTATGAGGCTGCTATTAAAAATAACAGCTCCAAGGTGATTTGGTGCTCCTCTGATTAACCCTGCTTTGACTTGTTTTGACAGCAAATGCTTTACGTGGGCTCATGGGTCGGTGTTGCCCAAGTGAAACTGCATCAGTGTGAAACGTATGGGACCGCCTGTGCAGAATGCTGCCTGGCACGGGACCCCTATTGTGCCTGGGATGGTCTCACTTGCACCAGATACCAGGAATTGGGCAAACGTCGCTTTCGTAGGCAAGACATCCAGAACGGGAACCCCATGCACCAGTGCTTGGATCAAAACCTAACAGGTGAAGAAACTTGGGAATATATGTTTAGAGCAGTGGGGCAGAATGGGGTGGCTTTTGTGGAGGGATACCTGCCATATCCTTGGCTTTCAAGGACACTGTAAATGAATATGGCAGCCACGCTGGCGCAGTGGTGAGAATGCAGTACTGCAGGCTACTTCTGCTGACTGCTGGCTGACTGCAATTTGCCGGATCAAATCTCACCAGGCACAAGACTGAGTCAGCCTTCCATTCTTCTGAGGTCGGTAAAATGAGGACCTAGATTGTTGGAAGCAATATGCTGACTCTGCAAACTTAGAGAGGGCACTGTGAAGCTGTATATAAATGCTAAATGCTACTGCTATTAAGATCAATTACAAATAGGCAAGGGGTCTGCTGTGTTACCACTAATAATAACCTCTGTATTCATGAAACAGAGATTTTCACAGGGATATGGTCAAATTTTTGCTTTGGACAGCATCTATTTTATGAAAACATAAACAGAGCTCCACAATCTTCATTGGAATATTGAGAAAAAGAGGAGACCTTGGAGTCTTTGGCATCTTGAATTAACCCTGCAAACACTCTGACAATTTTGATTCAGTGCTCAGTGTTTTGGATGGGGAATAAATATCTCTCTATTCCAAAGAGCAAAGTAGCAGGTTGAGCCAGGCTTCAAACCCATTCCTACTTCCCACAGGTTCAGAAGCAATCCTGGACCATCGTGACCCCTTTTATGGAAATGGGAGATTTCCTAATGAATGATATGTGGTAATAGCATATAGAAAGAGAGTAGAGTAGAGTAGAGTAGAGTAGAGTAGAGTAGAGTAGAGTAGAGTAGAGTAGAGTAG
>BLBF01000003.1:55247536-55319919 GCA_015471245.1 Laticauda colubrina | reverse complement strand
AGAGTAGAGTAGAGTAGAGTAGAGTAGAGTAGAGTAGAGTAGAGTAGGAACCGAATAGAGTAGGAACAGAACAGAATGGAACAGAACAGAACAGACAGAACTGGAAGTTTTGTAAGACTTCTAGTTCAACCCCCTACTCAGGCAGGAACCATTTCAGACAAATAGCTGTCCAATCTCTTCTTTAAAAATTTCAATTTTTGCATTTTTGTAGTGGATGACTTTGACAGCATTGAGGAGAAGGTGGTATATGGGACAGAGCACAACAGTACTTTCTTAGAGTGCATCCCCAAGTCACCCCAAGCTGCAGTGCAATGGTTTGTACGCAGATCTCCAGAGGAGCTAAGAGATGAGGTGAGGCACTCTTGCTTTTATTTTCTTAATGGCAATTTTCTTTATATCTTCTCCCTCTAAGTATATATATAAACACATACTCTCTCATGTAATATATGAGTCATTTTAGCACATTATTGTTCCTGCTGCTTCTCCCGCATAAGGACCACATTTTTTTCTTGACTGTTTTCTTACAACAGATATTGGTTATATAGAGCATGGTGGGGAATCTGGGAGATCTTTATTTACTAAATTTCAGTGTGCAATACAGCTGTAAAAGCTGAGGATCTCTGCCAAATGTACCCCTTCCCATTCTGTTCCCTGTTTGTGAATAAAATTGTCTTCTCCTCAGGTTGTTAAGCATATATGGAGTTCTTGGTTACTTACGATGAACAAATTTGAAAGGTCTCCTCAACCTCTTCCAGTCATAAGACAGAGCTACTCTTGCATCTGGTCAACACGGTCTGCCCTTCCTCTCATTCTTCAATCTGATTTTTTTTTAAATCTTAGCTCTGTCTGGGTTAGGGGAAAAAGGTGGTTTGTATCCTGACTTGAATAAAAGAAAATAGATTATCATGTAACGGAGCCTACTAAATGTAAAGCATTTTCCTCTCTCAATTTGTACCTCCTTTTCATGGAGGCAATACAATAGCTTGGAATGTCTTCTGTCAATAAACTACTCATGGTCATCATTGCCAAGATAGTGGTCCAAAGAGAAGGAAGTACAATTCTTATGGATTCTACTGAATGTAAGATGGATACAGCTTAAATAACACGAAACAGCTGTTGTGGGTGTTCCGTCCGGAAAGAAGCGCAGGAGACCGGGTTCCAAACAACAACTCTTTATTTCAAACCACTAGGTAAAGAAACGAAATATGGCCCAAGCCGTGGCAGCCCTTTATATAGCGGCCAGCCTGCCGGCATGTGGCCAATGACAGTTACTTAACTCTTCCCACTGTTTGGCGGCTTCCCGGATTGGTTCCTAGTGAACCAATCCATAAGTAGCCTTTTTGGCCAATCAGAATGAAGTCCTTGGAACCTACCAAGCTCCATACAGAACACCCCTCCCCCTTTAGTTCAGTCCAACGTGGGTGACGTAGTCGCCCAGGTAGGTGGGGCTTTTCCTAGCTCTAGTTGACCTGCGTGGCTCAGTCTTGTTTCGGTCTTCAAGCAGTTCGGTTGGGATCGCTGCCTCTCGATCTTTTCCATGGAATCTCCTGGAAGGGTGAGTCAGCCATGCCGCTCCTGCCTGAGTCTCTCGGGCTGGTTGAGTTGGCTCTGCCACTCCCTCCTGGTTTAGCCGGGTTGGTTGAGCTGGCCTGGCTGCTACCTTCCAGGAAGGCCTCGCTTCGTTCTCCTGCTCCCGGACTTCTTTCTTGGGGTTCATCTAACCGTGAGTGTTCTTTTTGTTTGGTTAGATTGTCATTTTGTAGTTTGTAGTCTTGTTATGGGAGGTTCGTCTCTCTTTTTTATTTATTTGTACTCCCCCCCCCCCTTGGTTGTTTTTTCATCGGAATTTATTATTTTCGGTTCTTTGGCGGTTTTTCTTTCAAGATTGCGGGAACGAAGCTAGTCTATGTGCCACTTCCATTCCCTCCCATTGTCTAGCGTTAATCGGTAGGACCGGGGGCCTGTGACTTGTGTGAAGGTGGCTGGCAGCCATAGGGGGTCCCCAGTAAGGTTCTTGACATAGACCAGGTCACTGATTTCGAAGGTACAGTATTTGCTAGAGGAGTCGGGGGGCTTGTCCCATGTATAGGTGGGGTGTAACCTGTTCAGGTAGGACCGTAGTTTCCTACCCATTAATAGTTCAGCCAGGCTTTTATTTGTACTGCTACTAGGGAAAATATGTTGCAATGTTAGTAAGCGGTTGAGTTTGTCTTGCACGTCCCCCTTGTCCATTCTCTCTAGGCCTTCCTTAGTATATCTAACCATGTGTTCGGCCCTGCCATTCGCAGCCGGATGGGCCGTTGTGGTTAATGCGTTACGGACACCCTGGTCAGCCAGGTATTGTTCGAACTGCAAAGCGGTAAACTGAGGCCCGTTGTCCAAAACCAGTACATCTGGTAGCCCGTGCATCGCAAACAGTTTGTTGAGCTGTTTCATGACAGCCTCGGTGGTTGTGGAAGCCATGAGGATGACTTCCAACCAGTTCGAGTATGCATCGACAACAATCAAAAAGGTGTTCCCCTTTGTTGGCCCCGCGAAGTCAATATGCACCCTAGACTACGGGCCCCGGGGAGTTTCCCAGTCTCCTATAGGTGCCTATGGCGGGGTAGGCCTTGCTTTCTGACAGGTGTGGCATGTTGCAACCCAGCGTTCTATGTCTTTGTCCAGCCCTGGCCACCAGACGTAACTCCTGGCCAGGGCTTTCATCTTGACTATGCCCGGGTGACCCTCGTGCAACATGCCTAGAATGGTTTCTTGGAGGCTGCTTGGTATTACCACCCTGTCACCCCATAAGATGCACCCCTTTTCGATAGAAAGCTCGGTCTGTCTGGCACGGAAAGGTTTAAAAGTCTCAATTTTTTAATTTTCCTCTGGCCAGCCTTTACCTACCCAGTTCAGTATACGCGCTGTCAAAGGGTCTTTGGCTGTGGCTCTCGCGATGTTGGCTGTAGTCAGCGGTAGCTCTGGGCAGGTCTCCAGTTGGAATGTGGAGGAAGTTGGAGCAGGGTCGTCTTCTGTGATGGGCAATGGGGAAAGGCTCAGGGCGTCGGCATGCCAGATGGCTTTGCCGGGTTTGTGGAGTAGCATGTAGGAGTAGGAAATGAGGAATTCAGACCACCTCGTCATTCTAGGAGACAGAATGTTCGGGGTTGGCTTGTTTCCCGCCAGGATTCCAAGGAGAGGCTTGTGGTTGGTTACGATAGAAAAGGGTCTACCGTAAAGGTATTCATGGAATCGTTTGACCCCGGTGACAATTGCCAGGGCTTCATGATCAAGTTGGCTGTAATTGCATTCCACTTTGGAGAGCGTATTTGAGTAAAAGGCAACCGGTGCCTCTCTGCCGTCTGGAAGCTGGTGACTCAGGATGGCGCCAACCCCAAAAGGTGAAGCATCGCAGGTGACCGTCAGCGGCAGGGTGTTGCTAAACTGGATAAGAATGGTGTCTGACGTTAATAGGTCCTTAATACCTTGGAAAGCTTTCTGTTCCCGGTGGTCCCAAGTCCAAACGTTTTTTTTTATCTTGCAGCCGATGTAGGGGTTCTGCTATTGTCGCCTTATGGGGCAGGAACACATTGTAAAAGTTTATGAGGCCTAGGAACGCCTGGAGATCGGTTTTGTTTCTTGGTCTGGGAGCATCTTTGATAGCCTTCACCTTCTTTTCAGTTGGGTGAATGTCTTGCTCATCGATTAAATAGCCCAAGAATTCGACCCGGTTAGTGGCCAGTTCACATTTCTCCTTCTTGACTTTTCAGCCTGATTTTCTAAAGTGAGTTAAGACTTCTCTTAGCCTGGTCTCTAGCTGGTTGGCGTTTTTTGCTGAGACCAGTACATCGTCGAAGTATGGGACGACACCTTTGATTCCATTTAGTAGGCGTTCCATGAGGTTTTGGAAAACGCCTGGGGCAACGCTAACACCGAATTGGAGGCGGTTACGTTTGCATGCCCCTCTATGCGTTACTATCATTTGTGCCTCTGCTGTTATTGGATCAATGGGTAGTTGCTGATAAGCTTGTGCTAGGTCGAGTTTTGTGAATATTTTTCCTCCCCCTAGCGAGTGCAATAAATGTTGCATTACTGGCACTGGGTATGCGCTTTGTTGGAGCGCGTGGTTCAGGGTTGCCTTATAGTCTCCACAGATGTGCACTGACCCATCTGGCTTTACTGGTGTTACAATAGGGGTTTTCCACTCGGCTTGGTCGACTGGTTCTAAAACCCCTTGCACTATTAACTTATTCAGCTGTCAATTTTTGGTTTAAGCACGAATGGAATGCGTCTGGGCTTTAAGCGAATGGGGGCTATTTTCGGGTCTAGGCTAAATGAAATTGGGGTTCCCTGGTACTTGCCTAGGGTCCCGTCAAATACATCTTGGAATTCGTGGAGTAGGTTCTCCCAGTTGGTAGTAGCGATGCGGTTGATACTGGTCATCCCGATTCCAAGAGGCGCAAACCATTCGATTCCAAGCAGGCTAGGGCGGTCAGGGTCGATGATAGTTGGAGCAAGACTTCGGCATGTTGTTTAAATTCAACGAAAAAATGTCCAAGGCCAATTACAGGGATTCGATTTTTTTTTCTTTAGTTCTTTCTGCTTGATGTTTGGAATTAGGCGCCGGATGGTATTCCAGGATACCATCGATAAGAACGACCCAGAGTTGACCTCCATCTCGCAGGGTCTCCCCTCGATGCTCACCTCTATCCGAACCTTCTTTCCACTTTCCGCCCTGGCATTATCGATGGTGACTGTCTGATGCGTTTCTTCTCTGTCACCAGTTGTTTTATTTCGGTTCCATCGGTTGCTGGCTTGTCTGTCGTCGGGTCTGGGGGGGTGCTGCCACGTCTTTTTGGATTATAGCTATTTTTGTTGCGGCAGACCCTTTTGATGTTCCCCCTTTTATTACAAGCCCGGCATATTGCATCGAGGAACCTCATTCAGACCACGGGTGATTGCCTCTGCAGCCCGCACATTGAAATTCCCACCGATTCTTCCTCTTTTCGTGCCATTTTCTATCTGAATAGAATCTCTGGACATCTTTGTCATCGTCTTCAGTGTCACTCTGGGTTTCGACATCCTCATGGTGGGTTGTCGCTGTGGGCTGTTTCTTTCCTCCCACTGCCTTCTTCTCCCTTGTTTGGGTCGGCAGGTCGGGAACTGCATTCATTTGTCACATGGTGGCTGCTGACTTTTTCGCTGCTTCGGCAGCGGTTGCCTCAGCAATGGCCTTGGCCATGGTTATATTCGACCTATTGAGTAATTTGCTCTGAAGGGTAGAGTCTTTCAGGCCGAGGACTATGCGGTCTCTCATAGCTTTGTCCATGTTTTGAAACTCACATCCCCCTCCAATGTGTCTCAAGGCCGCCACAAAGTCTGCAATGGTTTCATCCTCCTTCTGGTCCCTTTTGTAAAATTCATGTCGTTTGATGAGATTTGAGACCACCGGTGCATAGTGTGTTCGGAGCATTCGGTTCAGGTCGGACCAGGTCATCTGCTAGACATCTCTGGGTTTTGCCAGGGCATTTGCCAATTTGAATACGGCCGGTCCGCAGTGTGTAAGGAAGACAGCCCTCTTCCTTTGATCCGAGATTTCTTCCATCTTGTTGCTTTCTAAGAACATAAGAAAGCGATCGATATACAATTCCCAATCCTCTACATCTGGATTGAAGGGTGTGGGTGGCGCATTGTCACCAGCCATCTCTTTCGTTCAGTTCAGATCGCCGCGTGCTTCGGTCTCTGCTTCTACAATGATCCCATCCTCGTCGCCAGTGTTCCGGCTGGAAAGAAGCGCGGGAGACTGGATTCCAAACAACAACTCTTTATTTCAAACCATTAGGTAAAGAAATGGAACATGGCCCAAGCCGCGGCAGCCTTTTATATAGCGGCTAGCCTGCCGGCTTTTGGCCAATGACAGTTATTTAACTCTTCCTGTCGTTTGGCGGCTTCCCGGATTAGTTCCTAGCGAACCAATCCGTAAGTAGCCTTTTTCAGCCAACCAGAATGAAGTCCTTGGAACCTACCAAGTTCCATACAGAACAGTGGGCCTTCAAGACTTGGAAATTATTTTTATAGCTGTTCCCCACACTCCAGTTCTGTTAATGTGAGTTGTTTAAGGCTTTATTAACTGACCCTGAACTCCTTAAGGAGGCATTTAGTGAGTTTACTAAAACAGCAGAATTGATTACTGATGCAACCACAGTCTATGGCAATCAGAGTGTTAATTTGCAGATGACTGGGGTTCAGACATTGGCAAACTGACCATCAGTCAAGAACTACTTTGGCAGGCAAGCCCTGCCAAAGTAGTTTGGGAAGATTATTGTTGTTTGGGAAGATTATTGTTGTGATGTTCGTAGAGAGTACACTAAGAAGAGGTACTTGCCATCTGCAGCTAAGAAGGAAAATGCCATATACTTAAAAGATTGATTGCCTTTCAGGCTAGAAGGCAATATTCCAGCTTATTCCAGCTGATATTTTTCACTGCAATTTCTTTAAAAAAAAACAATACAGAAAAATGTAACTCATGTGAAAGAGGAACTCATTAAATTCATAAAATATTTAATTAAACAGACTGAACTATCCAGAAAGTTCTTATAATATTGAATTATAGCAAATGACATACTAACAAACCCCCCACCAACACTAACAAATCCAAAATTCTGTTTATTTTTCACTTGAATTCAAAGCATGGAAGGTAAACTTACATTCTTTCTGTGCAAATGATGGTCCATCCTTATAGGAACAAATTAATAATTTAGGAGGTATAGACTCTCCAATTAATTTTAAAGCATTCTCTGAAATAGTGGCATAGCCTTGCTTCTCCCTTTCTTAAATATTCAGGCCTGATTTCAGTGGTTTGGAATACATATATAATTAGGCAGTGGCTCTCAATTAAATTCTGTAACTTTCATTGCTGCTTCAATGTGTGATGATTTGGGGGATATTTTCCCACAAATTATTTTGCCATAAACACAATATTTTTTTAAGAGGCAGACTTGCATATCAAATCTCAACAGAGAAGCTGGAGTAAAAATTACAAAATTATTAGTAAAGTTGCCTTTACAATCTGTGCAAGTACTGTGGAAACCAGAGAAATATCACACAAGAAAAATGAAGACAGTCCATGAATATTTAAAATTTTAAAAGCCCAAGAATTATTCTACATAATGTAAATAACATGTTATTAACTTTGCCACTTCATACTGAATTCTACTCCTCGTCAAATACTTATTTGTAATGGCAATTAGCCTTTAGGGAGAGGGTTTTCTTCCTGATGTTATCTGCATGTAGATTATTTAGTAATTAGCCCACCTTTATTATTTTGTGTGTTACTCAAGGCAGCAAAGATACCCAATACTTTATCTTTCTCCTCTTTTTCCCCTCAACAACCACCCAGGTAGATGGGTTGACTGAGAATGACTGAGCCAAAGTCACCCAAATGCCTAAGGTAGGCCTAGAATTCATGGTCTCCTGCTTTGTAGGCCTTAATCATCACACTAAATGTTTGGTTCTTGGAATTGTGATTTCAGGGAGTGTGATGAGGAATTCCTGACTAAACTGAAAATAGGGAAGTCCACCCCCCCACCCACCCCCGCCCCTACTGTGTGAGGTCTTTCTCCTCTTTTCCCAGGCTAGTCTAAATCCCAGGAAGTGAAGTGATAATACACAATGATTGGAGAGGAGGGTTTTTTGGGGGGTGGAGGGGGCAATTGGGATATAGAAGGTGGGAACTGATAAGTAAACACAGCTGCTGAGTTTCATGACAAAACCATCATTTGCTAATAAGGGCAATGGCTGGTACTTCCTGAGGGTGCAGTGGTGTTAGACCGCCTCCCATCTCTCCCCTTCAACTTTCTGAAGGACCACACAGATTAATGGAATGTGCTGTTCTTGCTTGGCTCCTTGTTCTTTGTATAAAACAATAAATACAATCATTTAAAAGAAGGGAAGAAATTAGCAAGATGTACATCTATCTGCTATTTCTATTTAGTTTCAGTACTGGGTGTCTTCCTTTATAAGGTGGGGCTTGTGTCAGGAGACTCAGCTGGAATAAAATCCTTGCAGGTGAAGTCTGTTTGCAGGAGAAACCCATTTTGTGATGAACAAAAGTGCTGCAGAATTTTAGGTAGGTTTCTGGGCAGCCACATCTAGTTTTTAGGGACTGCTACTTCCTAGAAAAATTCCTTTTAGGCACTACTACTATCATTACCCAGCATACAACTAGAAGTAAGTCACCTTAAAGCACTCACAACCTAATGGCAGAGTAAGGATTGGATTGGAATTAGAACATTTTTATAGATGGGGACATTTCAAAGCTAGAGAAATGTTTTCATTTATTGAAAATTGCCAGCCACCAAAGGAGTCTGGCAATTTGAGGGAAAGACAAGACTTCTGGGTCAGGATAAGCAGCGCAGTTTGGGAAAATGTGAGAGCCTGACTGGAAGTTTCAGAAGCTCTAATACAAAGAGAGATGAAATAGTGCAAATGAAGTGGAAGCTTTCTTTTGAGCAGCTCTGATCTTAGGGGCAATCTTTTATATATCTATCTATCAGATTGTCTGGATACTCCTGTCTCTGGGCCCATTCTTTACCAGCATCTTCAGTAATTAGCAAGTGTGATTCTACTTTTTCTTTCTTTAATCAATTATAAAACCCCCTGGATTCTCAGAGTCACATCAGTTATGTGAAAGCATTTACTTTTTTTTTTTTTAACTTGTGCCTTGACTGCTTAGGGGGAGAAGCAAGATGCATTTCTCACCACAGGAATTTCTACACATACCCATACTGTTATCACTTCATCATACACTGCTGCATCAGTTCAAGCATACTGTAATATATGTCAGAAAAGATGTGAATCATAGCATATTTAGAAATCTGTTTGGGTTTTTTGCAGGGGTGGGATTCAAATTTTTTAACAACTGGTTTTGTGGGCATGGCTTAGGTGGTAGGCATGGCTTGGTGGTCATGTGACTGGGTGGACATGACTTGGTGGTCATGTTATTGGCTGGGCATGGCCAACTCAATATCACTCATATCGAGGCACGCATCACCTCGCCTGGCCTCTCATGACTGTAGGGATGCTGCAACAATTGTAAATGTGAAAAATGGTCATAAGTTACTTTTTTCAGTGCTATTGTAACTTTGAATGGTCACTCTACACAAGCAAAGTACCAGCAAAGGAGGGGAAAAAAACTCCAGAGAAGTTCCTGAGCAGGAGGTCTAGTCCTGCCAAGAATGTAATCAGTGTTAATGGAGAGGCAGTTTCTGTAAGCAACATCAGAATGTTTCCTTCCTGCCTTCCTTACAGGATTAAGCCAGTAATTTCTTCCTACAACTGGTTCTCCGAACTGCTTAGAATGTTAACAACCAGTTCTAGCAAATAGGTGCGAACTGGTAGAATCCCACCCCTGGTTTTTTTGTCCCTAAGAAAGACTGGGTCTACTTTTGCAGGAAAGTTTGCAGTCAAGCCATTGCTGACCTTGACATTCTTGCAGTATCTCGATTAAATCAAACTGAATTTCTAGAAAACTCTTTATCTTCCTAATTTTATTTATTTCATTTTTTTCCTGGCTCTTCCAGGTGAAAACAGATGAACGGATTATGAAGACAGAATACGGCTTGCTGTTTCGGAAACTCTTTCGTCAGGATACTGGAACTTATTACTGCAGGTCACAGGAGCAGGGCTTTGCTCAGACTGTCAGCAAAATCATTTTGGAAGTGGTGGAGAATGAGCAGCTGGAACACATTTTCCAGAAGGAACAGGAGGAGGAGCTACCTCGGCCTCCGTGCCGAGTCCCCAACCTACGCCTGCTACATGGGCAACGATTGTGGTTCAAGGACATCATGCATCTGATCGGCTACGCCAATCTGCAGAGATTGGAGGAGTATTGTGAGCGGGTGTGGTGTGGAGATCGGCCACTATGGCATAAAGGCAAACTCCCAAAGAGCAAGAACCTGCTGGAGAGTGGCAAAAAGGGAAGAGGCAAGCAGCCCAGTGACAGAAACCGGGTGCCTAGGCAAGCGGTAGCCACTGAAGGAGACATGGAGCCAACTCTTGGCAAAAGCATCCTGTGAATTAAAATCCACCCTTCTAAAACTGTCCTTGCCCTGATGGAGGTCCCCCCTTGCCCTTGCTGATCAACTGAGCCTATGGACATCCCTTCCTTCTGTCAAAATGCTGGAGATTTAACAAATACCAAAGTATTGTTTTTCTGTCCCATATTGACAACCCTGGTGTGAGTTGTATCACACCTCACATGGTATCAAGTCGAAGAAAGGGTAGAGGTGACCTCACTCATGATCGTATGTGTTAAATGCTGCCATCCCTGAAGCCTCCTGTTCAGTACGGCTGAGCTACATGACTCAGAAAAGGCGCCATTAAGGATCTAATCATGTGGCTGGGAGACTGTTACCAGCAACCAAGGAACAGCAGCATCCGTTCCTCTTACAAGACTGCGAAGAAACAATGAAGAGATGGAAAGAATGGATATGTGTAATCCATGCTCTTTTGGAGGATCAGCCATAGATAATAGTCACCCTTTTGAAGGAGCAGATGGAGCTTCCAGTGACCTATTCTCCCCATGCTACATGCTGGGTATGGGTGTGACCATTGAATTGTATTTATCACAATTCAGTATCATCCAGTACTGAATCCAGTACCTGGAGGTGCAAAGCAGATTGTTACAGCACTTCCAGCTTCCTGCTTTTCCTTGTTCTGCCCAACAGGTCAAAAGCAATGACAATTCTTTGGGCATGATTGCATATGAGTTTTAAAAAGGCCAGTTACTTTTCAGTATTATTTGACCCTCATGCTTGTTTATACCACATGTGTCCTCCTCATGCACTCTCTTTCAATTAACCAACGTTTGGAGGTGAAACTAAACCTGACAAAGAAATGAGCGAACAAATAAACAGAAACCTCAGGGGTAACATGGACCAGCCAAAAAATAATAATAAAATCTTATGCAGCTTATCCTCAGCCCCGCCTTCTGCTCTAATTGCACCCTCCTCCCAAGGTTCTATTGAAAAACAGAGGAACCAGTAAGCTAACATTGGCCACATAATGTAGTTTAGTTTACCTATTGCTGAATTTCCTATATTTTGCTTGCCAATATCTTATCCTGTCCAGGAAAGTCTGACTTCTCTGCACCACCTCTGATAATTTCCTTGCTGGCCACTTTTTCTTGGGCAATACAACCATCTGCCACTGGAAGCCCACATGAGCATTTGCCCTCAATCAGCCTTGCCTTTCATGGACTTGTATTAATTCCTTTGTTTTAAAGATTGACAGCTAAGTGAAAACTAGCAGTTTGTTCAACAAATAAATTAAATCTTACATAGCAAGCTCTGACTTGGGAGTAATTTTACACCTGCTTCTTGACTTTCATCAGCATAATGAATAGTTGGGACAAGGATTGAAATGGCCCTGGGATTGAAATGCCTCATTGAAATGGTTATCAGGTAGCGCACTGATTTCTTCCTAGTACTTCCTAGGTATTCCTAGTCCAGAGCAGGTGTTCTCAATCTTATTTCAGTTGTTGTTCACGGCTTCTCATGAGTTCAATTTACCTCTGCAATCCCTTTCGTGATCACTGTTAGCTGCCTATTTTTACCATTTTCAATGTTTATTAATCTGAACTATATCATGTAATATAATTGTCTTTATAACATTAAGACAAAGTCATTGGTAGTAGCTACAAAGTGGCTAATTCTATGCAGACATAATTGTAATTGCCAACCATTTTTTTAAAAAATACACAAAAATATATGATGCATAGCAGCTGCAGCAGGATGGTGCCCCCTAGAAATATGGCATGGACCATGTTGAGAACCACTGATTTAGAGTGCAGAAAGCAACGCTCAAGTTGCTGTAAGTTAGTGTATTGACTAGGAGGTGTAAACTAGACAAACTGGCCAATAACGGAGACCTGTTCAAGAGCAAATGGACAGATACTGATGCAGATAATGGTTCTTTTGGGACTCCTTTCAGATAATGACTTATTTCAGATACTGCTGATTTCAAAGTAGATGAGCACTCCCGTCCTCCAAGAAATATGAATCATTGTGGGATTTTTTTAATGCACATTAAAGAAAGAAGGAAAAACTGCAAAGGCACTGCACCCATCTTTCTCTAAATCAGTGGTTCCCAAACGTTTTCAGTCCACCGCCCACTTGGTGCTACAAACTCATCCTTGGTACCCCCCACCCAGGGGTGGGATTCAAATTTCTGTGGGATGGCCTAATTTGAGGCTGTGGCTTGCTGATCATGTGACTGGCTGGGTGTGGCTTGGTGGTCACGTGACCGGGTAGGTGTGGTTTGGTGGTCACAAGACTGAATGGTTGTGACCAGGTGACTGGCAAACCAAATACAAGTAGTCCTCACTTTATGACCGGTTGCTTAGGAAATGTTCTAATTTATGACTAGCCTCCCCAGAGCTACTTGACCTGTTTTTGGAGTTTTGACAGCCATGCACACACATACACACATACTCCCTTCTAACCCTGCTGGAGCATTGATCATTGGACTAGAATTGACAAAGCATCTCTGATTAGATTCTGGTAGTGAATAGAATCTAAGCAGAGATTATTTGCCGATTCTTTCATTTGTATTTCTTTATTTTATGTTGCTGAATTGCATTGACATGTGTGTCCCTTCTTGTGCACAGCCCAGAAACTTTTGTGATTCTTTGCAGCAAAAATTACCGACCTCTGGCTTTGCTCTACTTTTCAAACGCTCTGCCACTGCTGTGTTCTAGGTGCCGGCTCCTCAGGTCCACCCCATTGAGCCTGCTGCATTGGAGGGACCTGCCCAAGCAAGGCCGAGCAGAGCAGTGCACCAAGTCAATGAGAGGGAAAGAGAGAGAGAGAAAAGAAAGAGAGAAAGAAAGAAGGAAGGAAGAAAAGAAAAAGGGACAGAAAGAAAAGGGGATAGACAAAGAAAGTAGGGCAGGATGGAAGGAAGGGATAGAGAGAAAAAGAAATAAAGAGGGAGGGAGGAAAAAAATAATATCTATTCTACTCCAATCACCTGCTTCAGCAGGGTTAGAAGGCAGTGTGTATGTGTGTGTGTTCTTGTGCTTTACCAGTATATTTTGGTTTTGCCTTCTTCAAAATTGGCACTGTAATACATTAAGGAAAAGTAATTTTTTAGGGTGGAGGTCTGGTCCAAAGGATCCAGTTTAAAGCCTCAACAAAATGTGAGAGCTTCCTGATTGTCTTGACCATGTTTTGTCCACAATTAATTAGAAGCCAAAGATGTTTCAATGTTCTGGCAAAGATGTTTCAATGTGGAAAAGGGCCTCTAAACTAGGCCTCATTTCAATCTGATGCATCAGGTCTTTCTCTCTCTCGTTCCCTCTTTCTCTATCCCTTCCTTAACCTATCTACCTATTTTCTACCCAGGCAGACCTGGGCTAATCCTGCATCACCCTGTTTTCCCTTTCAGAGGCCCTGGCCCTTAATCTCCCTGTTTCCTCACCCACAACCTCTTTTGTCATCCCATGTCCATGACTTTACCTTTCTCCCGCAGCTAGCTTCCAGGGAAGGCAATCCAGGGCTGAGCCATTGTTGTCGCTGGGCTCCCTGCCAGCCCATGTCACCCTTGTCATTAATGCCTGCAGCGGCCATGTTTTTTTCGGTGCAGCTGGACTGCATAAATTAGGCATGACTCACTTAATCACCTTGTTTAGCAACAGAACTCTGGAAGCAATTGTGGCCATAAATTGAGGACTATTTGCTGCAGCAAATAGGAAAGGGTATTTGCACTGGTTCAATTGCTGAACCTCATTGATAGAAAACCACTGGAATGAAATTAATTTTATATATTTCCTATATTTATAGCATGCCTTAATTGTATATTACTGAAAACTGTGTTCTCTCTCCTTTCTTCCCTACAACAACCTTGTTAGGTAGGTGGCCTAAGAGAGAGTGACCCAGGCAGCTTTAATCCCCAATTGAGCAATTCATGGTTTCCCAGTTTCTAAGTCAAAATTAAGGACAAGGACTGTTGTAATGATGAGGCAGTAAAGTTGTTTGATCATGAACAACTGAATCATGATGAACTTTATTGGAGTCTAGTCTTGTATTTATACACATTTTTAGTTATCCTCCATCATTGGTTAACTTTGGTTACTGCTTTACTTTCGTTACTGTTCAGCATAATAGTAATTAACACAATTAATTATCTCTAGCTAAAGTCTAACATATGTTTACTTCCTCTCTCTAATCCTCCTTTAGATTAGTGACTTTGTTTGCCTGAGTTGTATTTGCTTGTAAACATTCTTTATCTGAGGTTTGCCATCAGAGATAAGAACATTCCTGCAATTACAACTCTACATATCCCCGTTTTTATTTTAAATGGAGGATTCAAAGATTTATGAATGTATCGCAATTGTAGAGGATTAAGAGAAGGGGAAGCAGGATGAAACAATGTGAATAAATTTGGAATACATTGAATAAAACAACAGGTTGCAATTAGTACAATAATAATAATAACAACATAAAACAAAAACTAACTGAGCCAAGACCAATTAGGGAGCCAATTGGTTAGCCACTCAAAAGGTGAGTAATGAGCATGGATATTATTTTGAATGTATGACTGTAAATTGGCAAGCTCATCCTCAATAGTTTTATTCAAAGAATGAAAATGCACAGCCCATCCACGGTGTCCAACTAGCTTACAGAACCCTCCCTGGCAAAACGCTGCTGTAAGACATCTTGATTTAAGTCTTCTATTTCATGCTGCAAATCACGAATAATAGCAGCAGTAGCATTGATGGATTTTTCAAGTCTGCAGGTGAGACCAAGAATAGATCATCTGTTTTCTTGAGCAATTATGCCAGGATAAGAGCCTAAAGTAAGGACTCCTGTAACGGCCCCTGCCAATGCACGGCCAAATGTAGAACCAGAAGACAATTGTGTGTCAATAATGACTTCATCATTACATGTAGGCCCCAGAGAGGAACACCGCTGTCAAGTTGATGGGAGCGTACTTATTTGAATAGGTTGAGTAAAATAACCTATAGCTGCACATTGATAATTCTGAGGATGAACATTAGTGGCATACTTATCAAAAAAGAACCACAGATTAGGATCCTTAAGCTGCCAACTAGCGCATATCGATCCTGTATTAGATTGATCAGAGGCATTAAAAATAGGAAAATTGCCAGGATACGTATCAGGAGCTATATTAATTTCATGTAAAGAAGAATTAAAGGTACCTGACAACCAATAGTAGTCAGAACAATAACTATAATTCCCTAGCTTTTTAAATATGTGCTGAGCAGCATCATAATCAGATCAATTATGAAGCCAAGTGTGTTTAGCGTGACAACAGAAACACATACCCCTTGTAAATTGACTAACTTTCAAGTAACACCAACGGACAATTCAATTGCATAGGGGGTTTAGAAAATAGCCAGGAGTGTGAAATAGATTGTAGTTGTGAGACAATAAATGTAGAAGAAATGATCAAGTTAGGGGTAAAAGAAATTTGACCAACTGCCATTTGGGGCTCATAGTATAAAGTAATATTTGTGCCATGGGTCATAAACATGTATTGGGCATGACGAACCCACAAATTTGGTTCAGACGAACCACAGAAGTGTCATTTTGAGCAGAAATACCATTAACCAGAAACAAGAAAATACAAAGTAAAATTATAACAGAATTAGCAGTAATAATAGCAAAAACAGCAGCAACAAGATTTTCAGGAGTCTGAGGTAATGAGGCCTGTTGCAGTTGTTGTTGAGCTTGATGTGTAGTAGATTTAACCTGGCCCCAAATGATGGGTTGCGGGCGCTTTGACCTTGGAAAACAGACTTCTGTGTTCAGATGAAGATTGAAATCCAGAATCGGGTTGTGAAGGCCCTGATGCCATGCCATGATACGGACGAACACAGCGCGCTGGAACCCACTCTGCTTGTTCAGTAGAAGGATCTTCCACGGCAGCGTAACTGCGACCCGAGGTGATCAGTGGTATAGGGCCTTTCTAAGTTGGATCTGGAGCTTGGCGATACTTTACCAAAGGCCTTGCTAAAGATTCAGTAGTTCGAAAATGCAAATTAACAGGTGAGTCTGCAAGAGAATCTAAAAAGGTTAAATAATTCCAAGTATATAATGCTACAGCAATGAGATTTTGAATCTTTTGCAGATGGTAAGGGCCAGACTCAGTTTGTAATTGTTTCTGAAGCAATGCCTTAAAAGTACGATGAGCTTGCTCAACTATAGCTTGACCCTGAGAGTTATAAAGAATTCCGTGCACTAAAGTAATATTCCATTTCTGACAAAAGATTTGAAATTCCTTGCTGATATAAGCGGGGCCATTGTCAGTTTTCAACTGAGAAGGCCAACCCATCACAGCAAAAGAGGATAGGCAATGAGAAATAATATCTGAAATATGTTCATGTTTTGAAACAGTAACCCAAAGGAATAGATGTGTGAAGATAACAGTATGGCTTAAAGGTTGAAAATTGAGTTACATCCATTTGCCAAATTTGATTAGCTTGGGTTTCTCGTGGGTTGACACCCCCTGGAAAGGGAACTGCCAGTTGCTGACAAGCTGGACAAGCATGGACAATATCCCGGGCTTGAGATAATGAAATTTTAAATTGCTTTGCAAGCGATTTGGCATTTTGATGAAAATAAGAATGACTATCAACAGGATCAACAAACAAAGAGACAATATCCTTTAAGGATTCATCTGCCTTTCGATTTCCTTCAGTTAAGGCATTAGTAAAGGGAGTATGACTTCGAATGTGTTCTACATACAAATAATACAAGCGAGTTTCCAAACTATACTTTAAAGATTAAAAACAACGATAACAAATTCTTATCCAAAGAGAGAGCACAATAAGAAAAAGGAAGAGATTGTATAGCTAAATACACATATTGAGTATCAACAATCAAATTAATAGGTTGGTCATTGAACAATTGTAAAGCCAAAATCACAGTAGCCAGCTCAGCACGTTGAGCTGAAGTCTGCATGGCAGTAAATTTAGAATACCATTATTGTTGAATCTGCCAGACAACCATACCCCTTGTAGGTGATCCATCAGGAAAGACTGTAAGAGCTTTAGAAATAGGATTTTGCACAAAAATGAAAGAAAAGGCTGGATTTAAAGTAGTAGTAACCACTATTCTAAGATCCTTGGGTAAAGAATACAACAAGTTTCCCACATATTGAGAAAAGGCTATCTGATATGATTCTGAAATCATCATCAAATGCTCATGTTCAACTTTTGTATGAGTGAAAGATATGCTAATGAGATCCTGTCCACATATCGATGCTTAAACTTATTCAATATTTCTTGAAGGCATGTTCTTTGAAGATCAGTTAATACAACTAGATCTCCTGGTGATTGTGTTCCCTTCAAAGACTGAAATCGGGCAACATATCACCAGTTGTAATGTAGAAGAATGGGCGTGCCCAATTAATAATGCCAAGTAATTTTTGCCATTGTACTAATGTATATGATATCTGTACTTGTAATTCAGGAAGAATTGGAATGGAGAAATTGTGCAACATGCTATGTCCTAAGTGGGTATAAGGTTCTACCTTTTGAATTTTATCTGAGGCTATATACAATCCCTGTTGTGTCACAATATCTGTTAACTCTTTTAACAACTTAGATTCATCAAAATCCAGGGTTGCTATCAATATATCATCCATATAATGATAGACTAAATAGGAAGGAAATTTATTCCGAAAGGGTTGAAGGACATTATCCACGAAATATTGACAAAGTGTAGGGGAATTAAGCATTCCCTGAGGCAACACTCGCCAATGATATCGTTTTGTGGGCATGCTATTATTAAAAACTGGGACAGTAAATGCAAATTTTTCTTTGTCTTGAGGCTGCAAAGGTATAGTAAAAAAGCAGTCTTTAAGATCAACTACCAATAATTTATAAAAATGAGGAATTAAGTTAGGATTAGGTAGTTAGGTAGACCACATTGTAAAGGCCATTTCCCATTTTTCTTTTTTATAACAAAAACAGGAGTATTCCAAGGACTATTAGAAGGTTCTATATGACCAACAGCCAATTGTTCTTGAACCAATTGTTGTAAAGCAGCAAGTTTTTCCTTTGATAATAGCCATTGTTCCACCCAAACCAGCATAGAACAGAGAAGAGGAAGAGCCATCATCAAGAATCAAATGGGCATTAAGAAGAGAAGGGATATCACGGCCCCAAATATTAGTATGAATATCTAGAATGTATGGTTGTAGGAAAAAGGACTTACCAGCAGATGTTGTAACATTAATTTCCTGAACACTCTGCCAAGCAGCTGTAGAACCTCCTATTCCCCACAATGAAGAAACTGTCATTTTTGGCCACTGTACTGGCCACTGTAAAGAGGAGATGACAGTAACATCAGCTCCAGTATCCAATAACCCTTGAAATGATTGTTTATTTAGGAAGAGCATTAACAAAGGACGAGAGGAGTTCAGCTGATGAAGTAAGCCTACAGATAAAGAAGTTGATCCAAATCCTGCATCCCCACGATTACCTATACCAGGAGATGGGATTTCATGTGGAAGAAGAAGCAATTGAGCAACAGAAGAATTACAAGGAACAACTTGAGGAAGTTTCACCCAAATCTGAATCATGAGGATACCAGTGTAATCTGAATCAAATCCCCCAGGCACAACAAAACAGCCCTTTTTATGTGCAGAAGAACAAGGCAAAATTAAGCCAATTAATTCTGAAGGAAGAGGACCTTTAAATTGAGATGGAATTATTTTAACTTCCAAGGGAAATTTAAACTCAATTTCCTCTTGAGTGATTAACTCAATCCCAGAGCTACCGGCTGTGGCTGGGGAGGAGTGAGAGAGACTGCTGGAGGAGTCAGAGTGATGGGAAAGGCACACTTTGGATTCTGGGTGGGTGCCACACCCATTGGCAAGTTTCCCGACCGAAACCGACATTGATTGGCCCAAGGAAATCCCTTTTTACAAATAGGGCACTTCTTAGAAGGACGATTCTGAGGCATAGAAGGTGTAGAACAACAGTCCTTCTGAAAGTGGCCAGGCTTTTTACACTTAAAACAGTTACCAATTGGTCTCTGTCCTTCTTGAATAGCAGCTGCTAACAAATGCATTTTATAAGTTTGTAATCCAATATCCTGGCAGACTCGCAGCATATCTGCCAGAGTGTAATGAGCAGTATCCTTTAACGACTGTAAAGCTCTTTTACAATCTGCATTAGCATTTTCAATAGCTAATTGGCGAAGAAGTTCACCAGCAGCTTCCTGATGATCAAACTGCTGTCTAATTGCTTTGGACAGACGCTCAATGAAATCAGCATAAGGCTCATTGGCATTCTGTCGAATGTTTGAAAAAATTGCTCTAGGTTCTCCAGCTTGGGGAACAAAAGGCACATTCAGAAACAATAGTTAACGTAGCTGGAGAAAGAACAACTTGAGTAGGAATTGTACCAAATGGTCCAGAACCAAATAGCTGCTCAACTGTATATGCTCCTCCCCCTCCTAAAGCAGCAGCTTGAGCATGTCTCATATATTCACTCTCCCAAACCACATATTGCATGGATGTTAAAAACATGTGAAATATTTGTTTCCAATCTTAAGGGATCATTGTATAATCATTTTTTTTATTTCTTCTACAAGTCCTCTTGTAAAATTACCACTAATCCCATAGTCTGTAACTGCCTTTTAAAATTCTCTTAAGATCTGATAAGACAGACTCTCCCATTCTGCTACTTGCAGTCCAAGCTGTGGCCCCTGACCAGGACGATATTGTACTGGACAAACAAACAGTAATTCTGCAAGTTCTGTTCCTGAGACAGAGGCATCCTTTTTACAATTCTCAACCATTTTCTGAAAAGAAGACTGAACAATAGAGTCAGGAGGCTTTTGCCTTGTATCAGCAGGAGCTGAGGGAATTGAAGACATATATTTCGGTGAAGAAGGGGGATAAATGACAGCATTAGTATAACGTGAAGGTGGAGGTGTTAAAAGAGAAAGTTCATTGTGACCCAATTTTTCAATTGCATGCCTACATAAATGCCACACCTGTAAAACTTCTATTTTTGCTCGAGGTTCGATATGCAATGTTTTCTGTATACGTTCCCAATCAGTTAATTTTAAAGACCCCTCTTTTGGATACCATAAGCACCGAGCTGCAATATCCTGGACCAGCCTTAAGAGATTTCTCTGTGGTACCTCAGTATTATTTTTCTTCAACAAATAGCCTAACTCATCTACATGCTTCCTTTGTTCCTCAGAAAACGAAGATCCCATACTTACAGAAACCAAAAGGTTGAAGAAACCACAAAGGGTTGAAGGTGCACCAAATCCTTGCTGGATGAAGTAAGAGGGTCCCTGTTCATGCGCCACTTGTTGTAATGACAAGGCAGTAAAGTTGTTTGATCACGAACAACTGAATCATGATGAACTTTATTGGAGTCTAGTCTTGTATTTATACACATTTTTAGTTATCCTCCATCATTGGTTAACTTTGGTTACTGCTTAACTTTCATTACTGTTTAGCATAATAGTAATTAACACAATTAATTATCTCTAGCTAAAGTCTAACATATGTTTACTTCCTCTCTCTAATCCTCCTTTAGATTAGTGACTTTGTTTGCCTGAGTTGTATTTGCTTGTAAACATTCTTTATCTGAGGTTTGCCATCAGAGATAAGAACATTCCTGCAATTACAACTCTACAAAAGACCACAGAATTTCAGAGAGCTGTTAGCAGAGACAAGCAGTATTAGAACAAGATCTGTAAAGACACTGAAGAAACAGACATGGAAAACCAAGGAAAGTTATCCAAAAGTTCTCTGAACTCAGAAGATCATAGCCACAAATTGGATAGTAAAAAATGCTAGTGGACAGATAGTAACCAATTCAAAGGAGATCAAACAAAGTTGGAAGGACAACGTGAAAATACTACACTGTACAGTGCAAATGTCATCATCTTTAGAAGATATTCCTTATATATCCCTTTCTTTCTATGATCGATAATAATTTATGAACTTTGAATGCTACCCAGCTCTCAATGCCACTCTATCATGCATCTTGAAATCTAGCCTAGTGTAAACTGGAGGTGCTGAAGGTGTGGTTAACGACTTAAAATTTGGTGTAATTTTACGATGCAAATCTAAACCATCAGGATGGCTAATATGTTACCTAACCCAGATAATTAGGTTCACTCAGCTAACCATGATTTAGCGTAAAAGCCAGAGGTTTTCCTTTGCCTTTCAAAATCTGGCTATCTTTTTGATGGAAATCTTGGCGTAATGAGGTTGCATGCATATATCTTGCCTTCCTCGTACCCCACTGTTGCCCCCCTGAGAGAACCCCCTTCGCTCACCTGCGGAGGAGGCTTTATCTACAGCCGCTGCCAGAGGGCTCTAGGTGGCACCGGGGAAGAAGTCAGGCTTTCCATATCTCTTGTTCCATGGCTCTGGGCATCACTTGTTGAGCTTTCTGGGTGACTTGGAGGCAGAGATGGACCAGGCCAGGAGAACTGCCCCACCCTGCCGTGGGTCCATTCCACCAGCTGCCAGGAGACCTTCCTTGCAGCTGGCTTGACCTGGCCCAGGTGGGATCTGTTGTGGCTCAGTGCAAGCAGAGCTTCCAGGATGGGAAGGGTGAATCCCGCCTGCAGTGCTGCGCTGATCTCCTGTGCCTGCAAAAAACCTCCAGCTGCACCGAACACGGAACTCCAGCCATACCGAAAAAACACATGGCGTCTGAATGATTTTTGGAGCAAAAATTACCTCTGACTTTGTTTGCTCTGCTTCTCCAACGCGCCTCTGTGGTTGTCAGTGATTGTTGCGCATGCACATGATGTTGCATATGTGTAATAAGAACTGACTGGCAGGGAATGGAGGACCATGTGGAGAGGAGCAGGGCCAGGCAGGGGCTCATTTTACCAGTTCTCAAACTACTGGGAACAGTAATGAACTGGTAGAATCCCACCCCTGAATTGCGCCCTGCAAGGGCCCCACCTCCAGCGCCCCCCTGGAACCTCTTAGCACCTCCTTCATGGCCCCCATTCCTTTTAGCACCCCCCCTAAGGCATTCCATCCCCCCAGGGGGGTACCGCCCACTTTGGGAACTACTGCTCTAAATGAAGTGAATATTTGAGTAATATTTGCCGTGTTTTCAAGTATGCAAAGACAGTATAACAGGAAGAAAAAAGGAATTCTTATAAAGCAGATCAGCAAATGCAATTGGGGCATCCTCTCAAGCTTCCACTCCAAATTCATCTTGAAACTCCTAACATCATCCCCACCACCTTCATCCTGGCTTATTTTATTTCCAGGGGCCATTTGGTACATATGGAGACAAGAGGCTCACCCTCACATCTTTCTAACTAGAGGATGAAGATGGTAATGGTTGCCAACCGTTGTTAGAGGTTGTGTTCCCATGATGGTGCTTTCATCTCATCCCTAGCCTGCTATGAGGGGAGCCTACATGTGTCTTTATTCCAATTTAAATGTAGAGTTTTCCCTTTTCTGATTCTTGCTATGGGCATGTTCTAGGACACTTCACTAGGAATAATTGGAATAATTTTATTGTCACTTTGAATGTACACTAATCAGCATACATTAAAATGAAATTATGTTGCATACAGCTCTCAAAGGGTATCCACCTCTAATATAAACATAAATATGACAAGATAAATAAATAAAAAACAAAATTTTGCATGTACCCACATATATTATATGACATGGAGAAACAACACAGTCTAATTTGGATGTATACATGTACATGGCAAGAGAAACAAATCTTGCAAATTTACCAGCATTTAACAATGCTGATTACATTATCAAGCTGGGATGGGCCAGTTTGGGCTGGTGAAGACACTGTCCTCTCAGTCGTTGGCACTGCCCTTCATTGCTGGCTTGGCTTGGCTTGGCTTGGCCACTTGGCTTCCATAAGGACAGCTTCCTCAATGAGCAAGAGAGGGGTGAAAGCAAGGGTGCCTGGAACAACTTTAATCGGACAAGGAGAGGCTGGTTCCAATGGGACATGCGGAATGGTTTTCTATTCTCTCCTAGTCTGCAAGATCTTTGTACCCCTCTCAGGTTGCCAGTGCTGAGTGCTGCTTTTCATATGAAATTTCCTAAAGAATTTTTCTTGCTAAGAAATGTTGTGGGATGAGGGGGAAGAAGCAGCATCAGAAGGACTTTTAAATATGCTTTTCAACTCTGATGACAGCATGAAGGTTTTTAGCTGGCTCCCTCAAACATTTGTTACTGATAATGCCTGCAATAAATATATCCACATTACGTTACTTTTTACCAACTAACCAGGGCTTCGTCTTTTCATTGCTGTTCAGGCAATGGCTGCAGCAGAGAAGACAAGCTACAGCAGCAGTGCTGGGAAGGTGGCAGGAAAAGTGGGGAGTTTGTTGCCAGAAGCTATCAACAGCCCTGCCAGCATCTGCCTTTCTTACACAGGTGGTCCTCAACTTACTACAGGTCATTCAGTGATGGTTCAAAGTTGCAACAGTGCTGAAAAAGATGACTTATGGCCATTTTTCACAGTTACAACCTTTGCAGCATCCTTATGATCATGGGATCAAAATTTGGATGCTTGGCAACTGGTTCATATTTATGATGGTTGCAGTGTCCCAAGGTCATGTGATCCCATTTTGTGACCTGACAAGCAGAATCGATGGGGAAAGCCAGATTCACTTAACAACCAGGTTACTAGCTTATCAGTTGCAAGTGATTCACTTAAGAACTGAGGCAAAAAGGCTGTAAAATGGGGCAAAACTCACTTAACAAATGTCTTGCTTAATGACAGAAATTTGGAGCTCAATTGTGGTCATAAGTCAAGGACTATCTATAGAAAAAGAGTAAAGAAGAGAGTAGGAGAATGAGAGAGACCTGGTTTGTAACATTTGTCAAATGACAAATGCTGGTACAGGATAGCTGTCCAGCCTCATAACAACCCTTTCAGGAAACAGTTTTGTCTGGACATCTGCCCACTAATAGCTTTAAATCCCATGGGTTCCTATCATTTAAGTGGCCTGTGGTACTGTAATTGCCAAAACTAGACAGTAAAAATAAAACAGGAGACTGTGTAGCATTTCCAGTTTGTTTCCTCAAGTTGCAGTGGGAAAGATCCCAAAACAGAAGGTCCCAACAAGGGCGACTGACCCAGCCCATGAGATAGGTCATCTCACTGAGGGACGAAGGGTTTAAGAAGTTGGCATTTCAAAGCATTGGCTTGAAAGAAACAAAAGTGACTGCCAAGTAGAAATATTATTTCTTGACAATCACAATATTGTTTAGCAGAGAGATTTGATTCCATGTATGGACTGATGGGAAGATTCTGACAGATGGGTCAAGCCATCTATCAAAACTCACTTCCTTCTCAAGTGTCAGCTGTATCTCATGTTGAGAGAGTGATTTTTCCCATCAACAGGATTTTTCCCATTACTTTCCTTCATCTGTCCCACATTAAACAATAAAAGTGCTACTTGCAAGCTTTGTAGATAACTGTCAGGGCTGGGATGTCAGGGATGACTGCTTTTCATGAGAAAAGCAGAAGGAATAGCCCTATGTCAGGAACAATTCTATGAAATGGTTGCCATGGTGGTTTTGGCTGTTCCAATTTGTCCTCCGTTCCCACCCACCACCTCCACAAGCCCCTCCTATCTACATTGTTGCATGTGGTTGACTTTTTCCTCACAGATGGGCACATTTTCAAAGGACACATTGGGCTGCAATCATCAGTCGTTACTCCTGAGAATGCTTATGGAACCAACAAATGGCTCACAGACATTCTTGGAAATAAAGATGACGCTAGAGCTGTGCTTTGTCCTGTAATATGCCATCATGAATATGTTTAATTAATAAAACATGACAAAAGGACAAGAAGATCAAAGAGCCTGGCACTAAGGCTGTTAGGGATAACATTGTTTACCCTAACTGGTTTAGGTGAAATAATAACTATGAATCATAGTTAGTGTATGTTAGAGTGTATACAGCTTTAACTGTGAAATAGCAATTAAAGGAGTGGTTAAGAAAACAATATAAAAGTAGCAAGACTACGGCTTGCTCTCACTCTCTCTGGCTTTGATGATCCCTGATTACTGCTTGGAATCAAGACTGCATTGCTCGAACGGGAGAGACAACAAAGGACTGATTTTGTAAGTGAACTGACATAGGATATTCTACATGGACTTTGCTAACTGAATACCCCTGAATGGACTGACTACATGGTAAATGAATATTGGACTGTTATTTGACTATGCCATAAACTTATACTGGAATAAAATATATTCTTGATAGCACAAGCGTATCTGTTATTTTTACTGTATGTTAATAAACATACAAGCTTAGCTCACTCATTTATCTGTGTGCCTATCTGACTAACGCTGCAAATTCTGTTTAGCTTGTCTACCTAACCCTGGTTGGGGAACGCAGGCTTAACACAGGCAATAATCCACTGGTATGTTTCCAACCCTTGTTCTATTTGTGTATACCCCAAACTTGTGGGTTTCTCTTTTGCCAAGGTTGTGTGACATGACCCTTAAGCTCTAATGCAGGGGTTGGCAACTTTAAGACTTGTCAACTTTAAACTTCAAACTTGGCAACTTTAAGACTTGTGGATACAACTCCCAGAATTCTGGGAGGTGAAGTCCACAAGTCTTAAAGTTGCCAAGTTTGGAAACCTCTGCTCTAATGTATAGCTCATTCAAAACAAGCCAAGAGTCCCTTCAATGATCAAGCAAACCTTTTGTAAACGGTAGGTTCTACTGCTAACATCTTGATTGACAATAGTACTGGACATTGTTCCATTAAAAAAAGAATGGATTAGATGGAATGAATATGATTTGGTGGTTCATATAAAGGTATCTATTGGTTCTAGAAGCAGAATAGACTCCCATGGTAGGTGGGATGGGCACAATTCTTATCACCACATGTAACCAGGAAAAACAACAACAGAACTACTTCATAAAGTCAGTTTTTCCTCTGAATCCATTTTTATCATTGCTCACCATCAACAGAATATCTATAATAAACAAATGATATGTTAGATTCCCTTGGCACACAGAACAGTTCCTTTGTGTCACACAATTAAGGCTTCTTTGAGGTTCATAGGGTTTGTGCCTAATGTTCTGTGCAAAACACCAATTCAAGAAATTTTCCAGTGTAATGATTGGACAAACAGAGAAAGACTGGTTCATCCCCGAGTAACTCCAGCATGGTGTATCCAAGCAGCCCTCCCATTTCGGATCTCTTATGTGGCTACCCTTCCCTCCTAATCGCTGCTGCTAATGTCCTTGGCTTTTTCTGCTTCATACCTCTTCTGAATAACTTCTAATCCAGAAGAATCATACTATGCCTACATCCAGAACAAATCAACTTTGCCCCATTCTTTGTATGAACTAAAATATCTGAAAAATGTTTTTTTTTTAGTTTGGATGCCAATTATCTGAAAACATCTTAAATTCACAGAATAACTCATATGCATAACATTTGCATACCCAACCTAACTTCAAGTTCTTTCCAACACATCTCTCTCCTTTAAATACTCCATCGATGTTGCTACTATAGACAAATATGCCTGTCCTGTAATGTCTATACCTATGGAATTCCACGAAATATTTGCCAGAAAAGTGAAAATGCTTTGATCGAAATAAATCTTTAAAAGAATGAAGGAAGAAGGATAAGTAAGAATCATTCATTCTGGAAATAGACTAAAAGAAAATAGTCCAATTAATAATGAGGTCATCTTGTTCCAATCAAGCAATCTTGGATATTTCATGAAGTAGGAATAGACTGAAAATGACACATGTTATCATTCAACACTGTTAGAGGCCAACATGTTGGAAATGTCTAAAAAAAATGAATACCTCTTATTGTAAAATAACACTGTCACTTTATATAATTTGCCCCAGTAAATCACTCCCAACACTTGTTGGTAAAGTAACGGTGATCTTTTAAGTTACTCTTGTATTGAAAAGATCTTTCATAATCTGACTGGAAAAATCTGCACCCATTTTTCCTGGGGAAAAGAGCCATTAAAATGGCAGGGGTGAAAGAGGAGAAGGATCTGTTTATTTAGCCCAAGGTCTAGTTCATTTTTGTGAATTGCAGCTTTGCTACACTGGAATATTTTATTTTAAAGAAACACAGAGCTGCAATCACTGTACAACGTACTGATTGAAAGCAATTAAATAGGTTATATGAAGATGGTTTGATTTAAAACATGACTGCAGTAAAGAATTTATGAGGAAATGAGGAAAATAAGATGGAAAGGCTGAGAAATATGAGAGGAAAAAAACTGAATATATCCATCACACCACTTTATCTCTGCTCAACAGATGAGCCAATGTATGACTGGTTCAGTTGCAGTATATTTGAAAGAGCTGCAAAGGTGGTTCATTTTTGGTAATGCTACTCCTTTTTCCCCCTCCCATTTGAAGAATTATTGCCTCATCCTGGTATAATCCTCATCCTTGGATTAAACCCGTACCACTAGTTCTCTCCAGAGAAAAGGGGTTTAACTGCTTCCTCTTAATAGAAACTACTTCATCATGATAACAGTGATGAAGAATTTTTGATAGACAGCTAGAAAAATGCAACAGGAAGTATGGATTAGTAGAGGAGGGAAAGTAATTTATTTTGCCTCCATTTCTCATTGACTGAGACTGGAAGGTCATTTTGCACAACCTGGTGAAATCACTCATTTTTACTTCTGGTTCTAAGCATTTCTCTTGACTAAAATTAAGACATTTGTGTGTGTGGGGGGGGGGGGGGTGTCTTCAAAAAGCTTTTGAAGGATGGGGAGACATAAAAAGTGATAAGAGCAAGCAAGGGGGGGGGGAAGGTACAGTGAACATAACTTTTTCTAGTGCAGCTGCTATTCAACACCAATTAATCAACTTGTACTTTTTCCAGATAGTCTCTGGGCTCTGAAAACATTGGAATCAGGTTTTTATATGGCCTGTTATCCAGGACTGAAGAGAAAGTCACTGGGGACTGTGGCTTTCTGTTGTGGCTATATTGTGCATTAACTGGTAGCTTCCATAACTGGGCCAACTACTCCTCTATATATTGCTAACCAGCAAAGACTGCCAAGAGAATAGCATCCTCACAATGGATAGCATAGAATGTATGGGGAAGATAAACACCAGTGCCATCATGTTTACCTTAAATCCCACTTGTTTTAAAGAGTAGGGGAAGCAATTCCTATTTTCAAAAAAAGGAAAGGTAAAATATAACATTTTTTTTTTCAGACTTGATTCGTGGAGTAAATTTCCCTCAGGTTCAACAAGGCATTTTTTATTGTAAAATTCCTTTTGTGACCGCAGCAGCTACTGCCAAGCATATACTTCAATAATTGGTTTAATATTTGAATGACCTCAGCTCTAATGTGAATGGATCTCCAGAAGTGGATTTTTCATGCAGACTTTAGGAAGAAAAGAAACTACACTTCCTCCTCACCCTGTCTCTGTTTGCTTAGACTTCTTTGGTCAAATGTTTAGTGCAGTCTGCCTCACCCTGGAAGTCTGCTTGTGTGAGGGTTGCAACTTCCAGAATTCCCCATGGCTGGAAATATTGGGAAACCAGAGAGTGTCAAGTTGCAGAAGGTGAGATCAGAGCATTTTGGGGTCCTCCAGGAAGGTCAAACAGAAAAGCAAGAACAGAAACCAAATTGACTAATAGCTACTGTTCCCATCCCTTGTTTGTTGGGGTAAAGGATATAAATTGACATCTTGTGTAGATTTGATACCTGATCTGTTCTCCATCCAGAGAAGTCTCTCTGAAAGGATGGCCTTTCTGATCTTTGCCTTCTTTAGCTATAGCCCTTCAGCTAAATGGACCTCAAGACTTTGAAGACCAGAGAGTGATGAGATCAAAGAGAGGACAGAAATTGGTGAACTTCTTTCTTGCATCTGCTAGGCTATAATTGCAGAAAGCTTTTTTTTTTTTTAAAGCCCTACAAAGTGCAAAAGGAGCATGATGTAGAGTAAGATAATAAGCAATGTATGAACTGAGAATGGATTTCACATGTTATAGCCTGTGAAATGCCCATGCAGTTCATCCTCATTCCCAGTAAAATTCCTTACAGACCTATTGAAATCCACCTTCCATAATGATAATGCTGACTTGAAAGATGGGCAATGTAGTCCAATATTGCTCAAGACCACAGTGTTGGAGGAGAGTGCAACTGGCTTCTGAGCAAAATGGGTAGGATTTCAGTTGCCCTGGTGTCTTGGCTCTTTTATTCACTCATTACAGCTCAGTGTTAAAGAATATCCAGCTAACCATCGTAAAATATTAAGACATAACAGATTTATGGCAACATTAGGTTTGGTGAAGTGTAGAAGCATCCATTTTATCAGATATGTGGAATGTTATTCTGAAGTGGCAGATTTATGTAGGTAGAGTTCACATACTGAGCTATGATTTATTAAATTGTAGCTTATTCAATTTAATGCCTTAATATTGTGGGTAAAATCTGTCATTTGTGAAGAATAACATTTTTACACTAATTCAATTCCAACATAATTATTATTAATTATCATCACCATCAAATGCATTTTTATACAAACATCTCTCTGAGAGTTCAAGATGGCTCCAGTGGGAGAGTCTTAACTAATTTTATTCTCACAAGAAAACTGAGATTCATTGGTTGAACTCCACTTGATGTTCTGTTTTCCTAGTTCAGGTCCAACTTCATAAACACTACACTGCAGCCCAGCCCCCAGTCCATTACAGATCACCCCAAATATACAAATAGCACAGTTGGCCTCAAAATTATTACATAATGTAATTACTGGTAATTACAGTACCAGAAAACAATCAAGAACTTAAACTGAGTAATAAAAGCATCCAGGAACAGTAAGATCAATTTAGACAACAGAAACCTAGGATTGAAGGGAGGTGGGGAAATCTCCTGATGCCATAAAAATGTCAAACACACATGGAAAAAGCTGTCTTTCTGATGTCTATTCTTTTGTCTTCAGGAACAGGGAAGTGAGAGCATTGGAGATGGATGGCAACTCAAGAGCAGTCCAAGAATGCTTTTGAAATAAATAGTTGCACAAACTAGGGGAGGAAATGCTTCATCTGATTAGCTAGAGAAGACATATGTCCAGCCCACTATGGCCACATAGTGGAACTGGAGATTGGTCATGATAGACATCTCCCTCCAACTTAAGTATTATAAACCAGTGACAGCACATATACTTAGAATGCAAATGGTTCCGGTTTCAGTTCTTGGAACATGCCAGACAAAACTGCAGAGAGTTGCTCTCCGATATTCTGGAAAGCTGTTATCAGTCTGTGTACAGACCAACTGCTGAACTATTTTCTATGAATGATATCTAACGGTGGGAATTTATTTATTTATTTATTAAATTTATTTGCTGTCCATTTCCCCAGTAAGATGACTCTGGACAGCTTACAGATCATAAAAGAATAAATAGAAAAGCGATTAAAAATTTTAAAACTATGCAGAAAACAGGAACTGGGAATGTTTTCATTAGAGACACCCAGATTGTGGGAGCTGTGCTTCTTCAAATATTACTGAGCCCCCAGAATCCTTCCACTTGACTGTACTGGCTGGGACCACTCAGACTTGTAGTTTGCCAAAATCTGGAGGTAATAGATTCCTTGTGATACACCAATAGATTCTTATTGCTAGTTGGCGGTGCACATTAAAATGAAGTTAGCATTATGCAAACCACATAACCAGAAAAATCCATTAGAATCCGCACTGGGACTTTCCAATTTGGATTCAAAGCAAATATAATTAGTTCATCATTTGGTCTTAGTCCTGTTTCATACTTAAATGCATGCGTGTTTCTGTCACATCCAGATTAAGCATTTTCCAAGTATCATCCATCAACTTTTTCTAGTTTAGTTCTTTCCATAACTGTGTCTAAATTTCCACCCAAATTCCTAGTTGTTGGTGTTGGAGAGAACACAGTTCTGACACAGTTGGAGATATCAAGTTGAGAAAGGTTGCCATCTGCAATAACCAGGATCTATGTTGCATCAGCACCCTTGTTCATTTTCAATAATGTGTAAATGACTAACTTCCCACCCAATTTATCCTTTGTGAAGTTTCAACCACTATTGCAATGCACACTAGAGTTAATTGTGAGGGATATGCTTTTGTTCACCACTATTCAGTGCCCCCCCCCCCCCAAAAAAAAGCCTTCAGGCTTTAGCAGGATCAGTTGACAGAATGAAGGCTAAGCCAAGGCAGATCCATCGTGTAGCTGCATCTAACCGGTAAAGCCTACACCCCCTGCCTGTGTGATTTGTGCTGGCTGGGCTGGATCCTATCCCTGAAACTAGAGCAGATTAGAAGAGAAGTCAAGTGGGGGTGGGGGAAACCTTCAATAACAAAGCAGGAAAGGAGAGATTGGTTTGGTCATAGTCACCAGCTGCTTCGATTGGAAAAGGCAGATGTGCTTTTGGAGGAAACAGCATCATCTTGTTTGTTCAGTGATCTCTCTGGTGCTGATGAAAATCTTTTTCTTCCTGCTGCCAATCAGACTTCATGCAGTAGGGAGAACCAGCGGCCCTGCCAAGAAGAACATTGTTAGCGGCCCTGCCAAGAAGAACATAAGCAAGAATCTCTGTGGACTACATAGCTGGTTGAGGATGTTTATAGATTCAGCATAGACATTAAACAAAACAAAACAAAACAGAAAGATGTTGGATGGCACAAAGAAGTATTGTTCTTCTTTTACCACATCAATTCATTTTTGTGACGTTTACCACATCAGTTCATTTTGGATATGAAGATGCCAGGAACCACAGCAAAACAACCTACAGTCCTGGTTCCAGAATTGGGGTGGATGCTAGTTGATTCCGAATGTCCTTTCAAGTTTGGGGACTGGGGAGAAGAGAGAGAATCAGTTAAAGAAAGGTAGCTTGGAAGGAAAATTTAGATCACCTTATGACAGAAATAAGCGGGAGAGATTATCCCCCCCCATCCCATTGCTATCCTCTCACATTCAGATGTAGATAGAAGTTAAACAGTGACTTGAGTATTTCTCAAGTGAAATAATACACTCCATTTCCTTGAATTTAAGCTCAGTGTTCACCTTTAAAAAGATAAGCCTGAAATCCTGATCATAGAGTTTTAATTCAAACGGAGCCTTTTGAGATTTGAGGATTGCCAGCTTATCTTTTGTAAAAAAAATTTTTTTAAACAACATATAATTTAATTTTGGAATTCGTTACCACGAGCTGTGATGCTGGCTATCTGCTTTGGTTGGCTTCAAAAAAAGGGTTGGACCAATTCTGTTAGCCTTAAGGACAGTGACTTGCTCTCATGCTATCTGCAGGGAGACCAAAGATTTCCTTGTGCAATTAGTTGGCCACTGTGAGAACAGACTGCTGGATTAGACTGGGTCAAGAGTCCAATCCATCAGGGCACCGTTTATGTTCTTATCCCTGGCAGTTCACTTGAGAACCTCTTCTAGCAATTACTGTGCAGCGATGATACAACTGCAAAGAATTGAGGAACAATAAGCAACAGGGAAAGTGGGAGCTACATTTGGGGAAATATTGTTTTGACCTCTGAGGGTTGCAGGAGGCATATCTTGAGGCATTTGTTTCCTTTTTTTAACTATGCTATTCCCTCCAAGAGATTTGCAATTTAGGCCCTATCCAGATCTTAGCATCATTGGACATGATAAAGCAAAAAATTTCAGTTTGTTTGGATGGAGTTTAGGGAGAATTAAGTGCCTTAAACTTTGACACCTATTTTGCTTCATAACCCCCTAACCTGTAAATAAATCATAATTAAACATTAATTACAGCGCACAGAGTATAGAGTACAGACTCATGCTGAAACTTAATTAAAAAAAAAAAAAGCATACTCACCAGTCGACACTCTCATCATTGGCACCGTGGAGAGAACAAGTGACAAAACATTTGTCATGACATCACAATGCAGATCCCAGGAGTTATGTATTTGCATCCAATCTGAGAACATAAAACATGAAAGGGTCAATTCTTCATCATGACATTATGATGCAGATTTGTCTTTTTTTGGCAATGCAAAAATGCCAGATTTGTCGAAGATGCCTTCAAAATTCTTGGGATTTTGAAGGGACCACCAATTGCTTTTTCTTTACTCTCTTATCTCTTTGCCAACTATCCATTCATGACAGCTAGCTGAATATTTCGTCCTGGATCATGTATATCCAGAATATCACATGTGTTTTCCTAAATATCATGTCTGGTTCTTCCGGTATCACTGTTCTCTGGAAGGTAGCATGTAACTATCAACAACCTATGGATTCCTACTTTCTGACTTCCCTTTTAGTGCTCTTATTCAAAATTAAAATAAAATGGAAATATAAATATAAATTAATAAAAAGGGAGATTCTGACTTCCCTTTTACAGTTTTCATTCATAATTAATCTTACACATTCATCTCCATGCTTATATTCACCAATTCAACTCAGTAAGATCAGATGGTTTTCCACTTTGACTGAGATTTGTTACATCCTTTTTCTTTTTTTCAAAATCCATGGCCATCAATCCTACTTTTGGTGTTTTCATTTCATTTGTTAACTCATGTTTTTTTTTACCATTTACTTCTCTTACATTCCAATCTATGCCATGGTTGTCATTGTATAGATAGATAGTAATCTCTGTCACTGAAACCATATAAGTAATATACCTGCAGTAAAAATGGAGATAGTATATATATCCATCCAAGAAACATGCTTCAAAGGCCCTTCTGAATAGTGCAATTCTCAAAGCTTCTCAAAACTCAAAGACAGGATTCTGGGCTGGGCAGGAGGCAGCTCCAAAGGGAGAGCACTGACACAGGAACACTCTGTCTCCCCCAAATCTCTTTTGGAGAAGCCATGTGCAGCATGCTTCCCTGAAGATATCTAAATAGATAGGATTGTTTTGAAGTAGATGGTCCTTTACATGCAAAATGGAGGCAGTTATATGTGTCCCACATATGTTATAATAATTCTAATAATGTTGCAGGATTCAGTCTGAATCAATCACCGGGACCAGAGATTTTATTTTTTGAGCTTTCAGACTCATGCTGGAGCTCATCCTCAGGGAATTTCCATCTCCTGGATGTACCCATTACATACCTAAAAGTTAAGCCTTGTCGAGGTTTGTAGGTCAATATCAGAACTTTGAATTGTACCAAAAAGCTGTAATTTTTTTTAATGTACACTGAGAGCATATGCACCAAGACAAATTCCTTGTGTGTCCAGTCATACTTGGCCAATAAAGAATTTTATATTCTATATATATTCTCAGTAGCCAACATAACTCTGCCACTGTGACAACTCTCCTTGTCTAACTCTTTATTTCTATTATACCTGAAAAAAAAGGCAAACAGTCATAAAACAAATGGTGTGATTTGGAATAGTCCACCAATTATTGCTAAAAAATGGATATCTGTAGATTGCCTTTGGACTAAACCAGACAACAAAGATAAAAGCAATGTCTACAAGCTGGACTCAGGGAAAGCTGCAAAGATGGCTCCGAGAAACAGCTGCCCTTTAGGAACAGTGTTTCTCAACCTTAGCTACTTTAAGATATGTGGATGTCAGGTCCCAAAATTCCCCAATTCAACATGCTTTTGAAAGCAAGACTCTTCCCCAGCTTTCCTTAAGTTGAGATCAGAAACATATGTCACTCATTTGAGAATCTCATCAAATGGAACTGCTTGCATTGTATTGACTACATCCTTTAACTTCAAGGCCAACAGGGCGGTGGAGCCGGTGGAATTCCAGGTGAACTGAAGGCAGCTTTCCACATCCTACTTTGATTTAGGCATATCTGATTTAGTTGAGGATTCCTCTCACACACAAAGTTATTTCCTGCAACAATCCATTGGGATAACACAGAGCTTCAGGGCACAGTTTTGAAGAGAAAACAGAACATTGCAGCTCTGGTTCAGATTTCAGCTTCTCCCTTTCTGTTACAGAGCAAAAATAGAACAATCAAGAATTTAAACCAGTCATGTCTGGTCTGCCCAAAGAGATGTGCATGTCTGCTTCTAAATGTTTACAAATCACGCAAGGGATTGAAACCTCTGGATAACCGGTATGTGTATGTTCATATAACTCAAACCCCGTTGTCTCTTGTGTCAAAAGATTTCCACCAGTTTTGCAGCTGTTATTTGAATTTCTTTGCTTGTATTATTAATTTAAATGATTTACAAAGTCAGGCATTTCATAGCAGTGACTTTGAGCCCAAATGGCTTGAGGACAGCTAAGTCTTCAGAAGCTTACAAAAGGCCACCTGGATATCTGGGGCTATGGAGTTCTAAAGCGTAGCTGTAGCCACAGAGAAGGCATGACTGTGAAGTCCAGCACAATGGCATTAGTTGATGGAAGTGCCCCCGAGTATACTCCACCCTCCTTGCAACCAGAAGAACCATCTTAGCTTGTTGCCCCAAAGATGAAGACTCTAAGTCAGCTGAAAAGCATCTTTGGATCTCTGTAATTCCCCAACAATATCCATGCTGGAGAACTAAGCTGGTTTCTTTCTGGCCCATCTACATGTTTATTTGTAATTGCAGGGAAGTCAGGCTGGGGTTTTTATGAGATGTCAGATGTTCTGCTATGCTTCACCTCATCCCTGGGTTCAGATGCTCTAGCACAGGGGTGTCAAACTCAAGGCCTGCAGGCCACATCTGGCCTGAGGGCTGCTTAGATCTGGCCAACAGGGTTTCCCTGGAAACAGTGCAGGACCGACCTCTGCCAGCAAAAATGGAGTTCGGGAAGGCCACACAGGGTGGTCCATTTTTGCTGACAGACGGTTGCAGGAGGCCATCATAGCCAAAAATGAACATCGAGCTGGCCATGCCCACCCTGGCCATACACCCACTGACCTCCTGAGATCAAATACAACCCTGATGTGGCCCTCAATTAAATCTAGATTGACACCCCTGCTGTAGAAAAATTCTTCAAGAGAAAAGATGGCTTGAGGGTTTTTCAGATCCCACCCATAGGACCCAAGGGAAGATTGCTCTGGTTTCCCTTTCTCTTCAGTGGAGACCAGTTGGCTGCAATGGCTGGGCTTTTTTGTTGGGAGTGATGGTGGAAGGAATTTTCTCTGAAATGGGAGTGGGTTCTGTAAAGTAGGATGGCAAGAATGTTGCTGTTGGAGAAGTTGTGGCAGTAATTTCCACTGTTTATTTTTATTATTTTAAGATCCATTGATCAGAGGATTGTGATAAACCAAATTTAAACTGATTTGGTGAGTTTAGAGATTGAGAATAATAATGAGGTAGAAATCTCCAGAGAATCCTTGGGTTCTTTAAAAATTATCTTTTGACATAGGAAGAAGAGCCTTTTCTACTCTTTTCCACCTGCCCTCTGGAACATCCTCCCTCCCCTCCAAGGTGAGATGAGTGTCTACCCTTCTGGCCTTCCAAAAGGGCTTGAAGGTGGCTTTGCCATTTGGCCCATGGTCCCAAAGGGAGCAGAGCATCTTAGTGGTAGTTAATGGATTAGTCAGACTCCAGCTCTTCCCCATGCATAATTTTCTCCCTTCCTTTCCATCATGGTTAATCAAATTTTATCTGAACGTTTAACTCCAGTTCTTATTTATCATTTTTTAAAATGTTTTATATGGTATTTTAATTGCATGACTGTAAGCTGCCTAGTTGTCTCAGCAAAATGGATGGCATAGAAGCCTAATAATAAATAAATAGTATTTATAAAGTCCAGTAAAAGTAACTGTTAACTTACATCTAGTTGGAAAAGCAAAGGAATATTCTAGATGTAATTTCCCAACTTCAGAACTTCTTGGCAGAACATTTAAAATTGGCATTTACTGCCAAGATTGAACATGTAAGTAATGCTTAGACACTAGGGGTTTAGCAGGAGAATGTTGAACTCATTTATAAGATGAAGATAAAATGGGAAATCCATGGTTGATTACTGGCTGTAATTACTTAGAACAGCCTGCAGCAACTTAATTGTAATGGCCACAGTCTCTCTTCTTTCTGAATTTATTACCCATTAATATCAGCCTCCTCCATCTCAGCTGCCGACAAAAAAAGGTCTCACCAGGAATTATTCCTGGGGGAAGTTAATGTAGACAGACAAGCAACTGAATAAAATTTCATCTCTTTCTAGAATTGGCAGGTATGGAAACTGCTGCCAAGAGGATAATACACATTTAATTAAATGGGGTTAAAATAATGTTTGCTGGGAGAAACATTAAGGAAAACGCTTGTCTGTGGATTTATTAAGAAAACCTGATAGTTTCTGTTTTACCAAATGGAGACTACAGTCACAAAATACAGGGTTTGAACAGTCATGAACAAGATACAAGTCAGCAACATGGCAGAGAAGCTAGCCAAATTTCAGTGATAAACACACATTTTCAATTTGTCTTTGAAAAGTTTTCCAAAGGAAAAAGTAAGATGCTCATAATGAGATGAGATATTTCCTAAAGGAACAATTTCTATTGGATATTGACAAGTAATTGTGAAAGCTCTGCCCTTTATTGATCAACATGACACTAGGTCTCAGTTTAATCACAGTTTATTAAGTCACAATAGAATGGATTTATACAACATATGAAATCATAAACCATGATTTACCAATTTCATTGGTCAAGTTTACACAATACACCAAGCTAAAAAAAGTTAACATAAAATCTTAACACAGTATGTGAATCAGGCCATGCTCTCATGATGCTAACCTTGATGGAATAACTTAGGCAAAGTGGGCTTACTCATTATCTAACTGAGATGAGAGCCACATCGAGGATTCATGTATATTTGCTGTAGGCCCCACTTATATGATGTCCTATTCTAGACTACTTAATCACTTGATTTCTAATGCTTTTTTCTCAGTGCTGTGTGGCATTGGTCTCCATAGCAAATTGAGATAGAAAAGGAAGTGATAAACATACTTTGGTGCAAAATATGCACTATTCTTGACAACTGAAGGTAGAAGATAATATTACATTTATCTTAGAAATCTTGCTGCCAATATATGACTAGGTTAAAGAAATGGGCTGAAACAAGTGTAAGACATCTTCACAGATACACAAGAATCTACTATAGCCAAAGTTCTCAATGGGATGCCTGCTTGATTTTGTCTTTTATTATTTTGGTTTTGTTAAAAAATAACTGTCATATTTTCCCTTTATATTGATTTAATATGACATTTCATTCAGATCAAACTAGAGGCAGAAGTGGTTTCAACAATGCAGTGTCATAGCCAGATGAAATCCTTTACAATCCTTTTATTGTTATAATATGCCAAATTACTAAAGCTAAACCCTCAACTTTGAAATATTTGACTCCCTCTAACTAGAGGACTGTCAGCCAGCTTCCATGAGGTTTGCCCAACATATTTTTAAAATGTGTGGTTAGTTGTTCCCCAATTTGTTAAAGAAATGTATCTTCTGGTACAGGAATAAAAGGTGATAACCACTTTTGAAGGATCCTCTATCGGATATGGAAGAAGTGGACAATTAAATGTATGTTAATTTAAACATGAAATTCATGTTAGAATTGATGAATGATTATACTTTTCTCCATGCTACATATTAGTGTTGAGGTACTTCCCCGTTAGGAGAATGAGTGCACACAGGGAGACATAGTGAGAGTATATAATACACACACACCACACAGATACACTGTACAGTTAATGTAGGTTTTTTACTTTCAAATAAACGTTTAAGCAAAGTCCAAACAAGCAATCCAAGTCATTCATAGGTAAATCAGTCAGTGTTCATTTCAGGGATAATTCCAATATCAAAGTCTAGTATCAAAAACAGTTCAGTAACAGACTTACATCAACGATCAGTAACAGTCAACTCTTTCCAACAGAAGGAAAACAGAAATTCACTCACACTCTTCTGAGACTTTATGAGACTAAACAACCCAGGTTTCTGGCTCCATCTTATGGCTGTTTGCGGAACCACACCCAATTACAGTTTTTGCATGCTCTTAAAAGATACAGTATTAAAATGTCCATCCTGGTCTATATATTTCCAACCCAAATAACTGTTAGGTGAATTACATTCCTAACAGCCCTTAATAGAACTCCCAGTTTAATGGATTGCAACTGAAATAGTAGTATATTATGCATCAAAATATCTATTTTTATAACTGTAGTTTAATAGCCTTCATTTGATCAGCACATGGAGACTTTCTTGAAAGATTTAAAAAAAATCTGCTTTTCCCTATAATTGCTAGAGCATTTTAAAACCCAATAGCAGTGATATTGAAGCAATTCATTTTAAAAGATTCTAGAGCATTGTTTTCACTGAGAAATAAATACAAGTGACAACTGCTATTTTAAAAAGTACCCATCATGAGCAGATATTGGGACTAGCACCCCTGTCAGCCAGGAACTCCTTATCTTCCTGCAGTCCATGGTCGACTTTATATATTAACAGAGAACATGAAAAGACAGTTTGTTTTAATACAGTGCAATCAGGACAGAGAAAAGCAAAAGCTTTGGTTATGAAAAATTTTATGGATTGGCAAGAGCTAACCCCTATCAGAACAGTAGGGTAGAAATGGGAAGTGTTTGCACAGGGTAATATTATACTGCTGAAATCCAAATAATCAATCATTGTCAGCTCTACCTTCTCTTTCCCTGCCATAATTTTCTGAATTAACATACATCTCAATAGTATCATCTAACTACAGAAATGAGTGCATGATGGTATGTTTGTGTATTCACAAACATACTGTGTAGTGTGTAGTCTTCAAAGGAGATCAGATGGATAATTAAAGCCTTGTGTTTTGCATATAAGTACCGAATCAGGTGAACTTTCTTGATTACTCAACATGCATTAAGTTTGATATGCTGTTCTATATGTATTTTTTTCACTGAAAAACAATGATCTCAATATTGGATTGCACTGGGTTGCATAACAATGATGAATATGAATCGAATACAGAAAAGCAAATACATCAGCTTGGCAACCAAATGTAAATTAATCTGCTCTATTGTGTTCCCTATAGCTACATTTGGTACAAAAGTTGGAACTTAAAAAGCAAGACAGGAAGAAAATCAACTCTTTTGTATTGTGGTACTGGAGAAGATTACTGTGTATTCCTTGCAAGGGGGATCAATAAGCAAAGACTAGAGTGCATAACACCAACATATAACTGGAAGGAAAAAAACCACAAAACTGCATCTCCCTTATTTTGGTCAAGTCACACATGGGAATTCACTGGAGAAAGCAATTATGTTTTGATGAGTTTGCAGTAAAAGGAAATCAGGTCGCCAAAGAACACAATGGCTGGATACCATCAAAGCTGACATCAGCCAGACATAGAAAAACTCAAGGAAGTAGTGCAAGATCACAAGATGTGGAGAAACCTGACCCATAGAATCGCCAAGAGTCAAACATGACTGAATGGATAATATCACAGGGTTTGGCTGTAATTTCCAATATGCATATACTCAGATTTATCATGCTCAAAGTTGATTTATGCTTCCTTAATTTATTTATTTTATTGATTTATTTTTATTTGTCAATTGCTTACAAGATATTAGGTATAAGCAAAAACATAGTTATGAATATATGAATACATATAAGAAAAATAAAAAATATATAAAAGAAACAATAGGACAGGAACAGTAGGCACGTTGGTGCGCTTATGCATACCCCCTACAGACCAATAATACAGAGGTCAATAATAGATAGTCTAAGGTTAAAGTTTTTGGGGTTTGGGAAAAAAACCACAGAGTCAGGTAGAGTATTTCAGACATTGACCACTCTATTGCTGAAGTCGTATTTCCTGCAATCAAGTTTGGTGAGATTAACCTCGAGTTTGTATCTAATTTTTGCTCGAGTGTTGTTATGGTTGGAGGTAAAGTATTCATTGACAAGTAGGACATTGCAATGTATGATTTTATAGACTATACTTAGATCGGATCCAGGGCGGCGTAGTTCTAGGTTTTCTAGGTCTAGAATTTCGAGTTTGGTGGCAGAAGGTATTCTACAAGGAGTAAAGGAGTGTAGAACTCTTCTTGTGAAATATTTCTGGACTTTCTCAACTGTGTTAACATCAGATACATAATGCGGGTTCCAGACTGATGAGCTGTATTCTAGTATTGGTCTAGCAAATGTTTTGTATGATCTAGTTAGTAGTGTAATATTACTGGAGAAAAAGCTACGTAAGATTAGGTTAACAACTCTTAACACTTTTTTGGTGATGTAGTTACAGTGGGCTCTAGCACTTAGATCATTAGAGATGAGTACTCCAAGGTCCTTGACAAAATTTGGATCCTCAACAATGTCTTGATTATTTAGCCTGTATTTTATTTTATGATATTTTTTTGCCAATATGTAAGACAGAGCATTTATTTGTTGAGATTTGAAATTGCCATTTGTTTGACCATTCTGATACATAGTCGAGGTCTTTTTGAAGGGTAGTAGTATTGTCTGTGGTGTTGAATAGCTTTACATCATCAGCAAAGAGAACATAGTTGCTCTTGATATGATCACAGAGGTCATTTATGTAGAGTATGAGAAGAGTTGGTCCTAGAATACTGCCCTTGGGGCACCACTGTTGATAGGTACAGAATTTGATAGGACACTCCCAATTTTGACCATTTGTTGTCTGTTTGACAGGAATGCTTCTATCTAGTTATGCAGGTGTCCAGAGATACAGAAAGATTTAAGTTTTAGTAATAGTTTGTTGTGTACCACTGAATCAAAGGCTTTACAAAGTCTATGTAGATTGCGTCTATTGCTTTGCCCTGATCAAGTTCTGTAATCCATATGTTTTTGCAGTGTAAGAGTTGCACATTACATGATAGTTTTTTCCTAAAACCAAATTGTTTTTTAGAGAGTAGGTTGTTTGTCTCTAAGTGGGGGATGATGGATTAATAATTGATTCCATGACTTTACAGGTGACACAACATAAAGAGATTGGTCTGTAATTTTCAACTAGGCTGGGGTCTCCCTTGTTGAAGATGGGTATGACCTTGGCTTGAGACCATAGGTTTGGCAAGGAGCTGGTCCTGAAAGATTTTTCAAAGATTATGCTTAGAGGTTCAGTTATGGCAGTGCATAGCTTTTTTAAGAAGTAGGCACATATTCTGTCCGGTCCAATAGATAGAGATGGTTTTAGATTGTGCAGTGCTTTTTCAACAATGTCTTCTGTAAAATTAATATGTATTGGATCATTGTAGTTGTCTGTGATTCGATTAGGAAATACTGGGCATGATCTATTGCTGTTTACAAATACTGAGCCAAAGAATGTATTAAAGAGGTTGGCTTTAATCGTGTTGTCGTTGCAGTCTTTACCATTAGGTCCTTTCAGGGGTGGGATGGACCTTGAGTCTTTTAGTTTGTTGTTTATAAAATTGTAGAAAGCGTGGGTGGAATTGGTGTATAGAAGATTTTCTTCTTATTTAATGTGATAATTGGTACATTCGGTCTTTATCTGGTGGCATATATTTTTGTATCAGCTTTTGAAGCTGGCAACATGACTAGATTCGTTTTTCCTGCCAAAGTGATTTCTTTTTGGATTGAAGCTTCCTTATTGTTTTGGGTAATTTGTTTTTTCTGGTTTTGGGAGTTGTTAATGGTACATATAGTTTGATGACTCTTTTGACTTCAAGTAAAAATATGTTGTAATAGTCTTCTACAGTATTGCATCCAGAGAATAGAAATTGCCAGTCAAAGGATGAGAGATCATTGTTTATAAGATCATAGTTGCCTTTTTTGAAGTTATAAGTGGGGATTCCTTCATTGTGATGATTTTTGTGTGGACGTATGTTGAGACAAAAGTCAATCATGTTGTGGTCACTGTTGGAAAAGGGTTCTTTAATTTGTATTCCATAAATTGAATTCAAACTATTGTAGAAGATGATATTGAGGCAGTTGTTAAGTGTAGTGTTGTTGGTTACTAGTTGTCTCGTCCCAGATTTGTTACTGCATTGTAGAAGATTGCATGTGTGGGTTCAGTTGTACATTCGTTAATGGTCCAGTTAATATGAGGTAGATTGAAGTCACCAAGGAAGATAAAAGCGTGTGGGCAGGATGCTGCCCATGTTAGTAGTCTATTTAGCTTGTTTGCTTGTTCGATGTCATAATCAGGGGCTCTGTAACATAGTAAGAACCGAAATGTGATATTTAAAGACAGTTCACAGACAATGATCTCAGGAATAGCAAGCTCCTGGGTAACTTAAATGTTTTTTAGATGTAGGGACTTTTTATAGAAGATAGCAACACCACCTCCTCTATGGATTTCGCAATCTGATCGGTAAACATGATAGTCTCTTATTGTGGTAATGGAGTCAGGGAGAGATGTGTTGAGCCATGTTTCACAGACAAATATAATGTCGAATTTAGCCATATTTAGTAAGAGGAGAAATTCAGGTATTTTATTTACAAGGCTTCTTGCATTAAGTAGCTTGCATTTAAGGCCAGTTGTGGTTGGAATAGAGGTAGTTAGGGCTGTGCATGCCTACTTTTGAGTGATGTTGGATTGGATAGATAATTAATTCAATTATTTGGGATTTCTAAAAGGCAGGATTGTTCTAGTTTTACAGTATATAATTGAGGAAAGATTTAATATCCATTAATAATTGTCCAAAACAGGGGTCGCCAACCTTTTCGACCTCGGGGATCACCAAACTCATAATTTTAAATCCCAAGGACCACTAATACAATTTTTTAAAAAAGATAATATATTTAATATATATTTTTTATTTTTTATATTAAATATAAGTTTAATATTAAAAAATAATCTTATTATACACACACACTCACACACATATATAAATGCTTATTTAATTATAACAAAAGCATAAATGCTTAATCATAACTATGGGGGAGAGAGAAGGGAAAGGAGGGGCCTCTCTCATCCTTTGGGGGAGGGAAGAGGGAGAATTTAAGAAGCCACATGATGGTGCCTGGAGGCTGGGAAGATCTGGATGGGGAGGAACCGGCTCCCCCTCAAACGGAAGAAAAGCAGAGCCATCTCATATCTCCCCCAAGTCAGAGGAAACCTGTCAGGTGGTTTCCTGTCAGGCTCCATTCAAAATCCAAGAAAGAAATACTTAGACTCTTTAAGTTAGAGAAAAGATATCTTTTACTGAAAATGAAGTGGTAGCAACCAAAGAATTCTGAATCTGAGAAATTAGGCGCGCAATTCACATATACAAAGTGATGGAAATGTTCCCACCCCCAATAGTTCAGATGACACTTCCAATTAGAAATTGTGAATATGATCATGTGGGCATCTTCAGGTGGTGATGAGGCCTCTGTCCATTGACCTTGGCATATTTTGATAACGAGTTGCAGTTGCGCAGAGAAAAGAAAGCTAAGCGAGAAATAGAAACCTAACTCTGATGTATGCTCCCCCCACCTCATTTACACAACAGAAAAAATGTAACACCTCCAGCTCACTACCCAGACTCATCCCCTCCTCCCCCCGCTTACTTATGACAGCCGAAAGATGCAAAGCAATAGTAGAAGATCTTGAAGGTTGACAAAACCTCTCCCTCCTTTGCCAGGTGTGTCTACCTGGAGTTGGGGGAGGGAAGGAGGGCTAGGTTGAAATCACTGACAGACACCCCCCCTTCAGACTCGACATAAGAAGAGGACTCCCTGAGGCCAAGCTCCAGGTTTCTCCTGTTGCTTCCAAGCAGAGAAGGATCCTTTCCTGTGTGGAGGCTGAACGGGGTGGGTGTTGAGTCCAGAAAAGCTGGAGCTCTCACCTGCACAAACAGGCTGGTTATTAGGAGCCCACCTTCCTCAGCGCTCTTTTGGTCTGGACATCGGGTCTCTCCCCCCCTACCCCATGCCAAAGGAAATCCAGCTGGGCTTCTCTTTTCCTCTTATCCTTCCCCCCACTCAATCTTACTTCAGGACAGAGGAGAGCACACTGGAAATGTGTGTTGGCTTTTTCAACACGACTTTCTCCGGTGCTCACTCACATTTCTTCACGTTCCTCCAGGCCTGTCTTGATGAGGGGGAAGAGCAGCCCAGACGTCTCTGCTGCCCCCCCCCCCCGAAAAAGAAAGCAAGCAGTAACAGCTCTCACTGGGGCAAAAGAGCAGAAATCGGAAGGCACAGGCAACAGAAAGCGGCGTTTTTCAAAGGCGACAGCTTCCTCGATCTCAGCTCTTTCGCCCAGCAAGAGCTATATTTCTGCTCACTTTTCCTGTGCTTTCCCTGGGCAGCAATGGCTTGGGCTGGGGGGGAAGCAGCAGAGCAGAGAGCCGAGAGGGACAAGAAAACTGATGCCAACGCCCCATTCTGGACCTCTGAACTGGATGGTGAGCACAGACTTGCCCACTCTGCCCCTTCCCACCACCACCAGCCAGTATTTTTCTTGCCGTGGGCCGTCCCTACAGCCCGTGGCCATGGAGGAAGAGCCCAGGCCAGGAAAGGTGAACTGGAAGGTGTGAGAGTGCCTCACAAATGCCAGTACCTGCAAATGATACCTGCACCTTCCGGCCATCTCCGTTGCTGTTTCAGCCCTCCTGTGCTGCCAGCCCCCTCTTGCTGCAATAGCACCACTACCTTGTCCTGCCTGGCGAGGGCTGTGCTGCTTTTTGCAAGTTTGTTCTTGACCAAAGGGTGGGAACCAGCGGGTGGGCAGGCTTTGGGGTTGTGCTTTGGGGGGACATTTCTCAGCGGCCCACCAAAATTTTCTCACAATTAGCAACCACTGGTCCAAAGCATAGAATTTACTTTTAATTTGAAGTCAATTAATGTGGTGCACAAAGTTACAATATATGACTTATGGATGTGATACTATATATCTATGGAATGCCTGCCTTTGTTTAACTGATTAGTTATTCTGTTCAGGCTGAAATGTGGTGGGTTTTTTCACCCCTGACTCTAGTTGGTTTCCTTATATTATTTAAGAAGGTGACATTTCTCACTTTGGTAGTGCCTGATATTTATGCAAGTGAGGGTTCTTTGTCTCCAATATTGCAATGCTATATTGGTGGCTGATGTTCCCACTATGAACATCACTGATAAATTAGTTTGTGTGTCTTTTCAAGGACCCCCTGCTTCCCATGCAATACAATGTAGTGTGTAATATTTGGATACCTTTTAATACATAAAGTATTGTGCTATCTTCATTTAAATGAGCCTACAATAAGACAATATTCCTCATAAACAAGTACTGATCCTGTAAAGACTTCTGTTAAAACTGGGCATTCTGCACATTGTCAGAGGCTAGATGAGGTTTCCTCTGTCCAAGTACCAAAATGTAGCAAATGCTAGTTATCCATAACAATCTTGTGAATGTGGCTGGCCTCTTTAAATCATTCAAGGAGACTCCTTGAGGCTGTGTAGGCTATTTTATTGTGGCCTCCATGCTGGTTTGTTCCACATTTCCCTGTTTCTTGTTAAGGGTTGATTGCATCTGGCTTTTCAGGCAATTCAAATGCCTCCCCTGGGGACTTCCTTAAGCAGCTGCTTCATTGAAAAGATTGGTTCAGCATAACTCTGGCAGCTGTTAGCCCCAAGTGAGGCTTCTGCTCACTCAGAAAGAGAGATCATTGCAGGTTGCCAGTGCCAAGAAGCGATGGTTAGGGCTAGCTCTCCTCCCACAGGCTAAGCAACTGCTTATTTATTTCACAATAATGTGTGCAATTCTTGATACGCTGTCCAAATGGTACCGATTACACAAGTAATTACTTTATATGTGTGGAAAGATTCACTTAATGGCATTAAGAAGATGTAATGGATATCTGTAATAAAGATCGAGGGAAAATTGCTTATGATGCAATTACAATAAATCAATTGTACAATCGGTTCAGATTTACTGTCAGACTAGCTGATTCAATGGGAGATATGCAGACAGACTGCCCCTGCTTAAGCATTACCAAATGTTTAATTTCCTTCTTAGTTTAATCAGATACCATTATTTAGCCCTTTGTGTCACAACAAGAAGACTGCTTATAGCTTAGATAGAAGTAACAATCACACAATATAACAATAGGATAGAGAAAAGGAAACAGTTTTAGGTACACTACTCTAAGCTTCCTGAATAAATCATTGCACGAACACACACACACACACGCACCCACAGAGATTATATAATATACTTTTATATTGAGTGAAGTTAGGAATATTGGAAAAAACAGCTGAAGCAGAATTCAGCAACACAGTATTCCCATAGTTGCTAGCCCAGTGTTGGCGAATCTTTTCGGCACCAAGTGCCAAAACAGGAGCATGCATGTACAGGGGAGCACTGGAAACTTGAAGAGCTGTGCTTCTGGTTTCCGGCACGTGCATGTGCACCAGCCGCCCGGTCTTCCGGTTTCTGGCACGCATGCACATGTGAAGACCAGCTGGCCAGCACACAAGCATGTGCTGGAACCCGGAAGAGCAATCGGTGATGGTTGGCGTGCCTGGAGAGATGGCTCTGTGTGTCACTTCCAGCATGTGTGCCATAGGTTCGCCATCACGTTGCTAGCCACTCAGAATATTAGTACACTTTCCTTTTCCTGCTTATGTTTCACAGTAATTGGTATTCAAAGGCAGACTCTTTCCTGTTTATGATATAATGTTGGATTAGGAGTAAGGAGATCTGAGTTCAAGTCAGCCCTTGATGATAAACCTTACGAGCCTTTAGCTCCACCTATCCCCCTGAGTTATTTTTTATGTGGTGAAAACCTGGATGAAGAAATGCTACGTATACCACCCCTGAGCTTCTTAATGCCAATGGAATAGAAATCTGATTGCTACCACTATTATTTTTCCTAATAGGTATGAATGTAATGTACTTTTATAGGACCAACTGGCCGCCCTTTTCTTACTACACTTATAGTGCTATATAAACTATTGGGAGGGTAACTTCAACAGGGCAATACTCTGGATCTGCTGCCCAGATGACTGAGGGGGCTGTGTCTTGCGATATTTTTGATATAGCTGCTTTGGGGCTCTTCTGGATTATTTTTAATATATCCATGCATGTATGGAAGACATTTCTCCTAGGATGTTGAAGCTCTGAGTTCATGAAGCATCCCTCCCAATGTTTTGCATAAGCCTAATAACTGGCTGCACTTCATACCCTGTATCTTTCTTATTTCTCTAATCTAATTTTAAAGCTATCCACGTTGGTGGCCATCACTATCCTATGGTACTAAGTTCCAAAGTTTATTTACATGTGATTTGAAGCACATCCCATAATTCCATTGTGCTTGACTGGATGATTCCAGATTTCAGTATTATGATGGGCAGAAAAAAGAGAAAAGCAGCTCCTTATTTTAATTTTCCACAACATGGCTAGAATTGGGGCATAACACTTGCTTTTATTTAAGGAGTATCGTTTTTAACTTGGTATGCTGTGGTAGGCTGGCCCTCACTTGCACAATTCTAATCTGATTGATTGACGAGGTGCCATCATGTTGGGGTTGACTTTACATAGATTTCTCCATGATAATCTGTTTCTAACCATGTCATTCAAGTCTTTCAACAGTGCATCCATCACCACTGACTGCTTCTACCTTGCTGCTGTTTATCCCCTCTTCTCTTTTCTTTCCCTTTTGCCAGCATTATAACCTTCTCTAGAGAGCTATAGGTCTAAGCATAGTGTCTCCAAAGTAAGTTAATTTGAGCCTGGTCATTTGTGCCTCGAGCTCAAGATTGATTTGTTTGATATTCTATTTGTTGGGTTTTAATTGGCTATCTTCCATATTCTCAGGAATTTTCTCAATACCAAAGTTCAATTCTTCTAATTTGCTGCAAAGTAAAAGACAGCTTTTTCTACAGAAGCTGAACAGTCCTATGAATTAAGATTTGATTTCAAGGTTTTTACAGATAATGACTCATTCTTTAAAACACACTCATTTCAATCCACCTGTCAGGAGAGAGAAACACAAAAGTCTATAAACTCATATAAAATAGTTTAAGAGATTGCATTTGGGTGAACTGGATTTGACTTGGATCCATTGGGGGGGGGGGATGTCATTTTCTATTGTACAGTTGAGATTGCTCACTGCATTTGTTGCTAGAAAAAACAGTCAAATGATCCAGGGCCCTACACCTGCTCACAAGCAGATTGAAATGTTTTGGATAGATATCAGTAACAGGGGAGTTATTTTCTGGAGCATGAAGTTGGCTTCATTTGGGAATCATCCAAAATTGCTTGATAAATGATAAGTGTAACGGCTTCTTTACTGTGGAATTTTATGAAGCTTATTGGCAGGTAGCAGGACGAGGCATTGGGTCATCTTGAAAAACCTATTTGGCCTAATAATTGGATAGGAAAACATCAAGAAATTTCATCCTCTTTCATCCCCTTTAGACTTTTAAAAGACATCCCTGAAAAAGGATTGGCAATCTACTTCAGTTTAGTTGCTAAGTAACCTATATTAATGTGTCTACATAGCCCTTGGGAATTTAGTTCTGCTAAAAAAACCAAAGTGAATACTTTTCTGTTTGAAATGCATAGTTCTTATATGCATTTGGAATTTGTCTTATGAGCCAAAGCACCTTTTTGACAAGTAATCTTAGAGCACAACTTGCTTGGATGCTTGACATAAATATTGATAGGAGTGCCATCATGTGGCGTTTCTTGATACTGCTATTGTGATTAACAGATGCTCTGTCTACTCCAATAGTTAGAACAAACCAGTTGTAGCAAATGCTGGAGTCTCTTATAATTTAGAACCTTAAAAGTAACATTTAGCAGCTTTAATTATACAGGTAGTCCTTGACTTACAATCATTTGGTTAGCAACTGCTCAAAAAGTGACGTACAACCAGTCCTCGCACTTATGACCATAACAGAATCCCTGTGGTCAAATGATCAAAATTCAGGTGCTTGGTAATCAACATGCATTTATGATGGTTGCAGCATTCCAAGGCGATGCGATCACTATTTCTGACCTTTCCAACTGGCTTCCAACAAGCAAAGTCAGTTAGGGAAATTGAAGTTGCTTAACAACATGATTCAATTAAGAATCACAATGATTCCTTTAACCACCATGGCAAAAAAAAAAAAGTAATAAAATTGAGTGCAATTCACTTAAAAACTATTTCACTTAGTAATGGAAGTTCTGGTCACAATTGCAGTTGTAAGTCAAAGACTACTTGAACATGGAAGTTCATTGGCAACCAGTGCAACTCTTAAAGTAGTGGTGTTAAATGGGTGAAAGAGAAAGCGCCTATGTTGCATTCATACGCACTTTTCACTCTGGTCCGCACCCCTGGTGGGAGCGCAAACCACTCTCATTGGTTGATGCTGTTTGACAGCTGGCTATAAAAGGAGCTGTCAAACGGCATCAGCTGTTGCCGCCAGCTGACTGCCTGTTAGCCCGGCAGCCGCGGCAACCCTTTATTCTCGTAATAAAGTTACTTGACTGTTAGCTCTGTGTTCGCCTCAATAATTACCGCTGCTCTACAACACTGGCGACGAAGGCGGGCTTCAAATAAGAGGTGGCCGGACAGAACAGCTGAGCTCAATCACTTTCAACAAGAGCCAAAGCCACTACGAGCTGACTGTCACAGCTGCAGGCACTATTTCGTGAGCGCGAAATTCAACCTCCCCGCTGAGGAGATAGACATTGCCGATACGAGATGACTTCAAACCCTGCGTTCCCGCCTTTCAGACCGATGGTTGAGACTTGGGAGTCCTATAGGAACTGTTTCGACTGCTTCTTGGATGCTATAGCCCTCACTGAAGCTTCAGCCCATAGGAAAAAGTCCTATTTCTTAAGTTTTTGGGGAGCTGCAGTATTTGACACTGCCACAGCGGCATTGGTAGCTCCGCATCCTGTCAGGGAAATTCCTTGGGGGGAGTTACAAGAGATCCTTTCCAATCATTATTCCCCTAAACCATCTCAAATTGCAAGGAGGCATGCCTTCAGGCGACAAATTCAGGCTGAGGGAAAGACTATCAGTGAATATATGGCTGCCCTGAGGTCAGCTGCCTTACATTGTGGATTTAGAGACTATCTAGAGAATATGCTTTTAGAGCAAATAGTCTGTGGAGTTAAGGACTTAAGGCTGCAAAGGCAGCTGTTAGCCAAAAGGGACCTAACCCTAGCAGTAGCCATAGAAGAATCACAGGCTGCTGAGCTATCTGCACTGTCTGCAGCAGAAATCCAGGGAAACCCCATCAGATAGAGTAGCTCAGCAGTCCATTTTGACGAGGTTTCTCCCGAGGAGGGCTCTGAGGAATCAAACGAAATAAATCGCCTCAGACAACAAAAACCCCTTCTGGAGGAAACAAGGCAAAAAACCAACTCCCCTCCCCCCACCGCTGGCAGCAGCCCATCTGCCTGAGCTGTGGAGGAAACCACCTCAGGGCATCCTGAAAGTTCAGGAATACCATCTGCTTGAATTGCCAAAGGAAGGGTCACTTAGCTAGGGTCTGCCAAGCTGGGAAAATTTTTACACAGAGTCCTCAGACAACCCCCATCTTTCAAAGGCAAGTTGAAGACTGCTATACCTGTTACCACTCCAATCAGACAAACAAAGGCTCTAACAAAATCAGTATTTTTGTTTCCTTAGAAGGTAAACCCTGCAAGATGGAAGTTGACACAGGCTCTGCTCTATCCATCATTTCCTGGGAGACCCTAAAGAGATTACTACCAAGACTATCAAAGAAGAAGCTCCTCGACTGCCACCTCGACTGCCACCTTACCAAGGCAGAACCATCCCAGTCCTCGGAAAAGGCAAGTTTTTTATTCAATTCAAAAACTTTAAAGGTCACTTGCCTCTAGTTGTAGTGGATGGTGCCCTCCCTAGCCTGTTAGGATTAGACTGGTTCCCTGCTCTTGGCCTCAATGTAACAGGCATCCACTCTATTTTAAATACTGAAGTGGATACCTTATTCAAGCCCAGGTCACACTGCACCAACGGATGCAAAGAGGATGTAAAACGGACAAAAAAGCTTGCCATCTGTTGGAAAACGCGATGCATCTGTTGTGAACTCACTGTGTACGTTTATCACACCCTCTATCCGTCCAGCATCCATCTACTGTGATTTCATCCGCTCAAAAAGTTTTGAGCTGCTCAAAACTTTTTGAGCAAATGAAGTATCCAATGTGTCCATTATACATCCGCTACGCATACAGGGAACATCCGTTATACATCCGTCGTCATCCGTTACATGTCCGCTATATCCGCTAGGCATCCGCTGCACATCTGCGCAATTTAAATTCGCTCCAGCGGAAAATGGACACAAGGAGGAAGTGAAACGGATGTGGAATGGACACGCAGCGTTAGTAGCACGGACGTAGAAAGGATGAAAGCGGATGCAGCTTGGATATAAAGCATTAAAATGGAAAAAACGTTCGTATAGGGGATGTATCTCGGATATTTAGGATGTCTGGAGGATGCCTGGAGTATGCGGAAGGACACCTAGCGGAAAACAGACATTTCCTATGAAAAGGGAGAGGAAATCACCTGGATCTCACTTTCAGTCCAGCAGCCCTGGTGTGCAGACTTCTTCAGCCTTGCTCTTGCTCTTCCACAGCATCCATTCTTCTCCACCATGGATCATCGCACGCTCCTTTTGGTAGCCGCTATCATTCAACACCAGAACCAAGCCCTCTTAAGGCTCTTTCACCTGTTCTACAGGAAGAAAAGGAGGTGGCCAAGAAGTGTCTGGGTCCGACGATGGATTGGGAGAAGAGCGGAGTTTGGACTCTATGACAAGCTGATGGTGGAGCTGAGGAACGAAGACACTCGTGCATTCCAGAACTTCATGAGGATGCCACCAGCCATGTTTGATGAAGTTGTGGAGCATCTGAGACCCAGGTTGACCAAGCCGAGCACCAACTTCCCGCCCAGCCTGGAACCTGGACTGAAGGTGGCACTGACTCTGCGCCACCTGGCCTCCGGGACCACGTACAGAAACATGCAGTATGCCTGGAGGGTGCCACACAACTCCATCAGCATTGTGGTCAGAGAGGTGGTGCAGGCCATCATCGAAGAATGCCTGGAGGAGCTCCTCCAGTGTCCCTCCACTGAACAAGGCTGGAGGAAACTAGCTGAACAGTGGTATCAGAGGTGGAACTTCCCCCACACCGTTGGAGCCATAGATTGGAAGCACGTGGCCTGCAAAGCTCCAGCCAAGACAGGGTCCACTTATTTCAACTAAAAGGGCTTCTTCAGCATCATCCTCTTTGCCATGGTTGATGCTGACTACAAGTTCATGTACATCGATGCTTCAGGCAATGGGTCAGCTTCAGATGTCCAGATATACAACGCCAGTGACCTCAAGGAGGGGCTGGAACACAACCTCATCATGGGCTTCCCAGATCCAGACCCCCTGCCCAATGACACACAACATGTGCCCTACTTCATCGTGGGGGATGACGCCTTCTCCCTCAGAACCTAACTCATGAAGCCCTACATTTCCAGACTCCTCATCCATGAAGAGAGGATCTTCAACTACAGGCTGTCCAGGGCAAGACGGGTGGTGGAAAACGCCTTTGGCATCCTGGCCAACAGGTCCCAGGTACTTCTCACCACCATGCAGCATCATCCACGGACCATGAGGAGGATCGTGGAAGCTTGCTGCATCCTGCACAATCTCATGCGCACCCGCTATCCAGTGTTGCAGAACAGGCTTGTGAACCACCAACAAGGGAATGGGGACATGGAGCCTGGTGAATGGAGGCAAGAGCAAAACCTGATCGACACTGTTAAGCCTGGGTTCCCCAACCAGGGTTAGGTAGACAAGCTAAACAGAATGTGCAGCGTTAGTCAGATAGGCACACAGATGAATGAATGAGCTAAGCTTGTATGTTTATTAACATACAGTAAAAATAACAGATATGCTTGTGCTATCAAGAATATAGTTTATTCCATTATAAGTTCATAGCATAGTCAAATAACAGTCCAATAATCATGTATCAAGTAGTCAGTCCATTCAGGGATATTCAGTTAGCAAAGTCCATGTAGAATATCCTATGTCAGTTCACTTACAAATCAGTCCTTTGTTGTCTCTCCCGTTCGAGCAATGCAGTCTTGATTCCAAGCAGTAATCAGGGATCATCAAAGCCAGAGTGAGCAAGCTGTAGACTTGCTACTTTTATCGTGTTTTCATAACCACTCCCTTAATTACTATCCCACAGTTAAAGCTGCAGACACTTTAACATACACAACTATGATTCATAGTTATTATTTCACCTAAACCAGTTAGGGTAAACAATGTTATCCCTAACATTCTCCCCTTTTAGGTTAAATAATAACTATGAATCATTTACATCTTTAAATTATATTTCTTACAACTCTCTTTAAACTTAATTGCTCCTTGAGCTTTTGTAAATTGGTCTGCAATGTTTTCTTCTGTCATGCAGTATTCCAATTTAATTAGTTCATTCTTCACTGATTCTCTAACGTTTAAATATCTTAAATCAGTATGCTTTGATCTAGTTTTTACAGCAATACTAGTAGCTAACTTTATAGCTGCTTGGTTATCCTCGTACACAATAATGGAATCTTTTACAGTTATACCCATGTCTAATAATAACTGTTTGTAGAAAATCAAGTCAGTGCATAATAATGACAGACATGAAAATTCAGCTTCCATCGTGGATAAGCTAATATGCTGTTGTTTGATTGACCTCCACCCTATTAGTGTCTAACCAAATAATATAGCCATCCCAGATGTTGATTTTCTAGTGTTTATATCAGTTGCAAAACTTGCATCTGCATAGGCACTAAGACTCAAATCACCCTTTGGTTCTTTATACAATGCATGGTTCATTGTTCCTTTAAGATATCTTAATACTCTTTTTAAGGATTGCCAATGACATTGTTTTGGATCTGAATTAAAACGTGCCAGCTGATTTACACTATAAGCTATATCTGGCCTTGACCAATTGCTTATATATGATAAGCTACCAATCAAAGATTGATATATGGACTTATCAAATTTGGGACTTTGATCATTAGTTTGGCAAACTTCCTGACTCATTGGAGTCTTTGCCAGTTTACAAAGTTCCATTTTATACGTTTTAATTAATTGGCAAATTTTATCTTCTTGAGATATCTTAAAACCATTATTTGTTTTATTAATTGTCACTCCTAGATACCTTTTAATTTCACCTAGATGCTTTAATTTTATCTTTTTGGCTAATAATGATATAATCTCATTAGCTTCATTATTAGTCTTAGTTATCAAAGCAATATCATCTATAAATAATAACAATAATGACACCGTTCCATTATTTTCTCTTTTAAACACACACGGATCTGCTAAACCAGATTTAAAACCTATATTGTTTAACTCTTTCACAATATATTGGTTCCACTCAAACCCAGATTGTTTTAACCCGTAAAGACTCTTTTTCAGTTTCCAACAATCATTACTATTTACTTTATTGTCTTTTATACCAATTGGTTTTCTTAAATATATAGTGTGCTGCAATGGTGCATGTAGATAAGCAGTTTCTACATCTAAATGGTTAATGACATAGTTTTTCTTAGCTGCCCACACTAATGCTGCTCTTAAAGATGTTGCTTTAAGGCTTGGTGCAAAAACTTCATCGTAATCAGATGCAGTTTGATTAAATCCTTGAGCAACTAACCTAGCTTTATGGGTAACAGTCCCATCATTTCCAGTTTTTACTTTAAATATCCATTTGCACCCAATGGATTTTTCTCCTGGAGGTAATTTGGCATCTTCATAAACTTTCATTACCTTTAATGAATTTAGTTCTTTTTCCATTGCCTTTTGCCAATTCTCCTGATCCTTAGCAGGATACATCCTAAGTTCATCTACACTAGTTGGAACTTTAGTTACTTGGCAAACTATACTTGCTTGATACCTGTCAGGTGGTCTAGTTACACGTGTAGTACGTCTAGGTATTATAGGACTTACAGGTGGACTTTCATGTATTAATTGTTCTTGTTCTTCCTCTTGTTCTGGTCCTATTTGCTCTTCGTGGACTTCTTCTTTAATTGGACTCTTCTTATAGCTAATCTGATCTTTCTGCCTTTTGTAGGGTTCAATAATTACTTCATTATTTAAATCTTGCTCTAATCTATTCCATCCTACATGTTTTAGGAATTTTGCACTAGCACTGGTGTAAACTCTAGATGTACCTGGTTCCCAGAATCTATAAGATCTATGATTAGATGTATATCCTACAAAAAATAATCTTTTAGCTCTATGCTGTCCTTTGTGTCTAAGTTGTGTAGGGATATGCACCCATGCTGGTGCTCCAAATGTGTGCATGTAACTTAAATCAGGTTTTGTACCATGCCACAGTGTGAATGGTAATTCACCTGTTGTTGAATTAACAACATTATTTAATATATGATTACCACACATTATTGCTTCTCCCCATAAATTGTCAGGTAATCCTGAATCAGACATCATAGTTCGTGCCATTGATTATAATGTTTGGCCTCTTCTCTCTATAAAGGCATTATGTTGTGGCCTATATGGTGCAGACATTTTATGTTGAATACCTAACATTCTTAGTCTGTTCTGGAATTTATTATTTGTAAATTCTGTACCATTATCTGTTATGAGAGTTACTAATTTCTTTTTAGTTTTTCTTTCTGCAAATTTAATCCAATTAAAGAGATTTTGATATGTTTCAGTTTTGCTCTTCATTAAATAGCAAAACCCATATCTAGAATAGTGGTCCATTATACTTAGTATGTGACGAGCTCCTCCTACACTTGGTTTTTTCAGACCTATTAAATCAGCAAATACTACTTCTAAAGGCTCTTTAGTAGTAAATCCATCAACTCTATTAGCCGGTATAACCCTGCTCTTATTTTGATTACAGGCATTACATTGCAAATACTTATTACAAGACTTCAAACTTATTCCCTTAGACAATTCAACAGTTTTCTTAAGCATTTTAAACTTTAAATGCCCTAGCCTTCGATGTAACAAGTGAATACATTCGTCATGAGGTTTCTTATTTTCATAAATTGTGTTAGCCACCTTTAAACCATTATCATTTAACACATATAATTCACCTCTTAAAGATGCAGTAATTCTCTTATCTTCTTTTTCAATTATGCAGTTATCTCCCTTAAATGTAACTACATATCCTAGTTTAACCAAAATTCTAACTGAAATTAAATTAAACTTAAGTTGTGGTACATATAACATTTTTACATTCTCTTTTATAAAAGAACAATATGCTATACCTTGACCTTTAGCTTTCAGTTTCCAGCCATTGGCTAACGATATCTGCTGTGTACTCTGGGACATTTTAATAAATTTTTTGTTATCATTTGTTATACAATGGGATGCTCCACTGTCAACCACCCATAAATTATTTTTTACAGCTCCGTTAGTATACATGGCTAACTCTAAATTTTTATTTATTTTTTGATGATTTTTAGTATTCTGGCCAGCGTTCTGGCGCTTTGCCTTTTTACAAAATCTTGCCAAATGTCCTCTTCCTCCACAATTAAAACACTTTTTAATTGCGTATGCAGTAGGAGATTTATTATCTTCTTTTTGAGGTTGCTCCCTCCTTAATTCATCTCTTTCAAGCCTTCTTCTGGCCTCTTCGATCAATCTGCCAGTTATATCAGTTAAAGTTAAACTTTCCTTTGGCAAAATTTCAAGTGAAGTTACATAGTTATCATAACTTTCATCAAGGGAAGATAGAATTATGTAAACTTGGTGTAGTTCAGAGAAAATAAGTTCTTTCTCGTGCAGTTCTTTAAAAATGCTTTAAATAGTTTTTAAATGACTCAGCATATCACCATTTGTTTGGAGATGCATCCTGAAAAGCTTCCGTGTTAGATTTATGTGAGCACCAACATTATCTCGAACATAAATCCTCTTCAGCTTCTGCCAACACCCAACAGCCGTTTTCTCTCCGTGGATATAAACAAGCTGTTGATCAGTTAAGGTTAACCCAATTATGCAAATGGCTTGTTGATTTTTATGCATAAATTCTTCTATCTTTAGTCTGTCTTCCTCATCCTCTGGATCCCATTCTTCTACGTTTGGTGGATTTTCAATTATGTTCCACAGACCTTCTCCTCGTAGAAGTAGACTACATTTTGTAGACCATGATACATAGTTTGTTCCATCCAGCTTGGATATAAGGGACAAACTTTGTAGATTGACTTGTGCCATGTTTTCTTATATGGATATAAAATATAATTAATAAAACACAGCTGTCTGTTTACTGTAATGTATAACAACACAAACTCTCACTTTTTACATAAATCTGTTTTATCCTATTTAAACTGACTTTGCAGCCTCTGGGCCCATAACCAGTGTTAAGCCTGGGTTCCCCAACCAGGGTTAGGTAGACAAGCTAAACAGAATGTGCAGCGTTAGTCAGATAGGCACACAGATAAATGAGTGAGCTAAGCTTGTATGTTTATTAACATACAGTAAAAATAACAGATATGCTTGTGCTATCAAGAATATAGTTTATTCCATTATAAGTTCATAGCATAGTCAAATAACAGTCCAATAGTCATGTATCAAGTAGTCAGTCCATTCAGGGATATTCAGTTAGCAAAGTCCATGTAGAATATCCTATGTCAGTTCACTTACAAATCAGTCCTTTGTTGTCTCTCCCGTTCGAGCAATGCAGTCTTGATTCCAAGCAGTAATCAGGGATCATCAAAGCCAGAGTGAGCAAGCTGTAGACTTGCTACTTTTATAGTGTTTTCATAACCACTCCCTTAATTACTATCCCACAGTTAAAGCTGCAGACACTTTAACATACACAACTATGATTCATAGTTATTATTTCACCTAAACCAGTTAGGGTAAACAATGTTATCCCTAACAGACACTGAGGATGTGCAAGGCCCCAACAGAGCTTCACATGAAGGGAAGAAGCAGCGCAACCTCCTGAAACACTGGTGCAACTCCCCAGCTGGAGCAGTGGAGTGGCAAGACAGGATGATAGATGCTTAATGGATGCTTCCTTGAGCCTGTCTCATCACACTGATGAGATTGTGCCATGTATGTTGAGTGGCCCTACAATGAACAGGGAATTTAATAAAGAGTTGTGTTTATGTTGAAATGTGTGGATCAATGATTAAATTGTTATTGATAATAAAGGGCCATAGGTGTGGCACCTGGGAGGGTGGACCATACAGTCCCACTATGCTTGCACTGGAGGCTTATCTATCCCACAGCTATTACCCATCCCACAGGTATCCCTGCCCATCCCACAGCTATTACCCATCCCACAGCTATTACCCATGCTACAGCTATTACCCATCGCACAGTTATCCCTGCCCATCCCACAGCTATTATGTATCCCACAGGTATCCCTACCCATCCCATAAGCATGCAAAGGCTTAACCATTTTCTAAAACTTTCCACCAAGACTTTATTAAGTAAAAGAAATGACCCAAGTGTGTGAAGCAAAGAAAACCTTTATTAATAACAGTAAAATGTAGGACTTTATTTAAAAAGCAAAAGGAACCAAGAAAAGTGTCCTAAGCAATGATAAAGTCAACAGGTAACAACTCAGTCTCTGGCAATGTTCTCAGTCACTCTGAGGCATGTCCATGGTCTCAGGTGTAAAGGGGATAGGCACAGTGGAGGTGGTAGTGGCTGGAGTGCTGGTCTGAGGCACCATTGGGGTGCCTGGCCCCGAGAGGACAACAGGAGATGGTGTGTTCAGGAAGCTCTCAAAAAGCTGGCTCAGCCCAGTGAGGTTGAGAGGCCCTTCATCCAGGACCTGGGATGTCAAGCACAGGACTGATGACAGATGTTCTGAGGCCGGGTTTGGCTGTGGGGTGGAGGAAGGAGGAGTGTAGTGGGGATGTCTGGTGTGCAGCTGGGTGAGGTGAGGAGTCTGTGGCATGTGAGGAAACATCTTTGGTGTCGGTGGCATCTGTGACATCTGTGGCATCGGTGGCATCAGTGGCGTTGGTGGCATTGGTGACATTGGTGGCATCAGTGGCATCTGTGATGTTGGTGGCATCTGTGGTGTCTGTGGCATCGGTGGTATCGATGGCATCGGTGGCACCTGTGGCATGCGAGGAACCTGTGCCTGGACTGGGAAGGGCTGCCTGTGCTGCTGGAACTCCTGGTAGCTGTAGCCTTGGTAGGAGAGGGGCTTTTGAAAGCCTTGGAAGGGCTGTGACATCGCCTGGGGTGGAGGAGCAGACCTGGAGTGGGTGGGAGCAGGTTCAGCTGGGCCTGGGTGGGAGCAGGTTCAGCTGGGCCTGGAGGGTGGTGCAGCAGCACCGTGATACTCTCCTTCATCACCTGGTACTGGGGCTCGGGCATGTCCATGAGGGTCTGGCTCACGTAGGTGAGGAAGGGCTTTCTGTTAGAGGATGGAATCTTGAAGTGTACCAGCTGAGAGAGGAGATCTGCGCTGTTCCTGATGGTGTCCCTGATCTCCAGCAGGACAGTGTGGCTCTGTCCCTCCAGTCTGCCTCTCTGCCTGCTTTCTGTGGAGGTGGAGCTGAGGGTGGGTGTGGGTTGGTCCTTGGTGGTTGCTGCTTCTTCTTGCTCCATGTGTGTGAGAGAATCCTCCATGTCCTCCGGCATAGGGTGTGCAGCTGTCGGGTGGGTCTCTGTCGCGGGGTGCTCTGTGGACACCTGCCCAGACACGGTCACTGTCTCCTGGCCAGAAGAGGACTGGCTGTCTGTGGGCTGCCTGAGAGTGAGGGTAGACAGAGGGGCTGCTCCTCGGTGGTGGACCTCACCCTCCAGGAAGCTGCACTTTGCCATGACATAGCTCTCCCGGTTGGTGAGCTTGACAGTGGTCTGGCCAGACTTCTTCAAGTGCAGCTTCCTGTACCAGGTGTACATATGCTTCCGCCACCCGAGGAGGACATTTGAAGTGTAGCCCAGGCTCTCCGCCTTCTGTCTCCAAGCCGCCTGCTTCCGCTTGGTGCCTCGATAGAGCCTGTGGCCCTTCCTCCACATATACTCGTTCTCCCTCAGCCACTCCAGCACCTCCTCCTCATGCTCCTCTGCGATGGAGTACTGCTTCCTCTCTACCTTCTCCTTCTCCTTGCCTTTTTCTCCCTCTGGCAGGGCCTTCAGCATCAGGACTTTCAGGCCTTTGGGGCTGGTCCACCACAGCAGCAGCAGGAGAAGCAGCAGAAGAAGCAGCAGAAGAAGCAGCACCAGCACCAGCAGCAGGAGAAGCACCACCAGCAGCAGCAGCAGGAGCAGCACCAGCAGCAGAAGAAGCAGGAGCAGCAGCAGCAGCAGCAGCACCAGCAGCAGAAGCAGCAGCACCAGCAGAGTCAGCGCCAGGGGGTGGGATGGTGGACCTATTCCTCTTTCCAGGGCTGACAGGAGATGGCACAGGCTTCCTCTTCTTCTCCATGGTCTCTGATGAAGATTTGTGTGGCAGCAGGTCTTTCCTCTGAATGGTGACCTGCTTGCGAGCTGCCTCCTTTTATATCCGTGGGGCTGATGCAATGCACCCTACCCGCATGCGCAGTGATCCGCTACGCATCTGCTACGCATCCGCTCTACATCCACTACGCATCCATGTCATCCGCTACGCATCCGCTCTGCATCCGCTTCATCCACTACGCATCCGCTCTTTCCGCTATGCGTCTGCTTTGCTATGCTCCCCCAGAAGCCCTTCGGACATGCCATCCGCTTCCATCTGCTTCCATCTGCTAGGCTTCCGTTGAGCATCCGTTTTACATCCGCGATATGTCCTCCCCCCGTCCGTTGTTGTCCACTCTGTTTATGCAAATTTGGGGCACTTTTGAGAGCGGATAACAACGGATGGAAAATTTGCTCGTCTGCTGTGTCCTTTTTACATATGTTTTGCATCCGTCGGGCGATGTGACCTGGCCTTCAAGGACTATGCTGATGTATTCAGTGAAGGTTTGGGGTGTTACTCAAATATCACTCAATATTCAGGCAATACCAATCCGCCTGAAACCTCGTAGAGTGCCCTTTGCAATTTGCCCCAAGTTGGATAAGGAACTAGACAAACTAATCAAACAAGGGGTATTGGAGCTTGTGGACTTTGCAAAATGGGAGACCCCCATAGTTACCCCACTTTAAAAAGATGGTAGCGTGAGAATCTGCGCTGATTACAAGACCTCCCTGAATAGATACCTACAAATCAGCACCTATCCAGTCCCCGTCATACAACACCTTTTGCATTCTTTTGAACCTGGGACTATTTTTGCAAAACTAGACATGTCACAGGCATACCAAGAGTTCCCTGTAGATGACCAAGCAGCAAAACTACAGACTATAGTAATACACAGGGGCGCTTTTAGGTGCAGGCACCTCCTGTTTGACATGAGCATAGCCCTTGGGATTTTCCAATCTTTAATGGAGAGGATACTCCAAGGACTCCCAGACGTAGTCCCCTATTTCGATGATATTTTAATTTCATCCATAGATAAACCACAATTGCTACAAAGAGTCAGGGCAGTTCTTGATCGCTTCAGACAGCATGGTCTCAAGCTTAAAAAAGACAAGTGCACCATTGCCACTAAACAAGTAGATTTTTTGGGCTATAAAATTGATGCCTCTGGTATACACCCAATTGAGTCCAAAGTCAGGGCCATCCACGAGGCACCCACACCTTCCCACAAGACCTTCTTAGGGCTTCTCAACTTCTATGCTGCATTCCTCCCTCACAAAGCTTCCATTGCAGAGCCTCTGCACAGACTTTTGGACAAACAATCCCCCTGGCATTGGGGACCCAAAGAAGCCCATGCTTTCCATGCTGTTAAATCTTTGCTCACACCCAAAGCGGTACTAATACAGTTCAATCAACAGCTACCTTTAGTGCTAGCTGCAGACGCTTCTCCTTTTGGCATAGGGGCTGTTTTGAGTCATAGATGACCAAGTGGTTCTGAGGCACCCATTGCCTTTTTCTCCAGAACTTTTTCTTCAGCCGAGCGCAACTACAGCCAGATTGACAAGGAGGCTTTGGCTGCAGTTGCTTCTGTCAAAAAATTTAATGAGTTCCTCTATGGGCACCATTTTTAATTAATCACCAATCACAAGCCTCTGTTAGGCCTTTTGTCTGGTGAAAAACAAACCCCACAGATTTTGTCCCCAAGGATGACCAGATGGACTTTATTTCTGGCTGCTTATTCATACACGCTGATCCATCGACCCAGAAAAAACCTTTGCCACGCTGATGCTCTCAGCCGCTGCCCTCTGCCTGTTCCTGTTGAAGATCCTGCACAAATCAATGCTGTTTTCGAGATCAACGATCTCAGCCTTCCCATTACTGCCTTTGACATTGCTACTCACTCCTCAAGGGACAAGGTAATCACCCAAGTTCTGGACTGGGTGGGAAGGGGATAGCCAGCAATCCCTTATGCCCCTGAATTCCTGCCCTTCAAGGCTCGCCAGCAGGAACTATCATCTCTGCAGGGCTGTTTACTGTGGAGAACGAGGGTGGTCATCCCTTCCAAACTGCAGGGCTCAGTTCTGAAGGTCCTGCATGAAGGCCATTCTGGCATTGTCAGAATGAAGGCCCTGGCTCGCAGTTACGTGTGGGGGCCTGGCATGGATGCCCAGATCTCCAGCTGGGTGAGCGCTTGCCAGCCATGCCAGGCTACCAGGCCAGCTCCACCTACATCAACCCCTGGCAGGTGGGAGGATGCTGGAGCCCCTTGGTCCCGGCTGCATATTGATCTAGCCGGCCCTGTGCATGGGCGTACATTCCTGGTAATGGTAGATTCTTTCTCAAAGTGGATAGACTTGGCCCTGCTGCCCTCAACAACCACTCAAGCCATTACAAAGGCCCTAACTAGGGTATTCGTTAACCATGGCATCTCTGACACCATTGTGTCCGACAATGGGCCCCAATTCACCTCCTGCAAATTTGAAGTTTATTTAGCCAACCTGGGAATCAGGCACGCCCTTACAGTTCCTTTTCACCCTGCTAGTAATGGGATGGCTGAAAGGGCAGTCAGGTCTGTTAAGGAGGCCCTGGAGAGGTTTGGCCAAATTGACTGGCACTCTAAGCTTTCTAGGTACCTGCTAACTCAACATAAGATCCCCTGTGCCACTACCAACAAGCCCCCGGCCAAGCTCCTTATGGGCAGACGCCTGAGAACCACACTGAATAGGCTACATCCTCATTATGCCCCAGTCACCCCCTTAGGGTCTGATAGCCAGACCAGGAAGTTTGCCCTGCATGACCAAGTGTACGCCTGCAATTACGCAGGCCACCCCTTATGGGTGCCAGGGCAAGTCATGGCAGTAACTGGGCCTAAGTCCTATAGGGTCTTGCTGGAGGACGGTCGTACCTGGTGCTGGCACATCGACCAACTGAGGAGGTGCTAGAGAGTGGCTATCGACGATCCCTGTTGCCTGCCAACCGACATGGACCCACCAACATTTGCCGAAGCTATCCCGGGGCACTGTGAGTGAGGGGACCTACCTGGACCATCGCCTGACCCTCTACCAGAATCATCTGTCGACGAGGCTCCAGTCACGCCAAGCTCCAACACGGCCCAGGAACTTCTATCCTGCAGCAGCTCCACCAGGACTGAGGCAATCTGGTTGCCTGCGCAGGCACCCATCCTACTTGAAAGACTACACATGCTACTTGCCAGGGGAAAGGAGTATTGCGTTCATATGCAGTTTTCACTCCGGTCTGCACCCCTGGCGGGAATGCGAACTGCTCTCATTGGTTGATGCCGTTTGACAGCCGGCTATAAAAAGAGCTGTCAAACGGCATCAGCTGTTGCCGCCAGCTGACTGCCTGTTAGCCCAGCAGCCGCGGCAACCCTTTATTCTCATAATATAGTTACCTGACTGTTAGCTCCATTTTTGCCTCAATAATTACTGCCGCTCTACAACAACTTATAATTTCTTAAGCCATGGCAGTCTCAATTAGTTGTAGACCAGGGCTTTTTCAATAGTTTCCCCATGCAAAACACATTACAATGCATAATCTAATTGGGAGGTAATCAAGGCATGAGTGATTGTGAATAGAGCTTTCTGATTCGGCAATAGTTATAACCGGTATGCAATATGAAGTGGTGGAAAGGTCTTCTTAGCTACCATTGCTACCTGATCTTTGAGCAGAGTTGGGAATTCAAAAGAACTATCAGATTGTGAAATATTCCAAACAAGTGGATCCTATTCAGAACCAACAGTGAGATATACCTGGCAAAAACCAAAAGCTACTCTGGAATTGAGCTGGAATTGAGCCTGAGTCTGTTCTTCCCCATCCAAACACTAAAAGTCTCTTGGCCCTCAGACAACGCTTTGACCACATATCCTATTCTGCCTATGGTAACGTTGTACAGCTGAGTTTCATTAAGTTATGATGATACTTGACACTGTGTCCCTGAATACTTTTGTTCAGGGACTTCATGCAGAAACTACTAGGTTAAAAAAAAAATCAGCTGTTCTTCTCTCCCACTACTAGCAACTAGAACCAGTCCTGGAAGGAGGAGGAGAATTACTGAAAAATTCTGTTCCTTATTTCCAGTCCCTCAGAGAAATTCCAGAAATTTAGTATGATGAAATTTAGAGATGGCTCTGTGTGCCACTTCCGGCATGTGTGGCATAAGTTCGTCATCATGGATGTAGGGTCTGTAAAGAACATAGCACGGCACGATGTAACTGCATAGCTGAGAGGGCTTGAAATATGGCTATATATATTCTCTGTTTTTGTCCTAAATATTGATGTTAGAGTGCCATGCCAGCTGTCTTAATTATGTTTGGGTTCATATTCAACTTTTCCTCAACCTTCATAGCTATGGATCTTTATCAAACCTGTTACATTTTCCTCTTGTGCATTTTGAATGGGTTCAAAGAGATAGATCAGACCCATGCATGGATACCACTTTCTTGCGCAGCCACGATCCAGCTAAAACTCCTAACTACATCAGAAAAATGTTATTCTCCCCTGCTCAAAAGCACAAGAAATAGTGCGCTAAAATCCACAGATCCAGACAGCTGGTGTGGAATGATCATTATGTTTTTGTTTTTCATTCTTCCTTCATCTGTTAAAAATGTTCTTTCAAAGAACATCTGCCAGTGCCAGCCCCATATGCTCCTGTAGAGAGTGATTGCTACCTTCCTCTACTTCCTCTTTAAAAACAATTCAGCATCAAGATAGACATGCTGGTCCTAAATTAGAGCAAAAATGTTTGGTTGCCTTCCAGAAGTTGATATAGAATCGGGAATGTTTGTGTGTGTTTGTGCAAAAATTTTATGAAATGGCTATAGTTCTAACGCTACTTCTATATTGGTTTCCTATACTAGCTGGGGAGCCATTCCACCCAGCCTACTGTCTTAATATAACCCTCTGTACAGTATCTTCCCAGCAGTGAGCCATCAATACTTAAAGGCCCTGTCACACTGCCCAACGGATGCAAAACGTTAGTAAAAAGGATACAACGGACGAGAAAAATGTTCCATCCGTTGTTATCCGCTCTCAAAAGGGGCAAAAATTTGTATAACCAGAGTGGATAACACGGAAAGGAAGGGACGTGGGAAGGACGCAGAGCGGATGGAAAGCGGATGCGGAACGGAAGCCCAGCAGATGGAAGCGGATGCGAGTGGATGGCACATCTGCTAGGTTTCCGGGGGACCTCAGCAAAGCGGACGTGGAACGGATACAGCGGATGCAGAGCTGACACGGAACGGATGAAGCGGATGCACAGCGGATGAAGCGGATGCACAGCGGAAGCCGAACAGATGCCGAGCATAAATTGCGCATGCGGGGGGGGATGCATTGCGTAAGCCCAGCGGATATAAAGGGAAGCAGCTCCCAAGCAGGTCACCATTCAGAGGAAAGACCTGCTGCCGGATACATCGAGTCCTTGCCTGCCCTGCCTGCATGCCTTGCTGTAAGCCTTGCTGCCAGCCTTCCTGCCAGCCTGCCTCCAAGCCTGCCTCCCAGCCTGCCTCCCAGCCTCCTGGCCAGCCTTCCTGCCAGCCTGCCCTCCAGCCTCCCTGCCAACCAGTCTGCCTGCCAGCCTTGGTGCCTTCCTGCCTTCCTGCCAGGCTTCCTGCCAGGCTTCCTGCCAGGCTTCCTGCCAGCCTTGGTGCCTGCCAGCCTCCCTGCCAGCCAGCAACCCCACAACCATGGGGAAGAAGCGAAAGCCTCAGCAACCTGCCGCCATCCCTGGCAAGAGGGAAAGGGCCACCCTCCTGCCCCCTGTCCCTGACTCTGCTTCTGCTGGGGCTTCTGCTGCTCGGGCTCGCTCTTCTGATGCTGGAGCTTCTGCTGGTGCTGCTCCTGGTGCTGGTGCTTCTGCTGGTGCTTACTCTGCTGGTGCTGCTCCTGGCGATGGTGTTTCTGCTCATGCTTACTCTGCTGAAGCTGCTCCTGGCGGTGGTGCTTCTGCTCGTGCTTACTCTGCTGAAGCTGCTCCTAGCGGTGGTGCTTCTGCTCGTGCTTACTCTACTGAAGCTGCTCCTCGTTCTGCTGGTCCTGCTGGTCCTGCTTGTGCTCCTGGACTTGCTTGTCCTGCTCGTGCTCCTGGTCTTGCTCATCCTGCTCGTGCTCCTGGTCTTGCTCATCCTGCTCGTGCTCCTGGTCCTGCTCATGCTCCTGGTTTTGCTGGTGCTGCTGGTGCTTACTCTGCTGCTGCTGATCCTGGTCCTGCTGGTGCTGGTGCTGGTGCTGGTGCTGGTGCTGGTGCTGGTGCTGGTGCTGCTGCTGCTGCTGCTGCTGATGATGATGATGATGATGATCCTGCTGGTGATGATGATGATGATGATGATGATGATAATCCTGCTGGTGCTGCTGCTGGTGGTGCTGCTGCTGCTGCTGATGATGATGATCCTGCTGCTGCTTCTGTTGCTGCTGCTGCTGCTGATCCTGCTGGTGATGATGATGATGATGATGATGATGATCCTGCTGGTGCTGCTGCTGCTGGTGGTGTGGAGGAGCAGCCCCTACTACCTGGGAGCCCCTCTGATGAGGGCCCATCTGGTCCTGCCAAAGGGAGGAAGAGGCGTATGTGACAACGGGAGAAGAGGCAATACTATATTGAGGAGGAACACGAGGATGAGGTGCTGGAGTGGCTGAGAGAGAATGACTATCTGTGGCGGAAGGGACACCAGCTGTACAGGGACACCAAAAGGAAGCAGGCTGCTTGGAGAGAGAAGGCGGAGAGTATGGGCTACACTTCAGAGGTGCTCCTCGGCTGGTGGAAGCACATGCACACCTGGTACAGGAAGCTGCACCTCAAGAAATCTGGCCAGGCCACGGTTAAGCTGACGGACAGAGAGACCTACGTCATGGCCAAGTGCAGCTTCCTGGAGGGTGAGATCCGCCACCGAGGAGCACCAGGAGCCCCTCTCACAAACCTCTCTCTCCGGCAGCCTGCTGAGAGCCAGTCCTCTTCCGGCCGAGTCAGTCCCTGTCTCCAGGCAGGTTTCTGTGGAGCGTGCCACGGCAGAGAACCCGCAGACAGGTGTTGTAACTGTGGTGGAGCGCGTGGAGGACTCACTGGTGCGGTGGGAGAAAGGAGACCCCCCCCCCAGCTCCACCTCCACAGAAAGGCAGAGAGCCAGACAGCAGGAGGGGCAGAGCCACACTGTCCTGCTGGAGATCAGGGACACCATCCGCACCAGTATAGATCTCCTCTCTCAGCTGGTCAGCACCGACTCCTCATCCTCCAACCGCAAGCCCTTCCTCACCTATGTCAACCAGGCGCTCAGGAACATGGAGGAACCCCAGTACCAGGTGGTGAAGGACCGGATCACCGAGCTGCTTCACAACCCTCCAAATCCAGAGGCACCTGCTCCCACTCAGTCCAGGTCTGCTCCTCCACCCCAGGTGATGTCCCTCCCATTCCAAGGCTTCCCACAGCCCCTCACCTACCAGGGCTATGGCTACCAGGAAGTCCAGCAGCACAGACAGCAGCCCTTCCCACTCCAGGCATGACCGTTGCCACCGGTTCCACTGATGCCACTGATGCCACCCACGCCAATGATGCCACCGACGACAGCGATGCCACCCACACCAGTCCTCACCCAGCGGCAGACCAGACAGCCCCACTACATTACTCCTTCCTCCACCCCACAGCCAAGCCTGGCCTCAGTAGATCTGTCATCAGTACTGGGGCTGACACCCCATGGCATGGAGGAAGGACCTCTCAGCATCACGGGGCTGAGCCAGCTGTCCGACACCTTCCTCAACACACCGTCACCTGTTGTCCTCTCGGGGCCAGGCACCCCAGTGGTGCTTCAGACCAGCACTGCAGCACCAGCCACCACCACAGCACCTGGACCCTTCACCCCTGAGACTGGGCACACCTCCAAGTGACCAAGAGGAGTGCCAGAGACTGGCTGGCTGGCTACCTGTGGACTTTATTTGGACACTTGACTTGGGTCATTTTTCTTTCACAGCTTATTGTTCAATAAAGTCTATCTTTGATTCACACACTTGCTTCATTTCTTTTTTTTAATAAAGTCTTGGTGGAAACTTTTAGAAATGGTTTAAGCATTTGTATGCTTGTGGGATGGGTTAAGATAGCAGTGGGATGGGCAGGGATACCTGTGGAAGGAGCAGGGATACCTTTGGGATGGGTAATAGCTGTGGGGATAGATAAACCTCCAGTGCAAGCATAGTGGGACTGTATGGTCCACCCTCCCAGGTGCCACACCTATGGCCCTTTATCAATAACAATGTAATCATCATCCACACATGTCAACACAAACACAACTCTTTATTAAATGCCCTGATCATTGTAGGCCCACCCAACATACATGGCCCAATCTCATCGGTGTGATGAGACAGGCTGAAGGAAGCATCCATTAATCATCTATCATCCTGTCTTGCCACTCCACCGCTCCAGCTGGGGAGTTGCACCAGTGTTTCAGCAGGTTGCGCTGCTTCTTCCCTTCATGTGAGGCTCTGTTGGGGCCTTGCACATCCTCATTGTCTATCAGGTTTCACCCTTGCCTCCATTCCCCAGGCTCCATGTCCCCATTGCCTTGTTGGAGGTCCACGAGCCTGTTCTGCAAGACTGGGTAGCGGGTGTGCATGAGATTGTGCAGGATGCAGCAAGCTTCCACGATCCTCCTCACGGTCTCTGGGCGATGCTGCATGGTGGTGAGAAGTACCTGGAACCTGTTGGCCAGGATGCCAAAGGCGTTCTCCACCACCCGTCTTGCCCTGGACAGCCTGTAGTTGAAGATCCTCTCTTCACGGGTGAGGTATCTGGAGGTGTAGGGCTTCATGAGGTAGGTTCTGAGGGAGAAGGCGTCATCCCCCACGATGAAGTAGGGCACATCTTGTGTGTCTTTGGGCAGGGGGTCTGGATCTGGGAAGCCCACGATGATGTTGCGTTCCAGCCCCTCCTTGAGGTCACTGGCGTTGTATACCTGGGCATCTGAACATGAGCCCTTGCCTGAAGCATCGATGTACATGAACTTGTAGTCAGTATCGACCATGGCGAAGAGGACGATGCTGAAGAAGCCCTTGTAGTTGAAATAAGTGGACCCCGACTTGGCTGGCGCTTTGCACGCCATGTGCTTGCCATCTATGGCTCCAACGGTGTGTGGGAAGTTCTACTTCTGATACCACTGCTCTGCAACTTTCTTCCATCCTTCTTCAGTGGAGGGGCACTGGAGGAGCTCCTCCTTGTATTCTTCGATGATGGCCTGCACCACTTCTCTGACCACAATGCTGATGGTGTTGTGTGGCACCCTCCAGCCGTACTGCATGCTCCTGTAGGTGGTCCCGGAGGCTAGGTGGCGCAGAGTGAGTACCACCTTGAGCCCAGGTTCCAGGCTGGGCCGGAAGTTGGTGTTTGCCTTGGTCAACCTGGGTGTCAGCCGCTCCACAACTTCATCAAACATGGCTGGTGGCATCCTCATGAAGTTCTGGAATGCCCGAGTGTCTTTGTTCCTGAGCTCCACCATCAGCTTGTTGTACAGTCCGTCCTCTGCTCTTCTGGCGAACCATCTTCATACCCAGACGCTTTTTGGCCGCCCCTCTTTCTTCCCGTAGTAGAGTTCACAGAGCCTGTAGATGGCTTCGCACTGTTGCAGAAGGATGGTGGCTGCCAAAAGGACTGTGTTACGATCTTTGCATCCGTTGGTGCAGTGTGACAGGGGCTTCAGCTATTAAAGGTGTGCCACCTCATAGGATTATTGTTATGTGGAAAATATAAGGAGGAAGATGCGTTGGATATGTTTTTCGCCTTGAGTTATCTGTAGAAATAATAAACACAGGAAATAAATAATAATTAAAAAAATCAAGAATGCCTGTTGTGAAATATGAAATTCTGGATTGAAGACCATTCTACCTATGAATGGTTTGCCTATTGTAGAGTTTGTATGTATTTGCATATGTGTGTATGGAAATATAGGCCTCGTTTTACATAAGTACAGAACATGTAAAAAAGTTAATACACGTAAATGTATTAGATACACACACAGGCATGTGTGTGCATGCACACATACAAACAGAAATATGTAGAGATGCACAAACAACATATTAGATAATTATAGATTTGTAACTGTTTTATTCCAACAAGTCTTGTGTCACTTGAAAGAGCATTTGTTTACATTAATCCAAAGTTTGAGCTAGTTCAACTTGGATTGTGGCATGAAATCAGAAGTCTTTGCGAGTTGCATTACCATCAAAGAAACAAATTTTCAAGCGGTCATCTAAAATGTTGGCAATATGGAGTCCCAACTGTCAGTTCATTACAGTTTGTGCTACGAAGTTAAATATAACTATTTGCAGTATGAAACCATAAGTCTGTGTGTGAACCAGGTCAGGTACTGTGTTAAGGAGCAAAATAACAACAGAAACCTGCTTTGTCGCTTTTATACGACATAATCTGCCGCGGTGCTGAAAAAGCCTTTAAAACGCTACTATAAGTGGATAGACCAAGGGTCCTCACACTTGACGGCTTTAAGACTTGTGGACTTCAACTCCCAGAATTCTTCCTCCAGTCATGTCAGCCCAGGAATTCTGGGCGTTGAAGTCCACAAGTCTTAAAGCCGTCAAGTGTGAGGACCCTTGATATAGACCATCGCTTGCCATATAAAACACAGCTCAGGCGCAACGAACAAGTCACCTCAACGGAAACCCATTGAGGTCAAGCACTCGTCCCAGCAGCGGCGCGCCCACTCTTAGCATTGACAATCTGCTGATCCCGCCCCGTCTCCTTTTCCCGCACCAATCCGGACGCAGCGCTAAGCGAAAGCTTTCTCCGAGATGCTACTTGCGGGGAAGTGCCGCCCCTTTGTGGGCCCGCCGTTGCTGCGCGCGCAGCCCGATGCCTCCGTCCTCCTGCCATTGCTCCTCCTCCTCCTCCTCCTCCTCCTCCTCCCCCTGCTCTCCTTAACCCCCCCCCTCCCTCCTCCCACCCGGCCCGGCTGTCCTGGCTGTGTTTGGGTCACTCCTCCTTCCCGGTTGGCCAGGGAGTCGGTCTGTAAGCGCGGACCGGATGTGCCCGGGGGAACCCGGAGGTATGGTTCCCCTCCGGGCGCCCAGGACCCGTCATGGCGCTGAGGCCTGACCAAGGGGAAGATGAATAAGGGCTGGCTGGAGCTGGAGAGCGACCCCGGTGAGCTCGGGTGGGGGGCGAGGGGAGGAGGAAGAGGCGGCGGCCTGGGCTCCGGAGGGGGGCGCCCTTCTCGCTTCC
>BLBF01000003.1:55237045-55247526 GCA_015471245.1 Laticauda colubrina | reverse complement strand
GGGGGGGGCGTGCGGCGGGGCACCGACCGACAGGGTGCGGCTCTGCGTGCCAGCAGCACCGTTACCGCCTTCCGGGCCCAGCGAGCCCACTTCGGGAAGGAGCCGCCGTGCCAACGGGGGGAGGAGAAGGAACCTCCGACCTGCCCCCGAGAGGGCGGCCCGTCTTCCTGCGAAGTTACGTACCATTTGGGGGAGGGGGAGCCCTGTGATTGTTTGGAAATTGTGATCCCTGTCTTGTGGTGTTGTGCAGCGGGCCAAGCTCTCACCACCTTGCTTTCCCCAGACGTTGTGTGTCACATATGCCCGTGATTCAGACCAACGAGTGAATCCTCCTCAGCCATTCGGTTGTGATTTGTCCCCCTTCCAAGGGAATTGTGGATCGCAATTAAGTGGACGGGCATTGCGTGTTTGAAAGGTGTGGGTTCCTGTTTGACCCAAGTACCTGAAAGGCCCTGTCCCACTGCACTTACGGATGCAAAGAGGATGTCAAACGTTAAAAAAAAAAGCTTGCCATCCGTTGGAAAACGCGATGCATCCGTTGTGTACTCATTGCATACGTGTTTCATACGCTCTATCCGTCGAGCATCCGTCCACTCAGATTTCATCCGCGCAAGAAGTTTTGAGCTGCACAAAACTTTGTGAACGGATGAACTTTCCGCCACGTACGATTTAAATCCGCGACGTCCAAGCAACAAACGTTCTATGTCCGGTTATCATCCGTTAAACGTCCGCTGTATCCTCTCTGCATCCTCTGGCCATCCCCTCAACTCACATCCGCTGCAGCTGAAAACGGAAAGAGGGAGGAAACAAAAGGTACACGGAACGTCTACACAGCGTTTAGTAGCACGGAAATAGAAAGGATGCGCAGTGAACGGTTTCCATCCGATATACATCCTCTAGGCTTCCTATGAACATCTGTTTAACATCCCCGCTACATACTGCCCATGTCCGTTCTTTTCCGTTCTTTTCCATTCTGTTTATGCAAATTTTCACCACTTTTTGGAGCGGATGACAACGGATAGAGCCACCCCCGAAATTTTGCTCGTCTGCTGTGTCCTTTATGCATACGTTTTGCGTCCGTCGGCCAGTGGGACCTAGCCTTGTTGTATCTTCCTGGGGGGATGTGTGTGTGTGTGTGTGTGTGTGTGTGTTGGTTTTTTTAGGCCCACCTGTCTGTTTTAGCCAAATGGAAATGGAATAAGATAAACCAGAGGTTTAGTATTCAGCAGTGAAAATAGTTTCTCAAATGCATTTCAATGTAAATAACATTTTCAAAGTAAGTGCACTGATTTTTCATTTGAAAATGGTGATTGGGATAGTTCGTCAAGACTCTGTTGGAAATAAACAATAAACAGCTCTGTGTTATCGTTAAAAACAATAATAATAATACCATAATGTGAGTATTACATATTGCTTTGGCAAAGCTTAAATGTTTGTTATATTTCTCCATTGTCTTACGCAAAGCCTCTTATTTTCTTTTCAACGTATAAGAGTCATATAAGGCCCATCATCTGAGCCAGGCAGTTTTGGATACTAATTTAGATTTGGTACAGTTGAGTGATTTTATTCCTGACTTATGCTGAATTGGCTCAGAAAGAAAGCTGAGGACTGTGTAGCAGAATCTTTTTTCCCCCTTGAGCCAATTCAATATTGGCAGTGTAGAAATAGACAGCTCGATGCCTCTGGTCATTCTCCTTTTCTACATCAGATTTGACCATGATGTTGTTCATCTGAATCATTACTTCACAAAAGACATGACTTTAAATACTCTTAAAAATTAAAATGAAATTATGTTGCTTCAGTAATGTTTTGGTGCCAGCTAGGTCATCTTGAAACAATAACTCCTAGGCCACAGCCATATTTCACTCTCTGGAATTAAGGGATTTATTAGTACTTATTCTAAATTGTGAAGATCTTTGAAGATCAAAAACTACAGGTAGTCCTTGATTTAGAACAGTTTGTTTAGTGACATTTCAAAATTACAGCAGCACTGAAAAAGTTACTTGTGACCAGTTTTCACCCGATCATTGCAGCATCTTATGGTCACATGATCAGAATTTAAACACTTGGCGACTGGCATGTATTTATGACGGTTGCAGTGTCCATGGTCAGGTGGTCACCTTTTGCAACCTTTGGATAAACAAAGTCAATGTGGGACTCAGATTCATTTAACAACCATTTTACTAACTTCACATCTGCACTGATCCACTTAACAACTGGGGTAAAGGCTAGGTCACACTGGCCGACGGATGCAAAACGTATGCAAAAAGGACACAGCGGATGAGCAAAATTTCCATCCGTTGTTATCCGCTCTCAAAAGTGCCCCAAATTTGCATAAACAGAGCGGACAACAACAGAAAGGAACGGACGTGGGGAGGATGTAGTGGGGATGTAAAGCGGATGTTCGTAGGAAGCCTAGCGGATGAAAGCGGATGGAAACGGATGACACATCCGCAGGGCTTCCGAGGGAGAAGAGCAAAGCGGACGCATAGTGGAAGGAGCGGATGCGTAGCGGATGACGCGGATGCATCATGGACGCCTATAGGATGCATAGCAGATGCATAGCAGATGCAAAGCGTTCACTGCGCATGAGGGGAGGATGAATTGCGTCAGCTCCGCGGATATAAAAGGATGCAGCTCGCAAGCAGTTAGCATTCAGAGGAAAGACCTGCTTCCAGAGACATCTTGAGAGAACACCATGGGGAAGAAGAGGAAGCCTGTGCCTACTCCTGCCAGCCCTGGCAAGAAGGACAGAACCACCATCCCACTCCCTGGCGCTGACTCTGAAGCTGCTGGTGCTTCTGCTACATCCCAGGTACTTGATGAAGGGCCTCTCAACCTCATGGGACTGAGTCAGCTCTGAGAGCTTCCTGCACATACCATCCCCTGTTGTCCTCTCGGAGCCAGGCACCCCAATGGCGCCTCAGACCAGCACTCCAGCAACAGCCACCTCCACAATCCCTGGCCCCTTTACATCTGAGACCATGGGCATGCCTCAGAGTGACTGAGAAGAGTACCAAAGACTGAGTTGTTACCTGTTCACTTTATCTTTGCTTAAGACACTTTACTTGGGTCATTTTGCTTTTTAATAAAGTCATACAGTTTGTTATTAATAAAGGTTATCTTTGCTTCACACACTGGGTTCATTTTTTTTACTTAATAAAGTGTTGGGGAAAACTTTGAAAAAAGGGTTAAGTCTTTGCATGCTTGTGGGATTGGTAAGGATAGCTGTGGGATGGATAGCTGTGGAATGGGTAATGATAGCTGTGGGATGGGTAAGGATAGCTGTGGGATGGGTAAGGATAGTTGTGGGATGGATAAGGATAGCTGTGGGATAGATAAACCTCCAGTGCAAGCATAGTGGGACTGTATGGTCCACCCTCCCAGGTGCCACACATATGGCCCTTTATGATCAATAACAATTTAATCATTGATCAACACATTTCAACATAAACAAAACTCTTTATTAATGCCCTGTTCATTGTAGGGCCACTCAACATATATGGCATAATCTCATAAGTGTGATGAGACAGGCTGAAGGAAGCATCCATTAAGCATCTACCATACTGTCTTGCCACTCCACTGCTCCAGCTGGGGAGTTGCACCAGTGTTTCAGGAGGTTGCGCTGCTTCTTCCCTTCACGTGAAGCTCTGTTGGGGCCTTGCACTTCCACAGTGTCTATCAGGTTTTGTCCTTGCCTCCATTCACCAGGCTCCATGTCCCCATTGCCTTGTTGACGGTCCACAAGCCTGTTCTGCAAGACTGGGTAGCGGGTGTGCATGAGATTGTGCAGGATGCAGCAAGCTTCGACAATGCTCCTCACAGTCTGTGGGTGATGCTGCATGGTGGTGAGAAGTACCTGGAACGTGTTGGCCAGGATGCCAAAGGCGTTCTCCACCACCCCTCTTGCCCTGGACAGCCTGTAGTTGAAGATCCTCTCTTCACGGGTGAGGCATCTGGAAGTGTACGGCATCATGAGGTAGGTTCTGAGGGAGAAGGCGTCATCACCCACGATGAAGTAGGGCACATCTTGCATGTCGTTGGGTAGGGGGTCTGGATCTGGAAAACCCATGATGAGGTTGTGTTCCAGCCCATCCTTGAGGTCACTGGTGTTGTATATCTGGGCATCTGAAGCTGACCCATTGCCTGAAGCATCGATGTACATGAACTTGTAGTCAGCATCAACCATGGCAAAGAGGATGATGCTGAAGAAGTCCTTGTAGTTGTGATAAGTGGACCCTGAGTTGACTGGAGCTTTGCAGGCCACGTGCTTCCCATCTATGGCTCCAGTGGTGTGGGGAAAGTTCCACCTCTGATACCACTTCTCTGCAACTTTCCTCCAGCCTTCTTCAGTGGTGGGACACTGGAGGAGCTCCTCCTTGTATTCTTCGATGATGGCCTGCACCACTTCTCTGACCACAATGCTGATGGTGTTGTGTTGCACCCTCCAGGCATACTACATGTTTCTGTACGTGGTCCCTGAGGCCAGGTGGCGCAGAGTGAGTGCCACCTTCAGTCCAAGGTCCAGGCTGGGCGGGAAATTGGTGTTTGCCTTGGTCAACCTGGGTCTCAAGACGCTCCACAAACATGGCTGGTGGCATCCTCATGAAGTGCTGGAATGCACAAGGGTCTTCATTCCTCAGCTCCACCATCAGCTTGTCATAGAGTCCAAACTCCACTCTTCTCCTGATCCATCTTCAGACCCAGACAGCTCTTGGATGTCTCCTTCTCCTTGCGTAGAAAAGGTGAAACAGTCTGAAGAGGGCTTGGTTCTGGTGTTGAATGATGGTGGCTACCAAAAGGAGTGTGCGATGATCCATGGTGGAGATCAATGGATGATGTGGAAGAGCAAGAGCAAGGCTGAAGAGGTCTGCACACCAGGGCTGCTGGACTGATAGTGAGATCCAGGTGATTTCCTCCCCCTTTTTATAGGAAATGTCGGTTTTCCGCTAGGTGTCCTTCCACATACTCTAGACATCCTCCAGACATCCTAAATATCCAAGATACGTCCCATATATGAACGTTATGTCCGTTTTAATGCTTTATATCCGAGCTGCATCCGCTTTCATCCTTTCTGTGTCTGTGCTACTGACGCTGTGTGGACGTTCTGCGTACCTTTTGCTTCCTCCCTCTTTCCGCTTTCTACTGGAGCGGATGTGAGTTGCGCGGATGTCCAGAGGTTGCCAAGAGGATACAGCGGACGTGTAACGGATGACAACGGACGTAGGATGTTTGTTGCCCGCATGTGTCGCGATGTAGATCGTACGTGGCGGAAAGTTCATCCGCTCAAAAAGTTTTGTGCAGCTCAAAACTTTTTGAGCGGATGAAATAGCAGTAGACGGATGTTTGACGGATAGAGCATATGAAAGACGTACGCAGTGAGTACACAACCGATGCATCGCGTTTTCCAACGGATGGCAAGCTTTTTTGTCTGTTTTACATCCTCTTTCCATCTGTTGGTGCAGTGTGACATGGGCTTAAGAAAAGTCATACAGTGGGGCAAAACTCAATTGTCTCACTTAGCAACATAAATTTTGGGCTTAATTATAAGTCAAGGACTACCTCTATACATGAGAATTAAATTATAAAGAAGCCAGGAACCAGTTAAATTGTCAAAGCAGTGGTTCAGATAATTATAATGGCATAGTATAAAATTTAAAAATTTAAAATCAGTATAATTTTCTTAGAAATGACTGATTTCCATTCACTTTGAAAATGTCCCTGCAAGCTTCTTTGCAAAGTGCTATAAATAGTATAACAATAATAAAGCTTCAAGTTTGGAAGATATGTACATATATTTGATCTGATAAGATTCCTCATATATATTCTCATCAAGCTCCCATCCCTTCATACATGCTGGCGATGAAGCAGAACCTCAGTTACTATTTTCTTGACTGTAGAGTATACATCATCCTTTGTCCTTTTCCCTGCATGTTTAGGGTGTTTTTAAGATCAGGACGTTCCTTGTCACCTGACATGAACTGAAGGCAGCCAAGTGGTTGTGTTGACTTTATTAATGTAACCTGACTTAGATGATACAGGAGTTGCATCTGTCATGATACAAGATGTGTGCTGTTCCACTATATAGCAGCTCATAAAAATTCAGTATTTATTTCACAGTAATTATAGCCCAGCCCAATTGTATGGATTCTGAGGGGATAAAAAAAGATAAAAAGAAAGGAGCAACAACAGAATAAAAACAAATAATTAGTATATCAGAGTGAAGTATTGTGTCAGAAGATCTCACACATAACCTTATGATAAGATGGGTGGCCAATAAATGTTATAAATAAATACAAATATATTAAGCTATCCTACAGGCCAAAATGCCCAGTGAAATAGTAGTTCTTTGGCTAGTTTTAGAAATTCTAGTCAGATAGATACTGCTTATATCCCCAAGTGGAGAATATGCTATTTGTTGAAGTCTGTCATTTAAAAGGCTGGTTTTTAACCCTCGTCCCAGGTATGTCACAAGAAAGTGGGGCTTGCATTATCTGATTTTTAGGACCAGGTGATAAAATGGGAGGGAGGGGGAGCTAGCATTTTATCATTGAAATATTTTTTGAGTTTCCCCAGATAGTTATTTATCAAGTTGGCCTTGATTATGCAGTGGGAAATGAATCAGGGCTTATTTAAATGTTTTTATGAAGATGTTCTGTAGAATTTATAATCTTGATTTTGCATTAGTGCTTGCAGTAGATTGATTAGAGTGAATTATATGCCCAAAATCATTTTTGTAACTAGTGTTTTCTAAATAATAACCTAATAATATCCTCTCCTCTGGTCTCCCCTCCCAACTTTTTTTTTTGCAGGCCTCTTCACACTCTTAGTGGAGGATTTTGGTGAGTACAATCATATGGTAGTAGATTATTCAGTTCTTGCTTTTTTTTTCTTCATATACTGACTCAAGGTTTATGTTCATATAGGTGTTAAGGGAGTGCAAGTTGAAGAAATTTATGATCTACAGAGCAAATGCCAAGGGTAAGATTTTGGCTGTTATATTGTTTTGGCTTATATAAGATTTTGGCTGTTATATTTTCTAGATATTGACTAGAAAAAAAATATCCTTCTGAAATAATGACACAGTCCAAAATGTATGAATAATGATGAAGATATTGTTGGAATGTATTGGAAATTATTCAATTTCTGTCAAATAAATGTCAGAAATCTTCTGGAAATAAGCTAGAATATAATGTCTAGCAACATAGCAGAACTGTTTGCCAACAAGGGATATAATAAAGATGTTTTAAAACAGTTATAATGGTGGAATGGAATCACACTTATTTTGCATTCAGTTTTCATTTTTAAGATTAAATTGCTTAAATCAATTCTATTGTTACTTATGATGTCACACAGGTCTAGAAATGTTCCAATCTTTTGTGCTTCAGTGTAAGATAGCACTTCAGTTATAAATAATTGGACAGTGATTCATTTTAGACAGTTTTTATTAAAAGATGATTTTACAAACATTTTTAAACACTATGAAAGAAGTAGAAAAATAAAGAAATATTGAAAGCATAAAAGTAAAAGTGAAGGATAACAAAAAGGAATGAAACAGATTTCTAAAGAAGCAACTCCCTATCTTCTTTGCATCAGATACAAACAGAAGTTACCATCTTTAACTTTCCCATGTTGCATATCATGATTCCCTTTTTCCTATGGACAGACCAGTAAATCCCAAAACCATTGGTTCATTTTCATCTATTTTCAGCAAAGACTCCATGAAGAGTTTCCAGACTTTTATGAAAATAGTTTTAATTCCCTTCTTAATCAAAGAAATCATTGTAACCGTTTCTATCCCTCAGTGATCTTCCCAGTTCATTCCTCCATTGGGGTTTCTATTCTCTTCCATCTTTATGCATTTAATGGCCTCGGTAAAGTTGCATATATAAAAGTAATTGTCAATGAGTCTTTTCTAGTTGATTATTTGTAAGTTCTAATAAGAAAATTCCAGTGTCATCTGGAAGTTCATTTTTAGAACTCTCTACATCATATGTATCTTATGTATCATACATATTATACATATCCAGTATCTTTTCACATTTTCATAAGCCCACCATGCATGATAAAATGTTCCAATATGTTTTTGACTTTCCCAACATAATTAGAAGTATCTATATACATCTCACAAAATTTATTTGGTGTTACATTCCAACAGAACATCTTTTTTAAAAAGCTTTCTTTCAAATTGTAAGACACTGACAATATCTAACTTTTGAACCACATTCTTTTCCATTGATCTATTTGAATATATATGGGATATATGCCCCGTCCAACTATCTGATATCTTTCCATTATCCAAAATAGATTCATTTCTTTCTCTCTCTCTTTCTTTTATTTCTTGTAAAAATAATAAAGGCATATCTTCAAAATATTTATAATAGGGCACTGATATTCCATCTGGGCTAAGAGCTCTGTCTTTATTCATCTTTATAGCATCACACATTTCCTTTATTATTGGTTCATTCATTATTTGTGTCTGTTTATCTGTTATATTGGTAGATTTTGTTTCTTTATTCATCTGTCCTCATCAGTGAAATTTCTTCTCTTTTACATAGGATTGAATTGAACTTATCACATTTTCTCTGAATACTTACATTATCAGTCAACATAGCTTCCCATCTTGTAATTTTAATATATTTTTCCTTCCTTTCTCAGTCGATAAGCCAGCCACTTACCTAATTTATTTGCTAGCTCAAATCCTCTGTTCAGCACAGTTCAATTTTATTTCCATCTATCTCACCATTATTCTAGAAAGTTAGCTCTGCAGAAGTTTAGTTTGCTTCAAGATATTTTTTCTCCCCAAAGATCTCATTAGTTTATCCTCTTTTGTCTTTATGTCCCTTAAAATATTCTGCATCTTTTCTTGTCTTTGTTTTTTCAATTTATTGTTCTGCTTGTAAATTGTCCTTGCATACAGACTTTATTGACACCGTACATATTTTTATATCTGTGCCCTTATTGAAATTATTCTCAAAAAAATCCTTAAGATTCCTGTTATATTCTTCCACCATTGATTGCATTTTCATCAGAATTCTTCCAATGTGCTAGTTATGAAACTATAAAGCCCCACATAACTTAGGGCCTATTTCCTGTGATGTCAGTCAACTATAAGAGCCAACAGGGTTTGTGTGTTTGGAATCCCTTTGATAAACATCAGACCCAGGAAGCATGCCTTCTCTTTCAAAACACCTGCCCTTTGGAATATGGTTGCTCCTCAGATCTATGTGGCTCCTCCACAAGGGCATTTTGGAAAGCCTTAAAGACCTAACTATTCTCCTAGGTGTTGGGCTAAGGTCCTGTTGGATATGTCTGTATGTATGAGTGTTGGCCAAATTCATCAACACTCTTTTTCTCTTTTTTCTGTTTCATTTCTTATTTTGTCTCTGTTTTATAGTCAGTCACCTAGAGTCAGTCTGAAGTTAGATGATGCTTAAATTGAATAAAAGAAAACAAACTAAAATGTTTTATATTATAATTCTAAAAATCCTTGCCTAACTGTGCTCATAGAAGTTGCAGTTCAGTTATCTAAATGTATTAGTTTGCCTACCCCAGAAATTTCTTAGACTAATGGCTGCCTAGAGAATTATTGAATATTGAATATGTTTGTAAATAGAGAATTATCCTTCAAAAGTGATGGATTACATATTGCAAAATTGTTTTTTTCAGGCCTGTCTATGGATTTATCTTCCTTTTCAAATGGATTGAAGAACGTCGGTCTCGACGGAAAGTTTCTACTTTGGTAGATGAGACATCAGTGATTGATGATGACATTGTCAACAACATGTTCTTTGCTCACCAGGTAAACTGATCTGAAGAAAGAAATTTTGCTAGACGGCTTCTGTTATGCTCTTAAGAATCCTACTCTCTGAAATGGGAAGACTTTATCACTGGGGGATTGAATTTAAAGATGTTTTCCATATAATGTGTAATACGCATTCTGTTTTACACTTCGTTAGTTTTACTTTTATTATCATATCCACTCAGAGAAAATGTGTTGACAGAATATTATATACATTAATAAATTGCTCATTTTGGAAGCTTTGAAGAATTTACTTATTTTGTGGTTTAATAGAAGACAGCATTATCTGTTATTTTTATTTTGGGTGCTTGTTCTCTGCTTCTTGCTGGAAGATCCTTGTGAGGGCCAGCAGCCAGAATGTACAGACTACTTAGCCATGACAAAATCACATTGCCTGGAGGGCACCACAAGAAGGCCAGTCTATACACAAGAGAACAAGAATGTACATATGGTTTTTGTATAGATAGGCTATTCTGACGGATTGCCATAATTTCATATTTCATCTAAATATTCTTTTGCTTTGTAGCTGATTCCCAATTCTTGTGCTACACATGCACTGTTAAGTGTACTCCTGAATTGTAACAGTGTGGATCTGGGACCAACGCTGAGCCGAATGAAAGAATTCACCAAAGGTTTTAGTCCAGAGGTATGAAGGGAGAACAAGTTGAGGGGGGGGGGG